>JAEQBH010000403.1:0-600000 GCA_016808115.1 Tetrastigma voinierianum
AATTATCGATGATCTTGTATGAATCGTAAGGCTATAGATGGCATCCTTGACGCGACGCTTCCGTAAGGTTTTCGCAGATCCGGCTCCTGGGCTTGCCTCGCCTCCGGTCCACCGCCACCATGTGCTCTGGGCCTTCTCCGGGTCGACCGGGCCGCCTCGCAGCGGTAAGGAGGAGCCCTCCAAAAAAAAAGCTTCGAGAGGATTCAAGCCATTGAGATGGAGGAGAAAGAAAGGCAAAGAGAGAGAGAGAGAGAGAGAGAGAGAGAGAGAGAGATGAAACGAAAGAGATCGAGAAGAGAGGCAAAGATAAAGCGACATCTTCACCTTCTTCCCGTGGTGTCTCCCTTCCCGTGGACTTCCAAGCGTCCGCTTCACGTCGTGCTCTTCATGTCCTGGCCGAGCGTTTTCCCTGGCTTCACGTCTTCACGTTCCTCGGAATCCCACATGGAATTAGAGAGAGAGAGAGAGCAAGCGAGAGAGAGAGAGAGATCGGGATGAAACAAAAGAGATCGAGAAGAGACGAAGAGACGAAGAGATAAAGTGCATCTTCACCTTCTCCGCGCCTCCTTCTCGTACTTCTGCCGTCGCTTGTCCTCGGCCGAAAGGCTATTTCACGTCTTCATCCGAATCCCACCGGAATTGGGAGAGAGAGAGAGCGGTGAGAGAGCAGAGAAACAGGATGAAACGAAGAGATTTGAGAAGAGAGGAAAGATAAGTAGCATCTTTCACCTTCTTCCCATGGCGTCTATCCGCTTCACATCGTCCTCTTCACGCCTTGCCGAGCGCTTTTCCCCTCGATTCACGCCCCTCTTCACGCCTTCAAGTTCCTAGAATCCTACGCGATCGAAGACTGAACGAAGCCCTCACGTGGCGTTTCTCGCCAAGTGAAAGCACCACCCGCATCTATCCGAAGCTCCTTGCACCAACACTGTGGATCCTCTTCAAACGCGGCTGAGAATGGAAGATGAAGGAAGAGGGAGAAGAGAGAACGTTAAGAGAGAATAGGGTTTTTTTTATGGAAAACGAACTGTCTCTCTCACACTCGATCGAACAGCCGTGATCCTCTTCAAACGTGGCTAGATAAGTGATGAGTGCAAAACTCATCTATGTTTTGAGTTCATTTCATATGCTATTTTGGGCATTTTGTATCCATATTCATGTAAAACTCATAAAATTTCCTCTAAACTTGGTTTTGTAGGATTATTAATGAAAATCAAGTGATTTGGCAAGAAATGAGCAATATATTTCCAAAAGAAGAGTCAACTGAGTCTCACAACGCACTGAAGATAAAATTTATGTACCATCTTGGAACATCAAATGGTTAAATTTCCTCATGGTTGCATTTCTACATTCAAAGTGTTTTCCAACGCAAGACTACACGCCCAAATCTGAAAGCTAAAATGAAGAAGTTAAGGGCTCCGGCGTTGAGAAGAAAACAAGTCGTCAGTCTTAAATCGTTGCAACTAGTTAGCCGTCACGACCAAGAAACTTGGTCGGGACATAAAAAATTGTGTCGCGACACATAATTAACTGTTCAGAATATTAGTAGCTTATACCCAAAAAGAGTCAGATCTTTGCTCGATCAGAGCCCTCCTGAAATGACATGTAGATTTAAATTATTAAGAGTAAAAGAAGAGTAATCGGGGGTATGTTAGACTAATATTATGAAACTAATGAACTCTAAAAGATTAATTTGATAGATCACTAATTTACTCATGGTGTGAGGATTAATTAGACGACAGATCGCTTAATGTTTGCAGGTCTCACCTCAAATTTCATGTAAGGATCTCTTGATCCCGTGTTAGCAAAGATCTAATCAAGGAGATAGAAAATTTTATTAGATTTGGAAGGATTCCAGATACCAATTGGGATTGAAGAAGGCTTGCATAGTCTCATCTATGGGGCAAGAATTTTTAGTCCAAAGAAATGGTTGTGAAGTATTGAAAAGAAAACAATCAAATCTTAAAGAGGGCCAAATTTTTACAGCATTTATTTGTAATCTATTTGTCCCGGTGTTTAATACATCTCTAACTAGTGAAATGTATGGTGTATGGAGAAATCTGTTTATACTACATTGCTCTTGGACAAATTTAGCATTCAACTCACAAATGTTGCACTTTCAAGGAAATGAAAATCGCTTTTGTAAATAATTATCCCCATCCCTGACTCTCTTCATACCTTTTAGAATTAAAAAGAATATATTTGGTAGATTTTTTAGGATTGGGTTTTAAATCAATTTTTATTTCACTAAATTGATTTTATTCCACATCCTATTTGATCGTTTCCAAATAATAAGAGCCCTCAGAATCGTGGTGATCAAATTCAATTAGAGAGAACCTTCCACCCCGTGGATGATATCCCGACTTCTAGAGTCCACTTTATTACTTGTATGACTCGTGCACTTATGGAAAGGGGATGGGTGTTGGTAATACTTTTCATTTCAGTTTTTGAGTACACTTACTTTTGTTTCAAATCAGTTTTTGAGTATTTACCACATTCACTCCCTTGACCATATCGGAAAATCGGTCTTTACAATAAGGTGATGAGAGAGGGTTTCTTAAAAGAGAGGGTTTTTTTTTAAGAAAAAGGATAATTTTTTTTAGAAAAGATTGTTACTACATTCTTAATTAGGAGAGGAAAAATTAATAATTTTTTTCTCTTCAAACGTGGCTAGATAAGGTGGTAAGAGAGGGTTTCTTAAAAGATAGGATTTTTTTAAGAAAAAGGATAAATTTTTTTAGGAAAAGGATAAAAGACTACATTCTTAGTTAGGAGAGAAAAAATAAAGAATTTTTTTCTATTCAAACGTGGCTAGATAAGGTGATAAGAGAGGGCTTTTTAAAAAAGAGGGTTTTTTTAAGAAAAATGATAAATTTTTTTAGGAAAATGATAAAAGATTACATTCTTAATTAGGAGAGAAAAAAAAATTTAGTTTTATATTAGACTTTGTCTTAAATAAGACTGCAGTCTTTTATATTATAAGATAATATAAGACTACGACTTCATTAAAAACGTAGTCTTTTTATATTATAAGATAATATAAGACTACGACTTAATTAAAAATGTAGTCTTTTTATATTATAAGATAATATAAGACTATGGTTTAATTAAAAATGTAGTCTTTTTATATTATAAGATAATAAAGACAACGTTTTTAATTATAGATGTAGTCGTTTAATTTATGAAAAATTGTGAAAACGTAGTCTAAAATATTAGACTACATTTATTACTAAAAATGTAGTCTTTTTCCTAAAACCAACCGTAGTCTATTTAACTTTTTGTAGTAGTGAATTATTTATAAATTACATTGTTCAATTCAAATGTAATAATCATGCGTTTTAAGAACAATCTAACTGATCTCTTTTACATCTAGGTTGTTAGAATCAAACCATGTCACAGAACTTGAACTTGCGATCAATTATGGATGTCAATAAGTTGAATGGTGCCAACTTCATGGACTGGCTAAGGAACTTGAGAATTGTTCTCAAGGCAGAAAGAATAGTCTATGTCCTTGATGACCCAATTTCGTAACCCTCATTGTTGATGTGTATCCGATGAAGGATGAAGGCATGCATCGAAGCACCTAGATGACACGTGATTGGGTTACATGTATCATGCTTGCATCTATGTCACCAGAGCTTCAGAAACAACATGTGGCTATGATTGCACATGCCATAGTCATCCATCTTAAGGAGTTGTTTCATGAGCAAACGAGATCCGAAAGGTTTAAGGTCTCTAAACTGCTTTTTTGCTCTAAGATGCAAAAAGGATCTTCTAAGATAAAGGTATTATAATCAAGATGATTAATGGATACATTGTGAGATTGGATCAGTTGGGTTTTGGTATGGATCATGAATTGAGTATAGACTTGATTCTGGATGGTTTACCCGATAGTTTTGCTCAGTTTGTGCTCAACTATAGGATGAACTATAAAGAGACCACCATACCCCGAGTTGGTTAACTTAAAACAGTTGAACCTACCTTGAAGAATGAAGGTAAAATTGTGATGCTTGTAGATTCTTCTGGTTCTAAGAACAAGAAGAAGAGGAAATCAACTAAAGCACGGGGAGGTGTGGCCAAGAAGAAGGTAAAACAAACAGCCTCAAAAGGCACTTGCTTCCATTGTGGCAAGGATGGCCATTGGAAAAAGAAACTGCAAGTCTTATCTAGAGTATATGAAGAAGAAGGAGGCATTTGATGCCGCATCTCCTTCAAGTCTATTTGTCATTGAGATCAACACTGTTTCTCAAAACAATCAATGGGTATTAGATACCGATTGTGGCTCACACATATGTATTGATATGCAGGGCCTAAGGAATGATAGAAGACTCAACAAAGGGGAGTTGAACTTACGCATGGGAAATAGGGTAAGAGTTGCTGCATTAGTCGTAGGGACTTATGTTTTGAACCTTCCTAGTGGACTTCTTTTAAATTTGGATGATTGTTATTATGTACCTGCTTGGACTAAAAACATTATTTTTGTTTCTTATTTGAACAAGAAAGGCTTTCATTTAACTTTTAGTAATAATGGTTATTCTATTATGTTTAATGATGTTCTTTATGCTAGTGGTACATTATACAATGTAATTCACATATTAGATATGTCCAATCCAATTTTAACTGTCCATGACAATAAAAGGCACAATAAAGATAATCTGAAATCATCTTACCTAGTACCATGTTCTCAAGTGTATTAGGCTCTGAGATCCACTCACCTGTGGTGCCTGAGAAATTCAATTTTTCTTTGTTTCTTCTTATTAGCAGGAGGCGATAGTAGAACTTGGTATTTCTGTCTCCCGAGGTTATCCACTCTTCCCTAGATATTTGGAACCAGATTAGCTCTTCTTGGTTGAGAACAGTGTCGAGCTCCTGCTGAATCTTTCCCTCAAGTTTTATCAAATTCTGGGATTTTTGGATTGATGGTTGTTTTTGTGTTCCCGTTAAACTTGCCTAAAGTCTCCTTTTTCTCACAAAAATATTGCCAAAGTGATGTTTGTTCCACATGTCTAGTGCTGTGGACATAGTTGGGATGTTTTCCGGAAGAGGTAAGTTATCAAACCAGTTGTCCTTTACCACCTTCTTGAGACCCGGGTGAGTAAGCCAAGCAGCCTGGAACCTGAAAGTACTGGGATTGCATCCCTATACCCTGCTGCTTAATTAGAAGGGGGGAGTGGTCCGAATTCAGCTTTGGAAGATGCGTTATCGTAGCTCTTTCAAAAGTGAATCTCCACTTAGGGTTGCATAAGGCCCTGTCCAGTCTGGCTCCTTTGAAGGAAAAGGTGGAGGTACCTCTTGTCCATGTGAAGCAAGGACCGGTGAACCCCAGGCTGATTAACTCCTGTTCGTAAATCCAGTTCAGAGAACCTGTGCATCTCCTATTATCGAACCTTCCCCATGAGAAACCTCTTCCCCCGTGGTGACGGAGTTGAAATCCCTTACTATCATCCAATGTTCTGAAAGGTCGATTAAGTTCTTGTTCAAATCCTTCCAAAGTGTTCTTCCACACGGATTTGGACTTCCATAAACCACCGACAACATCCATTCACGTTCTTCCTTATTGCTTACCCTCATATAAATATACTGAGGTTGTGTTTTGATTATTTTAACATTCATACACTCTTGCCATAGCACCCATATTCCACAACTAAACCCCCCACACGATGCATTTCCACACCACATTCAAGAATCAAAACTTCAGCTTTCTACATATACTATCTGCTTTAACCCCGCTCACTTTCGTTTCTAGCAGACCCAAGATGGTTGGTTTATGAACTCTAATAATTTCCTTTGTTGTGCGAAGGAATTCCCGAGAAGCTGTTCCGTTTGAATTCCAAACTAAAATGTCCATATAAAATACGGTGAGTGTGGTTGGTAGGTCATCCCAGTTTGGCTATCCAGCCTGCCTATCTCCGGCTCAACTCTTTCCGCATTCTTTGGAACCTCCCATACCGTGCCCTCTACTACTATCTTGTTTTCATCCACCCCCGGTAAATTTCCTTCCATGTAGGTTGGTGGATCTTGGTGATGTTCCGAGAAAATATTGTCTTTCCCCAAAGAGCTACTTGGGGTACCATACTCATCACATGCATGGCTTGTTGGAATAATTCCAATTATAAGGTGAACGTACTTTAATTGTCATTTTAATTTTATAAAGCAGATCAAAGGTCATAGTTATTGAGATAATAAAGGAATGCAAAGGGGCATTCAAACCCTCATAAGGTACAATGAATCGAACGTATTAGTCCGGGCCATTATTGCTGCAGTCTAATAACATCACATCGCTATACCGAGGGCATATCAAGAGTCATTATAAGGTTATAAAGGCCATCTCACTCATATTCTAACTTTTCTAGATTCTCATTGTGCCTATATTAGAAATAGTGAGGAAGACATTTTCTATTAATTTTCTCTCGCTTGCTGTGACAAAGATGAATCCTATCGCGATCCACAACATGTATGCCTTGATCTAAATAAATTAAAACATGCTATGTACACATATTTGAGATTCATTTTTGATCGATTTAGTGTTATCCGCTATTTATTATTTAAATCTTACATTTGCATCGTAGCTAATAGAAATATGTTGTACATGTGTCGTTTAATTCAATTTTATGTATATATATTGTTGAATCATGTTCTAGTTCGATTCTTGATTAACAAAATTGAAATTTATCGCTTTGATTCTGTTGTATTTGATTTGTTTTGAGACGCTCCATTGAATGGTGTGGCTAAATGGCCAAAGGAATTTTCAAATAAAAAAAAAAAAGAAAAAAAGAAAAGAAAGGTATTATGAAGACCTTCACGCACAAGGCACGGGCATTTTCTAAGGTGCATACCAAGGAAAATGGCACATTGCACTTTAAAGGATTTGCCTTGATTTCTAATAGTAAATATTTATTAAGATCATTAAAAATCAATAAAAGGAAAGAATTAATCATTTGGTTGAGTGGTTTCAGTGCACACTTTTGGGATGAAAGGTTGTCAGTTCAACTCGGGTCCCTAATTTTTTGTTCAATTAAATATATATATATATATATATATATATATATATATATATATATATATATATATATATATATATATATATATATATATATATATATATATATATATGTCCATAATCTAAGTTTCGTGATTCAAATCCTAAACTCGTTTTTGGTACAATAATGCTTAGCCATCTGGTCTAGAAGGATCAGCTTAATTTCTTATGTTCATAAATGTTTATATATAGCAATATTGCATTTAATTTGGATTAATATAAGGCTTATCTTGTCTGTTTTACTTTTATTTCTTCTCTAGTACATATGTTGTGATTTAAAATGGTTGAAATATATATAAGAGATATACGGTTACAAAATCTCATAAAGGAATTTATGACATGTTTTTGGATTTCCTGTTTGAGAGGATAATTTGTAATTTTTATTGTGTCACCAAAGTGGCCAATTGAAGGGATGTTACGAATTATTCTTTCCTTTATGGTTTATAGGAATTGTCTCTACTTATTATACATATTCATTTGCCCAAAGGTGATGTTTATGTATTTTAAGGTGCTTAGAGATGTGTTATTGCATAAAGGCAAGAGTGTTTTTGCTTTTTAAAATTTATCTCGCCCAAAGGTGATATTTTTTAACAAACTGAAATTCTTTTGTAAACACAATAATGTAAAAGAGTGCATTGTATGTTACATTTTCTACCCAAAGGTGATTATGTAATGATACGACTTAACTCTTTTGGATGAATCTTTATGGTTCAAGTTTTATAACATGTTCATGAACTTAATTGTTTGTATATTTCATCATCGCTACTTTCTCTATGAACAACATATACTATATAGAGATCTTGACTGCAACAATTACAAAGAGTGGAAAAGCGATAGATTTTTGCTTTAGGAATAGTCACATTAATATGACCTACTGAGGCAAACTCAGAGACTCCATCGATAATTAGCACCGTCGAAAAGACTATTTTGCTAAGTGGGAGAGATTTAATCGTCTTAGTCTATTAGCTAGTACGAGGACTATTCTCGAACATCTCATGAGTGGTCTACTCCCGAGACTATGGATGCCGTATTTCTCACACACAGGAGAAAGGTATAAGATTAATAAAAATGCTGAGGTAGGAACCCTGATGAGCAAATTGACTGGTATGTCTTACAATAGTGATGATGGGGTTAGAGCATATATTTTAACAATAAGCTAAAATCTTTTGAGATTCTATTCCCGACAAGGACATTAACCATACCCCGAATTCTTACTCTCCTAAGTTTAGCCAACTAAAGACCGCTTTTAATACTCAAATAAAAGCCAATCTTCGATGAACCGTATTTAAGTGATGCGAAGAAAAGAAACATGAAAGGGAGGGCTTAGCTCGCCATGTTAGTCTCTCATCCCAAACCAAATCCTAGGCCTCGGTACACTATGGTGGTGTGGATTATATTATGAAATTTGAAATGAAATGCAGAATAATATACATTTTTGTGAAAGAATATGGTATTCGAATTATATTTGACAGAGTGGGATATGCTTAGTGAATCTTATCTTACGTTTTGTTTTAATCCACGTTCCATCAAATTCTCGGTGGCTTGAAAGTTACAATTGCTCATGTCAGCTTTCACCTGCGTGGATTCACAAACAATAAGTCCCAAAGAGTCGAAGAACACTTAGAGTTGCCAATAATGCTTGTCAAGTGTTTTTATCGAGATGTTAGTTTAAATTTAGAGTCGATTTACTTTAGGCTTGAATAATACATTTTATACCAACCTTTAGAGGAATTTGATTTCAATACCTCTTTAGATAAACTTGATATTGTGTGACTTTTGGCACTTGAGTCAATTTATCAATTAATTCTACCTCAATATTGGCTATGGTGTTTTGATTGATGGTTTATATCAATTATCTGGTAGTGAATGGTATACATTTTGCATACCGATAAAGCACATCCAATAGATCACTAATCCAAGAGAGGCTCTTCATGTTGTGGCATAAACGTTTAGGTCATATCGAGAGAAAGAGTTGAAGGGTTGATAAAAATGGACATATTGCCATCTCTTGATTGAGGATATGGAGATTTGTGTGGATTGTATTAGAGGAAACTTTCCAAGCAAAAATAAAGGAGCAAGTCAGAGTAGTGGATTTGCTGGAGATTGTCTATACCGATATTAAGTGGTCCTTATTCCACCAATTATATGTGGCTCTAGATATTACCTTTCATTGATGATTTTCTCATTATGGTTATCTTTATTTGATTAAAGAGAACCGATGCTCTAGATAAATTTAAAGTAATGGCTTCTGGTGGCTGAGAAACAATTAGAAAAGTCATTAAGATTGTGAGATCCGACCGTCATGGCAGTATTACAGATACTGCATGTAGGTCAACATACGGGGCCTTTTGCAAAATACTTACAAGATTGTGGGATAGTTGCTCAGTACACCATGCCTGGGAGTCCTGAACAAAATGGTGTGGCCGAAAGGCGTAATCGCACCCTTAAGGATATGATGAGGAGTATGATGAGTAGGTTTAATCTTCCTGAATATCTTTGAGGTGAAGCAATCAAAACTACCAATTATATCCTCAATAGAGTTCCTAGCAAATCTGTCCCTAAAACACCTTTTGAATTATGGACCAGTAGAAAGCCTAGCCTAAATCATTTTCTGCCTGGGGCGTCCAACTGAGGTTAGACTTTATAAACCATAGGAAAAGAAACTTGGATCCTGAACCCGCACTGTTACTCATCGGGTATCCCATCATCTCTAAAGGCTACAAATTCTATAATCCTACTCATGGACAGAGCATTGTTGAGTCTCTTACGACAAAATTTTTGGAACTTGATGTAGCTGATTTTCCTAACTCTCAAATCCCTCTTCTAAAAGAACTTGAGCAAAGGACAATTGTTTCATTACCTTTATCTAGAGAGCCAGCATCTGTGGAACCTATTCCATTGCCTACTCAGGAGGCACCGGATGTGGTGATTGACGCAATTGATCCGCCTGTGACAAATGCAGTTGTTCAACCATAAGAACAAGTGATAGCTTCGAATGCTCTAACTAGGAACCAGAAATCAAGTACCCAGATGATTATGTAGTTTATCCGGAAGAATATGATTTTGACATCGGGTCCAACCGCTGACCCAATGACCTATAAAGATGTGAAGCATTTGTCCACGTACCAAGTACGTGGGTCAATGCTATGCAAGATGAGATTGCTTCCATGGACCACAATGGTGTCTCGAGAACTTGTGGAGTTACTCATCGATTGTAAAACCCATAAAGCTGTAAATGGGTATACAAAACCAAGAAGGATTTAAGGGAAGGATTGAGAGATTCAAGGCTAGATTGGTAGCCAAGGGTTTTACTCAGAAGGAAGGTATTGATTATACTGAAACCTTCTCACCAGTTTCAAGTAAGGATTCATTTAGAATTATTATGGCTTTAACTGCACATTTCAATTTAGAACTTCATTAGATGGATGTTAAAAATGCATTCCTAAATGGTGATTTATGTGAAACTGTTTACATGAAGCAGCCTGAAGGTTTTGAGGAAAATGGTAAGGAACACTTGGTGTGTGAACTAAAGAAATCCATTTATGGGTTGAAACAGGCTTCCAGACAGTGGTACTTAAAGTTTGATGAAGTGATAACTTCTCTTGGTTTTGTTGAGAATAAGATGGACCATTGTATTTATCTTAAGACCAGTGGGAGTAAATTTATTTTCCCGTTTCTATAAGCATGATACTTTGCTCACAAGCAATGATTTTAATCTTCTACATGAAACTAAAGCTCGTTATCCAAGACTTTTGAAATGAAAGACTGTGAGGCGCTATTTGTTCGCATTGAGATTCATAGGGATAGATCTCAGAATTTGTTGGGATTGTCTCAGTGTGCTTATGTTGATCGAGTACTTAAAACGATTTAACATGGAGACTTGCAAGGCTAGAGAAGATTCAGTTGTAAAAGGTGACAAACTTGGTAAAAGTCAATGTCCTAGCAATGATTTTGAAAGAAAATCAATGGAGAATATTCCATATGCCAATGCTGTTGGTAGTCTCATGTATGCTCAAGTTTGCACAAGGCCTGACATAGCCTTTATAAGGATTCGTCGATATCTTCTAATCCTCGATTGTGCATCGGGGGTTGCTGCAAAGAAAGTTATGAGATACTTGCAACGAACAAAATATTACATGCTTGTTTATAGAAAAAAGGAAAACCTTGAAGTATTGGGTTACACAGATTCAGATTTTGCAGGATGTTCAGATGATCTGAAATCAACTTCAGGATACATTTTTATGATGGCAGGGGGAGCTATTTCTTGGAAGAGTGTCAAACAAACTCTTCGTGCTTCTTCTATTATGCAAGCCGAAGCTCATGTTTGTTATGGTGTCATACTCAGCAATTTGGTTAAAGAACTTCATTTATGGATTACTAGTTATTGATTCCATATCTCGACCTATAAAGATCTTCTCTCAGGACACGTCGCTTGCTCTTCAAAGAACAATAAAAGTTCAAAAGCCCTGAAGCACATCGAGCTAAAAGTGGTTCACAAGAAGGGATCTTGTCAAATGAAGATATCATATGATACATTGACACCATTAACATGTTAGCCGACTTTTCGACCAAGGACTTAGACCTATTACTCAAGACATGTTTTAACATGGGCATATAAAGTCCTTGATGTACTTATTAGTGGAGTTATTTATTTTGTCATGTGCTATATTACATTTGACAAATAATATTGATATTCAATATTTATTTTGCCATGAATTTTATATTTATTATACTTGAAAGTGGTGTTCAAGTATGGTATATCTCAAGAACAACACTATCCGTTATTTGAGATATACAAGGACTTTCTTGTTTGTACTTAAAAAAAGTGGTGTTATTTCAAGTATGGTATATCTCCAGAATAACACTATCTGATTATTTCAATATCAAGAGATATACATATGAATTTTCTTAAAGGATTTCTTTTATAAAGAAATCATATAGAGGACTAATAAGATGCAGCACATTTATTGCTTGCTACACTACACTGTCATACGTAATCTATGTCAATAACTTCACTACTATTTGTGAATATGGTTGATTTTAAGGTCACTAAAACGACATGATAATTCGCTATGTTTCGACATTAGTGTTTTATCGGGACTGTGATTGTTTTGAGGTGTTTATCTCTTAACTATGTTTATATGTGGTCATATAAAGTTTGCTTTTGGTATGATTATTTTTTTATCAAACTTATTTTCTTACATAAAAAAAAAAAACCAATTAAAGTCGTTAAAGTGGGAGAATGTTGGAATAATTCCAACTATAAGGACGACTTTAATCGTCCTTTAATTTTATGTTGCACTGCAGCCATGGGCTTATCGAGATAATAAAGGAATGCATAAGATTCAAACCCCGCAAGGTACAATGAATTGAACGGCATTTAACCGAATATTAAGTAAGCAGCCTAATGACATTGGATTACCGCTATACCCGAGGGCATATCAAGAGTCATTATAAGGCAAGAGTGCGCGTGCCTCACTATTATGATAACTTTTCTGGGATTCTCATTCGTGACAAAATAACAGTAAGAATTTTTCCTATTAATTTATAACAAAGATGAATCCTACCGCGAATCCGTCAACATAAGATAAGTCTTTATCTAAAATAAATTAAAACACAAAGGATGCATACATATTTGAGATCTTGACTTTTCAGATTTAAAGTTATCTGATTATTTAATTATTTAACATGGCTTACAAATTCCCTTACGATGTCTGTCGACTTTGCATCCCCCCTGACTACCCAATGCTCAGATTCTACTGCAGCTTGATTCAGGCTAGGTTTGGCACTTTCCTTCCTCGGCCTATTTGGGTCCTTGTTCTTGCTATTGTTTCCATTCTCATCCGACGTTGACCGAGTCTTGTTCAAAGTTTGAGGAGCTGTGGATGTGGCTATCTGATCTTGTGCCATGAACTGCACATTTGAAGCTTTCCTTCTTGTTGATGTGCCTTGTAGCTACGTACGTGGCTTGGCTCACTCTTACCATCTTCATCAGCGACATCTTGTATTTCCTTTTCGCCGTGAGGCAAGTCTTCCTCATCCTCATCAATCAATATTGCATATTTTGATCCCCTCCCATAATGGGTTTTGTCACGTGGTTGTTAAGCATGGTAAGTCTTATCCTTCCTTTCTTCACCCTTATTCTCCTCTCTATTTCTTTTTGGCATATTATACTGGGAATTGCGTGATCTTCTCGGCGCCATCATCCATGGCCCATAATTTTCGATTATTTCCGAATTGATGATTGACTCCTTTTTCCTTCCAGCAGATGCTTCTCTGGCGGTCCCGTCGGTCATCTTGTCCGGCTCTTCTCCATTCATCGGTATCTCCGAGGGGTATCAGTCTTTCTATGGTCGTGTATTTCCATAACTGAAGCAGATGAGATGAATCCCTTCATATTCTATTCTTCACGTCCTTCGACGGAGTGTGAACCTTGACACCAGCGGCTTTGTTAAATGTTAAGTCAACCTCCACACACATCAGAGCAAAACGTCCTCTTGAAGCCA
Source organism: Tetrastigma voinierianum (assembly GCA_016808115.1). NCBI lineage: Eukaryota > Viridiplantae > Streptophyta > Magnoliopsida > Vitales > Vitaceae > Tetrastigma > Tetrastigma voinierianum. Next base: position 13,546 of record JAEQBH010000403.1, read on the forward strand.
TACTTGTTTCACTATCTATTTTCACAGGCTTGCCTTTCTTTGCACCCAACTGCATCATGAATCCATAGTCATAGTACTCAATCGACAGGCATGGAATTCTTATCCAGCATAGTAGGTTTTGGAGGTTTTCTTGTTCGGTATCAAAATTTGGCTTCCATGATCTCACTGTGAGGTAGTGATTGAAAATCTGCCAAGGGCCCCCGTATTTAGTGTATTCATAATCATCGATAGAGGAGAATTTCACCAGAAAAAATCCATTATCCATTGCCACTAGGTGTAATGCAGCAGCCTTTGGTTTCCAAAGCTCTGTGATCCTGGTTTGTAGGGTTTTAAACCCTATGGAGCATCCAAGGAGCTTGATAATTAGAGAGAGCTGCTAAGGTTTCCGAAGCCTTCTTTTTTCCTCCTTCGAAACTTTTATGTTGGGGCATATTAGATCTATTTCCTCCTCCCAATCCTAGTCCTCATCATTTGAAACCCAATCATCATATACCGCCCCCTCCGATTGAGAATTCCCTCCAACCAGTGTGTCCCTGAAAGAAGCATGCGACCTCCCTTCCTCCCTGATCATGTCGACGCCTTGCTGTTGCTGCCCCTATACCTCCTCTAATGCCCGTACTCTCTTATTTCTGAAGAAGATCATCATTGTAAATCATTGTAATGCCCCTTCCCCCAACCTTTTCAAGTGAGGGGACATCACAAAAGACTGAAACTGATTTCCTATAATTAGTGGGCTGACTTCGAGCATAAATTCATAATGACATAAAACTTGTAAAACTATCACCGTAATGATGTTTAAATTGTCCTGAACAAATATGCATGAGTTCAGCTACTTGTATTTATACAAGTTCCACTATTACAAAATATTGCATTTATATTTCAAAACAAATAAAAACCCAAATGAAGCTGGGATTCCTAACGCCAGGTCGTCCCGACGAATGCGTGATTTGCCCTCCACGACCTCTTCTACACTCCACACAAACGAAACACCGCTTGTTCTTTTATAACTTAGTAGGAAAATAGATAACATATATGACCACTTGTAATAATCCTCAATTACAGTATACATGTAAAATACTTTGCATATCAGAATATTGATATCTCCCGTAGGAGTACATAATAGAAATCTTGTAACATAAGGTATCCGATCCTTTTTCATGCTCTTTGTTGCTCATTACTCATAACACATATATTTTCGTACACTTGCATGCACTTGTTATTCATTATTATATATATATTTTTATTTTTATAAATCAAGCCTTATGCGTGCATTCTAATGAAAATGGATAACGAGAACAGAACAATAATTATCAGAGGCCATCATCAGACAGATGTTGATAAGTAGAGAGTGAGCAGACCAAACGAGGCCCAAGTAATTACCTAAACGGGGCTTCACGTAATGGTAAGCTATTGTAACGTCTCAAAATACCTCTAGAATTTTATAATAATTTTATTATATATTCGTATGAATCGAGTTAAAAACTGGTTTTTCCTGAAAATTGATAAATTGACAAATCAGGGAAATGTAATTGTATGTGAGCATATGATTTAATATTATATGCTAAAATGAGAAATTGAGTGAACCTAAATAAACTCAAGTGAAAAGGGCAAATGTGGAAAATTGTAAAATGAGGACCTATGGTCAATTGTTATAAATAATAAATGTCTAACTCGAATTTATGATAAATGAACGGCCAAGTCTATAATAGGAGACTAAAATGGAAAATCGATTTACTGGGTGTGGCCAACAAAGCCTTTATGAGGAACAAGTGATTTAAGACCAAAAAGGGAAAAAATGAGAATTGAGAATGGTGTAAAGGCCAAACATGGCTCACACTTAAGTGAGATTTTTAAAGACCAAAAGTGGTCTGGGAGCTCATTTTGAGCCATCCCGTTGAGAAGAAGAGAGAAAAGTGAGAAGGAGCTATAGGGTTTTCAAGATCAAGCTTTATATGATTCTTTCCCCACTTTTGCTTCTAAAAGATCAAACAACCTACAAGAGAATGATTTGAAGAAATAAGGTAAGAAAAATCAAACCCTAACTTCCTTTTTTATGATTTTGATTTTGGGGGAAAAGCCCTAACTTAAGAGAAGAGGTTTTCATTGATTCTAAACCACTTTTGGAGTTGTTTTGAGGGATCCTATCTTCCATTTTTTGATACGGGACTCCAATCGAGAAGGCTGGGGCGCAGAAAATGCGTGAAATGCCAAAATCAAGCATTTCGGCAAAAACCCAGAGGTGGTATTTCCAGATCAAAGAGCGGTACCCTGCATTCATGATGCAAAGGCGCGGTACCGGTACCACTCAACCGGTAATTCCAGACGGCACTCCATCGGCAAAGTGGATGACCGGTACCCACCGGGCCAGTGTACCACTCACTACTTCCAAAGAGCCTGCTTGACATAATTTTGCATCGTTAAGTCCCGCATTCATACCCCCGAATGTTTAGTGTGGACCCTAAGAAATGATTAACGCTCAAATAAGTGATTAACTAAGTGAAAAACGTGATCGTACCGCGCCTACGGGCGAGTTCAAGCCGAAAGGCACTTAGTGTCTTAACCCAAGAACGTTAAAGGAAATAAACTTGTAATTCACTAAAATTGTTTAAGAATTATTTATCCAACAAGAGTGGCGCGATTGTTATTTACTAGGACGGTGATGATTGCCCAACTCTAGGACCAAGATCAGCAGCATGAAGCTTAAACCGGATGCCTCGCTGTTTTCTCCGACTTATTCTTATTTCAAGTTTCGGGTAGTTTACCAAGTAATTAGAAATGAGTACATGAATGAGTATATGAAATGAGTACATGAATGAGTATATGAAATGAGTAATGAATGAAAGTATAAGAAATAAGTATAGATTGAGTATATCTTTGAAAAGATAATACAAAAATGAATATGGAATTGAAATGTGATATTTGAAAACCGAATGAATTGAATGATATACCGAATGAATCGCTCGACGGATGCACTAACTCCAAGATCCGCTCATGATGGCGTATGACATGACCGATACCACATGTCGGGTGCACCAAACGCATCCGCGATGGGAGACCAAATTGTTAAATGTGTAAGCACATTACCGAACGATAATAAGGCGATTCATCAAACTAATCCGTTTAAATGCGAATCAATAGCCAAGGTGAAATAACCAACACGACGTGCGTAAATGGGATTTTTATGTATATGCTTAAATCTCATAAATTGAATTGTGAATGAATTGTTGCATTGAAAATGCATGTTGTATATAGTGAATGATTTGGAAATTGGAAAGCATAATGGTAAATAAATAACATGAGTATATGTTGATTTAGGCATGGTTTAATACAAATGCATGTCAAGTTAAATCAATGTTGAAATAACCGTGAGGTGAACCACTAAGCATGAAAATGCTTAGCGATAGTTTTTATCTACAAGGTGTTTCGAGTAGACATGAAGGGAAGACAAGATCGTGAAGCGTAGAGTCATAAAGAGAGTCAAGCAATAAGATAAGTACATAATACCCTCGCCATGCATATTTCATTTCCTTTTTGAACATGGAATATTTTAGAACAAATAGCTGAACTCCAAAGAAATGTTTTGTTTTCAGATATCATTTCAAAGTAAGATGTAATGCCTTCATCAGAATTGCACTGCGGAATGCTCGCGGGCCTACCATTTGAAAATGCTTCCGCTCAAATCATAAACCTAAAGAGGAAGAACATAAAGAAAATATTTTGATAAGATAATTGAAAACGTCGGAGTAAACCGGGCTCCGGTTCTGATCTGCCAACCGGGTCGAGCCGGGGATTTGGGTCGCGACATTTTTGAAAAAGAAAACATAATAAAACAAAATAAAAAAGCACTAAACGAAGGCCCCGGTTTCGTTCGATCCGCCTAATCGCGTTAGCCGGCTCTGGGTTGCTACTACCGCAGCGATCGTAGATCCTTATAGGCATGCCTCTATCTATCTACTACCTGCATGCTAGCATTCTTATTTATGTTTCCAGATTAGTCATACCATTATCCTTAACATAGGTTCTTTCACATATTTATCAGGATCGTTTTAATGGACTTACACTAATTCATGTAACATTAATGCTTTAGTTCACATTAGGCATCATCTAAGAAGGTTTGGACAATGCCTACATTATAAACCAATTTTGTCTTAACAGTATGAGGCAAATCCCAAGTCCATTTTCAACTACAATTTCGACCCAGGAAATGAGGTTTTTAGACAAAGTGATCATCTTACAAAATGTTCACCTATGTCTTAGGTTTCCAAATGCTCATGAATCAGGTTATTTGAACCTTTAAATTAGGATATATGGACTAAACATTCCAAACTACTCTTGGACAGTTTCTAGGAACAGAATCTAGAATTATGTCTTGTATTTAACAATTTTCTGGGAATGATAGGAACATAATTTGACCATACTTTCTTCATAAAAGTTACTGTCCTAGGTGTTTAGTTTTAAGTAGAATTTTGATTCACTTCATTTGGATCAGCATAACTCAAGATATGATACAAACAACATGAACTACTCTCAGATAGAAACAAAAAATCGTATCTTAACATTAGACTCGCTCAAGGGTCTTGGGAAAGCAAGATCTAGTTCTCGGGCCTCTTTCTAAACATTTGTAGCCCCGGTCTTAATTCTACCTCCAATTGGAATAATCCAATTTGAGGTCTCGTAGGCCAAATTATGGCCAAAACACACTCACAAGTCTAATTAAATATTGACAGAGTTTCATCTTAAACACCCCACACCAATTCACACATCTTTACAATGGCCACAACCAAATCATATCACAATTACACCATCAATTCAACATCATAACCAAAACAAGATAGAAACAAACATCAAGCCCCAATTAAAACCAACAAAAAGATCCTAAACATGGGAAGAGTTAGGGTTTTTCTTAACTAACAAATGAGAGAGTTCCATACCTTACTTTTCTTGAAACCTTAAAACCAAGTTTTCTTCTCTTTACAAGAACAAGTAGAGCTCTAAAAGATCGAGAAATCAAACCAAAATTTGCCCTTCTCCCAACCGTATGCCCTAGCTCTCTTTGAGCCAAAAATGGAGAACTTATCCATTCAATAAACAAATTGTTTGTCTTAATGCCATTTGGCTCCAAGTTTGGCTTATTGCATTTTGTCGCTCTTCTCTTCACTCTCTATTTACAAAATCAACTTCTCAAAATCCTACCTTAACATATAATATTTTCACTCAATGTCCATTATGTCCCTAAAATTGCAAATTATCATTCTCCTCTTCACTTCTTTATAAATCTCGGTTATATCATTTTTCACACTTAGCACTTAAATTTTCGAAAAATACAAATTTAATTTTTATTATACCTTAAACATATCATAAAACTACTACAGTATAATTTGAGGTGTTACAATCATCCTCCTTTGAGCGAGCATGGAGAGTTCCCGGTTCTATCCATGGGATAGTTAGTTACCTTCAATCCAAAATCATGGAGGCAAGGCATGCTTCAACAAATAATGAAGGGAAAAGAGGTTTTTTTATGTCTGGTATACAAAATATGTGTAAAATAAATATCAGACATTTATGAAACTATAAACGATATTATAGGATATATCACATCTCCAAGATAAAATAAATAGCGTATTAATTAATTTCTTCCTTTTTGGGATTTTTTTTACATCTACCCGCTTTACAATATTGAGCTTGGACATATTAAAATTCTAATTATTGAATTCTTATTTCATGATTTATTACTAAATTAAAATTTTTTTTTGTTTTAATAGAAAAATTCAAAATATGAGAAAATCATATACTTTATGATCTAATGAAACTATTATTTCATGTTAATAAAATAAGAGTATATGTATTTTTTAATGCTATTAATTTAAATTTTAATAAAATTAAAATTTGATTTTTTAGAAAAACCTATTAAACCTATTCGCATGATGTAAAAAAACAAACCACCATTGTCAATTCTTACTTTAGTAGTTTCACTTGGCCTCAAATGTTTGAAGAGTTCCTTATCATTGGTCATGTGGTTCGTACAACCGCTGTCAATCAACCAACTTTCAGTCAAACTCCTGCTTACAAAGCAAGACACCACAAAAAGCTGATCTTCATCCTCTTCATCTGCAACTTGGGCTTCAACTTCATGTTGCTGAGTCTTTGCAAACTATTGGTCACCTAAGGCCTCCAACTTCAAAAGTAGGAAAAGGAAAAAGATTAAAGAAATAGATTTTCAACATAGATTTTCTCATGTTCCTTCCACTTATAAAATATAAAAAATAAAATAAAATAAAATTTCTCAAAAATTATTTTAAAATTTCTTAAAACAATTATAAAATATATAAAATTTATTTATTAAGTTTAAAACTATTTTTTATTTTCTCCCCAACTTTTTTATTTTTTCATAATATTTTTTCTCTATTTTCTTTCCTTAATAAAAGAGGAACGGGGGAGAAAGATCAAAGATAAAAAACGGGTGATTGGATGAGCCTAGCATGAAAGGGAACGCATTTGAAGTAGAAGACATCCTTACCATCGTCCTCTTAAAGCTTCCGGTTAAATCCCTCTTGATAGGCAAGTCCGTTTGTAAATGTTGGCGTCGTTTAATCTGCATCTTCTCAAATATAAAGAAAACCCCACTTATATTTTCCATTTATATCGCACTTATATTTGTCATAAATATTTGGATAATGACAGGTATGATTTCAAAGGTAGAACCGATGGAGAATATCAATGAAAGTTTTTCTTGATTTAATGGGTCTTACTTTAAAGTTAAGATTTGTTGCTTTAATTAATGGTTTGATGTGTTGCTATAACCTTAACAGATTTCGCCCTCGAAAAGTCCTGATATTACCGGTGCCGCCAGCCCCCATTATAGATTCTGTTCCAATCATTGGGGTTTCCTTTGACCATACAATCAATATTGAATATAAAGTATTTCAATTTTTCTACGCAGAAGGAAAAGATTATTAATGTATGGTATATTCTTCTGGATCTTGGAAATCCATTGATACTGTTGCACATAATCTTCGTTATTGCTCCAAACAAATATGCATTAGCGGAACGTTGTACTGGTTGTGCAAATCATTGCTTGCTACCTTAAGTATTGATTGGGAGGAAAATTTAAGCATAATAAGGATTCCAAAGGAAGAAAGTTGGGGAAGATATATATTGTTTCTTGGGTCAATCTTGATGGTGGTTTGTGCCTGGTGGTAATGGTTGCGGCTGATAAATACCTATTTAGATTTTATATATGGGATATGCAGGATAGTAAGGAGCCTGTTTATGGAGTGATTATATTCCCTTTTCTAAAATTAAAAACCTTTTCATAACATTATTTTTGCTTATAAACATACATATGTATAGATGAACTTTCATTTTTGGCTAAACGAATTCTAATCAGTGAAACTCCAAGAATCAAAGAGAAGAAGCTTGAATACTCCCTTCCTCTCATCTCTCTCCCGTAACCAAGAAAAAAAATAGGAAAAGGAATGGGATCTTTCCCTTTTTGTTCCCCAAGCTCCTCAATTAAGTTTAAGTGGGCGGCTGTCATGTGTCCACAACCTTTTCGGATCTGTATCTATCTCAAAACACCGATTTCAGCTCCGCGCCTAACAAATTACATTCTACTTAACTTTATCCAACTTATTTTCTAATTTTAAGATTACTTTTCTCAAAAATTCCATTTTTAAGGACCTTCACCATGAAATTCTTAAAAAATCTATTTCTTTCATTTTTTTTTTCTTTCAACCGATCACTCATTCACTTACAATTTACAAGCCCTTTTTTTTTTCCTCTTTTACCTCCTCCTGGGCCCTAGTATATATTTGATCTAAGAGACAAAAATAATCACTGAATGCCTTTGCCTCTAATACATTCAGTTTCTGGTTTCGTGTTCTTGAGTTTGTATATTTTTCCTCCAAATATCTGATATAGTCTAAGGAATTAACAACATAAACTCGGTAACCATGGATAGAAATGCAAGGAAACAACAAAATAAGATGATTATGTTTTGTGTGAAGAACAATTGAAGAAGGTGAAATCCTTGTTCCGGGATCGTTTGTCAGCAACTATGGTGGCAACAGGACATGAATTGCGTAGGAGCAATGGGAAAATACAATCGAAATATTAATTGATATTCTTAAAGGGAATTTTATGCCCTAAAGTTCAGAACTAAATTGCTTTGCTTGCATACCGCACAATCTCATTCTTTAAATTCATTCTTTTTTTTTTCTTTTTCCCGAGAAAATAAAAGAAAAAAGAAAACAGAGAGAGAAAAGCAATAGAAACACAGTTCAGAAACTCACGGAAGCTCTTCAGCCTCCCTGGACTATAGTGCTTCTGAGAAACAAACAAACAAACAAACAAAAACAAAACAAAACAAACGCATTTGCTCAGAAAGCGAACTTCCGAAAAGCTCCCACACAATCCTAAATCCATGGAGGAGAAAAAAAAAAAAAAAAAAAAAAAGCGCAAAAGCAAGCTTACTTGGTCATAGTGGTGGCCGCCATGGCCGTGCGACGCCAAAACCGGAAACAAATAACACAAAAACAGTCATCAAAAAGCCACTACCAACACACATTTCCGATTTCTAGTTTCTTATTCTAGTTCGAACACTCACAGTGGTGTGAAGCATGGAAATGGCGAGAATCGCCAACAGAAACAGCGCAAACACCTTCGCCATGGCGATCAATAGAAACGACCAAACCCTCTCTGAACATAATCGGATGGAAAAAAGCGAGAAATAAAACGAGAGAGAGAGAGAGAAGAGAGGGATTTGGTTGTGAGTACGAGAGTGGAGGTGTAAACGACATTATATAAGGTGCTCCCACTACCAAACTTGTTGGATTTCAGGCGCGAGCTTGTTCCAACAACAATCAAACCCAAGAAAGATTCCCGCAGTCATCTAAAAATCGAATCTAAACTATATTTTCGCTTCCTGTGCTCACTTCCTCGAGATTTAACTAAAGCTACCAAACATCTCTAAGAATGAAAGATCTAAAGCTTTATCTATCTTAAATCTATTCCAATTTTACTATTTCTCTTATTTAATAATTATATCATATACATTTCATTCTTCTATATCACTCCAAACACTATAAAATATTTGTTAAACCTTGATTATATTTTAAAAATATTTTTTTATTATTTTATTTTATACTTTAATATAAATAATAATAATAATTAGAATGTTTTAATAAAAATAAAAAATAAAAAATAAAAAATAAAAACAAAAATCAAATGTAAAAGAGACAGAATTAAGAATTTTCTCATCCCCTTCTCATCCTATTTAATTTTTTAAATGACGCTTTAATCGAAAAATAAATCTGCCTGATCGAGATGGGGTCGGGTTGTCCCGAACTACTCCCTATCATCCCTAAGTAGCTGGAGGTCGCTAATCCTTCATCTGGGTCTTGTTTTAGTGAAAATGACTTTTTCTAAATAAAAAAAGCTAAATATTTTCATTTTTTCATTCATAACTTTTTTTTGAAATTACAGTAATAAGTCATAAAAAATTTAAAAAATAAACAGCCAATTATTGAAAGCTAAATAGTTTTTAAAGTTAAAAAACAAACAACCCTTACACTACCAAGTCTTATGTTCACCTGCTCGACTGATATTTTTCATATTTTAAATTTTTTCCTTCTTTCTTTATTTCTTCCTTCCTTCCTTCCTTCCTTTCTTTCTTCTTCACTACTACGATCCAAATTCCTCCGCGATCGGCACAATAATAGTGAAGGCCGCCAAGCAACTTCCTCCACTCCTACGCTTCTTTTTCTTTTTCATTTTCCTTATTGTTCTTCCATTTCTTCCAACCGAAACCCTAAACCCTAAACCCCACCACTAAAACCCTAATACCCTTTTCAATCTCCAAAACTGGACCTGGGATTCTCCCAAATTCCTGCAATCCCACCCTCTAAAAACCCCATGTGAGCGGTTTTTCGCCATTGCAAAACTTGTCACCTATCGCCCAATACATCCGTGATTCGCTCTAGAAGCACCGGACCGGGCCCTCCACAGGCGACTAACAAACTCCGCCGTGTGACGGCAGGCTCTGCGGGCTGAGCTCAAGGTCCAAACCAACCCCAGACTGGCTCCAAGTTCTTCCATCGGGCGGGTAAGCAAAAAGGGTTATTATCATAACTTTGCTTCGTATAACGCATTTGTTAATATTTGAACATTAATCGCTTAGGGCTTCAAGGAAATATTTTTGGGCAAATTTTTTTTTCATTTTTTTGGTTGTTTTTTTTTGGGTTTTCAGAGGAATCTCTGAAAACACAAAAAATTTTCCATCTCCAACAGTCATATTATGAAAAATCAATTTTTTTTTCTCCAACGGCTATATTATGAGGAGGGTAGAATAGGTTTTTCCACCATTTGGCTGATGAACAAAGGATCAAGAATATTTGGTCAAATATACGATCACCGTTCATCACCCAAATTTTTGCTTCCTTCTTTGCTCCATCATTAAGCCAATTCCTAAAAGCATCTATTTTTAGCTTTTGCTCCCCCTCGTTTTGCCCACCGGGCCGAGTTGCTCTAACCCCATCAAGAATCTTGACATCGTCAGCTTTAATGGCCGAAGCCCGATGAAATGGGAAAGAAAAAGAGGAGAAAGTGAAACCCTAGGGGTAAATGGGAAAGGGCTTTAGCCGCTTAGGGCTAAAAAAAAGAAGAATATATTTATATTTCATACAAGAAAATGGGCCAAACGGGCTGGGCCATCCTCGAACCCGAATACACGGGCCGCTTATTCGGGTCACAAATGACTTGGGTTGTATTCCAACCCAGTTTTTTAAATTTCAATTCAACCCACCCTAGTCCATCGGGCTGAGCCCAATGACATAACTTGACCATTATCTTTGAGGGGGTCAAGATAAAATATCAACATTAAATATTTAATTAAAATAACCAATACAATTCATATATTTAAATAGAACATATTAAATAATATAATATTCAATTATTTGAAAAAAAAAGTAGCAAAAACTTACAAATAGTTTATAAATAATAAATAATCTCTTTCAAAATAATGTTTGTCCTTCCTTTAAAGACTTGAAGTCACCAATAATAGAATCATAATAAAAATTTGTGCAATATCTCTTCAATGCACAACCCAGACCATCAAAAGAAACCCATTCCTAATATACATGGTGTTTGTTTGAACAACTCATATCGAAAAGGCTTGTTTTGAAGTAGTCAGAGAAATGTGAAGTGTCGAGCATGAGACAATCAATCTCTCAAGCAAAAAATATAACTTTGATTTTGCTATTTTCACCGGTACTTGACAAAGTTTAGATATTATAGAAAGATCCTCTGGATCATGAGGTACCAAGAATAAAATGTTGTAATTGAAATCTCAAATTGATTATTTCTTGCCCTGTGAAATCCATAGGGTAATATTTTTCCACAAGACTGCAAATATTCTGAATGTTGAATGCTTTGTAGGAATCCTTAGGAACCAAAGATGAGCTTAAAGTTAATAATTTAACTTCTTCTTCACTAAACCTGTGGTTCAACTCTTGCAACCGCTTGTCTATTGTAATAAGAAATATTTCCATCCTATAAAATGTTCCACTATGATCAAGGATCAAAATATTCGAATTGGAATTTACTTAAAATATCTAAATATCTAAGAAAATATAGATGAATATTTTTACAAAATATCGGTTATTAAAATTTTTCAAGTATTTTAATTATATAGATTATGAGAAATGATTCTTATCTTAATTAAGGTAGATTAAAATCAAATGGATTAGTAATTATTAAATTAAATATGTTATATTTAATATATTATTATGTTAAAGAGATATTATTTATTTGTTTTTGTTATTATTATAAATATTACGTAGATAATGAGGAGATTCAAAATATTATATATTATAATTTTAAATTTTTAAATGATATTATTTTATTTCTTTCCTTTCAAATTAATATTTGATTTTAAACATATAAGTTATAATATAAAATAAAAATAAAATAAAATATTATAAAGGGATTATGAACAAATAAATAATAAGAGAATATAAAAGTTTGCATTATATATAATAAGCGTAATCAATGACGTAAGGTTGGAGGGTGCCACTTCCAGCATTTTGGGTGGGTTCGAAACCTAATGTAAGCAATTTTTCAGATTGAGCCAGAAAATCGAATTTTTTTTTTCAGGAAAAATCGGTTTTTTTTGGGGAAAAAATCGGTGATTTTTCTCCGATTTTTTTACTTCCGATTTTTTATTCCCAAAATCGTTTCCAACCCAACCGAAAACCGAATTTTCGCCGAAAAATCGGCCAAAAAAACGATTTTTTTGTCCATGACTATGATTTCTTGTTGACCTCGACCTTGACTTCGCTTGTTGTATACTGAGCATTGAAATTAGGAACATCTATGTGGTGATGCTGACAAAATAATTTGACCTCATTGAGTAGAGAATCCCAACCCTCTTCTTTAAGTTTTTGAATAAGTGCCTTTGTAGTTGCAACCAATTGTATAGCATTAACAATGTCTTGAGATTGTTGTTACAAAGCTTGACAAAGCACATTTGTGATCCCTAATGTCTCCTTCATCAAATGCAAAATGAACACAAATAAAATGAAATCATAAAATTATAAGCACCATCAGCATCTCCCCGAATGTGATAATTATTTCCATGTTCGGTCATAGGTAGTAGAACTGAAGAAGTTGGATGAAACATTTTTATTAAGCTGCAAACAAAGAAAAAATGGGATCCCCAACGAGTGTTTCCTGCTCCCTTTAAAGTATAACTTTGATTTCCTCATCTTCTAGCTTCTTAAAGTTCAACCACCCTAAGAAGTCTCAATTCATCAAATCTTTTGGTAGAATTACAAATGGTATTAATTATAAAAGATAAATTTGAAAAGAAATGATGAATTGCACAAACTTCCTTAGAAGCAGTGTAAAACCCGTGAAAATTTGAAAATTCAAATTTTGCAAAAAAAAAAAAAAGAAAAAAAAAGAAAGAAAAAAACTATAATTTACCGGAATAGTCAAGGGAAAAAGAGTGGGATTTTTCTAGATCTCAGATGATGAAACGGATCGCGCTGTTGAATTCGTCTCGCTAAATCTAGGTACACAGTCGAATTTCGTTAAATTTTGAGACAGTTAGATTTTCACGCATTTCGAGGCAGAACGGGCCTTTAGCGGGGCGACACGTGGCACCAGACTAGGGGACACTTGGCACCCCAGCCGCTGGGCGCCGTTTTCACAGAATGTATGATGTTAATGGTTGGTGCATGGCTTTGGCATGGGTGGACACATGCCATGACTTGAGTTTATGTCAAGCTTGATGCAAACATGCTCAGCTACGAGAAACATGGAATGGATCAAGCTTAAGGGAGTGAGTTCCTACGGCTGAATCAATTCTAGAAAAGAGGAGAGAAACAGTAAAAGAGAGAAGGGGCAGGAGAAAGAAAACCATAAGGAAGGAGAAAGGAGGAGGAAGCTTTTCCTCCATTGTTTTCAGATTTGGGTGGATCAAGAACTGGTCCTACACACTTCAAGAGGTGAGGGATTTTTCCTCTCGGGTTTTGAGACGTCATAAGCAGCAACTAATGCAAGTTGTAACCTGTAACCTGTAAACAAAACAATAAATCATAATTCATAAATGAGATAAATGAGCAAGATGTTTGCAAAACACTAGGGGTGTCAAACGTGTTGGGTCACAACGGCTATTTCAAGCAAATGGGTGGATTCGTGAAAAATATAAACCCGACACGACCGCTTATTAAACAGCAAACCAGCTGGACCTGCTTATCAACTCGAACCCGCGGTCCCACCTAAACCCGGGCGACCGTTAATCGGTCGCGACCGTGTCGCTACACTTTGATGTGCCTACGCGACCATTGGTAAACTATAGGAAATAAGTAACCAGAACGGCTATAAACGGTTAGCATGTCTCACCCGAACACGAATTCGGCGATAAACGCGTTAAACGGGTTGACCCGCGACAACCGGACCCGCTTAGGTCTCACCCAAACCCGCGACCACGCTAATCGCTTTCGCTAATCGCCGTGCTGAATTTTGACAGACCTACAAAACACTGATAAACTAAAAAACTTTTAAAACCAAATACAAATTCTTACATGTTAGCAAAACAATGAACATAGTATGCATACGGACAATCAAGTAAGAATACACGCTGTAATCCATCCCATTCTCCACGATGTTACTACACCACTACATCTCTCGGGTCAGCATTTCTGGGCTTATAGTTTGTAGACTTGTATTTTTATTTTATTTTTTAATTTGTGGGGGCCATTGAATCAAAATATATAGGAAATTTTAATTTGGTTGGGGGTGCTCTAGTTGAGCCCATATTCCCACCTCTAAATGAAACTATTGTGCAACACTTTAAGAATATAAAAACTTTTCGAGTATAATTGCAAACTATATTCAATAATAATGTTATCAATAATATAACTTTTTTTTTGTATTATAATTAATTAAATCCTAGGTCCACCAATGGATAGAAACAAATAGAATGAGTTTAAATAAACATATAAAATCAATTTATTAAAGTTAAACCTATATTTTATTTTCTTCAAAATTTTATTTTCTTCTACTTTTTCTTTGTATTTTCCTCACAATTTTATTTCCATATTACTTTTCAATTCCAAACAGATCCAATGCTAGTAGGGTTGGGAAACGGGGTTGTTTGGCAAATATGGGATAAGCATTTAAGCAGAGCTAAAATGAGTTGAACCAATTTAACCCACTTTTATTAGAGCCATCCAAAAGCTAGCCCAGCCCAACCATATGCGAGTTGTGAGCTTAAATGGGCCAGAATGTTAAAAAATGACTGAAATATGTATTTTCCTAATTTTATCATTCTTGAAATAAAAAATAAACAATATACAAATAATTAATAATAAACATGAAAGCCCTTCCTCTATCTCTCTTTTCATTCAGCGTAGATCTTTGGTAGAGCTGATAATATGGGTTGAGTCTGATGGGTCAGCCCACTTTAACCTGAATTTTTGGAGGGTTGGATTGTAAAATTTAAGGTCCAAATAAAACCTGGCCAATTTGGCCCGACCCTTTTTGGCTCGTGGCCCATATGAGTTTGGCCTGAGTTAGCTGATTGACCCGAAATTTTTATTTAAATTATTTAAGTAACTATATTAGTAATTGAGATTTTCAATGATTTATCTATAAAATTTGATATTTTGGCTATTTCTTTTGTAGCATAGGGGTTTTAAAATAATTATTATTATAATACATGATTAATATATTAAACTTTGTTGTTTTAACTATTTTATTTTCAATTTCTAAGTATATTTTTTAATTTAATTTATATGATAATTTAATATTTAAAAAAATCTTGTATGAAAATTCTGGAATGTATTTGAATAAAATAAATTACAATTTTAATATTAAATATTTTTTATTTATCTCATTAATCTATTTTAAATATTTACAATTTCATTTTATTTATCCTTTAAATTTATTTAATCATATATGTTTTTTGATAAAAATGAAGTTGTACTAGTTTATAATTAAATTAAATTTAATAACTAAATCATGATCAGTATATTTTAAATAATTTTATTACTTAAACTAATGTTAATAACAAAATAATATTATTTTTAAAATAATTAACAAAAATTATATACTAATTTCTTTCTTAATATGATTATATATAGTTTAAGTACGATGAATTTTCAAACGAAATAAGATGTATTTCATTATTATACGAATTGAGATACGTTTTTTGAAAAAAATATTTTTTTATTTCAAACATAAATGAAATTTATGTTGTTAACATTATAAATTAATTAATCGATGATGATAACTCAACCACCATCGATGATATACATATTTCTAATGTGGAATCACATGTTATTATTAGATATAATGAGGATGAAGGTGAAGATTAGAGGCATATGAGAATTCATTTGATAATTTAGAGTTGTTTTTCTCATTTATGTTATTAAGTTGTTATTTTATTGTTTTGATACTATTTAGCTAGTTAGTTTGGTATTTTGATTATAACAGTGTTATAGTATTATTTATTTATTTAAGTTTGTTTACTATTATTATATTGTTTAGACTCAATTATTTTAGATATTAATTATTATTATATATTTGTATGTTATTAGCCTGTTTTAGCTTGTTTTGGCCTGCAACTAGCATGGGTTGGGTTGGTCGAAAACTAGCTCGAATAGAAATGAGTCAGATTAGCCTAGCCATTTTTGGCTCGCAATATGAATGGGTTAGCTCGAAATGGGTTGGGTTGACCTGTTTATAGCTCTAATATTTAGCATACAAGAAAAAAATGCAAGTAACTCTCTTCCAAGGCCTCTATGCATTTCACATGCATTTTTTTTTCTTCTTCCAAAGCCTCTTCCAACTCTCTGGACTATTCGGGCTACCAATTTCACGGTTTGCCTTCTAAAAAATCGAGCTATGGATCAGTCCATTGAGCTCAACCCATATTCCCAACTCTAAATACAAGTGTGTCCTTCTTTGTAGAGCCAAAGAGAGAAATAGGACAAATAGACTGATAAAGTTTATGCTCATATGCCAACCATGAGACTTGCATTTGCAAACATAGAGGTGGGAAACGGGCCGACCTGACCCATTTTGGTTAGGCCTATTTTGGCCATGGGTTAATATGGGTTATTCCATTAAGCTTGCATTTGATTCGGGTCAATGTTTAGCTAACTCGGCCTAGTTCTATATATGCGAACTGCGGACCAAAAGCTGAAATACTAAAAATATTAAAAATAAATTTCAATTTTTTTTAAATACTTTATAAAATGAAATTTCATTTAAAATACTTATAATATGCTTTTATGTCGTTAAAAGACTATAATAAATTATTTTTAATATTGTTGTCTCTTTAAATTTTTTTCATATGAGTATTATTTTTGTTATTAAAACAATTGAAATTACTATGACGAATATTTTGTTCTTTAAACAATATTTTTTATATTTTTAATAATAAAAAAGAAACATATATTTTTCATAATTAGGAAAAATAAATTACTTAAAATATTTACAAAAACATATCCAATTATTGAAATAAAATAAAATATATAAAATTGTATTGTAAAACATAATATAATATTTTTCAAAAAATTTCAATAAAAATGATTTCTATAGTAATTTTCAAAAATAGTAATTAACATAGGTTTTTATAAGAATGTGTTTGGAAGACAATAGTTAAAAATAGTTTTAACATATAAATATTATTTATTTAAAAAAAAAACATATAGATATTATTTAGTCAATAAAACTTAGCTCAATTGGTTAAGGCCTCATGCTGATATATGGAGAGGAGGGGTTTATAGTTCAAGTCCTAATGAGGACAAATTTATAAGAAACAAAATATTATGTTGTAATACAAAGTGAATATTTGTTGAAAAAACATATAAATATTATTTAAAAACATCATTTTTAAGGAATTGAAAATAAAACTTTGTTGAAAAGTACTTTTTGAAATAATATTTAAAAAAATATTATTTGAATTATATAAAACAAAATCTTGTTTAATTATGAATTAGGCCAAATTCTATTTGAACCATTAAAATTTGGGTCAAAACGGGTTAAAAAGCATTGGCGCAAGTGTAAACGAGGTGCTTTACCTAACTGAGCTATAGCCCTTGTACTTGTGATACATATTTTGTCATGTAGATAATTTCTTGTGAAGATGAATATTCCATGATCCATTTTCTCCTTGGTGATGTTCCTTTGGATTATGGATTAGTGCATGGATTTCTTTCCATCTCAATAGTACTATTTCTCAAAATGGAAGACATTGAAATGTTATATTTTCCATATCATTTGAGTAACAAGAAAGAAAACTAGGATTTTTTTTATCAGGTCATGAGGTGTCATAAGCGCTTCGTACACCCGAAGCCACGGCGGATGAGGTGATGAGGGATCATAAGAGTGGTAAAGTTCTATCACAAAATACAGCTGCATTCCAAAGACTCGAACTCGATACCACTGGTTAAGATAAGAGAGATCTCAACCATCTTACTTACAAGTTCAGTGGTAGAAAGAAGACAAGGATTAACACCTTTCCTTATCAAATTCTTAATTAAAAACATTATTTAAAAACCTTAAGTCTTGAAGCTTAAATCTATACCACTTCTTGGAAAATTGATAGACCTTCATTTCTTTACATTTGTATGATATTGTTTATTTTTTGTCTAAATCCTTATGATTTTTTTTTGATCTACCTAACTGCTTCAAACCATTGAAGATATTATTCATATTTATTAACTCGTAATCCTCAATATTCTAGCCTATGTGGGACTTTGGATGGGACTTTGAACACAGGCCTAACACTTTTCAATAGTTCTAACAATATATGAAATTGAACACAAGGATAGAAGAATTTTGAAGATTGATTCTAAACATACTGAAGCGTTTTAATCCTTTCCTCACAAAACAAACCCTACCTGTGTAATTGATACATTGATCTCCTGTCATACCCTGATACCAATGTTACTATTTGGTTTGATTATGATAATTTTCAGCACAAGATCAACCTTAGTACCACTGTTTCTCCAATCAATAAGTACGAAACCTTCTGTTTATTCCTCGCATGAAAAAAAGGACCTTCTGGAAATCTAAAAGTTCAATCATTTGTGAAAGCATTACAAGAGAGATAAGGCTTCCTTTTAGCTGGGGAACATAGGTCACCCTCCTGCAGTAGTCTTTCAAAGACATCAATTACATTCTGATTATAACTATAACGGACACAATATGGTTCCTCCATCATGCCTTTTTAGCCGAAAACATGGAAGAGCAAGTGAGCAACCGGAGTAATCAAATCTTGTTGCTTCAATCATCCTTTGAAACCTCTAGGCTAGGTGAAATAAGTGTGACAAAGTTGGGGTTCCATTTGCACTAGATTCCAATCCATGCAATGAGACTCCCATTTATTAATAGAGCAGTATCCAAAATGAGTATATTTTGGTTTTGATTTTCTCGGCAACACCTATTGGTGAAAAAACAAACTCCTCAGGGAGAATAAGAGGCCCCAACAAGTAGAGGACACCTGGGAAGAGACAGCCGATAAAACAAACCATGATAGCAAGCACCATTGATCAGAGAGAACAGTGAAGAGTCCGGTAAGGAAGGCGATTCCCATTGAGGCAAGTGACAGCCATAACATCTGCAAGGCCATAAAGTGTAGATTCCATTTGTTTTTGTCATCATTCCAAGATGATGTGAAAGAAATCACTGCAGCAGTCATGGATGTAGTCATAGCTATAGTATCAGTGACAATAAAAGCTTTGAATGCTGTTTTTCTTGCTAGAACTGCCAACCCTTGATCTTCACCTTCACTATGGAAGCCTCCTGGAAGGGTAAATGCTGCTGTAAATGCGACTGTTGCAACTAATGTTGCCATCACTACGAGGGTGCCAGCCATTTCTTTACGCCTCTTGTCCCGTATGGTTTCGATCATAGGATCTTCTTGTTCTAGGATTCCCTCTAACTTTTCAGCTTGCTTTGCACTTGCCGCCTTCAGAATTTCTATGGTCCGTTGCTGCAACAGGGGAGGCCATAAATGAATGCTCTTTACAGACGAGTAGGCTAAAACTAAAACCTTTTTCTATAAGGTTAGAATTATATTTACCTTTTTTGCTTCTATCTTTTCTTCCCAAGCACTACCAGTCCTGTTTGGAGTTGCTTGGGTTTGATTCGAATTTGTGCCTTCATTTACATCATTACTTGGTGAAACAAACTGTCAAAAGTTAGAGATGCAAAAGTTAATCAGAGACAAGGCTCATTTCTATTATTTCATTTTGCAATGGGAAATGGAAAAGAAAAGAAAAAAACAATTATAAGGCATATCCATGTATTCACACCTCAAAATTCCTTGCAATATCGAGGGCTGTTTCACGTTTATTATTGTTTGTCCTAGTATCCACTTTTCCTGTTTGGATAAGAGTGCTTATGACGCTGCTGTGCAATTTTGCAGCTGCAAGATGCATAGGGGTGTTTCCGTCCTCATCGGTCTCATTCAATAGATCATTCACCATGAACATACTTTGAATATATTGAATAACTTTAATATGTCCATTTTGGGCAGCTACATGAAGGATATTTTGGCGGCGATTGTTGAGTAATTCTACTGAAAATAGGCGGTACTTGACAAACAATCGCAATACATTTAGATGCCCATTTGCTGCAGCCATATGAGCCGGCGTAGCCAAATTGAGGTCGAGGAAAGATTCATATAAAGGTTTTCGTTGTAGTAATTCATGCATGGACCATGGCCAAGGCTCCGGAGGCTGCAGCATAGTGCAGAGGACTTCTTCCACAGCTGTCTTTTTCATTCATCAGCTCCGGCGACTTTTGGAGCATAATTTTCATTGTCTCTTAACAGGTAAAAGTTCAATTAGGAGACAAAAGAAGGAGAAGTATTAAACATAATTAGAGAAAAAAGTAGAAATCTTAGGTGGGCGTTTGATTTTTTTTTTTTTTTTTACTTAATGTTTTAAGTTGTTTATTTTTTATACTAAGAGTTAACATCTTTTTTTTTTAAATTACCAAAAGTTACTATCTTAACATCTTAAGTTATTAAAAAAAGTTATTATATTTATTTATTCAATTTTCATATTTATATAATTATTTAAAATAAATATTAAAATAATTTTAGGGAATGCTTTAATTCACTTTTCAAAAAAACCAAGACATCCTATTTCCTCATGAGTTTATTTTTTATTTTACAATCTAAACACATGGGGCTTATAATATAAGAAATCGCTCATCGGCATCGAATCCGTGACCCCTTCCCTATGCCATGTCTAACAAATTAACGCTCTACCACGAAAGTCAGTGGATACTTAATCCTGCGAATTTATCATGAATCCGTGAACTTTTATGCAACTTTATATTGATTTATTGAAGATTATCTTTATTTTTCACCTTGAATGAGTTAAATATAAAGAATTTCTTCATTTAAAAGAAATTTTGGATTTTTTTTTATGTTTTATTATCAAATTTTTTAAATTTTCATTTTTTTTTCTCTTTTTCCCTTATTTTTGCATAGTTTTATATTTAGTTGTTAGAAATTTGATGAAAAAGAAAAAAAATTTCATTTAATTATTGTTGCAGGTGAATTGGATCATGTTTCTATGTTTTATTATCAATTTTAATAATAAAATTTCCTTCTTTCTTTTCCCCTTACGGTGAATTCTTGGTTTAGAAATTTGATGAAAAAAAGAATATTTTAAAAATATAATCTATTTAATTATTGTTTTGGTGATTGGACTTGTTGAACAGTGGTGAAGTAGATAGCATGAGATTAAACTACCAGTAGGAAAGAGGGCCTTAGGGTGGCTTTTTAATAGAAAAAACTAAATATTTTAATTTTTTCTTTAGCAATAAGTTAGGATAAAATGAAAAAACAAATAGGCTAAATGCACCAAAGGCCAAAAAAAAAACAAACAAACACATTTAGAGACAAAGTTTGGGTACGTATTTAAGTTTGGGCAAGCATTTGAATAAAAGTAGTTCACTTTCTTACGTTCTGAGTGCTAATTAAGTGTCCGAGAAAATTTCTCTAAGTCTAATTCGACATCTCCTCTGTTTCGGACTTGTCATATGTAAGAACTACAAAGACGATCAAAGCCTGAAAAAAATGAAAAGAAAAATCTTACTCAAATCAGCTCGCAGAATGACCCTGTGGAGGAGCGTCTGACCGGCGGAACTCCTGTGGAGAAGAGAACTGAGGTCAGAATTTAAGATAGTTTCCACGATTTCACTTTTCTTGGCATCAACAGCCATGGAAAGTGGAGACTCCCCGGCATTGTTGAGTGAAACTAGCAGATCTGAGCCAATTGTTCTCAGTTTAGCCAGCAGTACAAGCACAGTCGAATGGTGACCATTTCTAGCAGCTTCATGTAATGGTGTGTTGCCTTTCAGGTTTCTCATTGTGAGTGTTTGTTGGCCCATTATCCCTCTCCAATCAATAAGAACTTCTACCACCTCAGAATGGCCAGATCTAGCTGCAACGTGAAGTGGAGTTTCATGTTCAGAGTTAAGCGAAGCTAGCATACCAATATCGGTGAGTAAATCTTCCACCATTTTCTTGTTACCTATTCTTGCAGCAATATGAAGGGCTGTGTTATTCCTGTGTCCCGAGGGAAAACCCAAGTATTCGAGGCTGAGCTCATTTTCGGATTTCAAGTACCTTTGTCGGCACCAGTCCAAGGCGTTAGGTAAGTCTGAAACGACTTCATAGAAAAGAGATGTGACTAAATCAGCCATTTGGTTGTCTCAGGGATCTCTGCCACAAGCCCTTCCTCACGAATCACCTTTAAAAAGAATGTCATTTGTTAAGTAACGTACGTAACAAGTAACATATATCAACTTCCCAATGAGGCCTCCGTCAGAATACTACAAAGTTGGATGTCAAAAAAATAAAAAAAAAAGATATATCAACTTAATAATTCAATTAAATTATTAAATTGCTGTCAATTTTTTTTATTAAATTGATTAAGCATATTTGCTAAAATAATCTAATTTGGCAGCTTCAATTGATGGTTAAAACTTATTATTTAGTTTTTATTTTAAGTATTAAGTTTATTCAATAAAATTGATCAAAAAGTTATTCTAATTTCCTTAAACGACATATTTAAGTATTTTTAACAAATTTTTATTCTATAGACTTCAAAACTTGTCCCAACCTTTTTTTTTTTTAAAAAAAAAAAATTGGGCTCTTTGATGTTTAGGTAAGTTATACTGTAGTGGTAGGGTAGAAAAGGGAATCTAAGACAACCTAATGCATAAAAAATGGGATAAAGTGGACAAATACCCGACTTTTGCCCCTATGTCCCACTTTTTACCTCAACTTTTTTTTGGTCTCAAGATATTCCCGATGTTTACTTCTGTCTAATAACCATGTCCTTGCCGTTAGAAAAGGATATAAATGGACAAACACATGTTGAAATGCCTGTAAAATATCCTATACGCTACTAAAGTTTTTAGTCTGTCATGACTTTTTTTAAATCTTATTTAAATACGATAATTATAGAAGTAAACGCCAGAGATATCTTGGAATAGAAAAAAGGTTCAAGGTGGGATATACGGGCAAAACTCGACCTTATCCCCATAAAAATGTATACCCTCAGATACTCATAATAATGTAACACTTTCTTGTTTAATATACTGCATAAGAAATTTTACTCGAACATAATTTTTTTACAGATTAGTCAAGCTTTAGAAGGAAAAAAGAAGTATCTGGTGGGTCTCCGGATAGATTGAATCCAAGGCCTTCTTCTTCTTCTTCTCTTCTTCTTTCTTCTCTCTCTCTTCTCAAACTTCGCTCTCTCTCTCTTCTCTCTTCTTCTTTCTTCTTCTTCTCTCTTTCTTCTCAAGGGCTTCATTAATCGAATTAAAACCGACCAAGATTGGTCTAATTATGAGGTTATCGGGCTTCTATCAAATCATATTACTTACGGCACATATTGCCGAGTTCGCCCATCATGATAGTGGCCCGTGGTCTTAACTCTATTTAGCGAAATAAGTCCCTCCCAAACCCTTAAGGATACATTTCTATCACATACGCACACTCCTTCTAAGGTTTTCTCGGTAAGCGATCTAACTTACAAAGCGCTTCAAAGGGTCGCTTGGGAGAAGATCTCGAGATTCAGACTGTCTTTGCAAATTTCTTCATCAATTCCGCATCAAAGGAAAGAGATCCATGGATTCCAAAGGTATGGTAATTTGCGTTGTTTTTCCATTTAAATTTATTGCTTGTGTTCTTCCATGGTGATCTAGGTTGTTAGAAATCGTGATTCATCAGCTTGGTATCGTGAGCCAACCATGGATTAGAACTCAAAACATACGGATTGAGAAATTTTTTTGGGTTTTATAGTAATCGGATATTCGGCCCAATTTCTGATTGCCGATAAATCCAAAATTAAATATTTTTGCATATTTGGAATCTACACGACCAGACGATCACATCGTGTGGGTGGCCCGTCACGAGGTGGCCGGACGCTACCGTACACGCGCCGCTACCACGCTGCTGAAGACGACGCGCGGTAAAAGACACGCCACAAACGTCTTTTAATCCGTCACGACGCCATTGATGACGCTGACATGACCTGCCAAGAATCGACCGGCCAAACTGACCGCCCGATCCGCTTGTTGACCCGGTTCAATTAATGGTCACGACGTGTATCGCCGACGTATAAATGACGCGGCCTGGCGGACGTGGGCGTATGACGCTGCCTTTGACTCCAACCCGCGGATCCACCCACCGACCCGGAGACACCCGACCGGCCAAAGACCGACCACAATACCAGACCCGACCGGCCATCAATGACCCGACCGGCCAACTACGATCTCGACCCTGCCACCCGGTCAATTCACAAACCCGACGGGCCAACGGTCAACCCGACCAGCCAACACAACCTGCACTCGCTGCATCGCTACGGCCATCGCTACGGCCACACGTCGTCGAACCTTCGTGGCGCTGAGGGCTGTGTGAGGGTATTTCCGCAATTTTGGTACCGCAGACTGTATCGAAATTCTCTGGCATCGTGGTAGATGGTAGGGACTCCCCATGCTCAAGCTTTTACGCATATGAAAAATACGCATAGAACCCCTAAGTACACCTAGATATAGGTATTTTCTCACGTATTTATGGTATTTCTCATGGTTTTGGAAATACATAAAGTAGCTAACATATATTACCACCGATAAGGACTATGTAGAGACTAAATTGCATGACTATTAATGAATGATCGAACAATATAATTAAGTATAACATATATATATCGAATGTGATACATAAAGTTTAGTATCCTGGTATGAGTGATTTTTTAAGAATTCAATGGGTTGTGACCGCAAAGTGGCACACTTGATTGAAGCTTTGAGAAATATCAACCTCATATTGTAAAGGGATGTCTCTCGTTTCTTTATCAGATGGTCATACTCCAAAGGAGGATTCGTGGTTAGTTCGTGAGGGATACATTATAGCATGCAATGAGAATGACTGAATCTTAGTGGTTCATACACCCAAAGGTGGTGGGATTTCAATGGGCGGATTAGAATATAGTTCTCATGGTCATTATGTGGAGAGTATACAACCGCATGTCATATTTTCGCCCAAAGGTGATTATGTGATGATGTATGTAATTTCTGCGAGTATCTACATGATGCTGATTGTATTGTTATGTTTTATTTTTCACTAATTTTTCAGGAGCGGTAATTCCATTTCAATTGAGATCCTTACCGGATTGAATTTCAAGAAATGGAAAGAGAGTCCAATTTGAATGAGTCAAGTGATGTTCTACTTCGGCCATAATGGATAAGTCGCGCATATCACAACCTCTAGTACCGAATTTGAGGAAACTGACCATGCCGTCTCTCGAGAGGAGCAATAGGATTTGCTTGTTGACAATGAAGAAATCCATACAAGAACACTTGAAAGTGGTTTGTCAAGAGATCAGATCAAATAAGGAGATGATGCGCCATAAGAGGCTAGAAATCGAGTTTCATCCAATGCCGAGGTTCGGAAATCACTTCTTCTTCAAAAGCTCTTCTTCAACATGAAGTATGATGGTGCTGCTCAAGCTGTAGATTATGTCCCGAGGATGGTGGACCTAAAGGCTAAACTCCAAGCTCTTAATGTTATTTCATTCCCCGATTGCACAGCATCAAGTCAACACCCTTCCACCGATTGGGGATTATAAAGACAAACTACAATTCCCAAGATGAAACTTGGTCAGTAAATGACTTGATAGCAAGGGTGGTGGCAGAGGAAGAGAAGCTTAAGAAGGATAAAGAGCATATGGCCTTATATGCTGCAAGTCCCTATAAGAGGAAGAATAAGAAGTTCAAAAGTCGAACTCATAAAAGTGCCTATGAAACTAATGCAATAATCCGACTAACATGTTCAAAGAAGACATTCTGAAAAGGATGGTGATCGCCGCTTCTTTGTAAGAAGAAAGGTCACATGAAGAAGGACTGCAGAAAATTCAAAGCTTGATGTCCAAGGCTTAAGGTGTAATGATATTCTTTAATACTTGTTCAGGAACTAACCTATCTCAAGACTCATCCAGCTTCTGTATTGGAGAAAGGAGCAAACTAAATCATGTCGCATTTACCATACTGTGATTCATAAACCGAGGCCAAAACAAGGATGAATCAAAGCTCACCGTGGGAAATAAATTCAGCAATAAGTCATGTTCGTGGGAGATGTAATCTTAGTTTTAGATTCCTCGGTTTTAAATTGATGTTGAAAGACACATTTTACGTGACCTTCCTTTAGAAGGAATTCTAGTTTCAAAAGATCGCGTTCGATTCATATGATTATTCTTTGAAATTAAGATAATATTATTTCAATATTTCTAATTCAAATAAGGTTGGTATTGCCATATGTCCAATGGATTATACAGATTAAGTTTATCTCCATGACATATACGTAGCTTTATACTAGCTGAAAAGGCTGTTTTGGGAGACCACTACCTACTAAAGAGTCTTATGCATTATGGCATAACTGACTTGGCCATATCTCTAAGGATAGAGTAGAAAGGCTTAAGAAGACTAACATCCCGCCCGCTCTAAAATTGACTTAGAGATATGCGTAGGATCAAGGTAGGGGTAAAATGACCAAGATAGTAAAGAAAATCATGTTCGTAGTTCGACTTTGTTGGAAGTCATTCACACCGATATAAGTGGACCTTATGTGCAACCTTGTGTAGAAATTTTTATTTCATCACATTTATTGATGACTATTCTCATATGGTTATTTGTACTTAATTAAAGAAAGTCTCGAGTCTCTTGAAAAATTCAAGATTTTTCTGGATCAAGTCGAGAAACAATCGGGAAAAGCCATAAAGGTTGTTAGATCTCGACTGAGGTGGAGTATTATGGCAAACATGGCGATGCTGGACAGCTTAAAGGGCCATTCGCCAAATACTTAGAGGACTCTGGGATAGTGGCACAGTTTACTATGCCTGCGAGTCCTGAGCAAAATGGTATAGCCGAAAGGCGCAATCGTACTCTTATGGAAATGGTAAGGAGTATGATTAGCAGGGACAAATTTACCCGGTTTTCTATGGGTGGAAGCTTTGAAACAGCTTTGTACATTAACGTGTACCTACGAAAGTCAGCTCATTGACTCCTTTGAGTTACGGACTCCATGAAGCCTAGCTTAAACCATCTTAAGGTTCGGGGATGTCCTAAGTAAAGTTATATAATCCAACATTAAGTGTTGACTCCGGTAACCACTAGGTGTTATTTTGTATCTTACCCTAACATTCAAGGGATATGAGTTCCATAATCCCAATGGAGGTAATAAGAATCGTTAATCACGCATCTGCCAAGCTTTGAAATACGCGCCAGTTATATAGCCGTCGCGCACTATCGAGGATGATAGTATCGATAAGTACGTGGTATCCGTGATCTCATCCCGCTATGTATAATTGTGGAAACTCCCACACACCATTTTGAACTCCGTTGAGACTAGGGATCCTGTTGTTGAGACAGCCCCTAATGAAGTTCATCAAGGCTCTCAAAAGTGTATCGTGGCTATTACTAATTCCAAGAAGGAGATCCACTCAGGAGAGACGATCAAATTTATACCAACGGACTATTTAGTCTCATATAGGAGAGCAAGACTACGATACTTCCGCTTCCGTGGATCATCTAATAACTTATGAGGAAGCTGTTCATTCTCGCCGAACTGTGGTTAGATACAATGAGAGATGAAATTCAATCTACGAGGCATAATGGAGTTTGAGAACTTATTGAATTGGCCCGAGGGTCATAGACCCATTGGTCGTAAATGGGTGTATAAGACTAAAAAGGACCATAATGGAAAGATTGAGAAGTTTAAAGCCGTATCGTAGCCAAAGGTTTCACTCAGAGAGTAAGAGCAGACTATGAAGCAACTTTTTTCTCCAAATTTCTAAAGATTCTTTTCAGAGTGATCATGGCATTAGTTGCTCATTTTGATATGGAGTTACACCGATGGATGTTAAACCGACTTTCTCAATGGAGACCTTTTAATGAAGAAGTCTATATGATGCAACCCGAAGGTTTCCGCAGCAAATGATTCAGTAAACTTGTATGTGTATCAAAAAGTCTATTTATGGTCTCATGTTTGTGGTCAATGGTACTTAAAGTTTCTATAGTGTTGTTGCTTCATATGGTTTTGCTGAGAACAAAGTAGATCAATGTATATACTACAAGGTCAGCCGGGAGGAAATTCATTTCCTAATACTCTATGGATTTATATCTCGTCATAAGCAAAGGACCTCGTTTATCGGCATGAGACAAAGCGATATGTTGCCAAATAACTTTGATATGAAGGACCTGCGGGTTTTGTCCTAGGCATTGAGATTCATAGGGACTGCTCATAGACTATCGGGTTTATCTCGCAGGGCATATGTTGATCGGGCGTTTTTGGGAAGATTCAACATGCACTATGTAAGCCAGAATTGCTCCCCGTCTCTCAGAAGGTGATAAGTCAGCCCATCAGCAATGTCCTCATTCGTACATGCAGAAAGCCCAAATGAAGAATATACCCTATGCTAGTGCACTTGGAGTATTATGTATGCTCAAGTATGCACTAGGCCTGTATATTGCCTTTGCAAATGTGGACTTCTAGCAGATATCACCAAACCCAGACATGACTACTGGGTTGTCGCCAAGAAGGTTATGAGGTACCTCTGAGGACAAAAGACTATATGTTGATTTACAAACATGTTCAGACCTACAAATTAGTCGGGTATTCAGATCTCGTACTTTATTACCGTCGATGAAAAGAAGTCAACAACTGGGTTATATCTTTGCCAGGAGGTGCGTGATCGCGGGCCGAGTTCAGAGCATGCTTTTCAAAGAACTACTCAAGCACCTGCTCAAACCTAATTAAGGAGTTAACCGTGTTTGATTTGTGGATAGGCCCATACAAGCTAGCTCGACAAGACCTCGGGCAGTTGTCGCTTATTAACAACAACAGAGGTCCTTGCGGGTCTAAATGGAGGTCAAGTACCCGACCATAAAGGAAAAGTTCTGCAACGGTGATTTATACAGTAAAGGGAGCAATACATCAATCTGATGATATGATTGCATCCGCTTATCTAAAGGCCTTCTCGCTCTTGTAGTTTGAACGCATATCATTAACATAATATATCATGGGATATCGTGGAATTAGTGGGAGCTTACGTTTTTTAAGTTTTAATAAAGGTTGAATTCAATTACATTACATTTAATAATTGGAATTCAGACAACTCTTTCGCATTCAATAGCGATTGCGGAATGTAGGCTTCATCGAGTCAAAGTACATAAGTAATCGTTGAAAATATCAAGGCATTGTGTAACCTTTAACAATCTGGCCATGGGGGCATTCTTGGCATTAGCCTCAATAGCATATTTTGTTACACATTAAGTAAAGTTACCTATCAAGGTAACATATATATACAGGTTCGTTGGAACCATAATGGATATTCTCTGGTGACACACTAGGTTTGTGACACTTAAGGAGAGAGAATATGGACTAACAAAATGGATAACACATGAAGTATCACTCATTATGAGGTATTGTCCATTTAAACACACTACCATATTGAACTATATCGCAAAGTTGAAAGCACTGTGACCATGGAAGGGGCTGCGTGAGGCTACGCAATTACCGCCATGATTCAGTTGTTCGAGACTTTACGTGTGGATCGGATCGACTATTAAGACGAATCAGACCAATATAAAGTTAAAAAGGCACGTTTTGTTTCAATTAATATCGCCCAAGTGGGAGAAACGTAAGGTTTTACTGTATGGCCATTAATTGGAATTAAAACCGGCCTGGCATCGGGTCTAATTAAGTGAGGTTTTAATAAACTATATGGGCTGGCCGGGTGTGGGTCAGGTCCGCCTCTTCCGCGCGAGGCCCGCGCTCCGAATCCTATTTATGAAAGCTCAGTCCCAAACCCTAAGGATACATTTCTATCACATACGCATAATTCTCTAAGGTTTTCCGAGAAAGGGACAAGAATCCTATGCCGCCAAAGGGTCAGTTTTGGGAGAAGATCTCAGATCTGAGACGCCCTCGCAGCCTCTTCATCAATTCCGCATCGTTAAAGAGATCCATGGATTCCAAAGGTATGTAATTTACAGTGTTTTTCTCCATTAAATGATGTTTGTGTTCTTCCATGGTGATCTAAGTTGTTAGAAATCGTATCCAACATGAATGACACAGCCAAAGAAAAGTGCAAAGGAACAAAAGTTAAAAACAACAAAGCATTCAGAGGGATTGATGCTGACCGCATATATACCCATGCAGGGATGGCCAAACAAAAGTAAACGAAGAACACAACAAACAATGCATTAGGAGGAAATGGGACAACCAAAGAATCAAAGGGATAAAGTGCAAACAAAACCTTGATGTTTTCCCAAATATCCTATTTGCATCCTGAACTTTTTTTATCCAAATTTCACATTTTATCCGTAGCCCACTCTAAACCCTCCCCGCCAAAGATAATGTCAATATAAACATTTTCACCTCTAATAATTTTCTGTTTGACTTAGGGCAAAGCCCAACTCTGTAAATCATCTTAGCCAAAAAAGAAGCCATAAGCTCTCAGATGGGCGATTTGGGCAAGCAAAAATCCTAACAGTCGATGTTATTCCTCATCTTCATTCAGTATTAACCAGGATTCAGATTTAATCCAAATCTAAGAGAAATTCAATGAACCAAAAAAGGGGGGCCGGACAGTACATTTGGGAATGCCCCCCAAGATGAAGGCCTTCTGTCTCTAATAATTAGCGCATGAAAAAGGACACTGTCCCCTTCATTCCACTAACCCATTTGGCTTTCTACCATATCTTCTGCTAGAAAATTGAGAAGAAAACAGTGATCAAGGAATAAGCTAACAAACAAAAGAAAAAAAGAAAGAAAGAAAGAAAGAGAGAGAGAGAATAAAAGTTGAAGATTTTATGTTTATTGAATCTCTATAGGATTCCATTCTGAAGATAGCATAACACCTTGATTACAAAAGAACTTTGGGTGCATTCAGCAAAGCAAGGAATTGTACAACCACCTCTTTGTCGGTCTGTACTTTGATTGTTTGATTCCTTGATACTTTTAACTTTACAGCATCATCAAGATCTCTGACTATTTTCCCTCTGCCAACCAAACATCGATCTCAAATACAAGAATCAAAGAACAGCAGCCAAAACTCAAATTAATCCTATAAACAAATCTGCAAATATAATAGTCTCTAGTCACATGGGTACTAATTCTGTACTAGGAATTACAACAATACAAGAGGAACTTGGGCATTGAAAAGAAAAGTAAATTAAAAAGAACACAACAACAATGTACATGACTTACGAGGCAAATTGGTGTCAAAGAAAAGTTAAAAAATACACACAGATAATCGATCAAGACCGTACAACTGTTCAGGCAGCCGCGTCTTAAGTGGGACTTTTCCATTATTTAGCCCAAAAATAAATAAAAATTTCCCATATAAAAAGGTTGAGAAATATATCTAAATGCAATATACTTTTTCCCATTGGAAAAGTGTTTTTTTGAATAAACACTTTTTAAAATTCTGAAAATCTTAAATTTTAATTGAAAGCTGAAAGTGTTTATTGAAAATACACTTTCTAAAGTATAAATTTTTTTGAATCTATTATAAAGAATGAATAAATGAAGAGAGAAATTAAGAGAATAAAGAGAACCTCAAAAGATTCCTTCATCTTCATTATCAAAGATCCTATATAGGGTCTCTAATACACAAATACATCCATAATGATTCACCAGTAAATGTGTGGTCATTCACATTTCTCAATGAATCATTTATAATACTTTCCTTCAATAGACCATTATTGCATATTGGGTGATCATTTGGCTAAAAAACTCATAAGAAAATCCAATGATAAACCAATGAAAATAAAAAAGCGCAAAGAGCACAAATATCTTTAATAAATTCTCCCTGAGATATATAGTCACTTGAGTTTGAAGACTTTAATTCGACTCCATACCAACTGCGTACAAGTTTTCAATACAGAGCGGTGGCTTTTGTAAATAAATCGCTAGATTATCACTAGATCTTATCTGCTTGTACATTGATTTCTACCCACTGTCTAGTTCATAGAGTATAAAAGAATTTTTTATGAAATGTGCTGAGTCTGATCAATTTGGCTATATCCTCCTTTGACTGCAATATACGTAACATTATCTTCATATAATACTATTGGTTTCCTGGTTTTCGATAGAAGATAATCCACTACATTGACGTGAAGTTGTATCTCCACGGATCTTAACCAAACACATTCTCGACTGTACCATGCAATGACAAGCATTCGAATGGTTGGAAGTGGTAGCCACCTACCGTTTCGTTTAATTACCCCCCGTGATATATTTAAGGCAAACATATATCGTCTCCGATCGGAATATAAGGGTCCTAAAGATAGGCTTATACTTCGTATAACCAAAATCACTACCAATGTTTTTAATAAAATAATCCCGGCGTCGCACATGTCCCAATGCAAGACATTCAATACATGTTTAATTCCGGGGCTTCTGGTTGTCTTTTTAGTTGGTACTTAATCATATCATAGAATTAACTAAGAAAGCAATGTCCCGTTTATATAATTCTGTAAAGATACATTAGTGCACCAATTGCATTGAGATATGGCAAATTTTGTGACCCGCCACCTTCATTTTCTTCTTTAGGCCAAAACGGATTCGCCACTTCAAAAACAACTCCAAACAAACTTAATGGTGGTCCTATGGAGTGTGATTTATCCACTAAGGAAGCGCTGTAGACTTTTCTGTAGAGTAAGTGATGATTTGATGATTCACACCATTTGAATAATGCCCATCATAAAACAGACAATATTTTGTTTTCCAAGATCTTTCATTTCCAAATTTCTTCTTTAAGAAGCCAATTATTTTGATGAGCTCTTCAAGTTATCCTAACTAAATTCCAAATCATTCACATATACCGCACACTGCAAATCAAAGCCAGCATTTTCCTTTGATAAACTATATAAGTAAAATTTAGTAATTATTCACATATCCTTCTTGAGCAAATATTGGCTTAAACGATTATACCACATTCGACCAGACTGTTTTAATCCATATAAAGATCGTTGTAATTGATTGAATTTTAATGCTCCATGGTTTTGAATCTATTACTTTCAGTAATTTGAATCCTTTAGGATTTTCATATATACATTAGTATCAATGATCCATATAAATAGTCGTGACTACATCCATCAATCGCGATATCAAGTCCTTCGAGACCGCTAAATATATTAAAACAATTAAAATGTAGTTGCATCCATTACAAGAGAATTCCCGCTCTCATAATCAATTCCATGTCTTGTGAGAAGCTCCGGGGCCACAAGGCCCACTTTATATTGCACGATTTCATTTTTTCTCTATTTCTATTGTATTAAAGATCCACGATATCCAAATGTGTTTATATCTTTAGGTGTTTGAATTAGTGGTCTAAATACCTCTCATTTAGCCAGTGATTTTAACTTTGTTTGAATTGCTTCTTTCCATTTTAACCAATCATTTTAACTTTGACATTCATTCATATTTTGTGGCTCCTGATCTTCATCATTACTTATGATGTCCATAGGCCACTTAAAGAAAAACACTGTCTATAAGTGTAGTATTTCGATCCCATATTTTTCCCTTGTGTATATAATTAATAGATATCTCTTCATTGTTATGTACCAGTACAATCTCATGAGATAATTGTTCAACTGATGCCTCTACAGGGGTTGTTATTATTTCATCATTTAATCCTTTCACATTTGTATGCTCTTAAAGAGCATTGAATTTAACACTTTTCCTTTTTCTAGGAATTGTATCTTTTGAGCCAATAGGTCGTCCACGTTTTAATTGTGGCTTAGGCTCATTGGTCATGCTATATTTCAATTTTCCATTGGAATTTCAACTGCGGGCCGGGATATTGCGCCAGTATGGGCGTGATTTTGTAACCTTTGTCGAATCAATAAATGTATCGTGCAATCGACGGTAAGATTTTGTAAATGAATTATCTTTTGGACCTCTAATTCAAATTGCTTTGTAGGGGGGTCAAGATGAGCAAAATATGATTCACACCCATGTAATTTCTCACATTCTTCCGATCACATTCCTACTCTAATGGCGAGAAACATCTTCATTAAAATGACACAAATCGAGTATAAAACCTCACCGTGAGAGGCTCCAATATAGTTAATAATAGATGCAGATTGAAACCAAACATAAATACCAAGACGACAAGTATGACCTAGCTTGCCCGTGAGTGGGTGCAAGGGGAACATAAACAGCACAACCAAAAACACATAAATGTGAAATATTAGGTTAATAACTTAGAACAAGTTGTAATGGGATAAATCTTGATTGGTCAGAGAACTAAGGCGACTAAATTGAAGATGGAATAATAACATGCCCCTATGCCGATAAACAATTTGTGTCTAAAAGTATTAGTCTAGCAACCACTGCGTGCATTTGATAAAGGATTCAGCCAATCCATTCTGAGTATGAACGTGAGCAATTGAGTATTGAACGTTTATTCCAATGGACATACAATAATTAAGGAAGGCTTGAGATGAGAATCACCAGCATTATCAAGACGAATTGTCTTGATAGGATGATTAGGAATGCCATGGGCTAGTAATCCGGAAATGCAACATTCCGTGAAAGAAGGTACATGCATGAGACCATCTAGGACGATCAACTAAAACAATAAAATAAACTTAAAAGGTCTACTAGGTGTATCGCCCACAACATCCCCTTGAATACATTCTAGAAATGCAGGGGATTTAGACGCAATCTTTGTAAAAGATGGTCTAATAATTAATTTCCCTTGAGAACAAGTAGTACAACTAAAATCATGAGATTTTAAAATTTGTCTGCTCGTTAATGGATGCCCATTAAAATTAACTATACAAAGACATCATTGAAATTCCCGGTGTCCAAGCCGCTAATAAAGAAAATGCTTTGGGTCATCAACTTCTAGTTCACGACAACATGAAATTCAAGAGGTCTAATAATTGTTTGATATAATCCATATGATAAAGAAATCAATTGTTCCAAGATTTGTTTTTGCCCAGTAATGATTAAATACTTATTTCCATTATGATTCATAGTTTCAATGTGATATCTATTTCGGCGAATATCCTTGGAACTAAGTAAATTTCGATTATATTTATTAGAATAAAGGACATCATTAATTTGAAACTTGGTGCCATTAAGCAAAACAATAGTAGCTCTTCTGGAGCCTTGAATTAGGTTAACGAGAACTGAGATAGTTTGAACATTAAATGGAACTAAAGTTAACTTTGAAAATTATTTCTTATCACGTAAAATTGTGTGAGTTGTGGCACAATCAACAAGACATCATCTCCAGGAGAATGATCCATATATCTTCAAAATAAAGACAAAATTTAAATAGAAGAACTTAGTTTGTATTAAATATGTAATAAAAAGTAAAATAATAATCATATATGTTAATCATAGCACACATTGCCATCACCAATCAAATGGTCAATTTTTTCCACTGATCTTCAAAGAAGCTTCGATACCAAAATGTTAAAGGTCAGTAATCATCATTATCAATGAAATTGTCATCAATTTGATTGTTAGCTTCTTGGATGGAGACTTGATAAGGATCATTAGGATCCATTGTCCCTTGACCATTAATAAAGTTGGTCTCAATTTGGTTACCTTTTCCTTTGATGGAGGCTTGATAAAGGTCTGCCAAATGGTTGGCCATACGATAGGTACGTGAGCAGTGACCTTTCATTCCACATATGTAGCATTCAATCTCATAAACCATTTTGTTATGTGGCCCAGTTGCCCTTTCCGGTAATATTTCTAAATGATTCAGCTTCTGGTTATTGGAGTTGTTTTTCTTATTGTGAGGTTGATTATAATCACCTTGATTCAAAGAAATATGACGACTACGACTACGGCCTTGGCCTCGTCCATAAAAATACCCACGCCCACGCCCACATCTATTAGTTTGAATTGTGGCATTGGCTTCAAGCAATGATATAGATCCGGTAGGGTGAGATTGGTGTTTTTTTTTAATAAAATTCATTATTCTGCTTAGGTACAAGGAGACATGCAATTAATTCAGAATATTTGGTAAACCGACGTTCTCTATATTGCTGCTGCAGGAGCATATTATAGGTGTAAAAAGTGGTATATGTTTTCTCAAGCATGTCCTGATCCGAGACCTTTTCTCCACATAATTTTAGCCGAGAGCTAATTTTGAACAAGGCTGAGTTATAGTCACTAACCGACTTAAAATCTTGTAGTCGTAAATGAATCCGATCATAATGGGCCCTTGGAAGTATTATGGTATTTTGATTGTCATACCGTTCTTTCAAACTTTTCCAGAGGATCAATGGATCCTTGACCGTAAGATATTCACTTTTGAGGCTTTCATCAATATGATGGCGAAAGAATATTAAAGCTTTAGCTGAGTCCTCGGCCGATGCCGTATTTCCTTCTTTGATAGTATATTTAAGATTCATAGCATCTCAGTTTATTTCAAAGATCTAATATCCAAGATGTTAATTTTGCCCGAAATATTAGCAAGTAAATTGAAATGTGGTATTAGTCATTTTTGAAATAATTAATAAGATATGAATAAAGTGAAAATATATAAGAAAATTATAACTTAATAACTTAAAATTTAATAATATATTTGAGCTTCAGTGGTAATGTTTTAAAATGAGAACTCAGCACATTATGTACAGGTCTAAATTTCTCATTCTCTATCACATAAAGAAGAGTATATATTTTCTCAGTTAAGTGAATCAATGATCGAAGAAATTTTTTATCGACTTAGATTTTCATAACTTCAGGCTATGAATAACGTCCAGTTTTATAGCTTTTGACTATAAAATTTTCTTTAGAAAAGAAAGAAAAGGACAAAAAGGAAAAATACATACTGCCAGGATTCTCATTCTGCCTAAGCTTCAGACCGATAACGTGTTATAAATAATGAAGAAAGGAAGAGAGAAATTGAGAGAACAAAGAGAGAACTCAAGAGGTCATTTTTCTCCTTATCTTTCATTATCAGGGATCCCATATATATAGGGGTTTTCATTAATATAATAATAAGTACATCCATAATGATTCATCGATAAATGTGTGGTCATTCACATTTCTCAATGAATTAGTTATAACAGAATCAACAATTTCATAATTTTGAAAATTTTGAATTTATATTGAAAATGCCATTTGAAAAGACATCTTTACTTTTTTGAATATTTCATCTTACATGGAAAGTCTATGTGGAAAAAACTACACTCAAATTGAGATTGTTTTTTAAACCATGCTCTTTTCTTAGATTTATTTTTAATTTTTGTATTATTTTTCTAAAATTGCCCGCCCTTGTGCCTAAGTATATGGACTAATTAAATGGAAATCTTATATCTTGAAAGGGCTAGTTTAAGGATTAAGCTTGGATTTTTCATTGAGGGGCATTTTTCATTAAGGATTAAGTTGAAAATAGCTATGCTCTTCAAAACATGCCTAAAACATGTGCAATCCTACTTGCGAATCCAAGGGCTGGTGTTAAAATATCATAATTTCAAAATTATTGATTTTTTCATTTTGTGTCACATCCCATAAGGGGAAAGTTCATGTATGGACTTCTCTTAATTTAGTAGACATATTTTAAAGTTACATGTTTAAAGCTTAAGATTCGGGCCCCTTAAACCCAAATGAACAAGATACATGAATGGATGGACGGACGATTCGCTGACGGTAGCCAACGACCCCTGGTTTGGGCGCAACCCGCAAAATTACCCACCAAATCAAGTGAGAGAAGATGTCACTTCTTAGTGATACCAGCCTAGGGTTACTGGTAATCGGGGGTAGATCGTGATAGACAAAGTTAGAGAACCCTACAAAGGGGCATCGCAAAAAAAGTAAAGGTTAGTGCTCTTGAATTTGATGGTAGAATGGATCATAATGCTTTCTCTGATTGGTTAGTTGCTATTGAGGAATATTTTGATTGGTA
The DNA here is from genome assembly GCA_016808115.1 of Tetrastigma voinierianum. NCBI lineage: Eukaryota > Viridiplantae > Streptophyta > Magnoliopsida > Vitales > Vitaceae > Tetrastigma > Tetrastigma voinierianum. Next base: position 51,522 of record JAEQBH010000403.1, read on the forward strand.
TGAAATGATTGATAGTGAACGGGTTTGATTTTCTAAAATGAAATTAACCAATTCACTAAAATGTACCGGGCACGTGTTGCAAGACATGATTCTGCAGGAACCACCCATCACCCAACGGGTCATATGGAAGCAAAGTTGCAAGAAAAGTAAATTCCTCCATCATATAAGAGTCAATTGTTCTCCAACATGATTAATCTAAAACAATGACTCTTAGTGTAGCTAAATATTCTGCTAAATTCCGGCGTTGCTAGGCTTAGGTGTAGTCAAATGCATAATCGAGGATCAATTTTCGACTCAATTTTTTAATGGTCTCAGGTTCGACATTCAAAAGATGGTTAAATTACATGCTCCACACACTGTAGATGATGCATATCAAAAAGCCTTAGAAGTAGAGAAGTTCAATAGACCCTCCTCTTGCACACAAATACTAAAGTCACACCATGCTAAGAAGGCAGCCCAATAACATTAGAGCCAAGAGTAGTTTGCATAACTCTCTTCCTATTGCTTCTCCTATTGAGTCTATGGCTAGTAATTCATCTACATCCATTGGCAAGTGTCATCACAAGGGTCATATTGCGTCCTGTCCCCAACGTGGCATTTTCAGATGTTGAAATGCAGTAGCTCGAGGATGAGGAAGACCAAATTGTTGATCCTTTAGATTATTCTGGTGATGATCTTCATGAAGATTGTGATGATAGCATGTAAGCCGGGTATGGTTAGATGTGGTACATCCAGCAACCTGTAGATAATGATAATTGGAAGCGCATCATATTTTTCACACAATCATACAAGAGTTGGAGATAAGAAATGTAAGTTAGTGATCGATGGGAGTAGTTCAATGAATGTGGTTTAAGGATGTTGTTAAATCATAAACCCTAAAAGTGTAACCACATTAAACTCCATTTAGAGTAGTTGCAGAATGACTATGCTCGCTTCTATCATCAAAGGTGTCTAGTCTCTATTCAAATGGGGATTATAAAGATGAAATTCATTGTAATGCTTACCCATAGATGCTGCCCATGTTCTTTAGGTCACCCTTGGCTTTATGATCTTAATGTTACCACTTTGGTAAAGATAACATCATTTATTCATTTAAGTATAAGTGGTAAGAAATATTTCGAGAGGGCGGTCTTGAAGACCCGAGAATGGTCTTGACTTCTAAACTTCTCGAACGAAATTTGTATGGCTTTAAAATGTAGTCGACAGACCGACCGGGACTGGTATAGCATTAGTGGCAAAAGAAGCTGACCGAATTTCACCTCACATGCGTATAAACCGAACTCCTAAAACTTTGCAAAACACATTCATGACTTACATGCTGAGATCAAGCGAAAGATTTCTCTAAGTAATGAGGAGTATAAATCGACCGATGCATCGAGATCTGGGGTGAATTTAATGCCGGTAACTATGTCATGGTTCACATTCGCCCCAAGAATTCCAAAACGTTTCAAAAAACTTATGCAAGAGCCATGGGACCTATTCTATCATTCAAAATGGGATTTAATGCATATCTTCTTGACTGTCAATGACATGAATATTGGGTCCTCGTTTCAAACAGAGGACTTGCTACCTTACTTTAGCACTGAGCCTTCATTTCTGCCTTCTTAGCAACAGCAGTGAATAACAAATGTGCACCCACTATGCCTTTGTTACAGTATTCTAAGGAGGCAATGGATATTATCCTTGAGACTCTTCGACTATGCATTGACTATCGACAGTTGAACAGGGTTACGATCAAGAATTGGTATCCATTACCAAGGATTGATGACTTGCTTGATCAGCTGGAAGGGGCGCGAGTCTACTCTAAGATGTGACCGTGACTCCAAGCATCACTACTTGAGAGTTAGGAGACCGATATCCCTAAGACAACTAGGACGTTAGTGATGGGCATTTCGAAGCTATAGTATTCTCACTGACAATGCTCCACCGCATTCATTGATCTCTACGATAAGTGATTTTCAACCCTATTCGATCAGCCATTGTGGTCTTTGTTAACGACATCTTGATCTACTCACCAGGAGCACACACTCATTGAGGATTATTCTGTGCCACAGAGAACACTACACGCCAAGTTCGCAAGTGCGTGTTTCGCTTACTCGAGGTGAAATTTTAGACACGCTGTAGTCGGCTTCAGGCAAGACCCCGAGAAGGTGAGAATGTTATGAGTCAGGAGAGGCCGGCCTCGAGATATCGTAGTTTCTTAGGATTTGCGAGGTACTATAGGAGGTTTATTGAGGATTTCTCCTAACTAGCAGCACCTATGACAAGATTGACCTGCAAGGTCAAGTCAGGAATGACCTGTGAGAAGGCATTCCAGAATCAAAATGAGGCTTACTTCAACCTTCCGATAGTCCCTGACTGGGGACGAGGTACCGCAATTATGATGCCTCTAAGGACTCGACCGGGATGTGTCTTGATGTACCGAGGGCTAGCCATGGTTCACTAGAGCTAAAGAATCATGGCTGCACTGATTCACACATGACCCTCGGAGTTACGCCATTGTCTTCGCTTCTTGAAGATTTAGTGTCACCATCGTAAGAGCGGTGAGCGCTTAAAGAGAGTTTGAAGTATATTTTCACACACGTGACCACGATATGCATGGACGGAGTATCGGAGGACACAGGATTCACTTTACATTACCATTCGTGCGCAAATGGAATTACTGACAGACTTAATCTAAGTCATGAGTGATTAGCTAGTATAGCTTCCCGTGAGTGGTGATGTTCGATTGTAGATAATTTAGGTCGTAGTAATGCTGATCGTGCTTTTAGGAGCATTAGGAGTTTCAGAGCAGCAGCCGCCCCTACTGGTACAAAGGACAGTCCCATGCGACAGATATCGCCCATCGTGGACCTGGGCATGCTATAGTACGTAATCGTATAAGAAACATCTCGCCAATAAATGGCAACTTTCAACGGTGGGATCGTCAGGTTCTAGCAGATCGATTCTGAAAGGAGGAGATCTTTAGGAGTTTCATTGCTCCCGATTTTCTATACATCCAGTGGCACAAGATAAATCGATCTTCACGCGCAATACTCGTAGCGAGATGGCGACACGCTCGAGATTTTGTTCAATCCGTCGGAGGTAGCGATGAGCATCGAAGCCAGCAGTGGCTACTCCAAATTTATCGAGGTTGTTGAGTGGAAGTGGGAGCATGTCACGAAGGACTTTATGACCCACTTGCCACGGACGCCGCGGAGGCATGATACGGTGTGGGTGATAGTGGACCGGCCACTGGGGAGTCGATGACATTTTCTAGCAAAGGCGGATTACCTTCACACCAAAGAATTCCCCACAGACATTAGAGAGATTGTCCTGCTTACATGGAGTGCAAAACCCGTACTATATCTGGACAGTGGATCCTGTATTTACTACACACTTTTGGAAGAGTTTCCAAAAGACCATGGGGACACAGTTGACGATGAGCACTACGTTTCATCTGTAGACATGGCTGGAGAGGACCATACAGTTCTTAGAGGACTGCCATTGAGCATGTCTTAAGGGTAGCTGAGGAGTACTTACCCCAAGTGAATTCACTTACAACAACGCTTATCGATGAGTATACGTATGGCACCTTACAGGCTTTATACGGGAGGTCGTCGATCCCCAATTTGTCGATGAGGGGGGAGACTGCTCCATCACCGGTCTTGACCACAGGAGATACTTTGAGAAAGGTGGATTTGATACTGAAGCTGCCCTCACTCCGCTTAGAGCCACAAGCACTCGCTGGTCAATCTCTAGAGTTTGGAGATGGCACCACGCCTTCTAAAGGTGATGCAAGAGAGCACACCAGAGCCAGGGCTTAGCGAGTAGAGCATCTGGCCCTTCGATACTGAGAGGGTGGGCACAACAGAGCATTATTACGCATCGCGAGTTTATAAGGTGTCCATGAGTCGTTCGACACCCCATATTGAAGGGCCCGCATCCAGCTTCATGTAAAGTGGATTGAGGAGAGGATTATTTGGCTGATATAGATAGGACTCGAGGAGATACCAATGCGTATCTTGATAGTCGGGATCGTTTGAAGAAAGGTTATGGCAACAATCGCGGGGAGCGGAGGAGTAAGCAACTTTGCAAGGACATGATGCGAATAATCTATCCTTTTCCTATTTCAAGAGACGGCGTGTTGTCTAATATTATAATTAGAATAAATTACTGTGATATGCATGTGTTTATAAAAAGGTGAAATAAGGGACAAATTTCCATGAGGGAAGAATAAAAACCAAGAAAATTCAATTTTTTCAAAAGGGTAAAACGGTAATTTCGGTTGAGAACTGGAAATTTTCTAAATCTTGGATGACCAAACGGACTTCGTCGTTGAATTCATCTCAAATCTAGCACCTCACAAATTGGGCCGATTCCGAGTGCGCCTAATTTCACATTTTTCGAGATAATTTAATTGTCCAAGACATGGCATGATCAAGGATGCCATATAACTAGGGCACACATGGCATGAGCCATGGTGCACTTAGGAATTGTCGAATATGGAGCCAAGTATCATGGAGGTTATGGGAAAGAAAATAAGAAAAAATTAAGGAAAATGTGAGAGTGACAAGTGGTGCGGGGAAAGGAAGTTTCCACTGATTCGCCTCATGATGAATCGAACAGAAAACCAAAAGAGAAAAGAAGGGGAAAAAAAACGAATAGAGAGAGGAAGAAAGTGGGAGAAAAGAAGAGGGGAGGATTTTCCCGCTGTTTCATACGAATCTCGATGGTCCGAAACAAATGATTCACGTGAATTTAGGCAAGAAAATAAAATCAGAGCCATTAAACTCCAAGAGGTAAAATTTCTTCCTTACTTGATTATTTTCAGCCTAAAAGCCGCTAATGGCATGGGCGTTCTTCGGGCCGTAATTGGTTAGTGGGATTCAAATTTTAGATTTTGGATCAATATTGAAATTTTTAGACTCGGTTCCGTTTATTCCCGACAATGCTGATTTGGTTTTGATCTCGGACTCCGATGTCTTCGAGTTTTGTTGTGTGTTTTCGGTATCATAGTGATTCGATGACGAATGGAACCAAAAAAAAAATTGTTCATAGCCGTGAAGAGACCGAGAGGTGCCTTGTTTTTATGGGTCTGAGATTTTGACCATTTTGTGTGTTGTTGCTTGATTGAATAACATGTTGTGTGTAGTGACTATGTTGATATATGCTCTTTGATGATGTGAATTTATATGTAGAAAAGAGAATATCCATGTTATAATGCAATGTAGCTCTATTATGCATGTAACATGATATAGCATAAATGACATATTTCCAGATTTCATATGCACGTGACATTGCATCATGTTGATGTGTGCATGGTGGTTGCTATTCACCATTTTGGTGAATACGGGTGAGTCAATACCCACGTCCAAAATTGAGACTCACTTACTGCATAATTAAAATAAATAAATATACGGCGTTAAGCAAGATAGGTAGATCCCCCCTAAGGTGAAAGACTCAAATTTTATTCTTGGTTAGACATATGTATCCAACAAGTTCAGAGTGTCGAAGGCGTATAAGCCTACTAGTGAGACTCGGAAATTCACTACCCACAAAAACACACTGACTATAAAACAAGCAATATCTATTTGTCCAATGGATTTTGACTTATAAACAGTGTTTTTGTTTTGGAAAAAGGTCATTGGATGAACATCCAATGATGGGTTTTCACACTTGGCGTCGCAGGTGTGAGGGAGTCGATCAGGACTCGGGTTATAGGCATAAAGAGTCTCATCTCATTCATGACACGAAACATTTCAATGATTGGTCAGAATGCAGAAGATACAAATACATGTGCATTTAGTGAGTAGCCCCAGAGAGAATTTCATTCGCATCAAGCCAATTCGAGCATGGACTCTTCGTGCATTGTGGGTACAGAGAGATCCGATCGAGGCCATGATTTTGAAGGAAGTCACATGTGGTCGATATTACACCCTTGTAAAGTATTTTGTATGTTAATTGTAACTAAATTCTTTTGGGAATTATTGTTCAAATAGTTTCTAGTATGTAATTAATGTAAGAGGGCTCATGATCGAACTTCTTACGAACCTGTAATTAAGTGTTTTATTTTCATATTTGGATTTAAACAATCGAATGCGGCCCTAGTAAAAAGATCGTATTATCAGAATATGATTTGCATGACCCCGTGTGGTGGTCAATACTACTCGTTGAGACCCCGATGGGTTATGATTGATACCGTTATAGCTGTGTCAGATATACCCGTAGAGCTCCCAACAAGGGAGACTCGCTTCGATTTTTTTTAAAATATGGATCCCATAAATGAGACAAAACAAGGTGGTGATTCAGCATCTAAATCCACAGAATTCATGGATTGACGTATGTCATGACTTTATCAGCTTCGTATTTTCATGAATACCTTCATAACTTATAGGCAAAGAACCAAATATTTCACTTACGAATCTGGTCAGGCAAAGAGATGTACCGTAATCAGACCTTGCACAACGTACTAAAATGGTCCCTAAACTAAGAATTGATCATGTAGGTTTTGATTCTCTGTCCATCATAAGATATCTTGAACCCTTAATAGGAGATGTTTTTATAGTCCGCTTTGCAGATTGTCATTTGTAATGAGATATCTCACCATTTAGAGAGTGCCACGAAGAACGATAAGAAATTACTTGGAATGCATCTAAGCACAAGTTCATTGACTTCGTATAACAATGTGAACCTAAAGATCAGGTTAGATTGATTCATTTGGTAAATCTTGCAAATCAATTACGTATGCTTATTGATATAAAAAGTGACAAAGTCATGTATTCCGACTACAATATGCCGCCACAAAATTGATGTCCGGAAAGACAATTAGCAAATGAGTCATAACACATCTAGCAAAGTGGGAGACTCATTATTCAAAAGACATGCACCCTCATTAATAGAGAACAAAGAATTGGTGCCTAAGAAAAGGCAAATATTGAACATAAGGCCCGAACATAGGCATATGGTGAACAAAAGGCCCCTATAGAGGCATATGGCGAACAAAAGGCCTCAATAGAGGCATATGGTGAATAAGAAGCCCCTGTAGAGGCATACATTGAACAAGAGACCCTTGAAGGGATTCGAGACAAAGAAATAGCCCTTGAAGAGGCACAAGTACTTGAAAATTATGAGATCTCAACAAATTATATGCACAATAGAAAAAATGGGATCAAAATAAAGCCAAATATCAATAAGATTTTGCTTTCCGGGGCGGCCTGCACATTATAAGAAATGATGAGGATCCCGAATCACAAAATGTGGAAGAATGTCGAAAATAGAAATGATTGGCTAAAATAGAAAGAAGCTATGTAGGCAAAATTAAACTCGCTAATGAAACGAGGTTTTGAACCAGAGTCAAAGAAGGTGTAAAGCTCCGTTAAAAAATTGTATTAACAGAAAAACAAAATAATAGAGATCATAAGATATAAAGCGCTGATTAGTGGCACTGGGGCTTTTTCTAGAGACCTAGTGGATAATCACAAGAAAATATTTTCTAGCTCACGCTTGGGCTCTTTCTTTAATGTTTAGTAGTCACTAAAGGACTGGATATGCATCTCATGGATGTCATCACAACTTATCTATATGGATTCATAGATAATATATATGAAAATCCATGAAGGATTTAAATTGCCTGAAGGAAATAATATAAACTAGTGTGTGCTCAATCAAATTACAATGATCACGATATGGATTGAAGCAATCCAAATTCATGTGGTACAATCGCCTTAGCGAGTATTTACTGAAATAAGGGTATGCAAACCATCCTATGTGCCCATGTATCTTTATCAAGAAATCAAAAATCGGATTTACAATTATTGTTGTATATGTTGATGATTGAAATCTTGTTGGGACTCCTGAAGAACTCACAAGAACATCAAAATATTTGAAAAAGGAGTCCAATGGTTGTCTGATCACTTGACGTGAAAAAGATTTCATCTTGTGAAAAGGGCGACATTTGGTCCTGTGCTCATATCTTAGTGTCATTGGTTCACTTATAAGATCATAATCGCATCGCTTCATATATTGCTTACCAATTTTATTAGTCAGGTATGGGCCTGGCCCAACCGAAAGACATTGGAATGGTATCAATCATATATTGCTCTACCTCCAAGAAACAACTGATATGGATTTATTTTACTCAAAGGAATCAAAGCAGCAATTTCTTGGATATGTTGATGCAGTATACCTTTCAGATCCACATAAAGTCATATCATAAACAGGGTATGTGTTTAATTGTAATGGAACTACTATTTCATGGAGATCTTTTAAATGCATAAATGCAGGCTACTTCATATCAATCATTCAAATTATAGCACCACGGTTAGTTGTGAGTGTATATGGCTAAGATCTATGATTCAACATATCCAAGAATCATGCGGACTCCTCTCTATAAAAGACAGTCTGAAAACATTATTTAAAGATAATGTTGCATGCGTTGCACATATCAAAGGAGATTGAACTAAACACATTTCTTCAAAGTTCTTTTATACACATGAACTCCAAAAGAGTGGTGAAATTAATGTTCAACAAATACGCTCAAGTAATAATCTACCAGACTTATTCATGAAGTAATTGTCAACCTCAACATTCAAGAAGATAATACATAAGATTGGAATGCGACAATTGAGGGACATTGACATGAGAGGGAGTACATTTATGACATGATGTTAGTGTACTGTATTCTTTTTCCCTTCATCCAGGTTTTTGTCTCATTAGGTTTTATTGGTAAGGTTTTTAACAAGGTAGTCCTAACAAACTAAGAATAATCTCCAACATCATAAAATATTGTACTCTTTTTCCTTCGCTAGGTTTTATCCCAAAATGGGATTTTATTGCCATGTTGAATGACATATTCTAATGATGTGGTGGTCACAGGAGCATTAACTTGGAGTGGTGAATGACCAGTTCACATTTCCGTGTATATTACAGAATGAATGAACATACAAACTACTTATTCTATTACTACATTTAATATGAGTAAAATTGAACCAATGTTTGTAAACCTTATAAAAGCCTTCGCATTTTTGCAATGTACCCCCAATGAGAAACAAGTTTTCGATTGCTAGCTCATTTTATATTATATTTCGTTTTTTTGCAAAAAATAGTTTTGGATAATATTTTTATTATATATATTTTAAAAAAATTAGTTTTCTAAGCAATTTAGAATATAAATAAGATTACACCGAAATTATAAATAAAAAAATTATTATGAATAATGATCTGAATAAATAATAATATATATTTAAATAATTATTATTTATTTATATATTTATTAAACTATTATAAGTGAATATATTAATATATGAAGATTATTATGACTCACATATTTCTTGATATGACTCAACCCTAGCTTCATTTTTTCTTAACTTCCTCTTCTAGTCACTCATCTTTCTTAAGCAAGGAGGGGTGATTTTTTGCCATTCTCGGCCTTAAATAACCAATTTACACCTCTTTCTTTTAATATATTTCTTAATAAAATGGTTATTCCACACATATATGAATTTTATTTTGTTTTTTCACGATTTCGCTATCTCAAGGGTTTGGTTTTAGCCGCTCATACGACGATTTTGTTTTCACGCATCTTATTAAGACGCTGCCGCACAGAGGAATTCAAACAGACAAAACATATTTGATCTCGAGCGCATACAACAAACCAGTTATGGCCGCCAGAGGCCGCAAACTCAACAGGTATCTTAGTCACTATAGTATTATCAAATTTGTAGGCTTTAATCCAATTTATTATGTTATTAACCTAAATATTGTTTCATTCTATTTTAGCGAATTTGTATCCATATTTTTATGTCAGTTTGAATCAATAAAATCATATTCTTTACAAATAAATAAATAAATAAATAAATAAATATATATATATATATATATATATATATATATATATATATATATATATATATATTATGCATTAATTAAATATAAAAAACTAATAAAAATAAAAACAATGAATAAATAAAATTTTAAAAATTACTAAAAGAACAACATTTTTTTAAAAGAAAATAATTTTATTGATTCAAACTATCAATACATCGATAGTAAAACATGTACAAATCCTCTAACAATTATAAATGATGAAACGACATTCAGGTTAATAGCATAATAAATTGACTCAAAGCCTACAAATTTGATAATACTATAGTGACTAGAATACCTATGACTTCACTTCTACAACATAGTGACGACCATAACCCACTATTGTCTACGCCTAATAAAATATGTTTTCATTTATCGAATCGTTTCACACACAAATAAAAAACCGCAACAAGACGATAGAAAACAAAACGTCGTAACAAGAAGACAAAATCACGAAAAACGAGATAAAACTCATTTATGTAGAAGTATTCCACATTTTTAAGGAATAAATTGATAGAAAGAACCGAAGATGAGTGATTTCATGTTAAGAATTTCCAAAAATTACTCTTATTTAAAGGAAAAGGAATGGTTAGAAAAGAGAGTTGAGAAAAAAGAAGTTAGGTTTGAAGTGATCAAAGAACGCTTCTAATTTGCTTTACTAGTAAATAAAAAAATTAATTTAGTTAGAAATTAGACGATGTTTCGGATTATGTATAGAAAAAGCAAATAAATGGGCGATTTTTGGGAAAGGATAAAGAGGTTAATTATTCCAATGCATTAATTACATTCTGGTTCAAAATGGCTAAAACCCATTGATAAAGAACTTGGGAAAAACCATGTTATGGGGGTCCACCAGACATTTTGCTAAATGGCGCCTAAAAAAATTTTATTTGAGGCAAAGTCTAGCTTTTCAAGAACACTTGATAAAGAAGATTTAATATTTGATAAATAAATCTTCGCGTGGCCTACACGTAAAGAGTTTTGATAGATTCCCAAATCACCCTATTTCTCAACAAAAAGCCCAAATTGAAAATCAAAACCCTAAGAGACCGCTTGGTTGAAGTTTTTCCATAAAAATCATCTTTACTAAGAGAAAATGTTTGATCAATCAATGAGGAGTTCGACCGCAAATAATTTACTAAAACATCTTCACGGTTAGCTCACTGATCCCAACCACGCTGCTCTCATCATTTCTCTCTCTCCTTCATGTTCTAAAAAAAAAAGAGGGACATCGAATTATTTGATGATTATAAGCGGATTACATATTGATTTGCTTTACATTTCATCGTCTCAACTCAAATGTTAAATAATTTGTTGTGCGTACATGGTGATTATGACGAAAATTGTCTATTGTTTGTGTTTCTCATTTCTTGTAAACCCCATTTTTTAAGAAATTGATGTTTTTTGTTGAAAAAACATTTTGTTGGAAAAGTGATGTTTCATTTTATTATATGCTCAGTTAATTTTATATTGCTACTAAGCCTCTTCAAATCTTAAAACTTAGGTATGAGGTACAAGCTATGTAAACATTGAATACAAGCATATTGTATGTTGGGTACAACCCAAATACACATTAGGTACAACAGATGTGGAAAGTATGTAAATTGGTTTTCCCTTTTGGTTTGTGTACAAATGTTTGAATATTTATGTTTATTTTTTAATAATGCTAATAATTTTGATAAGGTGTTGGGGAATTGAGGTGTTAGGCGATTGCTATGGCACCTAAGAGGAAGCCATCATCATCTCATCGACGAGGCAAACGACCTTCTGATTCTAATGAACCTGTGGGGAAACGAAAGGCTCAATTTGACAGTGACCTATTCAGTTCATGAAGTATATATGAGAGGTACAAGAGTTACTTCTTTAATAGGACAATTCTTCCTTGTAGAGACATATTTTATCGACCAAGCTAAACTCCGCCATATAAGGTTAAACTCGACTAATTTCGCTCGCAAGCAAGTGTGTAATGCGGTCGTGGAATGGCGATAGGCGAATCAAGGTCGTCCCACAAGGAGTCGAATGCCAACATCGGGACTTAGGTTACCCTAATATTATCTAGGCTATGGTTATTGTGTCACTACTCTAAATCAAACTAAAATCGAACTAAGTGAAATGACTAACGACTCGCTTCTCTAGGTGAGGCTTAATTAGGTTTATGATTTACCTCGACTAAGCACTCCATGGTAATCTAATAAGGGATATTCAACTATAATTTGCGCGAATGTTGATTGCAAGGTTATCTTTTCTATGCATCAACCTCTCTCGAGCCGCTGAAAACATTCATCACAAAGAGCGGGTTTTATCAGATTTCCGCCTAATCCCGTAACTCCGAGATGATCTAACCTTACAAATTCTTATTTACACATACAAAACCATGATATCTCTATCCTATGGTTTGACAGATGATACCTTATTCGGGGCCCTAGAGTTTCTGCCTTTCAACCTCAAAGCTCCCAGCCTAATACATGTAAATAATGGCCAAATATCAACATGTAATCAACGGAAATAAGGTAATCCAACAAATTGCAAGAATTACGCTTATATAATTGAAAGATTAAAGTTCATCCATGATGCGTAGTCAAAGTTACATCATAAACCCTAGCTTAGAAGCTTAGAACATTATGAGATGAAGAAAATACAGATTAGAATTCAAAGTCATGAGGGTAGAGTAAGAAACTAGGGATGAGATGTTGTGAATCCAATCTCTCAAGCTCCTGCACCTGTAATTGCCTCTTCCTCTCCTCTTCTCTTCTCCAAAAATCCCCAATTTATGTCTCATGAGGTCCTATTTATAGCCCCAACTCAAATCCCCCTTGGATGGGCCTTGAAATAAACAAAAATAGGGCCTCATATTCGCGCCGCTTCCACGCTGGTGCGTGAAACGGACGCTGGTGCGCGCGAAGCACGTAAAATCACTCCTGGCACGCGGATGAGGATCCACGCAATAAGGCGCAGATCAGGTCAGCTTTTTATCACTTCTTGTCTTTGAATGGCCATAACTCTCTCATCCGAACTCCGAATTGCATGTTCTTGGACTCTACGGAAAGATCTTGAAGTCAGAAATCCATACATACCAAGAACAGCTCCATCAGATGTCATTTCATAATTTTAAAATGCACTAGAATAGAACTGGTTGGTTGCTGTGTCCTGCAGTCGCTTCCTTGTTTTGCTCCGACTTTCCGAGGCGATCTCCTCATCCCATTGAATTGAGTGATCTTGGTGTTGTTGGAAAGCTTGTGAAGTCTAGAATGTAGTTTTGGGTAGTTTGGAGCCATTTGATTTCCCCATTAATACAGAAAAACTGAAAGGTAAAATCTGCTGTGCTCCATTTGCTGATTTTCCAATTTTTCGTTGTGTCTCCGCTCCAAATTCGCACCGCCCCGCCAAATGGATCACCTAATCATAAATGTGAACATTTAGAGCATTAGGGCACTTATTTGACATAAAAACATTACTAAAACTAAGAAAAGATTAGGTTTGTAATGAGTATTTTATATACTCATCACATTCAGTGTAGTCAATATAAATTTGGAGAATATTATATTTATATGGGGTGGTTATGTGACACCTCATATCCCAGGGTTCCCGTTGACCACTGTTAATCTGCTGAAAACCTGTGTGTCTCATATCATGAGACCCATAATGAGTAAAAATGGTCACATTGACCTACACATCATACTCACCAAAATATATCCAACTATATTACAATAGTTTCAAGAGTTGTTACATCACTCTTAATACAAACATGTTTCAATTGTAATATTTCATACATGTTTTACAAATGTAATCAAAAACTACATGTTGGTTTCCCTTCAAAAGCGAATTTAATGAGCGCCGGCCTTCTCCCTAATACTCTCATACCTTAAAATAATTTTCCCCTCGACAAGATGAGCAATGCCCGTAGTGGAATTTTCCCGCTGGGTGTTACTCCCCACCTAAAATGCACATGCAGCTTCGGCACAAAGACAACATCCACATTCCATACAATTTACAAATACTTATTACCGAATGATTTATATCATGCATGAAAAATGTTTTGCATGCCCATACCCCCGAGTCACCCATCGACTCTCACATGCCTATGCCAAGGGAAAACCGCCACTAGTAATGCCAATGACACCTAACCACCGAGCTCACGGGCCACCAACAATCTTAAGGCCATTTTCCAATGGGTAACCATCCCGAGTCAATCCCGACTTCTATCACTCAACTCTAGGTCTAAGTGATGAACATGACCGTGTGTTTTCTCTTAGGCAATAGAACTTTTCGGATTACACCGCAGGTCTTTAACACCCATACAGAACTTTTCGGATAGTACCGCGGGTCTCTTACACCCGTGCAAAACCTTTTCAGATAGTACCACGAGTCTTTTACACCCATTCGGATATTTTACACCCCTTCGGGTCTTTTACACCCATTCGGGTCTTTTATACCCATGCAAGACCTTTCGGATATTATCACGGATCTCCTACACCCGTTCCAAGAACGCCCAACACACATTAATTATTTCTCATTTTATAATTCAACTGCGAGCCTTTTTATCGGACTTACCCCAAAGACAACTCAACCCGCATTCACCAAGAGTGGTGAATAACCACACTGCACCCACACCGACTTCGACGTGATGTCACCGCGGCACATGGAATGCAATGATGCCAATTCATATAATCAATTCCTATTGCTCATACACACAATTATATTTCCTCATATAATTCAACTACCATGTTAACACATCAATTTAGCAATGCATTAACACATCATTTTCCATACACATTTCAAAGCCATTCAATTAAAAACAATAATAGTTTTATCCTCCACACATCATTCATGCTTCTCATGTCAAGCAACCACATGCAAACAATTTTTACATGGACCATTTTAATCCAACAAGAAACTCGGACTGCTTTTACCAAATCCCAAATCAACACCGTTGGCCGCTCCATGGATGCCCTTCATCAAGCATCACTTCTACTTGGAATCAAATTCATGGCCATTCCCGGCCCCACAACATCTAAAACCATTTCATGGCTTTTTAAACAAAGAATAATCAAGTAGGAGAAAACCCCTACCTCCCGGAGTTTTTCGAAACTCCACAAAACTGGTATCCACACGTAGCTCTTACCGTGGGGAGCAACTTTGTCTCTTGGCTCACTGGGATTCGATGGTCTGATCACTGGGAATTCTATAGAGAAGTTAGACACTCTCTCTCTAAAAACCTTCTCTTTTCTTTCCCTCTCTTTTTCCTTCTCCCAAACCCGGTTGGGAGAGCTTGGGTTAAGAGGACTTGTCCTCTCATGCCACATGTCAACCTATTATTGGCTCATAGGATTTCCTTATCCACTTATCCCTCTACTTTGGGATTTTCATCAAATGGCATCATGCCATGTGTCCACCCATGGCCCACACTTGAGCTCATGTTTGACTAATTCTGCACATGACACGTGGCACCTCTTGAGCCACTCAAACTGTGCCAAGTGTCCCGCACTACCCCCGTTGCCTCAAAAAACATGAATTTCCGACTATCTCGGAAGTCGACGAAATTCAACGTGGTAAATAGATTTTGCGAGACGATTCCAACGGTGAAGTCCATTTCATCATCTGAAATCTAGAAAAATTTCATATTTTGATCGAAATTACCATTTTACCCTTCTTCAAAAAATTAGAATTTTCTCGGGTCTTATAGGTTACCAATTATGCCATTGAATGATCCAATTTATCCTAAATTAGTTCAGGCATTCTATTCTAATCTTTTACTTCATGTAGGAGGACCAATCACTATTAGTAGCGCATCGAGAGGAGTAGATATAATGCTTAATGAACAGAAGATGTACCAACTTCTAGTGATGAGACATGTTTGACTTCCCAATTTGAGTAGCTACACTTGAGGATTGATTGATTTGAGAATAGAGTATCCTTAGATATTGGATAATTATCCAATCAGATCAACCAATTGTTCGGGTCAAAGATCCTGCCAATTGCCTGCTCGGCTCGTTTGTCCTCTAGTACCACTAGAGGCTTGAGTCGCTCGCAAAGAGTTCTCAATTAGAAGATCATTTTATAATTTTTTGAGTATGGCATTATGTATGATGTAGGACTTGTTAAAGTGTTATTTTGTATATGTCAATTTTATATAAAATGGTTAGAGCCATAGGATATTTTGTATGACGATTAACCATTACTATAGTGGACTGATTAATATACGAACTAGCATTATGTTTCTTGTGTATTTCTATATTTTGGGTAACAATTTGAGATATATGCCAGATTACAACAAATTGTAGATGTTAAGACAAGATTTCATTCACATAAGATAGTCGACTGGTTGAGGAGCATATGCTCGATTGGTCGACTTGTGGCATAAAACATGTAAATTGATAGAGGGGTATGTCAACCAATTGAGTATTGCTTACTCAATCGATCAACCTATTACATGAAACAAATAACTTGATAGAGGAGTTGGTTAACCGGTTGAGTAGTTATGTTCGAATTGCCCACCTCATATCACTATGTGCATCGAATCGATGCTGAGTATCTCAATCCGCTTAACCCCGCCATATTGTTGCCTGGCCGATCGGGTTCGAAAGTGTCTACCTAATAAATCAGTGACAATCATCAATCGCTCGCCCGCTACATATGTCTCGGTTGATTGCTTATGTAAAATTTGAGAGTTATTTTACTTTATTTTATTTTATTTTGATTTAACTTGATAGACTAGTATGGTGTTCTAAAAAATAGAACACAATTAATTCTACATAAGATGATAAACAAGCAAGATAACACCATCATCTATTTACTAAAAAAAAATAGTTACAAGTTTAGCTCGATTATATAATAAGTTATATGATTGCAATACTAGTTATATAACAATATAAGTACATTATATAATATATGTAGTCATCCATGTTTCAGCAATTCAAGTTTAGTGTAACTTTACAAATGAACATTATATGAGAAACGAATCATTATAATATCATTGATGAAAAAAAAAAAAAAACTAGCTACAATTGGAGTCATCTTTGTTTCAACAATTCAAGTTTAGTGTAATCTCTTACAAAATCAACCAAAACATCCCAAATTCATAACAATACAAACTATCTCATTTGCTTAATACATTATGGTATGAATAAGGATTTATAAGTTGCAGTCCTTATCACTATTCACTTTCCCATCCACTTATATTGTCCCTCCGTAGGAACTTTGATTGCAACACCCTCATTTGATGGTTCACCAACCATATTTACATCTTCATTTATTTCCATGGGTGTCGCATGAAGGGATAAATGGCTCTAACTAGCCTTTCCATTCACACAAACAACTCCTATAGCACCTCCATGAGAATTATGCCAATAATCAACATTAGTTGTCATGTAAGGGGCATTTGCACATGGGAGTGTGGTAGCAACCTTAGGCGCGACAAAGAATAAACTCCCCTTATTGAATCCTTAAAAACGCACATCTTGTGCCAATCTTGTTAGTATGCTAATCATATTTTGCTAGCAGCATCTTTTAAATGCCCTATATAACACTATCCAAATCATAAATATATTTATGAAATATATGACATAATAAAAATTGAATTGATAATAGTAACCTAATACCTTGCTCAAATCATTTGTACCTGATGTCTAAATTAGTTGTACCGAGAATATATATATGTGTTGTATCCATGGTTAACAAGACTTGTACCTAACTTTACTAGTGTTATATGCTTTTGTGTTTTGTACTTGATGTTTATCAGTGTTGTACCTAGGATATAATATAGTTGTACACGGGGTTTACATAAATTGTACCTAGGTTAACTCGTGTTCTGTGCTTATTCACTATAACCTTAAGGCATACAGTGGCTTATATCCATTGTGAAGTTAGGTAATACCCATTATTTACATATATCCTACCTATTAGTTCCCATTTTCTTCAAGGTTTACAAATCTACTATCATCGTTATTCACAAATAACATTAATTAAAAAAAGATAAAACAAATGTAAATTTCTAAATGAAGACGACAAAGGGGAAGATGAATCGTGATTTATTCAAAGATTTCAAAAGCAGTGGGAAAGATGAAAATATATACCCTAAATTAGCCTTAGAGAATGAAAAGAGTCAAGGTGTACCCTTCAAGATTTAGATGTTTGAATAACATTAATTAACAAAACACACAAAACAAATAAATTTCTTAAATGAAGAAAAATAAAGGGGAAGACAAATCACATTTATTGAAAGATTTAATAGAGGGAAAGACGAAAAATACATACTAGATCACCCCCTTTAGAGAATAGCATGTCAAATGCTACCTTCAAGATTCAGATGGTTAAATAACATTAATTAAAAAAAATACAAAACAAACAACCCCTTAAATGAAGACGAATAAAGGGGAAGATGAATCACATTTATTCAAAGATTTCAATAGAAGGGAATATTAAAATACATACTAGATCAACCTTAGATAATGAAAAGTAAAAAGAGACGTCAGATGTCGCTTCAAGATTCACAGGAATAACACTACTTAAAAAAAAAACACAAAACAAACAGCCCCTTAAATGAAGGGGAAGATGAATCACATTTATTCAAATATTTTAATAGAGGGGAAGATGAAAATACATACCAAATAAGCTTTAGAGACTAAAAAGAAATGTTGCAGATATGTCTTCAAGATCTCGGGGACATGGGCTATGATCATCAACCTTCGCTTTGTTGTGTGAATCTTCAATTTTTTTTTCAAATGACCTTACATTTTTTTGTCTCATGCATCTATGAAGGAGAAATGATTCAACAAGACGAAGGATTTTTAGGGTTTCCTTTTCTCTTCTTGTATCAAGCATCTATGAAGGGAAATAGTTCAAAGAGACGAAAGGTTTTTAGGAACATGGTTCATTTATAGCTTCTTTTTTTTTGATATGAAAAGGATGTTTTTGAAATCTTTAGTGACTGCTCCACTTGAAGCTCACATGGATGTTTTTTATCAATTACTAAATTTTTTTTATTAAATAGTTTTTAAAATGCTAGACTAGACCTTTTAAATAAGATTTTTGTGACGGATTTATAAAAAAATTTCATATTAAGACCACGTAACATAGTTTTCTCAAGAACTTTTGGTTGTACTTTTATTATTAATAAAAAATAGGGCTTGTTTTCACACTTTTCCCTTTTTTTGAACCAAAATATTTCTTAAAAAAAAAAAGTTTTTTTTACGTTGTTTTAGCTCCGAATGAGGTTTTGATCTCATTTTGCCCTTCCATCTGCCGGGATCCCGGCCATAAAACTACCTTTTCTATGTCTCTAAATCCAAAAATGCTGCATTTAAAGTTCACTGATTTCCATTCCCTGTCTCTCCGGAGACCGGAATCGGATTGTCTAAATGCTGTCAGATTCGTATCACCACACACTATGGAAGAAGCAGAAAAAGAAGAAAGAAGAAGACGAACATGGACAGGTAAATTTTGAAGCGTTATACTTTCCTTCAATGACAACGAGAACAGCATTAGGGCATTGTTTGGTTGCATGAGAATGGGGTTTCGGAACTGGGGAAATGAGTTTAAATTCCATGAAGCCTAAGAATTCCCAAAAGAAGTCCAATTTTCTGCAACCAAGCAGAGTCTTTTGGTTTCTATTTTCGCAATTTTAGGGATAGAAAATTTCACTTCATGGCTTATCGTTTTGTTAATGGTTTTGCTACTGGAGTGTCAACACCCTATATGCTAGCACTCCAAAACGAAGTCAATATTTGCAATCAAAGGGATCCTTAAGGGCGTGTTTGGATACTTGGAATTCGGTCGGTTGGGATTGGAATTCAAGGTCTCAATTTCTAGTCCAGGTCTTGACACAATATGACAACAGATGTGGAATTAAATGAATTTCCATGGACCCCAATCCACACAATTCAATTTCTTGGCAGAAGCAACTCCTTTATTTATAAGTAATTTCAAAAGATTGTTTTTGAAATTCCAAGTTGAATACTATTTTTTCCGAAATATATACTGGGAAAAACCCACCTTGGAATGGGAGGAGTTTGAGTGTATTGTTTGGGATATATGTCTAAAAAGGATAAGAGTATTCTGTTGCTTAATTACGATGTTAGGTTGATGGGAAGTTTTAATAATGGAATTTGAAGTGCATAGTAGAAACAAAGGAAAAATCTGGATCTTGCCATGTGTTATAAATCTCCTTACTATTCTATTGGAAATCTAATTTGTCATTCAAATGAATGTATTTATCTTGTGCAGTCTATTTTTAGATGGTACCATGTTTGCTGATTTCTACATTTTTGTGTTTCCTGTAGAGTAAACAGAAAGAACATGTATATTTTGCTTTGTTTCTTGAATTTTTCAATCTGTTAATTCAATTGAAGTTAGGATAAGTTTCAATGATAATTTAGAAACAACAGTGGCAATCTAGTTCATATTCAGGCTGACACTTTGAACTCCAAAGTCGCTCATATGCTATTTGTCCGTAACATCTCCCAATACACAAAGGTAGTCTCAACCCCAAACCTCCATACCCAACAACCACTCCGGGCTATTTTTCACAAGATATATCCTCACTATGGCCACAAACAAACCATGGAGTTGATTTGCTGCAAAAATGATCAGACTTGCTTCAACTCCCAATCGTGAAACCTTACAAGAAAGCTCATGGTTGCAATAATCCCTCATTGAGCCGTAAGTCTATGGTGGAGGCAACACTGGTTTTGCTGGCTTGCCCAACCGGAGAAGATCTCTTGATTCTTCACCTGAAAAGAAACCCTAGAAAAATACAGAGAAACCCAAATCTCAAGCAAAAGGAATGTTTTTCGATTGATGCCTTCTGACTATCCACACACACACAACTAAAGGTTGTCGCCTTGAAGGAAAAGCGAAAGACAAAAATAATACATAAAGATAAAACCCATAGGGAGGGTAAAAGTGGAAAAGGAAGGGTATCACCACTCTACTGGGATTGCCTTGCATCGTCAGTGGGACTCCCTGCATCCGTCTACCATTCTCATTTCTTTTAAAGAATCTATCATGAATAAAATCAGATAGAGATCTCTCGTAGAGGGCTTCATGCTATCTATCCCAAGATAAATTTAGCCTTACGCCAACCTAATAAGCCTAGAATCATTCCCTCGTCCCACTTGATAGCTACAAGAAATCCACGTTGAAAACACTTTTACTTGACTTCCTTTGAACACAAACCACCTTCCTTCTTCCCATACTTCTCTAAAGCAACTTGTCTCCAATAGGGGTAACAATGGGTTGGGTTGTGTTGGTGTAAGAAATGGTTTAGCCTTCCTATAGTTCCCTAAAATAGCTAGTCTCCAATGGTGGTAACAATGGGTTGGGCCATTTGGTAATAAATAGTGAAAATTTATTCAACTTGAATACAATTTGTTTAATAATCATGTCAAATTGACTTGATATGAACACAACTTATTTATTGTATAGATAACACGAGTGACCCATTTAATTCATTGATTAAATTAGTTAGTTGAATTTTATATCAATTGAAATATATAGCTGTTGCTGATTCAAATTCCCAAACTTTAACATGATTCTAACTCATTGAATTTGTTAACACGACTATGGTTTGTCCAATGTATATAAACTTCTAAATCTATAAATACATTATTTTAAAATACTTTTTAATTGCTTTAACTTTCAATTGTGATTTCTTAAAATATAATTAATATATTTTACTTTTAATTATAATATGTTTACAATATAAAAAAAGTAAATTTTAAATTTTATTTCCCACTTGTTTATTATTTTATTTAACATTTTAAATTATAAAATATCTTACTTTTTATAACGAAATATATAAAATTTTCTTAGTTATTTAGTTTACTTTTAGCTGCATGATAGTTATAAGTAGAAAATATATTCTTATTTTTAAAATTTTTATGTATAGAAAATTAATATATTTGTACATGTTAATTTTTTTATAGGTATATTTATACTTGTTAATTTGGTCATAAATGGGTCAATTTGACATGATTAAGGTCATTTTGAACAATGAAGTAAATGGGTTGGACAAATCGAATAGTCATACATAGCATGTTTATTAAATGGTAGGTTGTATTAAGCAAGTAAGTCGTTATTAAATGGATTATATGGGGTGACGAATCATGGCAATGTATACGATTATATATAGCCAAACCCACTACGGTTTGCATATCTTTTGAAGTCGTGATGCCATGTTGTGTCAAAATTGTCACGTCTTTAAATCAATCTATTTAGTTGTAAATTTCTGTAACCACTTACCAAATAGGTTGATGTTAAAGATCAACAAACCCAAACCAATCCTTATAGCCCAATGAACAGTAATCCAATTTAAAAAATGTACTACCTATCTAAATATCTCCTATCCTACAAAAAAGTCATTGAATTTTCTTCAACAGAATCCTTATTGCTCAGGGAATCACTAAAAGTTATGTAGTAAATCAATAAACTGTACAAAGTGCTATACTCTTGATAAGCAATAGTCCTTTTTTTTCATGCTAGACTCTTCATAAAACAATCATGTATAAAATACGAAGCCAATACAAATTTGAATGGGTCTCCTAAATAGGTTATGAGCAACTTCTGTACCTTATACCTCGACAATGATGCTGACCTGTCCAGACAGGATAATTTCTATAATAGTAATCAGTCATCTTTCTCTCCCACTAACTTTTGAGGCTGGGGAGTACCTCAAAACACAAGGGATTTCTCCTCTAGTATAGTAATTGATTATAAACTAGCTTCAGAGAGTGTTAAACGGCAAACTCACCTAAAAGTTTAAGCTTGTAGGATTTGAGTTTAATATGAATATCATGCCTTTAACACCCTCCCTCACGTGAGGCCCATACCCGCACGTGAAGGGTCAAACAAACCAAACAGAGTCCTCCATAAAACTCGCTAATAACTCAAAATCATTGATAAACCACCTCGAGACACTAATGATCGGAATCGCTCTCAAGATGCTGGATGGCACTCCGGCCTCGAATCTTCTCAAGATCTCAAAAGCACTTGTTGCAGCCCCATGACCATCAATGAAGATTTGACTGTGGATATACAAAATCAACGCACTCTTATCTTTTTTTACCAAAACTCATTCTATCCAAGACTTCAAGAAAACATCACTGCTAAAATAATCATAGTCTTTCAATGGTCTCTCACTCAACAAGCCACCTCCAAGCTCTCACACTTCTCGTGGAAATCAATAGCCCCATTAGCAATAAGTATACCATCTAAGATTTATCTATCCCTCATAAACACATCTCAGGATTCAAAGATTTCCTTACCAATGATCTGGTTTAATCTGTTTGGCCAAAACTTCCAACAATAGGCTTCAAATTCTTAATATCCTCCACTTCTTATTTCTTGGGGACCAACAGACACAAACACAAAATTGGTGGCATTCAGGTTCGTCTGATAAGTTGTGTTTAAAGAAATACCCATGTAAATTGTTTTGCATAAATCATTTTAAAGCTTTTATTTTTCCAAATAGAATACATTAATGGTTTATCAGCATACTAAAGGGATCCATTATCATTGAACATGTTATGAAGTGCTTCATGTTGGAAGTAAATTTGGCCTCCATTATGTATTTCTAGCCTAAGTTTCTTATTCCTTGACTTATAATCGGATTTGAACTACTAGGGATTGCAAAATCACAAAGTGACTAATGCACTATTATTCTATATAAAAGTGAGTGATTTAGTAAATACTTGAAAATTGTATAGTTGTATTCAAAATATTCACAATAGATATGTATGATTTTTTTTTTTGGATCAGAAAAATGTCTGGATTTATTAGTTTAATGCTATCATCATTGTACCAAAAAATGAGGTGAGTGCAATATTGCAAAGAAAATTGTGGATTTAATCAATTTGTTGATGCGAGGTCTCTCAAAAAGGTAGTTAATTTATTAACAAAGGAAAATGTACATCTACGTTAGAGGGAGAAAAACATTATTACCTCCTTCAAATTGCACGAGAAGGTGAATTTATTCTGCTATATTACTGTATTTACAACTTTTTTTTTTTATAGGTGTTTTTTTCTGCTTTGTTTTTTTTCTTGTCCCCATTAGGATTCGAACTTGTAACCTTCCCTAATCCCACTCCAACCCTTTACCACTTGAGCCAGGCCTCAAGGGCACTGTATTTACAACTTATAGAGTGCAATACATGAAAGTTATTAGCCGTTTGATCCACTCGCTTTATGGGGATTCCCGCAAACTAAATCCTCATCCATCTTACAGCTGTTGGGATTCATGAGAGCAGGTGAAAAAAGGAGGCGAACACTCCAAAGCTCTCAATCTGGATCAGCATTTAAGCTCCTGCTCATTCAAGAGATAACCATGTCTCATTCTGCATCTCTCTTTACATTACAGAGAGATGGGGATAAGGTGATGGTAGGCTGACTGGGCTGAATACTTCAATTTTCAATTTGAGATGTCTATAGTTGAATTTTATCTCTTTTATTACATATTTGTAGAGTTTGCGCAAACATCGATTGCATTGACTAAATTTGAATTTTGGGCACGCAGTTTCGAATTTTTGTATCATATGAAATTAGAGAGAAGATCAACATGCTGTAAGTTCTACGAGTTCTGAAACTTCTCTCCCTCTTTCATTTGTTACTAATCTAGCAAAAAAACTGCATCACATAATATTTTCCCTTCTGTCAGCAGTGGCAGTGCTAGTACTGTTAATTATACTTGGTGAATTCACTCTTCTTATTGTCTAAAAGCAGGGATTTTCTATAAAACAAGTTTTTCTTCCAATATTTTATCATCTAATATAGATTTCATGTACTCAGCACCCATTTTGGATTGGTACATTGAATTGGGTATTAGATTAGATTGCAAAATCTTATTGTTATGCTTAACAGCAGAAGCAAGATCAAAGGAATTGTAGATGTTTAAGCAGTTGTACAAGTTCCCAAGTTGTCTTTGAAATCGTCTTGTATTCTCTAGTCTGTCTCCCTCATGCTTTTCTCCTCTATTAATTAATTGTGGTTTCGGTCATTAATGGTTTATTCACTTTTTTGAATGCATTTTGGCTTCACTCCTAGTTACACACTTAAAAAAGAAGGAAGAAAAAAAAAGGAAAGACCTTTGTTAACTAAAAAATTATGCTTTGATTTTTGGGCAATTTACACGAGACTATATCACATGAAACTGCAGGAATTCTTTGCACTGCTTGATGTTAGAAATCACATCAAGTTTCTTTTCTCATTTATCTATTAAATAAATAATATCTGGTGAATCTGCCTCCCAATTGTGATGGCTCCACTGATCACCATTGTGGAGTTCTCCCCTGTTGTTAGTTAAATCCATGGTACTGTGCTCATTGAGTTTTCTTTGACCTATTGTTGTCTAGATTTTATAAGCTTTTAACATCTTTTGGGTCAACAATAATACTTAGGTCGATTGTTTATGTTGGATTATACATCAAGCATGGACATGTAATATAGTTACACGAAAATTGTAGCCCTAAAATTTTTCATCAGTCTGCATTTTAATATTTTGTACCATTCTGTGAAGAGAGAAAAATAGAGAATTCCTAATTTTATTATTTCCTCTGAATAATGAATCTAATCTCTACATTACATATTGGGCTTATGCTACAGCTGTGACTCCACAACAAGCGCAAGACAATAAAGGAAAGATCATAACATGTCCACTGACTCCCCCGGTCGGGAGCATACATGTCATATGCACCAAGCCATTACAAATGTATTTAATTTCTAGGACCTCCGAGAGATTTAGTAAAAATGTCTCGGCTAGTTGGATCATTTGAATTGACAAAACTTAAGAGCCTATACATCCCGCACGCGATCTTCTAATGAAGGCAAATAACTTCACCGTGTTTGGTCCTTTCATGGAAGACCTGATTGATGCAATATGCAAAGTACTGCTAATACGTATGAGCTTTTAATTTGCGCTCACCCTTCCAAATCTCAACTCCCGGAGAAGGTGTCTCACCCATATGAGTTCACATGTCGCTAAGGCCATAGCTCGACACGGCTTCGCCAGATCTAGCCACTACATGTTGTTACTTATTCTTCCAGATAGGTTACCACCAATGAAAACACAGCATCCTTCTGGAAGCGAAATCAGTCATCTGCAGCTGCCTTAATTTTGATTTAGAACAGATACTGGCTCGACCTCTATTCTCGCACAGACTTCGAATCGTGTATTTTTAAGGAGATTGAAGAATGCTGACATTATCCCAATGGCTATCACATGGTGACCTGAGGAATTGACTAACAACACTTAACGGAAGAGAAACGCCCGCCGAAAGAATTGCAGCAGATAATTCGCACTCACGCCGCCGATATCTCCCGTGATCTTCCTGAAGACCCGCCTCAAGACAAGTTTGACATTGGGATCCATAGGAGTGTCAACCTATTACGCCTAACATACCGCTTTCTTCAAGATGTCTAAAGCATACCATTGAAAGAGGATCACACCGCAATTGATCGAAGCATTCAATTCCCAAAAAGTACTTGAGTTTCCCAAAGTTTTTAGTCTGAAAGTGGGTGAAAAGATGTTGCTTTACTGGTCACCATCCCTGATTACCGCTCTCAGAATTATGCATCCACACAACAAATCCGATAAATACACTCATTCAAGAGTTATGATGATAAAAACCGAATGGTCTCGCTGCATCACAAGATGCCAAATTCTCAACAATAGAACTAAAACGGCCAAACCATGCTCGAGGAGATTGCTTCAAGCCATATAGAGAGCGGCGTAACCTGCACACTAAACCAGACTCCCCCTGAGCAACAAAACCAGGTGGTTGCTCCATATAAACTTCCTCGGCAAGATCACCATGAAGGAAAGCATTTTTAATATCCAATCGAAAAATGCCAGAACACATAGCGCCATGGAGAGAAGCAGCATCGACGGGCAATCTCTTTTCGCAACAGGGAGAAGGTGTCACCATAATCAACCATAAACCCGAGTATATCCTGGGCTGAACCAAGCGGTTTTTGCGGCGATCAACCCGGAACATCGTAGACCAACCTTAACTGCGTAGACCCAACGACAACCAACTGGAAACTTACCAACTGGCAAAACAACAAGATCCCAAGTGCCGTGAGTGCAAGAGCAAATACTTTATCACCATTGCCCTCACGCACCGATGGGAAAGGCCTCATCGTGTTCTTAGGAAGAGAAACAAGGGAAATAGTAGAAACAAAATGCAGTAGGTGGAAGATAAATTTCGCGGTAACTCAAAAAATTGTAAATGTGGGATGAGGATTGTTAAGAGAATGACACTTTTCAAGAGCAATGTATAAGTCACGCAATGTGCGTAGCCTGCAGAGGTCAAAGGAGAGGAAGTGAGTCATCAGGGCCTCAAAGAGAAGGGAAAGGAACAACGCATCTGGACTACATGATGTAACTAAGGACGAAGATATCATCAAATCTAGGCGCAGAGATGATAGGAAGGGGTAAGACATCGCGAACGGAAGAGACTCCTGAGGAGAGAAGAAGAAGGGGAGTCCTCAAGAAGGTGACATCGAGATAAAGTATCGAAGAGTTCCATAAGAATATACAAACGATAACCCTTCAAGCTCCAGAGTAGCCTGAGGAAGATGCATTTCGTGGCTCTGGCCAAAAGTTTGTCTCAACTGAGCGAGAATATGAACAAAGTGTGCATAACCAAAAAAACACGAGGAGGAAGGAAATAAAGAGGTTGGTCGTGAAAAGAAGTGAATGAGGAATCTCATATGCAACACGTATGAGGGCATACGATTAATCAAATAACAAGCCGTAGCGACTGGGCCCCCCAAAAAACGAAAAGGAACATGATAAGGAGAAGGAGAGTACGAGCCGCTCAATAAGATGACGATTCCCACGCTCAAACAATCCCATTTTGTCGAGGAGCATGAAAGCACAAGAAGATCGACAAGGATCCTATGTCGGGACATAAATGAAATAAAGGTGTGTTAAAATACTTCGTATTATCACTAATGCAGAACACAATAATAGAAATATTGAACCGGTAAGAATTTCCTTCGATAAAATTTCGAAAATAAATAACTCAGCTCGAAGCCATTAAAAATAACCAAGTACATCGAGAATACCATCAATGAAAGTGACAACACCGAAGTTTTTCCAGTGTACTGAGTCCGACAAGGACCCTAAACATCGCTGTGGACAAGGTCAAAAGGAGATGTCAGCCTGATTATTCAAACGCCGCTGAACGAGACACGAGTATGTTTCCTAAGCCGACAGACTCACACGCAGTTTAATGACACAAAGTGGAAAAACGAGGGACCATCTTCGAACTTAGAAAGACTATAGGCCTGTGACGACCGGATGAGGAGCGGGAGCATCGTTGAGAAACGCAAACTCCAGGAGATGATTGCAGGTGAGGTGATAGAGGCCCTGTGACTCACGTCCGATGCCAATCATCTTCCCGCATCCTGGCCCCGCAAGGTCACTGAATTCCTGATTGTAAAAAATAATGGAACGCTTAAGAGTACGAGTGATTTTACCGATAGAAATAAGATTAAAGGGACAATTAGAAAGAAGACAGAGGTGAGGGTGGGAAGGGAGAGGATGAGCCAAACCAATACCTTTAGCCACAGTGTGAGAACCATTAGCTAAGGTAACAGTAGGTAAAGTAGGGGTAGTAGTAAGAGAAGAGAAAAGATTTTATTACTGTAAATATGATCGAAGCACCAGAGTCGAATCCAGGTCCAAGAGAAGACATAAGGCGCGCAGGCACACCTTCGCCTGGCAATGCAGGCGTCAGACCGACGCTAATGTTAGATAAGATAGCATCATACTCACTCGCTGGGAACACTCGAGATGCGGCAGGAGCTCGGGAACTGGGGCGACCGAGAAGTAGAATCAAGATCAGCCACGGTGCAAAGCAAGGAGGACGCCCATGCAACCGAGACAAAACGATCACGGTAAAATGCTTATCGCAATAGGAGTAATGAGGACGCTGTCTTCACCTAGGGTACCACCATACTCTCCCGAAGGTTGCATGGAGAAACTAACACAAGAACTATAGCGGCTATCGATGGCAAAGTCTGTGTGAGGAGATACCTGAGGAGGCGAGCAAACACATCATCCGCTGACTCGACCGAGGACCGCCAAGAATCTCGATCCCAGGCTCCAAGATCCGATCGAGGCCAATGTGAGAGTAGTGACCATAAAGAACTTGTCACCAAAGTATCGAAAGCCCCAACGTCACTCTTAGTAAAAGGCATCAATGTCGTGAACTCCTCCTTACAGGCAATCCGCCACTATAATTAGATGTATCCATGTCTTTGCTGGCGGATATTAACACAGCGGCCACCTTATAAAGACGCTGATACGCCAGCTCGTGTATGTAGCTGGCCGATTCCAAAACTTAGAAAACATGTCTGTTGTAAGCCCGAAGATGAAGCAAAATTTTCTGGACAATCACCGCCATAATACGCTACATAGTTTGCGGTATCTATTTTCTTCCAAGCAGACCGGCCAACAATTCGTATATCATCCTCCGGTAATAAGACGATCCTCATAACCCTCGGCCCCCATGAACCGGAGTTCCATTAAGCCACCAGAGATAATTTCACCACAATCACCTGATGTGATAAGAGGGAGATCCGTGAGATAACAGACGAAAAATAGAATTTTAGTTGTCCACCTAAACTGGGAGATCGAACCAGCCGATTGGAAGAGAGCCCTAATAAGAGGGCGACCGCGCCCGTGGAGCTTCAAGATGAAGAAAAAGGGACCCAAACCGTAGAGAATACAGCGGATCACCGAAGATGAACCAAGCGACTCAAGATGAACCGGAAGCCACTAAGAGGAATCAAGCGACCATGGCGGCAAAAGGGCAAAAGGTGGAGAAGAAGTGCTTTAATGGACCGCCGAGGCTAGGAACACCAAGATCTGGGCCGGACGACCCGATCGTGGGAGGCCCTGGTCACCGGAAGGAGCCACGCGCCCATCGCGCACTCACGGGGCCGGGCGCGTGACCAAGCAGTTCAGCACACGCGTGACGGCGGAGAAGATCTAATGAAACACTATCACCCAAAAAATTAGGTTTTCTCTGCCTCCGATACCATGTGAAGAGAGAAAATGAATTTCACCAGATATTCTTCTCCGAATAATGAATCTAATCTCTACATTACATATCGTGCTTATATATAAGACTCAACAAAGAAGACAATAAATGGAAAAGATCACATAATATCTAACACATTCAATATTTCTTCATGAATGATTTTGACTTTGAAGTAGGTACTCAGTGGAGGAAGCTTGATTTCTTAAATTTCTGGGTTAATACAAATGTTCATTTTTGTTTACTACACATGCTTTTCATGTTAAATCTGTCTGTGTTTTATAAATTGTAGAAACTAAGAGAAGAAGAGTTGGAGGAATGAATTCCTTGTGTCTTTTTTCACCGAGTCATCATATATATATATACAAGAAGGTTAGGCTATACATTAAGTAAGATGATCTATTTGCCTAAATATATGTAACCCTAAAAGTAAAGTGTCCTAATAAGATACAAACCAATATGTATGATACATACTATAACCATATGTTAACGTATAATACATACTATAACACTCCCCCTCAAGTTGGAGCATAGATGTTAATCATGCCCAACTTGTTACATAGGTAACTAACCTGCCCCCGCTTAGAGCCTTTGTAAAGATATCACCTAATGGTTCTTCAGTCTTCACGTATACTATATAAATCAAACCAAGTTGTATTTTCTCACAAACGAAATGACAATCTATCTCTATGTGTTTAGTTCATTAATGGAAAATAGGATTAGAGGCAATATGATTGGCATCTTGGTTGTCACACCAGAGTTTTGTTGGAACTGAGGTTTTAATACCAACTTCCGCCAAAAGCTGACGTTTCACACAATATCATGTTTTGACCAGGCTATTGCTAGCACTCGTATCTCCGTACTAGACTGGAGATAATGCTTGCTTTTAACTTCCATGAAATTAGATTCTCCAATGAAAACACTGAGAACCGGCGGACCTTTATCTTTCTTGATCCCTTCACCAATAGATCCATGAAACACACAAGTCTATTATGCCCATGATTATTGTATAAAATACCACGTCCCGGGGCTCATTTCAAGTAACATAAAATCCGGCTCTACAAATACCAATGATCAACCATCGAGAAGACATATATTAGCTTACAACACTCAATGCAGTACGAATATCGTAGCAGGCCGACTGGAGGCGCTCAAATTTTCCTAACCGGCTTTTCATCTCTAGTGGCCTTCAACACTCATTTCTCTAAAGTACTACAGGCTTTGTGTCATAAGGGATAGGCATGGCTTTGTTGCCAATTTTCTTGTTTCAGATAATTGATCCATCACATATTTCCTTTGAGATAAGAGGATTCCACGTTTGCTCCTCATAACCTCAACACCTAAGAAGTATTTTAGCATGCCTAAGTCCCAGGTGAAATTGCGAAGAAAGGACTGGAGGAAGATATACCTGCCATATCATCCCCAGTAATGATAATATCATCAACATACACAACTAACAAGATAATACCTGCTTGAGAGTTTCTGTATAAGAGAGAATGATCGGATTTGCTCTTCTGCATGCCAAATTTCTCAATCACTTCACTGAACTTGCCAAACCATGTACGGGGACTTTGTTTTAAGCCATATAATGATTTTCAGAGACGATAAACTCTACCAGCTCTTCCCCGGAAAGCAACAAACTTGCAGAGGGTTGTCTATATAAACCTCTTCTACAAGATCCCCATGAAGAAAGACATTCTTATTATCGTTGACGGATGTCCTAGCCATGAGGGGAGTCAGGCTGTGAGATATAAACAAATAATAGAGGTCACTGGCAACCAGGGAAAGGTATCGAATAATCCACCTCAGAGTTCAGCATACCCTGAACAAAGACGACCTTTAACCTAAGAATCGATCCATCGAGAATAACCTTCACCGGTAAACACCCATCGAACCAATGGCTTTCTTCCCAAGTAGTAAACGCACCAAAGTTCCCAAGCATTCATTATCACAAGCGCATCCATTTCTTTCTCGATCATAAAGACTATGCCAACCAAGATGAACTAAGGCTTCAGAAACCTTGTTAGGTAATGAAAAAGAGTCCAAGGATGCAATAAATGAACGAGAATGGGATGAAAAATGGTTATAAGAGTAGAAGGATGAGATGGGATGAGTACACTGACGTTTACCTTTACGGAGAGCGATAGGAAGGTCATCACTAAGAACTAGATCCGATGTCAAGCAAATGCCGGAGGCCGCAAACCGGGGGGGTGTAGGCCCGAGCATAGACTCGAAAGTGATGGTGAGGCTTTGTCGAGGTGGAATAGTATGTCAAAGTATGTAAGAGTATAAATGAGCAATCATCATCCTCCTCCAACTAATGGATTGGCCTGAGAAAAATGAGTATTCTACAGCGACATCATAAAGTCTGCGTACCTCAAGACAGACAATAACA
The DNA here is from genome assembly GCA_016808115.1 of Tetrastigma voinierianum. NCBI lineage: Eukaryota > Viridiplantae > Streptophyta > Magnoliopsida > Vitales > Vitaceae > Tetrastigma > Tetrastigma voinierianum. Next base: position 83,799 of record JAEQBH010000403.1, read on the forward strand.
TCTATACCCTTCTCTCGAACTCGAGACAACTACAAGACACTCTTCTCAATAACTTGGCTGAGTTTAGACACATGCAGACGAACATCCCAAACAAAACAAGTAATTCTAAATACCGAGGCTCAATGGGAAACAAATATCTATGGGAAAGAGGGTCGAAACTGAGCGCCCAATCTAAGACAAAGGAATACGATTAATTAAAAAACAGGCAGTGGAAACAACATCAGCCCAAAATTGTTTGGGCACGTGCATTTGAAATAATAGAGCCTGAGCGATTTTAAGAAGGTGTGTCTATTTTTTCTTCAAAGAATTCATTCGAGGAAGGAGTATCGACACAAGATATATGATGAACATTCTGAAGTATGAGTGACTGAAATTGTTTAGACAGATATTCTTGGCATACCACTTTATTTTGAACAAAAGTAGCGCAAACCGAGCCTCAATTCTCAAAGATAAAAAGGCACGAAGTGAGAAAAATAAATCTGAGCGTTTTTCTATTAAATATAAATCAAGTTGTGCTCGTGAATAATCATCGACAAATGTAACAAAATAATGAAACCTACTGTATTAATAATCGGGATATGGACCCTGGCACATTCGAACGGGATCTAACCTTTAAAAGGAGCACCACTGCTTATTGACTTCAGGATGAGAACTAAGATGGTGATGTTTTTGCAAATTGATAGACTCACAACGTAAGGATTACAAACTCGAAAAACTCAGACACAATTTCTTCAATGCTGGAAGAGAGGGGGTGGTCTAATCTACACCAGTCTCACCCAAGTGTAATAAACCCCTAACAAAGTAAATAGGTCTCATCATGGGATCAAGAATGTAGAGACCCTGCACTCATGTCCCCACCAATAACTGCTTTCATCACAAGATCCCGAAAGAGACAATAATCAGGAAAGAATGAGACACAACATTTAAGAGCTCGAGTTAGTTTGCTCACAGATACCAAATTAAAAGAAAAATTAGGTAAACTCAAGACAGATGATATGGGAATAGGAGTGGGAAAAACGGTGAGAACACAAGACTGTGACCCATCTGCCAAAGTAACAGTGGAAGGTGAAAATTATGACTGAAATGTAGAAAATACTAGAATTATATGTCATGTGATATGTGGCTTCAGAATTAATGACCTATTCGGAGGACAAAGAAGAGACTAGGCATGTGTTTAGGTTACTTGATTCCGTAATAGCTGTAACCAAAGTAGATGGAGACTGCAATGATTTTTGGTAATGGTGGAAACTCTTATTTGTTCATGGAGAAATGGACTCCGACTGAGACAAAATGCCTCAAAGAGAGGAGGCTATATAAAGTTTAAGGAAATCTTTTGATTCCCGGCTTTATTTTCTTATAGTCTCAGATTACATGCGTGCTACTACAGATAACACACAACCCCTCCAAAATTAGGTCCTCTAGCAGCCACTTCCGCCACTATTTATGTATTGTGCTTTCCCGACTACCCCACTGTCGACCTTTTCAACAAGAACATTGCCTATCCGGGTAGATGGTAGAGCCAAGTGATATTTCTCGTGCGAGTATTCAATCGAACGCTTCTTGAAAGAAGAAACTTCAGACCGACAAATTCGTATCTTAATAAAATCAGCCTGTAAGAGAGGCAAGTAGGAAGCCCATCACTCATCTTTCCACATCTTATCGACCTAATATATGACTAAAGGGTAAAAAGGGTAAAAGAGCACATTTAGTTCCTCGTATCGCTCTTTTATAGTCCATGAAAAATTCCGTAGTTTAATCGATCTTGTTTCTCGAGCGATAAAGGCTCGATACACATCAAAGATGCGAGAAATTTTCTCTTTCCCCTGTAATACACAAATTCCGGCATAATCCCAGTTAGTCTAACAAACCTACAATGATTAATGAGAGTAAGTACTTTACCATCAATGGAATTACTGATCATAGAAAGGATTCGGGGTATCATCCTCCAACTATCCGGCCCTTCTGGAATCACGTAGGAGGTCCTTAGTAAGGTGGATCAGCCATAATGAATACTCCTCAAGTAGAGGCTGACCTGTTTTACTCAACTCCAATTTGACCAATCAGCTTTGTCCTCTGAGATCTGACATCATCGGCACCACTCCGAGCCGAAACAGTTTTATCTGACCACTCATTAGGAAGCCAAAGAAAGTAGATCAGGGCAAAAAAGTACCTTCAAAAGGCAGAGATTAAAAAAATCTCACAAAAACCCTAGGCACAGTGGGTTGTCGGACACAAAAATCACCAAAAATAGCATATCCAGTATCAAACAGAAACTGGTGGATTTAGAGGTCTTGTCAAGACCTACCACACCGGGCGATATAGCCTGAGCCGAAACAGCTCCCCTACGTGGCCCACACCGCGTTGCCAGGATGTAGCTCAAACAGGTGGCAAAGGTGTGGAGCCTACGCACGTTGGTCTGCACACGAATTTGTCCAGGTTTGCTCAAGAGCTGTGTGAGATCCCACTCTCCTCGAAATAGGTGCTTAACAAAAAGCACCTCAAATTTTTAAACACTCCAAAAACTACCTAACAACAAATGAAAACTCTTCAACTGGAGCCCCAGCTCTAATACCATGTAGAAACTAAGAGAAGAAGAGTTTGAGGAATGAATTCCTTATGTCTTTTTTCATTGAGTCATCATACATATATATATACAAGAAGGTTAGACTATCCATTAGGTAAGACGATCTATTCTACCTAAATGATTACAACCTTATAAGTAAAGTATCCTAATAAGATACAAACCAATATGTTATATATGATACATACTATAACCAATATGTTAACGTATGATACATACTATATAACATATATCAAAAAGCATTCTTAGTCTCACAATTGGTATTGCACACTCTTCAACGCTTTTATCTTCAAAATTTTCATGTAACCACAATATTGTTTCCTAACTTGATTCAGTCTTTATTGAATGAAATTTCAGTGATAGTGTAGCAGAACAATACTTTAATAATCAGTGTCAACTTATGGTTTTTCAGTTGGATATAGTTTAAAACATCACAATACACCATAAGTGAAAATATGTGAATTCCTAAAGCAGATTTTCACTTATGTAATATTTCTTTCTTTTGATGATGGTTTGCTTTTGAGAGTGTCACAGTTTCACGTTCTTGTCTCCGGAAATTTGAAGAACAATAAGCAATTTTTTTCTAGATGGCTGTAAAATGTTTAGCAAATACTTATTAGTATATTTAATTCCAGGTATGCATTGAGATTTGCAATGTGATCTTAAGTTTCTAGCAATTAAATTATAAAGAACATGCATGAGGTAATATACGATATTTTCAGCTGCGGAATTCATGGATGATAAATATGAGCTTTTAAATTTTCAGGTAAATCCTCAGTGGTGATCTGTTGAATTGGGAAAGTAGTTGTTTTCTCTCGTAGAAAAGGAGAATATAAAATGGATATTGATGGTAGTGTTTATCTATGGTATCTGCACAAGAATTGGTTTGAAATGATGATATTGTAAACTACTATTCTTTCAAGGCTTCCTGTTAAGTCCATTACCTTATGCAAATCTGTTTCCAAAGACTGGTATAGGTTGATAAGCTCCCCTCCTTTCATCAAGGCACAGTTAATCAGGTCCAAAGAAAACCCTATATATATCGTTTACCCTCATATGTATTTCATTCCGAATGTATATTTCATGAGTGGCAAATGGGGAAATCATTGACGGACTCCTCTTCCAGCTTGCAGAAATTCTCTCTCTTAGTATGATTGGTTCCTTCAATGGTTTGATATGTTTGATCAACTATGTCAGCCCTTTTGACATGACTGAGGTTTCTGATTTGGATATCCTGATGTGCAATCCTGCTATTCAAGAAGTTCTAGTACTTCCTAATGGTAGCCCATCCATTGAAGATCCTTCAATTGGAGTTGCTTTTGGCCCTGGAATCAATGAATATAAAGTGTTTCGCTTTTTCTATACTGCATGTGAATTAAAAGTCAAACATCTAGAGTGTGAGGTTTATTCATCAGTGACTGAATCGTGGAGAAGAATGGAAAGTGTGGGACTCTGTCCCATGGATTCGACCCATGTATTTGTAAATGGAAGAGTGTACTGGTTCATCAGTTCAGAAGAGCACAATCTGAATCTTATCTCAACTTTCAGTTGATGTGACTCAAAATTCTCAGAGAAATTAGAGGCTTCCTGGATGAATTCTCTGAGAACTCATTCTTGATTGATCTTGATGGTTGCTTATCATTGGTGGTTGTACATGATGAGGACAACGAAAAAATGAGCATTTGGGTTTTGAAGGACTGTGATGAGTCTATTTGGGAGAAGAAATGCAGTGATTATATTCCCATTGATGCCATTGAATGTGTTGACTCTATAGCTGCACGAAAAAATGAGATATTTTTCATAACTTCTGCCCACTATCTTGTCTTCAATGTGGATTGCAAGACTTGGACAGAACTCGACATAGCTGGTACATTTGAAGAGAATTTTCCCATTGCATTTGCATTCACTGAAAGCCTCCTTCCATGTAAGTCTTTGAAACTATTTTACAAATATGTTTTCTTTTTTAATCTTGTATGAATCTTGTTTTTTTTTGTTTTTTTTGAGGTGCTCAAGATGGTGAACCTACTAAATAATGGGCAAGTGGAGTTTATCTATAGCTAGCTTCTCCCGCCCAAGTCCCACAAGCTTGAAAAACTTTTGAAAATTGGTTGTCTTTTTATCAGAACCAAGGAGGTCTATGTTCTGCTGAACCAAGGAGTTTTAGTTTTAATATTTTGCCTTTAATATTGCAAGCAGGTTATAGGTCAGCTCTTGGTTCTTAGGAGAAGATTCCAGGTTAGAAAACAGTATAAATCTTTCTCTCTTTCTCTCAAATTTAACGTAAAATGTGTACTGATATTGTTCTTCATGGTTATATTTGTTTCAGGGAGGACCTTGAATGTTGTCTGGTATCCTTCCTTCTTACCATGTGCAGGCTCATTTGTGCAATTTATATCCTTGGGGACTGATAGAAAGAAGCGATATGCTGACAGCAGTGCAGGAAAACCCGGTTTTTGTTCCAGTCTCATGCTTTACCTGTGCTTTTTCATGTTTCTGCCTGGTTTGTGTTAGTTCAAGCCAAATACACTCCAGTATTCATTTTCTACAGATGTACATTCCTCTAATTTTATGTTCTCTTTTGGGTTATGACTACTAGCATGTGATGCCATTCCCGAATTTGAGATCAAGGTTTAAGCTGTCTGTTATACTCCTATTGGTTTTCTGAAGTGTTCTGTTAGAACTGTTTTCATGTTCTGTTTGTTTGCCTCTACGCCAGAAAATTACCAGCTTCAAAGTTTTGATTTTATTCTTTGATAGTGCCCAGCTTCAAACATTATTGATGCAAAGAAGGTCTTATTTCCATTAATTGTAGCCAGGGCCATAGCCCATAAAGTTCTGTTTGATGCCCATTCCAATCTCTGTCCTAACTAATTTTTAGTTCTTACCCATAACTCCATACTTAATTTAAAACATGAAATAAAATTTATTCACTGAATATTCAGAATACAATAATACAAGTTTGGGAAAAAAAAATAGAAGGTTTGTAGGATACTTAAATCAACTACAGCTAACGCAACTAAAATAGAGAGCTAAGATTAATGGGGGAAGACCCATGGGCATCGAAACGATCGCGGAATTGAATAAACCGATGAAATCTTCTCCCTCTTGCTTCATGAAAGGTCATCCATCTAGCAAGTAAGTACACAACCCAGGTGCCTCTTTTTCAGGGTGGTGACAAACGAAGCTTGATTCGGCCGGAGACGAGGAACACCCACCCCCCTGCCTTTGATACTTCCATGAAACGAAGACAACAGAAAGAATTCAAACTGAGAATATGACTGGCATAGAAAACAAGGGAAAATATCCTTTTTCCTTTTAGACGGAAAATTTGAGGGAAAATGTCAGGAAAAAGAAAATAGAAATAAAAACAAAATAAAATTCCACATCATATTTTTATTTGCAACTTCAAACCAATTTTATTTATTTTGTTTGAGATTTTTTATTAGATAACCAATTATAAGAAAAACATTTTCTTGGTCGGGAACCAAACGTAACCATAGTCAATGTCCCTCTTACATGAGAAGCAGTCTCATTAATTTAAGATACCTCATTATCATCAAAACACAGCTTCGGCTGTGCTGATTAACCAGTTTCCATTGTCATGGTATCTGGAAATGAACAAATAAAACAACATCAATCCATTGCAGGCCGGCTAACTTGGATCAGTTCCCTTGACCCATAAAGCAAACTGGAAGGAAAAAGACAACACGTTTATAGAAGCCTGCAGGCCAACCGGATATGAGAATGAATCTCTCCATGTGGCTATGTCACTGGTGAGTTGCTACTTCGAAACCAGTAAAGGATGTTATGAAAGTTGTTAGTCTCCCCTGAAATCATGAATCCTATATAGTAAGAAAAAAATAGCATTTCCAGCATGCTGATGGTGTTGATGTTCTTGATGCTTGTGGGGACTCTGGGCTGCATTGAGATGGTTTGCAGAGCGCTCTTTTCTATGTACATATTGCCAGACATCATCAACGACTGGTGGAAACGCCAATAGTTCTATCACAAAGCATATTGTAGACAAGGTGAGCCCATGACTCTGTTGTCCCCATAAAATGTGAAATTTCCATAACAAGCAAGAACTTCTTTTAATCTGCTTCTGTGTTTTTTTTCCTCTTCTAGTATGCACTCAAGTTGCTCTATGTTTCAATTGGAGTTGGGATTTCAGCATTTGTCGGTATGTTAGATCTACAATCACTCTAGGAAATGGAAATTCCTTCCAGAATTTATCAGCACAGGCAATCTGAAAGTCCTTTTGATTCATTTTATAGAAGGAGTATGTTGGACAAGAACTGCAGAGAGACAGACTTCGATGAATAAAAAGTACCTGAAATCTGTTCTTCGACAAGAAGTTGGTTTCTTTGATTCCCAAACTGCTGATTCTTCAATAACTTACCAGGTTGTGTCAACCCTTTCATCAGACGCCAACACAATCCAAGCTGTTATAGGCGAGAAGGTTTCTGTTTTACCTTAATTTCTTGTACTGTTTGAGGAAACCAAGATGCATTAACCAAGAAAAAAAGAACACTAAATTAATTCTAATTCTTTTCTGTGTGTAGATACCTGATTGTCTTGCTACACTGTTATGTTTCACCCCTAGTTTCCTTCAGCCTTACTTTCATATTATGTGAGATTAGCATTAGCAGCTCTCCCTTTTACATTATTGTTCATCATTCCGGGACTCGGATTTAAAGCCTACAGATGACCTGGAAATTAGAAGATGATTATGGAATGCCAAGCATCATATGAGTTTATTATTCTTCACAAGAACTGTGTATCTAGTAGAGAGCATCAAACACTTGTTGTCTAGCTTACACTAGAAACAAAGAGCTAGAAGCAAGGTTTTCATGAAGGGATTGATGATGAGCAAGTATGACATTAACTTATGTCAGCTGGGCTTTCCAGGCATGGGTTGGGACTTATCTGGTAACCGAGAAAGGCGAAAGGGGTGGACCGTTATTTGTAGCAGGATTCAATGTCCTCATGGGAGGACTGTGAGTATTTTCTTCTCGATATGTATATATATCTTTCAAGGTTAAGTCTCTTTTACGGGAAACTGTCCTCTTCTTGTCTTGCAATTTCAGGTATGTCTTGAGTGCACTCCCAAATCTGACTTCCATCTCAGAGGCAACTGCCGCTGCTACTCGGATTTTTGAGATGATTGATCGAGTTCCTACTACCTTAGACTCTGAAGAAGATAGGAAGGGGAAGGCTTTGGCATTTGTGAGAGGGGAGATTGAATTTAAGGGCATCCATTTTAGTTATCCATCACATTCGATACACCAATTCTTGCGCATATTGGATCAAAAGTTCGAGCAGGTAAGACTGTAGGGCTTGTTGGGGGGCAGCGGATCTGGGAAATCTACTTATAGTTTCATTATTGAAAGATTTTATGAACCTACCAAAGGAGAGATTTCTTGATGGATACAAAAATTAACAGGCTTAATCTTAAATGGTTGAGATCCCAAATGGGGCTGGTCAATCAAGAACCAGTCCTTTTTGCAACTTCCATATTAGAGAACATACTATTTGGGAAGGAAGGATCTTCAATGGAGCTTGTAGTGAGTGCAGCAACATGCAAATGCTCAAGACTTCATCACCAAGTTACCAGACGGTACACAAACTCAGGTGTTTCAACTTCTCTAATCCTCACCAATGTTAGTTAGATTATGAATAATACTCTGATTGTTCGATGCATTCCCACTGTGATTTCAGGGTTGGCCACCCGAGTTCAACTATTCAGGGCAGAGGCAGCGAATCGCCATAGCGAGGGCTCTCATCAGGGACCCGAAAATCCTGCTGCTTGATGAAGCTACTAGTGCTTTAGATGCAGAGTCTGAAAGAATAGCAGAAGAGAGGTTGACAGCCACCGGCAGTAAGACGCACGATTGTTAAGTTGCCACGCCTACAATCCGAATGGGCCATTATGATTGTTGTTCTTCAGAATGGGAGAGTTGCAGAGGCAATGATGATGAGCTGATGCAAATGAATGGAAATGGAAGACAGAGCGGAGAGTACTTCAGAACGTATGCCAGCTGCAGAAGGCATTAAAGTGCAAGTTGAAGAGAGAAGATTCTTGCTGGTCTGATACCAATTAGGATATGAGATACCAAAACAAGATGCTGTTACTGCACCTGTCAATCAGTATCAGATCAAGCGCCCGCAGCACCCCACCACGCCCCAGTCTGCCTATTCCATCAGTGCACCTTACTCTGTCCAATTTGACCCTCTCCCACTGAAAAAGCTTGAAGAAGATTCAGAGAAAGTTTTCCCATCATCGGCCTCCTTCGCAGTTGCGACTGCTGAAATGAATGCACCAGAATGGAAATATGCCGTTCTTGGATGCATAGGGGCAATAGGCTCTGCAGCAGTTCAACCCATCAATGCTTACTGTGTTGGGACACTAATCTCAATCTATTTCCACACTGATGAGTCCTCCATGAAATCTGAATCCAGATTATATTCCTACATTTTCTTAGGCCTCTGCTTTTACAATTTTTCACTGTCCTCCAACACTTACAATTTTGGTGTCATGGGGGAAAGATTTCACTAAAAGGGTGAGGGAGAAACTGCTTGAAAACAAGACATTCGAGATCGGTGGTTTGATCAAGAAGACAATACAGGTGCTCGGCATGCCAGTCAGTCGCTTGGTAAGAACTCTTGTGGGGGAGTTGAATGTCATGATTATAGTCCCACAGCCCTGCAAACTGTTAGCTATGGGTCAGGACTTCAGCTTCACATGGAGACTCACCCTTGTGATGATAGCAGTTCAGCCATTAGTAATTGGGAGCTTTTACTCTAGAACTGTTTTGGCAAAAGATGTCATAAAGCCAGAAAATACAGAGGAAGGGAATAATTAGCAAGTGGCTACTGTCAACCATAGAACTATTACTGCCTTCCTTCAGAGAAGAATAATGGGGCTCTTCAAAGACAGCCTGAAAGGGTCCAGAGAGGAGAGACTGTCAAGCTGTCTGTTTCTAAGCCCCGTTTGTTTATGGCCCAGTTCTTGACAACAGCTTCAATGGCTTTGGCGTTCTGGTATGGAGGGAGGCTAATGACTGAAGGATTAATAACCCCAAAGCGGCTTTTCCAAGCATTCTTGATCTTGACTTTCACTGCTAAAATCATTGCAGATGCAGGAAGCATGACTTGATTTATCTAAAGGCAATGCCAGTAAGGATCAATTTTTGGCTATTCTAGACAGGAGTAGTGAGATTGATCCAGAAAAACTGCCATGGGAATCGACCCTGAGGAAAACAACAGCAGTGGTCGGCTAGAGCTGAAAATGTGTTCTCTTCGCATTATCCATCAAGACCAAATCAATTGATCCTAAGGCTGAGCTCTAAAATAGAATCAGGCAGAACAATTGCTTTGTAAGCAGAGTGGTTCCGGAAAATCAACCATCATCGGACTACGCAAAGATTTATTGACCCACTTAGGGTCAATATATATAGACGGAACTGACATCAAGAACTACAATTTGAGGATCCTGAGATCAAGATTGCCCTGGTGAGCCAGAGTCAATTCCTCTTGCTGCAACTATATCTGTGAGAACATTTCTACAAAGAGCTACAGAATCAGAGATAAAGAAGGTTGCAGTTTTGCTAATGCCCATGAATTCATAAGGTATATTCAATCATTTTGCATTTTAAAGTTAGTGACCCCTTGGGTTAGAACGGACTCAGTTACTACTCATGAGCTACTCCTCTAGCTTGGACTCAGAGAATGCTTGAATTCGATTCGAGCTAATTTATAATAAACCTGTAAGTTCAAGGTCAAGTTTAGTTGAGTTTCGAGTATCACAATACTGACTTTGAGCTATTTGTGAGCTTAACTGTTTACTATTTTATTGCTTATTGGAGCTTTAATCAAAGTTGAACTTAAGCTTTCACTCTGTTATTAATATTATTATTCTTGTTCGGTCGAGTTTTGTCGTTGAAGCCATACTTGACTAATTTCGGTAAGCTCCAGCCTAACATCTGAAAAAAACTTGATGGAGTTTGGAGCTGAGAGTTTTTTAACTGGCGGAACTCAAACTTGGCCTGCATCAACTGGAATCATTAAACCCCTTAGGTGACCCAAAGCCTGCTCTGAAAAGTTCGTGTGTTTCTTTGCTGGGCCTTTTTTACTTTTCTTGTTATCTGTTATACATGTTTTGGATTTTCACAGTATCGGATGATTCAGTTTTGTTGATGATGTTGTGTTTCTTGAAGTGGAATGAAAGACGGGCATGATACATACTGTGGAGAAAGAGGGGTTCACCGTCAGGCGGCCAGAAACAAAGAATAGCGATAGCTCGTGCCATGCTCAAGAATCCATCAACTCTCCTCTTGACGAGGCGATCAGCGCCCTGGACAGCGTATCCGAAAGGGCAGTCCTAAGAAGAGATGATGGTGGGAAGAACATGTCTAGTCATTGCTCACCGGCTCTCGACCATACAGAACGCTAATACCATTGCTGTCATCAAGAACGGAAAGGTCGTGGAAAAAGGGTCCCATTCTGAGCTTCTTTCCATGGGACCGGCCGGCTCCTACTACTCCTTGATTAAACCACAAGTGGGTGATTCCTCCTACCGCTGAGCCTGAGAAATTCGTTAATTGCATTGCATGTTAAGCAGAAACTATCTAGTTTCTGTTCCTTGTCATATTAAGGCATGGCTTGCATCGGAAGATCAGAAACTGGCTTTAACGTGAAGAATGGCATATTGGGTGGACATGGTTATTATAGGTCACATGAATTAAAAATTAGTGTGTATCTTTTCTGCTGGAAAGTAGATTATGTTTAGGCTTGAATACCAAGATTCTGTTTCCAATGAGGAAAGAATATTCATCTTCATCTCCATCTCTTTCTTAAGTGGTAAAGAAAAATAAATATTTAGCTAAAAGACATCAAGTAATTCAAATTTTATGATCCTAACTTTGGGCTCATATTTTTTCTTAGAAAAATAACTGATCTTGTACAAAAATACTTTTATTTCATGCCAAAATCAGTAGTCAAATTTCGATATTGGGCTTGGGAAGGTCTTTTAATCAGTCGCACAAAAGAAAAACTGGCGGAAGGGGCTTTCCAGGAAAATCCACAGAAAACACAAAGAAAAAGTTTTCAGATGTATCAGAGGTGGTGGGTACGCTTGAAAACTGCCTGCATGATATAAAATTCGAATGGAGACTCCTGGGCAAGTGTCAATGGCAAAAAAATAAAATAAAAATAAAAAATAAAAAATAAAAAATTCCCTCAGAGGATAATTCGAAGAAATTTTCATGTCAAAGGAGTATTCTTACCTAACATTAACAAAGAAACTAATTTAGAAATACTGAGTATTCTCTGTCACGCAAGGTTAAAAATATCGGTTTCGACGGATATATTGGTAATTAGATTTTATGGATATATCGGAGATATATTAGTGAATATTTTTACATGAATATCGATATATTGAAAATTAATAAAAATACTTTAAAATTCATGGAAATACTTTATAAAAGTGTAAAAATTACATTAATAATCAAATATACACATTGATATTATATTGTAATGGTCTTTTAAAACCAAAATGAAGATCGATGTGAACAGTTCTTGACATTTGGCGTAAGGAAATTCGCATCTTTGTTCTGAATGATATTAAATAAGATATGTTGTTAGATATGTGATTATAAGATCGAAGCATCACCGAAGTATATAAATGTGCGACTTTTACTATAACACCTCTCCATGATAGGAAATTCGGGGTTCATTCACATGCTCGTTTCAAATCCTTGTTGCTTTTGATATGGAATGTGGAATGGAATTTGTTGAGCATGAGGATAGTTTATCATTTCATATTCTTCATCAATAGAAGCCGAAGGACTTTGAAGAAGGCTGACCATAACTCATTGTGTAAGGAGGAAAAACATTGGCATCATTGGATGAATCATTGTATTGAGTGTCAATGCTCATGGACTCAAAACTAGCCGAAAACGAATCCTCATTGTATTGTGTCATCCTTTTTTATCGACCTCTATATGGCTTTCCAATGGCTCCAATCCTTGGACCAACTCTCCGGGTCTTTATCTTGTGTAGCATGTGTGAAATCATCTTTACCAGTAAATGGACTCAATGGATGTTCACTTTGTTGTCAATCTGCATCATCCCCATCATCATTTCCAGTATCACTACCATCATTGGTCTACTCTCATCTTGAGTCATCATAGCCTATAATAGAAGTACCAACAAAACTAGGTCTATTACTATGTTCAACACTTGAATCAAAAGAAGGTCGAGAAGTGTTAACGGGCTGAAATGAGTCTCTAGTGTCTTGACTGAAACTTTCACTATGAACTTTAGATAAAACCCAATCAACATCAACACCTATTTCTTGAACATGTGCAGCAATTCATGGATCAGGATTTTCATTTTCATCATCGAAATGGAGAGGTCTAACCCATTAGAATAATTGATCATCCTCTTATTCTGAAATTAGCTAAAATGTTGGTAATCAAGAGTAATCCTTTTTAGAAAATTTATGGTCTCTTTGCTTACATATCATGTATTTTTAGTTTCATGTTGTAGTAATAAAAAACTAATTGTTGGAGTTGAGGGTAAGTAAGCCGATTTCTTTGTTTTGTATGGATAAGAGCAAATGTGCTCAAATTTCTCTCATATGCTAAAGATGATGCAGTTTGAGAAAGAACCTTTATGGCCAAATTCCTTAATGTGGGAGCATGGTTTCCATACATAAATAACGAGTGTCCAAAACACTCATTATATACCTAGGTTTTAGTATTTTTTTTTTATCTCTTTTATACATAAATAAGTGGTGTTTTCATTTCATTACTAATATTTAGTTTCATTTTGCATTGTAGGTTAAAATCACGACATTGGAGGAGTGTTTGGGTGCAAGATTCATAAATGCAAATCATGCTCCAACGTCGTGACGTTAACCCCAACGATGTCTTACGACCCAACGTCTCCATAACCCTATGTCACGACGTCTCAACATCATGACGTAGCTGGGCTTGTTCACGAGTTCAACCCATTTTTCAATCGAGAGGCGATTTTTGTAGGGGTATATAAGGAATAATGCCCTAATTTGAAAAGAAGTTGGACTTTGTCCTCACTTTGGGGACCAGAGAAGAGGCTTGGTAGCAATTCTTCAAGATTGGGAGAAGAACTTGGGATTTCGGGAAGAAGATCGAAGACTCACAATCATTTTGACCATTAGAGTTTCCTCTTTCTCTTTTCTCATGTTTTATTCGAATTGTGTGATGTACCATACCTCTATTATGCTTTAATTTCGTAGTCTAGGATTTTGGTTAACATTTGGACTGAAATCTTATATCTAAGCCCGATTTTCCTTTTCTATTGTTTCTAAATGATTGCATCTTTGTTGATTCACACTCGGTTGCATTTTACATATTAATTTGATCGAGGTGGAGTGGTTCTTTCACGAGATACGAGAGAGTAGAAGATTAGACATATAAATCTAACCCAATTAGCGAAAGTAGTGTAGAAATTATTGGTAATTAGGAGCGTGTGAGGTTAAGTGGAGTTTTAAGCATCTCAGTTCTTGGGATTGGCGAGAACGAAACTTAGTACTAGTTGGTAGGTTATTTGACCTCGAGAGAGCTTATAATTAAATTAGTCGAATCACTTTGGAGAACTTTTTCAGAAACAACGAGGATGGAATTTTGGCTAGATATAGGAGGATTGTTCAATTGCACCAAATACCTTAGAACTCTATCCCTTAGTTGCGCATTTCATTCTTTAGATTTAGATTTCCTTAGTTTAGTTTTAAATTTTGTTATGAACCCTCATTGAACGTTTGGAAATTAGAGAAGTATTTTAATTTTGGTACTTAGCATCCTCAATTTCCTTGTGGATCGATCTCTATAAGTTTCGTATATTGTATTACTTGACAAGCGTATACTTGTGCGAATAGGCACTGGTGCATATTTTCATATTCTGTACATCATATGCTTATCAAGTTTTTTGGCGTCGTTGCCGGTGACTATGAGTCGCGGTGCTAGGCCGGTGGCTTATCAAGTTTTGGTGTGGATTTATTCGGGAAGTTGCGGTGTTTGTACTAATATCAATACTAAGTACTTCTTTGGTACTTGAGCATTTTATTTTATTTTATTTTATTTTTTATTTCCATTTGTGTGTCATTAAGTTTTTTGATATTTTTGCTTACATTTTCAAGTACCATTAGGTTGTGTTTTGAAAAAAAAAAAAAAAAAAAAAAAAAAAAAAAATATATATATATATATATATATATATATATATATATATATATACTTTCTATATATATATATATATAAGAGTTGAACTCATTATGGATGTTTTCACTTATTCAGCTAATCAAACTATTCCTGCTCAATTGTTAGCTCACGTGAATTCTCCCACCAACCAATTCCAAAATGTTGGGTTTGAGGCCAATAATGTTGAAGCATACCCTACCCTTTGTAGGTATTGTAATGGGCCTCATATGACCATAGATTGTCAAATGAAGAATCCATTCATACAAGCTCAGCCACCCCATTTTCCACAAAGAAAAGACATTAAATATATATAGATGGCTAGTGCTCATGCTGGAGTTCATTAATGAAGCCAAACTAGGATTCAACTTCGGAAGAAATTGAGTATAGTGGAGTAAACAATTTTATCTGTTATGGATGATGTTCACGAAAAATCAAACAATTTACTATTGAAAATATAGAAAATTTGCATTAGCACTTAGTGTGATGAGCCTTTGGGAGAAAGGGATTTGGAAATTCATAAAGATGTCTCATTGAAAAGTGGGGGAGAAATTGAAGAGGTAAATGAAAAAGAGGAAGCAACTGAAGAATGAAGAGGGGTCCACTTCTCCGGAATCGGAAGAGAAGAATGAAGAAGTTGATATAATTCCGAAGATGACTCCTTGGGCATATGTGCAAGAGGAGCTACCAAGTGAAGACATTCCATACATTTTGGAAGTGGAGGAGGTCATAATACCATTGATTGAATACAAGGAGGCCTCCATCGTGAACATAACGATCACATCATTTGAAGAGGATGTGCTCAAACTACTAAATGGGCAATACTACTCCTTGTTAGGGAAGGATGGAGGCAAGAATCCTGAACGTTAATGAGTTATTGATCAGAGGTTGGACTGAAACGGAGGCGACTTCTTAGGGCTTGACCCGAACCTTTTTAGTTTTTCTTTCTTTATTGTCTTTAGTTGCTTTTGTTAGTGCTTTTGTCTTTTTCTTTTAGAAATTTAGGCTTTTCTTGAAGTTTTTAGATTAGAATTTAATTTGTTCGGTTTTTTGTTTGTGTTTTCCGGCTCCGAAGTCGATGCGACGAGGAAGGGTAGTATTGGAAACCTATTACAAGCTTAGGAACATGCAACATATACTTTTGAGGGAATTTTTTCAGCACTTAGAAAAAAAATTTCAAAATTTTCCCTCAACGTCGTGACGTTACCTACTGTTATGATTTGTCATTTTGTCACGTCACGACGTTGGCCTGAACGTCGTGACGTTAGCTCCAGCAATTGGTTTCCCACTCTGGCGTCACGACGTTGGCTGTAGCAGGATTTTCATTCTGGCATGTCATGACATTGGCTTAAAATTTTAGTTGAGCCTTTTGTCATGTCGTGACGTTAGCCTACTGTTAAGCCTGTAATAACTATTTTCTCCCATTTTTATCTTCCAGCTCTCACTCTCTCTCAATCTTTTTTCCAAGTACCTCCATAGAAAATCTTCCATAAGCCTTTCAAGTGTTTTTACAGGTGCCACTAGAGTGCCCCGAAGCGCATTGATCAGGTCGATAGTCTTCATTCATCCAAGGCTCATTCCAGTTGCTAGAGAGTTGCGGAATTAAAGAGTATTTCAAGGTATAAATCTTCAAGTTTGTTGTTGCTTTGGCCTTGTTTGACATTGGGGTGAAGCATTGTGGATGTATTGAGGACTTTAGAGGGCTCGAATATCTTTGGGAAGCTTTGTATAAGTAGTCACCCACTAACTGTTCGATAGATTATCTAAGTGAAAATTTGAGAGTGGGATTGACATAAAGGAGCACTGTAATCACCTTAGAGGATTGAGTGACGATTGAGTGTGGATTTGAAGGTGTTTAGATCCCCATCCTCAATCTTGACACTCTAGGCCCATCATGTCTACTAAGAGGCAAAAGATAAGCTCAAAGAGGAGCCATAGAGTGGAAGAACCAATGGAGGACTATGATTGCGCGGAATTCGACAATTTGGAAGCCTCCAATAGATTCACACTAATCTCTACAAATAGATCCTTCATCAAGGAGAAAGGATTCCACCACTCGAAGGATTTTTTCAAGAAAACAATAGCGAAAAAAGGGTAGAAGGCACTTTTGTCAACCACAGGCTAGGCGCCCACAAATGGTTATGCGAGTTCTAAGCCAGCTGCGACCCATGTGGAAAGCAAAGGCTAAGAGGGGTTTGGTATCTATGTTATAAGTTACATAACTTTGGGCGGTCGATGAGGATGCTATCTTAGACTCGAGAAGCCCACAACTTCTGCATTGAAGTGATAAGATGCTCCTGTGACAAGGTAGTGGAAGACAAACAATGAGGGGCATGGTGCACTTGAGGTAAACACTTGGCCTATATCCCAAAAGTATGGCATCCTTCATCACGTCTCGATTAATCGACCAATGTGTGTGGTGACCACCGAAGCATGCCTTGTGTTGAACTACATGATAAGTTCAAAGACAACCTTTGATGTGGAAGAATCATGAAGGATGCCATCCTTTTCCATGAGGCCATTGGAATCGAACCTTGAACTTATTAGTCATATATAGTTTATCTCCCAGAGAAATCAGGGATTCTTGCAGCGAAATGATGAGGCTTGGATACACCCCATTAAATCAAAGTTGTGAAGAAGAACAAATTCGAGTGTGCAGACCTAAGGGATGTATGACTGGCCAGAACCTTCGGATGAAGTAAGGGCTTATCGGCCATGGAAGAGGGAAAGATGAAGAAGAGAAGCAAGGCAATCTTCATCCTCCTTGCCACATCCGTAGGGGGTGAGGAAGATTCCATTCTCCTCAATACATAGAGGATCGGCTTCATGAGGCCTCGCTCACGAGGTTTGATTCATTTTGGGATGAAGCTCGAAAATATCAAGTCTCCATGACCCCGAGATGGATGAGCTCGAAGAAAAGTGAACATAGTTCTAAGCAATCGAGAATCATCAAGCAGCTTGACGCTTGGAGTCTCTATATCATCCGCTCTACAGAAGTGATCATTCATATCACTAGGGGAGTTCACTTCACCCTTTTTTATGCTTATTGCCATTGAGGACAATGTCCATCTTAAATTGGGGGGTGAGGGTGATTGGTTTGGTATTACTTGTTATTGATTCTTCTTGATTGCTCATTTATTACTTTTTGGGTCATTTTCATTTTTTTTTAATTCACTAATGCTTACCATGTTCACACATGCTTGTTTGGGTCTATATGGATGACTTTGAACTAATTGGGGTGGTTCTGTCCTTAAATTTTCTTATTTGGCCTATCTTAAGGCCTTGGAGCTTGTTAGTGTAGCTTAGTTTAGTTTTTATGCTTTTTAGAGTAATTTGCATGTTTTAGGTTAGTTTTGCTTTAGTTATGTTTTTCTTGCTTGTGTCTTTTGTTTGATTTAAGGCGTGTTTAGTGTGTCTTGAGTGAATTTAATGCTTTGTTTGCTAGTAGAAGGTCATTTTGAACACAAACATTTGAAAAAAGGGCAAGTGTAAAGAGGATTGGACCCTTAGGTTTTTTAATGATCTGTAAATGTGTGCTTGCTTGGTATGGGTGACTTAGCTTAGTCACCGCCTCCTCCCCCCCCTTTGTGCTTCAAAAAGCTATTTCTCAAGGAATCAATTTAAAAGGTAGCTTTCTACCATATAGATTTATGTCATGTTGAATATTTCTCAACCTTGTAGCCTGAGATTTCACCCTTGTCATGACTGTAACTTTATTGTGTTTGTTTCTTTATGAGCTTTTTGTGTTGGTTCTATGGCTTCCAGCTCAGTTCCATTTTCATCGAGCTAATCCAAATCTCTGCTCTTTCTTTCTTAATCCATGCTAGTTCTGACATCATTCTTTTGCTTTGAAATACTATTCTTCCCCTTTTACCTGGGCCAGAGTTCGTACATTCTCTTGGAATAGCATCTGCTTCTCCACCTAGTTTCTCTTTCCCATTGAGACTAGCTACCAAACTAATTATTGGAAAGAAGTTACTGTCTATGGTAAACCCAGCCAAATCAAGGCCAATGGCTTCAAAAGGATGGAGTGCATGGATTACTAGGTTGTCCTCGTATTTCAAAGGACTTTGGATGGCATTGGGGATTGAGTAGTTCATTCATCTTACTACTGTAAACACCTCACTTGACATGGCCTTGATAAGTGTTGCGTTGAAATTTTGGTCCAAGAGTATTAACTCTTTCCTGCTCCCTTTTGGCCCCATTTCTATCACATTGAGAGATATCACCATTCTCACAAGCCTACCTATCCAGGGTGCCGATGCATTATGTCTGCTTGATATTTAGGACTCTTCTCCCCAGGCTATAGAGTTTTCCTCTACCACTCAAACTTCATACTCCGTCGTTATCCAGAAATGGCATGATGTCACTAAGGTTCCATTGACTACTGAGCATGTTGAGTTTTTATGGGTTCTCTATCTTAGATATGTGTTTTTCGGCTACAGAAAGCTTGTCACGCCCGGAGTTCGGTCAGGCGGATTCTTAGAATCGAGGCAGGTTTCGAGTGCGAAGCATATCAGGACTTCTTACACGTTTTTTTTTTTTTTATACAAACAATATTTTCATAACAACAATCATTTACATTTACTAATGAACTACCAGGAGTGGTATCCATTAAAGTTTATACACATATACTAAGTCCATTTTACTTATACAAATTCATATCTAAAACAAACATCGAGAGATCGCCCGAGCAGTCTTTGGTGAGCTTTTATCTACGAGATGGCACATTCTTTGGTGTGGAATGTCTGTCCTCTTTATCTCCTCTTCGAGTACCTACACGGATTGAACACCCCTTTTAGTGCTAACTCTGCTTAGGTAGGAACATATAGGCAATTAACACGACCCGATAACAATAATCGCCATCACTATCTTTTTACTTTTACTTATGCATATATCAAAGTCTATTCTTATGTGACTTCTAACTCATCTCATTTTATACATGTAGATTTTGCCCTTTTCGGATCCTTATCATTATCTTATTCGTATTACTTCATGTATCATGTCTTTTCTGATTTTCAATTCATATCTTCTCATGTATGTCATATTAGATCATATTCAAAACAAACTTATACTTATCTGATAGTGTCGAAACATATCAAGTCATATTAAATACATATTAGATTCTAAATCAAACTAATACCAATTCATATTAGACTCTTATCATTATCATGACCAAGCATTCATCGACTCCCTTTAGAAATTACATTTGCATAGTCTAGGATGCTAGTTAAATCCTTTTAGTTTCGTTTTATTAAATTTTCATTTTCAAAAGTGCTCGCGACCCGAATCCCTACTTGACCGGGTTGGCGGATCAATTTGGGCGGGTTTACTCAGGCGTTTTCAATCAAAACATTTATTTCATCTTATTAAATTTTTATTTTTTAAAGTGTCGCACCCGAATCCCCTCGACTGACCGGTTATGGATCCAAGCTGGAGCCCGGCTTATCCGACATTTTCAATTATCTTTCCAAAACATGTTGTTTATGTTATTCTTACTGCATTCCTTTTTAATTGCTAAAAGCACTCTTTTCTGGGCAATCCCATGACCATTTACAACCAAAAGCACTCCATAACCTTCACACTTAATAACATGTACTACAGTCAATGTCATTTTATCCACATAAACCTATGCTTACTAATTTTCGTGCATGCTTTTCATTTTACACATCATTTATAATATCACAACATGCATTTTCAATGCAATAATCCACCATTAATTCAATTTACGAGATTTAAGCATACACATAAAAATCCCATTTACACTGGGTCATTGTCAGGGGTTATTTCTACCTTGGACTATTTAATTCACATTTCTAACGGATTCCGCTTAATGAATCCCGCTCTATCATCTCGGCAATGTGCTCACACATTTTACACCGGTCTCCCACGACGGATGCCGCGCAGCACCCGACATGTGGTATTACTTATTCGTTCTCCATCACGCACGGATGCCGCTTGGTGCATCCCGACACGTGGTATCACTTTATTCGTTCTCCCATCATGACGATGCCGCTTGGTATCACGACACGCAGACGCCGCCCCATTCGGTTCTCCATCATGACGAGTCGCCGGCATCTCCGGCCACGCGGCATCAATTAAACGCCATACGCCATCACGACGGATCTAGTCAGAATCCCGCCGCGGGACATTTCTTCCGAATGCCACGCCATCACGACGGATGCCGATTGCGCATCCCCGCCATGGGACATTGAAAATGGTGCCTTTCGCGACGAATGCCGATTGGTGCATCCCTGGCTCGTGCAGCTCATTCGGACATATCACTAATTCACATTTATGACGGATTCGCTAATGAATCCCGCCTATCATCATTCATATTCATTCGGCTTTCAAAGATTCCCATTTCACTTTGATAATCACTTTCGTATATCTTTTCAAAGATATACTCAATCTATACATTATTTCATAAACTCATTCACATATTCATTCACGTATACTCATTCATGTATACTCATTCATTAATACCATTCACGTGTTCATTCATGTATATACTATTCATGTATACTCATTCATAAATATCATTCACATATCTATTCACGTATAACTATTCATGTATACTTATTCATAAATACTCATTCACATATTCATTCACGTATACTCATTCATGTATACTCATTCATAAATACTCATTCACATATTCATTCACGTATACTCATTCATGTATACTCATTCATACACTCATTCACATATTCACTCATGTATACTCATCTATGGCATTCTATCATTTGTGCCATTATCATTTTTCTCGTTATATGATAATAATCATATATCACTAAACAAACATTATGTGTTCATGACATATTGCCTCCTCATGTTCACAATCATGTTTCAACACTCGTTTTCATTTTCATTTTCCATAATCATTTTCAGCAAACATGAACACATCTTTACATTTTTCATTTTCTACATTTCTTGTTTCATGCCTATTACATATTGGCACTCATATTCTTGTGAAGTATGATGTATGTGGAATCACACCTCATTCATATATTCTGGTCTCTTCTATGTATCTACTTTACTTAGGAAGTGGAATCAATCCAATCGGATCATCCAAACTAAAGTTATGGCATTTTCATGCCAACCAGTCGGTTTACCCAGATTACACTAGAACAGTTCGTATTACCAATTTTTCCGATCTTAAATCCCCATGTTTGAATTCAGGTACTGTGGCCTTTAAATATAAGGTGCTAAGGGTTCCCATTCAACTGAATCACCCACCCGGAGCACTAACTGCCACGTCCGAAACAACCCGACTACTCTATGTTCAAAGTTGAACCAGAATTTGGCTTGCACATGGCCCTGTACCCTTTGAGTGAATTTTTAGGCCACTTAGATCAGAATTTTGGCGATTCTATTCTTTTTAAGCTTGTTCTCCTTGAGTTCATTTTACGAGGCCACTTGAATCACTCAAATCGATAAGAAATAGCAAGTTATGGCCAAAATACAAAACCGGTCAAACCGGAGCTGGCAATGTGGTGTACTCGAGACACCCCCCAAAGTGTACCGGTACACTTTGGCTTCTGGTGGGGTGTACCGGTACACTACTGTTCATGTACCGGTACACCTTCAAAATTTTGCCCAAAATGTGTATTTTCTCCATTTTTTTTCCATATTTTGCTACCCAAATCAACTCTATACTTCATAAACACTTCAAGACCACTTCAAATTCATCTTATGATCTCTTTTCTACTAAATTCTTCTTTCAATTTCATATCTTTCTTCAAAATTCTTGCATGAATTCTCCAAAAATCATTCGAATATGGGTTAGGACCCATACACAAACCAAACTTGATATTTAGTTAGGTTTATTCTAACCCTAACTCAAAGACTCTCAATTAACTGCTTAGTCCAACCTAAAAGAGGATTCCATAACCATTCGTACATAAGGGATTCTACCCACCTTACTTTCATAATCTGGGTTAAGATGAAACCCTGGGGCAAAACCCCATGTTCGGGGACAAACTACTAACCAACCAAGCATGGAACCATACATAATCTCATAGAATCCACAATCAAGGTTAGTTTCATACAAAAATCCAAAGTTCCATACCTTGTTGGCTTGATCTTGGCTCCTCCATCTTCTTCCTCTTCCTCTTCCTCTTCTTCTCTCCTTTTGCTCTCCCCTCTCTCTCTCTCTACGGTTTTTCTTTTGGTTCTCCAAAATGAGACCAAATTTGTCATTAAATTCCATGTTTGCTATGCCATGTTTGGCCCCCTCCAAACCCATTTCGGGTTAAGTTTCATTAATTGCATCTTAGTCCTCCATCTCTTGGCTATTTGTATTTCACTTCCTTTATTGTATTTCTGCCTCTAATCTTCTAGGAATTACACCACACCCTATTGCTTCTATACTTTGGCCTCAAATCTTATCAAATTATGACTTTGCCCCCTTGACATCAATTCTACATATTTGTCCTGTGTCTTTAAAATTTCCTGCCCTCAAGCTTCCATATTTCGCATTTAACTCACGAAACATTCAAATTAGGCTTACAAAATACCCTAAACAAGTCCGAAACTACTAGGGTATATTTTTGGGGCGTTACAAAAACCCTCCATGGATTACTTACCATTGGCGAAGACACTTGCTCTAGGTCGGCCTTATGCCTTAGGCACTTTACTCTTGGCCTCGGTTTATCAGGCCATGAGTAAATATGTTTTGATGAGCCTTACCATAAAGTTGGTGGTGTAACACCCCGAAATACACTATAGTCATTTTTAAACATAATTAGGGTATATGATAAGTGCATTTGAAATTTTTTGTAATTATTCTTTTGCTAAGTAAGAAAATTTCGAAACCTGGAATTTGTACAAGATATAAGGGTAAAAGTGGAATTTTTCAAAACATGATACAAAGGTCATATGATAAGAAGATTATAGGCTAAAGTGGAAATATGAATAACTTGTTTTGAAAATAGAGGAGAGTTTGAGGACCAAAGTGTAATAAAAGGAAAGTTAAAAATCAAAAGAGGATAAGACCAAGTTAGTCTCTCATTTTGGAGAGGGCTTCAATGTGAAGAAGAAGAGAGGAGAAGAGAAGAAGTAGAGGAAGAAGAAGAAGAAGATGATGAAAGGTATGGAAACTATTTCCAGGCGGATTACTATGGGTTCGTGAAATTTCAGATGGATTCGGGACCAACCGCTTCGTCTAGGATTTTGCTATGAGAAGTTCTAAACCACCATTACTTGTGTTTGTGGAAGTTGTTGGGTTGGAATTTGTAGGAATATGTATAGATAAGTTTGGAAGTAAGGAATCAAACCCTAGTTTTCCTCTTTGTGATTTTTGATTTGAGAAAAAAGCCCTAACTTGGGTAAAGGGGCGGGAAAGCTGGTCTAACCCACCGAGTTATTTAAAGTTGCATTCCATGGTGGGTTATGATATACATGAGTTAGAGGGAGTAATTTTGAGTTTTGTGGGTGAGATATGGCAAATGCACATTTTAGGCGGAACCCGCACCCTAAGACTCCAGACCAAAAGAGGGGTATCTGCATCTGGCGGGGACGCAGGCAAAGTGGTACCTAAGATCGATGTTTGTAAGAGCTCTCGATTTTTGTACTCTTGCATTGTTAAGCCCTGAGATTCGTACACCGATAGCAGGAACCCTAGTCAAATGACTAATGGGGGTTTCACAAGAATGAAATTACAAAAACAGACATCAGAATCACGCCAGTTTGATGTCAGTAAACTTAACGCCTCATGATAATATAGTTAGTTCCTGAACACATATAATTGTAGGACCACCTAAGACTGGATATTGAATGACACGACACCTCCGTTACGTGGACATGCACGTATAGTACTTTGGTAACTCTCTGATTAGTGCGATGGCACCTCCTCGACCGTGTTTCTAAGACATTTAGTACTGATACTTCCGATTAGTGCTAGCAAAGACTGGGCCGTTGCTTCCCAAGACTCCCGCTTTCAGGCACGACACTTCTATTATGTGGGCAGACACGTATAGTACTTTGGTACTCTTATTAGCATAATGACACACTCCGACCGGCAAGTTTTTGGCACATTTAGTTCTGGGCATTCTCTCGACAGCGCAATATACTCGCCATGCTTCCCGACACTCCTGCTTTGTTCTACGACACCTTAGTACTGTACCATACCTTCGGATACTTATTGTGATGTGTCCTACTCATTTCTTATTACTGGTCTAAGTAGTCAAGCAGTTATGTGATAAGAATATGAATAACGAATAAGAGTAAAGTAACTTACATTGTTCTGCTTTGAATGTACTTACGGGTACCTCGGTACAAGTATAAGCTCTGTATTACCTACAGGTACCTTTGTACATGTATAAGCTCTTTAGTACCTACGGGTACCTCTGTACAAATATAAGCTCTGTAGTACCTACGGGTACCTCCGTACAAGTATAAGCTCTGTAACTCATACAAGAGATTTGAACAAGTATAAGTTTTCTATAAGTACAAGTATGTGTATAAGTTTGTTATATGAATTCATGAAAAATTCTAATATCTGCTACTGTATATCTGTTACTGTTATATGCTTACTATAAATGAGTATTAGTGCATGTGTATATGTATAAGTCATATGTTTCCCACTAAGCGTAAAGATTAGCATGGGTTTTAATCCATGTAGGTACAAATGAGGACGTCCGCAAATTTCCAAATACTGCTGGGTTAGCACACTTGTAGGAGTCCATCACCTGTTGGTTTTGCACTTGATTCATGCCACAATAGGTGTACCGAAATCAACAAAATTTGTATCCTAGAGTTCCTACCGTCAGAAAGCAAAGCTGGTTTACAAAGATAGCTGCCAAGGCCGAACTCAAGGATGGGTTTTCTTCGTACAAAATGATTTGCAGTGAGCTTAAAAATGGTGAATTTTCGTTTGGATTTCAGGGTTTGTTAAAGACAGTGGGTTGAATTGTTTGGAAACTGAAAATAAAACAAGAAAAAAAAATGTAAAATAACCTCAAGATCAGATACCGCATTTGGGGATCATAGGACAACTAAGGGTTTCCAGTCATTTCTTCACGGAGGACGACCGTGTCATCTCCTCCGAACCATCTTCATTTAGCTATAAAACCTAACCCAAAATACTATCCTTGAAAATGGTATTCACCGAACACCGGGGCTATCACCGACAAGGAAAATGTCTCCTCGACCACCTTCCAATGGGTCATCATGTGAGGGTAACTACGAATCTCGGATCTAGCAGGCATCCACTCGAACCCTAAAAGCCTACCAAATAATACCATTCAAGCGAGCATTCTGGCGGTTAAAACCCAAAGTTAGAAAGGGAACACACCGAACCGTTAAAGTGAGTACTGGTGGTGAAGAACATGGAACCCTCCAATAGTCTTAAGATCCTATACCTGCCAAAGCCCACTTCGCTGAAGAAAGGGTTTTAGCCGCCATCCTCCAAGTCAGTCATCCTCGGGAGTGCGTTTCCGCAACCAAGAAAGGGGAGAGAAAAATGAGAGAAAGTGGGAGGAAAAGGATAAAGAGCGGGAAAGCCGGGGAAAGCTTCCGCCAATTTTATTATCGAAGAAAAGTTTCTTTTTGATTACGCAAGGTGAGCTTATATACGCCTCAGCCTGCCAAAATTACAAAAGAACCAAAATCAAAAGCTATTACAGATAAAATTCAGAAGAAACAAAAAAATTGTCACAAAAAGGAAAAAGCTGAAATGTGTTAGGAGGTGAATAGTGCATGAGGGAGGAATAAAGGCTACATGATGAACAAGGTTCTGAGATAAAGCAAATTTCAGTAGGATGAAGAAAGTGCAACTCGCGAAAATTTTCCTACAGCTCTAATTTCTTGGCATTTTCTACTATTCTTTCCTTCTAGTTTCTCATATGCAATACTGAGTTTGACTCGAATTCTTCAAGCTTGGATTGACTCAACAATTTTGGCATAAATAGCTTGTAAAAACTGCAAAATTAGCCATAAAATGTGATCAGTAGCATAGCCGGGACCTTAATGTGCCAATCGTTAATTATACCGATTACACAATAAAAAGTACTCAAAACCTGTAATAAATGTGGCTCAAAATAGCACTTTTGAGCACCAATCACACCTCAACTCTACACATTGCTAGTCCCTTAGCAATGAAAGAAAGAAAGAAAGAGAGAGCATACAAAAAAAATCAAAATGATGTTCACAAAAATGGTATTTCAAAAAAGGTAGTGAATGGTGCACGTCTAACCCTCTATTGAGAATCAATAAACTCCTTCGCCCAATAACTATCTCGAGAGAATGAATGCCATACAAAATTGAAAGTATCAAAGAGCCTCCTTCTTAAATCAACCGGTGAGACTTCCACCAAAACCTAAAAAGGAGCTTGATCGGCCAACAATAAACTACCAACCGCACTCTCCCCCAAACTGCCACGCCGCCACTCCGGGACACTAACCAACCTAAATAGATCGGTGACCTCAATTTTATTCCACAACCATTTTTGTGTTGTGGTGCAATGTCGAGGAATCGACCTCCTCACCAAAGTCCATGTAATCTGGATCTACCGATGACTCCCAACCACCATGCTTAGGGCACCAAGTCATAAGGATCTTTCAACAAATAACTCTTCATGTTTCACCCCAGACTCAATGATTTTGAAACTCTAGCACCTACAACTCGCTAAACCTCACCCATCCACCCATGTAGCGAGCACTAAGTCGGTGAATCCCAATAAGTTATGCCAGTGGCATCTAAGCTTAAAGGATTTCACCATATACCCCTGACCGCGTTTTTCGGGTTTCAAAGCAAAGGCCAAGGCTCTTTTTCTCGTTTTCTTTTCTTTTTCTTTTTCTTTTTCTTTTTCGTTTGGAAGACACATTGGCCTTCTTTTCATGGGGTCCTTAACCTATTAAAGGTAGTCAATGAAACTAGGATAGGTTTCGCAAAGTTTAGGAGGTTAGGCAGTTTTTCAGCCTATTGTTGAACCCGATAAAAATAAGGTGTGGTTAGTTGAGGTGGAAGAAAAAGGTCAAAGCAGCAAGGATTCAACTTATCATCCACTCAATTAGGCATGGAACCAATCTAACATAAATAAAATTGGACAGTGGTTCAATTTTTCATACTGCAGGCTAGGCAAAACATAAAAACAAAAACAAAAAAAATTGGTGCAATTTTTTAATTGAAAAAGTAAGCTATATAGTATAACAACTTCACAAAAAGGAAAACCATCAAGCCATTGAATATCACAAAATGGGCTTGCTCAAAATAAACATAAAACATAATAAATGCCACTTCCTTCAACTTCCCAACCAAATGTTACATTGTCCGCAATGGGGCTTGGATTGGAAAGTTAGAGAAGGAAGTGCTACCTCCTTGATGAAATTTACTCATTGTTGGATAGGAGACTTTGTAAGCTTTCCATCGACACCTTGTTCACTCCGTTTGGGCTTCAAATAAATGCTAGAGAAGAAAAGAGATAAAAGTGATCATTGGAGCATTTTGAAAATTACACCTTCATAATAATTTCAAAAGTTATTTCCGCTATATTTAGATTTACACTCAAGATTTCCAACGGTACCAAAACGCCTAAAACTAGAGTCCGAATGAGAAAGTTATGAGGGAACAATTGGCTATAAAATTTCGCAGTCGCAAAATTTTGCATAAATAATAATAATGTCACAAATATTCGCTCCATCAAGGCCTCCCATCGCAGCCTAAAATTTGACAAAACCGCAAAATAAATACAAAAAAAAATTAAAAAATTGCATAAAATTGAAAATTGCTAAGAACAAAGATTATCTAAAATTAAAGAAAATCTAAAGATAAAAATTAAAGAAATCAAAAATAAAATAAATATAAAGTAAAAGAAGAAATGAAAAATGGGGGAGACTCAAAGCCTCCCAAACCGCCTCAAGCCTTCGAGGCTAGGCTGGAACCAGCTGGAGCTTGCAGAAATGTCGAGGTCTAGATGTTTCATGTCTGAACCAACACCTGAACCATCCACTCATGCCACGCAAAGGTGAGCAACGCAAGTGCCTGATGTACAGCAAATATTTGCATTAAAGGGCCACTAATTCTTGAAATATTGCACAGCAAAGACAGATGGGATGGCCTCACTTTGGGAGCTGTGTGTCAGTGTGAATTATAGTCGCTGGTGAAGGCAGTAGATGTGCACCGTCGTGGGTTGTTTTCGTCAAGGGCACTGATCTCAAATTCTATGGGGATCAAGTTGAGGATTAGCTTTTGTGGCTCCACCCACTTCCTTTCTCCGCTCCCTCGGCTTCCCTTACCAGCGCTCCTCAGAGCCTCTACCCGTTCCGATTAATTCCCTCCCGCAAGCCAATGCGCTTGAGTCCGTCACCCAAAATAAGGTCAATCAGGTACTCTCTCTCTGGATTTCCTTCCTCTTGATGATCATGCTGCTGGGCAAGCCTTGAAATTGATTTCTGCAAGTTGTCAAATTTATGATCAATTCCACTTTGCAGATTGTCAAATTGATGATCAATTCCACTTTGCAGCCCATCTAATTTTGGCCTGTGAGTTCTCCTACGTACGGGATTCTTCGACTTAATCAGCATCAACGTCTTCTCGCTTCTTCCGCCAAAAGTCACCCAATTAGCTCGGGTGGGAGGTTCGTGGATGGCTCGCTCCATTGGAGAGGTTGACCGGTGGCTGAGGCCGAGATGAAGAGGCATAATCGTGATGCGGAGGAGGCGCATAATCGTGGGAGGCCCTGATCCCATGAGTGAATTTGGGTGGTTCCCCCAACTAGGTTGCTTTTCGAAAGCATTTCCATAAGGGCGCATTTATCGAGGCACTTTCATGTAGGAGGGTGCACTCACCCATGGAGGATTTTTGTAAGTCCTCATGGGCCTACATGCATTAGGATTTCCACCGGTGTCGAATTATGCCGGTGGAGGTTTCGTAATCCTCACGACATGTATGCACTAGTGGTTTCCACCGAGTACTCACTGCATCGCTTCCTCCCTATAGGAAACTATCATTCACTTAAGTTAGTCTTAGGTTCCCGGTGAGATTGACTTTGAGTAGCCTGCCTTCTGGATTTCTAATCCATTGGAAATTCCTGCAGCAAAAACAGGGTAGCACAAGACAGCAAAAAAACAGTCCTGCATGATTTTTTTTTTTTAAATATAACTAAAAAAAACTGACTGTAAGATACCAAAAAGGATGATAAAGGAGAATTCACCATAACTTGTGACGAGGATCACAAGTGTTCCACAATTTCGTCAAACACTCAGCACCATCCTTAACGACGCCATTTGATTCAAGCTACAAGAAGTGTACCTAATCAACAAAATTTGTATCCTAGATTCCTACCGCCGTATGTAAAGCTAATGGCAGTGATAGCGTTTCTAGGGTCGAATCTCAAAGGATGGGTTTTCTCGTACAAAATGATTTGGCAAGGCTTAAATGGTGAATTTCCGCTTGATTCTGTGGTCGGTAAAAACAATGGGTTGAATTGTTTGGAAACTGAAAATAAAACAAGAAAAAAAATGTAAAATAGAATCCCTTGAAGTATCAGGATACTGGGCTTAGGATCATAGGGCAACTAAGGGTTTCCAGGGTCATTTCCTCGCGTTGGGGAGGATGACCTATAGTCATCTCCCGAACCGGATCTTCATTTAGCTATAAAACCTAACCCAAAGTTATTATCCTTTGAAAAATGGTATTCACTGAACACCAGTGGTCACCGACAGTGAAAAATAAGTCTCATTGACTCACCTTCCAATGGGTCATAGAGGGTAACGACAACTCAAAGGATCTAGCAATAAGAATCCACCGAACCCCAAAAGCTACCAAATAATAGCCATTCAAGGAGATTCAAGGATAAAACCTAAAGTTAAAGGGGAACACCTAACTCGCAAAGTGAGTACTCCGCGTGAAGAACATGGAACCTCCAAGTAGCCTTAAGATCCCTGCACTGTGAGTTTCCCACTCTGCCAGCAAAGGGTTTTAGCCGCCATCCTTCAAGTCATTAATATCCTCGGGAGGTGTTCGCAACCAAGAAAGGGAGGGAAATGAGAGAAAGTGGAGAGAAAATGAAAGAGCAGAAAGCTCGAAAGCTCTCGCCAATTTTATTATCAGCAAAAGTTTCTTGACATAAAGGTAGAGCTTATATACTCGCCTCAAATGCAAGCAAAATTACAAAAAGAACCAAAATCAAAAGCTATTACAAGGGATAAAATGAGAAGAAACAAAAAATTGTCACAAAAAGGCAAAAGTGTGAAACACAGGAGAGGTGAATAGTGCATGAGGGTGAACAGTGCTGCATGATGAACAATGCGCGCATGATGAACAATGCAACCTATGAAAATTTCAGTGATGCTAAAATTTTCCTACAAATTTCACTCTTAGCATTTTTCTCGCTTCTTCTTTCCTTTCCGGTCTTTGATATGCAATGTCGAGTTTGACTAATTCTTCGAGCTGATTGACTCAACAATTTTAGTGATAAATAGCTTGTAAAATCGCAGAAAATTAAATTTATGTAAACGCGATCGCAGCATACCGGACCCAACGTGTCAATCGGGTTAATTATGCCGATTAGTACACAAAGTACTCAAAACTGTAATAAATGGCTCAAAAAATAGCACTTTTTTGAGCACTAATCACACTGATTATGTAAATGTAAATGTACGCTTTATATATGTATATGTAAACGGGACTCAAGATCGATGTATTATTAATCGCAAACACCATTACTGGTAGTTTTATTTTTCAGATTCAGATATGATATTTTGATGTAGTTATAAGACTTTAATTACCAACGTCTCGAAAAGCAAGAAAGAGTCCCAAAGATAGTTTCTCACTTCCTTCATCTAAAGGTCAGCGTGACAAGTGGTGCCTTATGGTTCATACAAATGTGGTTCTTTGCATATTTTTCCAAAGCTTTCGGACAAGGAACCTACCTCTTATAAGACTTTGGGGCTTCATGTCACACATTCTCTACGTACGATGCCTTCTGATGATCTTACGTCTTTCTTCTTAGGATTTGGTAGATCCGGCAATGATACACTTATACTTGAGGCTTGATTTTATACATATCTTAGCTTGGAATCAGATTATGGCTTCATCTCATCCATATATGCAGGACTTTGAGAATCCTTTGGCCTCTTCTAGTGTCGCTTGTAGAGCACTTATTTCAAGAGGTTGCTTCGCCTTTTCATCTTAGATGTCTGCATCTCCGGCTAGTCTATAGACCTACCCTCATTGCATTTGGACTCGCCAGTTTGGTTTTCAACAATTCATTCCAGCTTTACCTCATTTTCCTTATGCTCAGCTAAACTTGGAATTCGCATAGACACTAGTTAAGGAATATCAAACTCTTTCATTCTCCATTGAGATTACCTCTCTATCCACAGCTCCATCATTCTCTACTTGGTTGAATATCATATTTGACGTAGCTTCTCAAATTCTTTGTTCATCTGCACGTGTAAAAGAATCATTTATTGCATTTTTATTCATAAATTTACCTTATGCTGATTTTTATTTTTCTATAGGATTGACTTCTTCTCCTAGTAGGCCTACCAAGAAACTCAAGATGGCTAAGGAGAAGAAAACCATTTCTAGTAGTTGGCCTAAAAAGCGCAAGCTTTTTGAGGATGTGAGGAATTCTTCCAATCTATAATGGTCGTCGCGCAAACCAGCCCATTAGTTTGATTTCTACAACACTTTTGATGATTCCATTAAGATTGAAGAAGTGGAAGATCCTTCTAAGGATAGTGGGCAAGGGTCGGCCTATGGAAAAGAAACTTAAAGTGAGGATAACTCCCAAGATACTAGCGCTGTACCGATAAGACGCACTTATTGTAGCGGCTCTTTTGGGACAAAGGCACACCGTTGGAGAGAAGGCCGCATGAACATACATCTCAGCCTACTCCTTCTCCGATTTGTTTTTCACCTTCATCTTTCTCTTGTATTTTTATTTTCTTTGCCTTATATTTTCCATTTTTGCAAGTTTCATTGAGATCATCTTTCCAGATAAAGGTGGAGATGGAGTTCTCTTTGGACTTGTCTTTCTTATACAAGACTACTTCCCGCCCCAAATTCCACAGATCCTTCTATTGGAAAGTTTCATTTTACCGTGACTATTTTCTGTTTGACCTCGCTTCTCATCTTACCACTAAGGATGCTTTTGTGCAAATTTCAAGAACAGCCACACCGCCTAGCGCCTCACCCAAGGTTTTCATTTCATGAAGCCAAATTTATTCTTCATTTTCCTTAAGACTGATCAGTATTTTGAACCACACTATCTCCTCCACATTAGATGCTTTAAAGAGACAGAAGATCGAATTCAACCAAGCCCAACTTGCCAAGAAACAAGCTACACATCGGTTGAATGAGCTATGCTCTGAGTATGATGCTTAGAAAGAGCGTATCAACATGTTGACTAAAGAACTGGAGAAGGAAAAGATGAAGCTGACCTCTTTAGTGGAGCAGGGTGATGCCATAAAGGCTCAACGGTTTAAGCATCTATAGAAAGTTGAGTCCTTGGGCCATTTCTTAGCTTCCCAACGCAACGAGACAACCGGATTGGTTTCAAAATTACAGGAAATTGATGCATCTCGCCAACATCATTGATACTGGGATCTCTCCGCTCTTTGATTTCTTTCCAGATTCACTCTTCACATTTTTCGAACATTATAAACTAGTTTGGTGACTTGACTGGGAACTTTGTAGCCATTTATTTGACTTTTTTTCCAGCTTTAAAGCCTCTTTCGCTTTATGCTCATCAGGTTATCTTTCTCTTTCATAAGCCAGACCAACAGCCCAAGATGACAGTGATTGTCCTGAGGTTAATATCTCCCTTTCCTACCTTTTCTAGGTGGTCATCGACCTACCATTTTTTCTTGGTGGAAAGTGGAGAATTGGAATGTATTCTTGAGATGTTGTTGTAGACTCATTGAGCACTACACTGCACAGACGCACTACAACCATGATGTTGCATTAGTGGATCAACGTGGCATTAGGCCTACCTTTTGATGTGTGTTTTGATCAAGGTGGGATTCTCCTCTAGTATTTTCTCCAAGATTCCTACCAACACTTTATTGGATGCTTCTGCTTGTCCACTGACTTGGGCATAAAAAGGAGTTGATATGATGAGTTGTATTCCATAATCCGCAACAAAATAATTCATCTATTCCCTAGTGAACATTGTTCCTTGATCAGTAGTGATAGATTGGGGAATTCCAAACCTATGAATAATATGCTTTTTGATGAATTGGATCACATCCTTCCATTCCGCTTCTTCAAACTGCAGATCGCCTCCACCCACTTGGGCAAAATAAAGATGTGAAAACTAGGCTGCTTCGCCCCATTGATGAGGCTGATTTGAATTTTTTCCACTAGATCCATAGCCCACCCTCTGAACGGCTATGGCTTTACTAATTGAATGCAATTCAACAAATAGAATCCTTCAGATGCTTCCAGCGCTTCGGGCACTATCGACAACCTTTAGAGTGTGATGCAATCTTTTAGAATGGTCACAAAAATAGTCGTGTGTCTTCAATTAACCAACATCTTATTTAGATTGATGAGCTCCACAAGCTTCTTCATGAACTTGCTTCATAACTTCCATGTTGTCTGGGAAAGATAAGCACTTGAGTAATAACCCATCAAACCCTTTTTTGTATAGCTCTCCTTCCAATAGAACAAAATTCTGAGCTTGAGCCTTCATAACCTTCTTTTTTGGATTCTCCAAATACTCTTTAAACTTTGTTCTCCAATCTCCAACAATATCATGTCATTGTTGAAGATGTCTAGGTCGATTCCCTTTTCAAAAATTGAAGGGTGATTCTTCTTCTCTATCATGATGTGTTTATAGGTCAATTCTTCACCCATTTTTACACCATAAAGCATTCGAGAAAGCCTTACAAATTTCCCATTCCCTAGGCACATGATCAAATTCCACATTATCAAAAGAATCTAACAATTGAATGGCAGTAGTAATGTAAGGTGTTAATAGCAAGCTATTGCACTTATACTCCCATGTTAATTACCGAAAGTACCAATTGAGAATCTCCAATGACTCTAACATCTTTTACCCTAAGCTCCAGTAGGATTTCTAAACCAATCACCAAAGCTTCATTCTCAGCCTGATTGTTGGTGCATTCAAAGGCCATATTGAAAGACAATGTAGTCATTACTCCTTCAAGTAGGATGATCACGATTCCAGACCGCTTAAATTCTATGTCAATCACAACGAGGATCCAAGGCGCGCCTCATCATATAAATTCCTGGGCCACAGATTTTCTATTCCAATCTCTATGAAGGGGCGATCGCCTACGAAATCACAATGCTTGCCCCTTGACTAATTTATGTGGAAAATAAACCAAGGTGAATTCTGACAAAGCAAATGACCATTTACCAATCCTCCCTGTAATCAATCGTCTACATACTTACTTCATAAGGTCACTAAGAAACTACAAACTGTAGACTTGATTAAGTAATGTCTCGCCATTATACGGAAAAAGTACAAGGCCAAACATAATTTTTCAATTGGAGAATATGTTGTTCTTGCTGGATTAAAGACCCTACTCAAATAATATACAGCCTGTTCATGACCTTTAGAATCGTTTCTTGCCAAAAGACAACCTATTGACTCATTTGTAGCTAATAAATTTAATATAATTGGGTGACCTTGTATAAGAGGCATTAAAACAAGAGGTTTAGAGAGGTACTCTTTGATTTTGTCAAAGGTTGCTTGATGTCGTTCCTCCCATGTAAACTCTTCCATATCTTTTAACTTCACCTAGTCAAAGAATTCCTCGTTTGACATGTGCGCATTAGATAAATATTCTTAAATAATTTTACCCTAATTCCAAGAACTGGAGTTCATTCTCGTTTTATGAGCATTAGCTCAAGCAATAGCTACGGTTCGATCCACCTCTATTCCTCTTTGGTGACTAAGAATTCGAGAAAATTCCCAGCACGATATCCATATACACATTTTAGTGGATTAAGCTTCAACTGATGATGTCTCATTCGCTCAAAGCTTTTTCTTAGATGATCTACATGATCAGTAGCTCTTCTAGATTTAACCACAATATCATCAATGTATACTTCCATGTGCTAGCCTAGCATGTCATGGAAAATGGCATTCATTGCCCTTTAGTAAGTTGCACTTGCATTTTTTAGACCAAAAGGCATGACCAACCATTCAAATGTCCCTATGGAGCCAGGACATCTAAAAGCAGTCTTAGGTATATCTTCTACTGCTATTAGAATATGATTGTAACCAAAGAAACCATCCATAAAAGACAACAATTCATTATTAGCAGAAGAATCAACTAACATGTTTGCAATAGGCATACATATCCTTAGAAGTGACAACATTTAAATCTCTAAAATCCACACATACCCGAAGTTTTCCATTTTTCTTCATCACAAAAACAATATTTGCTAACCATTGGACATACCTTGTAGGCTTGATGAATTTGGCCTTTAAGAGTTTCTCACTCTCCTTCACTCACTTCTACTTCCTCGATACTTTCTATGGTTGTTGGAAATGATGGAATTTTGGCCTAATGGGAAGGTAATGTACCACAAGGCCTCTGTCAAATCCCGGAATTTCATCATAATTCCAAGCAAAGTAATCTTGGAATTCCTGCAACAATGATATGATTTGTTCCTTCAAGCCAAGTGACAGGAGAATCGATATAAGTAATCCCTGCCACTCTTCCACATATATGAGGTTGACCTCTTCCCATAGGATCACGATCGAGGTTTATGGCCTTCCATTTCCAGAGGAGTTAGCTCCAAATCTCAATCTAAATTTCTTCCCATTTCATCCGATTCTTCTTCATAAATCACTCCGTGCCTCCACAAATGTCTTAGAACCGTCTCTTCGCAACTTTTCAAGAACTTGCCACATTTGCATTTTCAATGCTCTAATCGAAGGCCCCGCAGATTCTCTCTGGCGAGAATACTTAGTCATCAATCTCTCAATGACCAAACCTCATCGCATGAAAGGCACCATATAGTTGTCTAAGAAGTTTGGCTGGTCTTCAATGTCACTCAGATTTTACTGGACTCCATGTATATTTCTCAAGTCTCATTCTTCTTTTTCCTTTGAATTTTATCGACCAAATCCTTAATCACAGAATCGGCCTACAAGAATTTTGAGGTTGCAATTGAAAGTTTGTTTGTCTCGCTTCATATAAATTTAATTTCATCACCTTTCCAAAACTGGTAAAATTGGCGAGTGGAGGAAGACACACTCCAATTGGCATGAATCCAGTCTCTTCCTAACAAAGCATTGTAGTTAGCAATAAAATTAATCATAAAGAAAGCTAATAAGGAAGTCTTACTATAACGCCCCAAAAATACCCTAGAATTTTTATAATAAAAATTATTATATATTTCGGGTATAAATTGAGCCAACTTTGGTATTTTTCTGGAATTGTTAAATGAATATTGACTAAGTGATTATATGGCTAAAAGCCAAATGCAAATTTTATATGCTAAATGAAAATTGATTGAATAAGAAAATTAACCCAAGTGTCAAAAGGGCAAATTTGGAATTTGTAAAATGAAGACCTAAGGGTCATATGAAAATAAGTGATATGTCTATGTACAATTAGATGATAAGTGAAGGTGCAAATTAAGAGGCTAGAAAGTTTTATGAGGCAATGGAAAATGGATTTGTAAAGAAAGCCAAACAAGGCCTTATGGGATTTAGGGAATTTAAGACCAAAAGTGGACTAAGGGAGCTAATTCCAAGCAACCTGCTGGAGAAGTGGATTTGTTTCCATTTCGGTGATCTAAGAGATCAAGCAACCAACAAGAGAAGATTTGAAGAGATTGAAGGTAAGAAATCAAACCCTATATTTCCTCTTTGTGATTTTTTATTTGGGGAAAGAGCCCTAACTTGGGTAATGTAACGCCCCAAAAATACCCTAGAATTTTATAATAAAAAAAAATTATATAATCCAGGTATAAATTGAAGCATCTTGGGTATTTCTGTGGGATTATTAAATGAATATTGAATAAATGGTTATATACAAAGCCAAAGGCAAATATAATATGCCAAATGAAAATTGATTGAACCCGGAAATTTACCTAAGAGAAAAATGGAAAAACATTTGGAATTTGTAAAATGAGGACCTAAGGGTCAAATGATATCTTAAATGCTAATGTTAAATAAATGATGAATGATAAGGAATGTGAAGTAAAGAGTTAGAATGCCAAAAATGGAAAATGGGATTTATTAGGTGGCCAAACAAGGCCTTATATAGATTAAGTGACTTAAGACCAAAAAAGGTGGAAATGAGAAAGGATAATAAGGTAAAGCAACAAGGCCTTTTACACTTAAAGGAGTTAAAAGACCAAAAGTGGTCTTTGGATGCTCATTAGAGCACATCACGTTTTTGAGAGAAGTGGCTTTGGTTGGGATTTGCTTCCCATTTCTTCCTCCTAAGGGATCAAACAACATGGAAGAGGAGATTTGAAGAGATAAGGTAAGAAAAATCAAAACCCTAACCTCATTCTTTTGATTTGGATTTGAGGTGAAAAGCCCTAACTTGAGGAAAATGGATTTTATTGATTCTAAAACCACATTCGGGAGTTGTTTCGGGGTAGATTCCATGGTGGATTTTTGATACTGACGAATCGAGAAGATTTGTGAAAAATGTGTGAAAATGCCAAACCCCCGCATTTCCGGGGTAAAACTTTGTGTGGTACTACATTTCAAAAGAGTGGTACCCTAAGATTCATGATGCAAATGGCAAGTGTACTGTACCACTCAAACTAGTACCGATAGCCACCGGCAAGGATGACTCCGGTACCTGCATCAACAAAGTGGTATCTATTCACTACTTCAACACCCTGCTTTTTGGCATATTTTGCACCGTTAAGTCCCGCATTCATACCTCGACAAGCTAGTGGACCCTAAGAAATGATTAATGGGGGTCCACAAGGGATAGAACTAAGTAAAAACGTATCAGATCTTGTCGCCTCAAATAATGGTGAAGTTTGCCTTCTGGCGCACTTGTCTTAACCCAAGACTGTTAAAGGAAATAAACTTGTAATTCACTAAAATTGTTTAAGAATTAATTATTCACTAAGAGTGGCGTGATTGTTATTAACTAGGGACAGGTGATGATCGCCTAACCTAGGACCAAGATCGAAGAGGCAAGCCAGATCCGACAAATTTCGATTAGTTCTTCTCGACGATTTATTTCAAGTATTTTGGTAGTTTACCAAGTGACCATGAATGAGTATATGAAATGAGTACATGAATGAGTATATGAAATGAGTACGTGAATGAGTATATGAAATGAGTACATGGATTGAGTATATCCTTAAAAGGACAATATGAAAGTGAATATGGAATTGAAATGTGATATTTGAAAACCAAATGAATGTGAATGATAAATCGAATTGTAAACGAATCGGTCAATTCCTCGACATCTCACTCGGAATCGATATAATCAATGAACCGCCTGACGGATGCAACCGCCCACCCAAGATCCGTCACGAAGGCACCCCGAAATTGTCCAATGTCCCACTTGGCAAGATGCACCAATCGTCATCTGTCATGATGGCTTATGGCATTGAAGAAATGTCTCACTTGGCGGGATGCACCAATCGACATCCGTCTTGATGGCGTATGACATTTAAGTGATACCACATGTCGAGGTGCACCAAACGACATCCGTCATGATGGGAGACCGAATTGTTAAATGTAAGCACATTATCGAATGATAATAAGATGATTCATTAAACTTAATCGCCAAATGTGAATCGAATAGTCAAAGTGAAATAAACTAACATTTACGAGTGTAAACGGATTTTTATGTATATGCTTAAATCTCATAAATTGAATTGTGAATGAATTGTTGCATTGAAAATGCATGTTGTGATATGATAAATGATTTGTAAATTGAAAGCATGCGAAATGAATAGTACGAGTATATGATGTATCTTGACCCTGATACCCTGATTTCCGAGTGGTCCCGCGAATAAGTCCCACCGTATAATCCTTTAGGAAGATAATATGGAACCCCACCTTAAGGAAGGGAGAACACTATGCATTAATTTTTAATACCCAATTATACATGTATATATAAAAACCTGCAACAATTATATATGAGGTTTCATAAAAAGTTCAATACGAGTATTCAGAGCATTCTAAGAGTATTGTGGATTTAGGGGTACAAGTAGAAATGAATAAGTCCAATACATCAAACACAAATGGATAAATGCAATAGAGTGCGACACTGGGTGGAGCGACGCCAACCGGGCGCGAATAGGCCCTACGATCCATTGGTCTGACCTAGGGAACAGATTTAAACAATAATGTGAGATAATAATCTCGTGGAGCGGCATAATTTATAAGGGAAAATAACATTTTATATTTTAAGGAGACTAACTGTCTTGCAGTTCATCCTGTTTGTGTAAACATTTCACAAAACCCAACTTTTTACCCTAACGCCCAACATATGCAAGTCATGCCCACAACAAATGACACAATGTTAAGAAACCATAACTGCGACTATACACAACATAAAGCTCAAGACAAAACATGATAAATTCATCAAGTAATAAGATAACTTTTAAACGCACTAAATCATGAGTATTAAAATAGTTATACTATATTTAGAGAAACAACATGTCCAGTACAATGTGTACTCCATCATAAACCCGCCTTCAGAAGCGACCACGACACCGTGGACAACCACTGAACCCGTGGTTACACCCGCCATCACGCGGCAATCCAACAAACCTCCGCGCAGACCCTACCATCACGTGGCAACCAAAACCTGTGTGCACTCCGCCATCACGTGGCACTAACAAACCTCCGGGCAAGCCCGGAGCCATCACGTGGCACCACAAACCTCCGAAACCCCGCCATCACGCGGCACCCCAATAACCTCCGAAAGTAAATCCCGCCATCACGTGCAGACTATCAAACCTCCGGTAAACCCGCCATCACGTGGCACTAACAAACCTCCGAGTGAACCTGTCCATCACGTGTCCTCTATCAATCCTCCGTAAACCCGCCATCAATACGTGGCAACCATAAAACCCAAAATCTCGCCATCATGTGGTAAACCAATATAACTGCTCCTTCTCACAAGTACCTTCCAACAATACCGTATTAGAGTCACCACACAAAATCTCAAGATCCACCTTTCTTTTAACAATAATTTTTCAAGATAGTTTGCTAAACTTCAATCCATGTACTCAAAATATCCAAACACCACCAATTCACCCACGAACACAGTAAAACTTGCAAATAATTGAAATGTTGACAAAATTCACATGAAATAATAACTTGTTTTATACGAAACCGAAAATTATGTTTGAATGCAACCAACCATCTGATCAAAACAGTATATAGGTAAAGTATTTTATCACAATAGATATATCAACATAATAATCTCAAATCATTTAAAGCATATAAACCACTAATCGACTATAGACGCCAAATTCCGTTCCCTCATAGGTCGCCCCCTACTCCTGCCAAGGCCTGTAATATAAATAAACACCATTTAGCCCATAATCGAATCCAAACAACATTGGAATACCCCGCAAGCCTTAATAATTTTTTTAGAACTATGAAACTATCCCAATTTGACTGACAGTCCAATTATTAATAAATTAGGTCTCTATATACCCGATACTCCAAAATTAGGGCTTTTCACCCGAGAGTTTAATTTAAATTGAACCGGTCCAAATAATTCCGTAAAAACATCCAATTTCACTAATACAACTTCAATTTTACAAATTTGACCACCCAGATTTATTTAATCCCGACTCTCTGGGAATTACCCGAACAAACCTAAAAATGGAAACCTAACCAAACGATGTCCAAAATTTACAAACCACATATCAATGGAAAGCCCAAGAGACCAGAAACTCATTGGTACCATTACCTTTGGTCCAATGGGGCCACAGGGGCGGCCGGAAAACCTGACGGTTTCGTACGATTTTGTTTTCAACGTGAATCTCCTGCAACGTGCGAACGGCAAAAGGGACCAATGAGATGAGTTCTAAGGTCCAAAAATGGTGGAAAAGAGCTATGGGGTGGCCTGAGGTATCGGAAAATCGCTTCGAAATCACAAAACTTAGGTGAAAAATCAGCCCGCTCGCCGTTCGCTTACCAGATCCCGGCCAAGGTCCCGCGCGCCTCGGGCCGTGAAATTTTACTACCAGATCGTCCTGGTGGTGCACCTGGTGGTCCGCGCGTACAGTAAATCCGGCCGGTGTGCCTCATTCTGGTCCGATTCACTACAAGAAGTGATACCTAATTTCCAAAAGGTGTTCCCTACTGAGGAGTTTTCTCTGTGTGGTTTGGGAGCTCAAGTGTTGTTTCTTGGGCTAGGGTTTTCATTTGGTATCATACAAGTTATGTTTATAGGGTCTAGGGTCACTTTCTTTGGGTAAAAATCCCATGTAACTTGACACCGATATGCTACTCGTTGAACTTCTAATGGCCGTAACTTTATCCAGAAGCTCTGGACAGACGCCCGCCCCGGTCTACGAACTCAGACGTAATGCCCACGAAACGGTGTCTTAGTTAACCTAAACTATTCCTCCTCGAAAAGTCAAACTTGGTCAACTTGGGTCAAACTTGGTCAACTTGGTCAAACTTGGTCAAACTCAGATATTTGGTACTGGTCATTACAATCTACTCTTAAAGGTAAAATTCCCGTCCACGAAATTCGTGACTGTGTCATGGAAGAGGTGAGGGTACCGGCCCGTGATTGGGTCTCCCATTCCCAAGTCAGCTTCATTAACTAGGTGGTTCCTCCAAAGGACCTTCACTAAGGATTTTGTCTCATGGCTCCTTCTCTCGTTCTACCCGTGACCGCACCGGCCGCTCCTCATAGGATAAGTCATCCTCACCAATCTCCGGTGTCTCCAACAATATGTGAGGGATCCGGGAATATACTTGCGTAGCATGGAGATGCTGAACACATTATGGACTGCAAGTTCCTCCCAAGTCTAATCTATAAGCCACTGACCTACCCTCTCCTCAACAATCTCAAAAGGTCCAATGTAGCTAGACTAATTTCCTCGTCCAAACGTACCACGCCCTTTCCAAGGAGAGAGTTTAAGAATACTCGATCCTCGACCAAACTCAAGATCCCTTAGAATATCCAATATATCCTTCAAATATCTATCGTCGATGCTCAACCACCAACAAGCTAAGGTTGGCATAAAATCTTTCCATACTCAAAAACCCTATAGGTCTAACTTTCATGTCACGCAGTTGGTCTCTTACCTACATCTAAGGTGGAGGGAAACAATGGGGATGAGTTCGACAGCTCAGTAGTGAATCCCCTAACAAGCCATGCTCATAAAAACATTTCAATTATACATAATCCAAGATATCTCAAAACATGAGCATTTTGGCGATAATAGGTTGACGATGGAAACATACAATGCAATACTACCACCATCACAACCCCCATCGTTGACTCTTTGCTTTCACCCAAGACTACAACCATCCTAGAGCAACGACAAATCACGACTTACCACCATGGACATGCCCACATCCCATATCTCGCGACCTTCCCGAATTACAACACGTTTAACTACCATCGTCCCGTGGCCACTACATAAGTCCGGGACTCCTCACACACAAAGCACCTTAATGGTACGTAATCCCACAACATCAAACCGCCAAAGATAGAGAAGGCTATAAGATTCCCTACTTTCCTTAGATTCATATGTTCGCAAGTCTCCCAAGGAAGTCAAAACCCGAGGCTACTCCAAGGGTCTGCAAATAACAAGTCATAAGATTCCTTAGCCTCTCACAATCCGTGTCACATAAAAATTACTCAAGTGGTCTATTACTTTATCACCACTCGACTCACATATATTACTCATTATTAGGATCAACATTATTAGGATTCCTTATCTTCCAACATAAACCTTGATCCCCCAAGTGCACTCTCTCTTACACTTACTAGGATCAACATTCAACACTCATTATTAGGGTTACACAAACAACGCACTCAACATAAATCACCTCTTGTACTCCTATCTCTATATATTACTCATTTGAAGATAAAGTGCTATGGTTCTTTCCAACTAGGATCACCTGGGCTTTGGAGCAAAATGATCAAGTTATGGCTAAAATACTAATATCGGCCAGTAACAAAAATCCAGCCCACAAAAATGCAAGAATTTATGATTTTCCCACTCTTTCCATAAGCTCCAACCAAATCAATCCCAATACTCAAACACACATCAAAAGCCACTCTATTCAACCCGAAACATCTTCCAAAACACATCTTAAATAAGAATCTAGGCTTTGCCACTCATCAATCAACTAATCTAAGGTTAGGATGAAACTTAACTTCCAAAAAGAGAGTAATCCATGAATCGTATCCCATACAAAATCCCCTCAAATCCTTACACAATAACCAAGGATTAGGGTTTTACCTCCCCATATCCTTCAAATCTAGGGTTAGGAGA
The DNA here is from genome assembly GCA_016808115.1 of Tetrastigma voinierianum. Lineage (NCBI taxonomy): Eukaryota > Viridiplantae > Streptophyta > Magnoliopsida > Vitales > Vitaceae > Tetrastigma > Tetrastigma voinierianum. The sequence goes on from JAEQBH010000403.1 coordinate 128,007, forward strand.
AATTTCCCGCAACCAAACCCTAGAAAAAGAACCATTTTACAAGAATCAAACCAACAACCTTTACCTTTTGGCTCAATCTCCTTTCCTAGTCAAAACAATGAAGTGGTCCCGTATTTCAGAACCCTTCTATGAACCTACTGCACACCCCGCTTAATCCTATGAACTCCGCACCTCTGTCACCGTAGTTGGTTGCTCCAAATTTGCCACTGCTTCTACTTTCTGAGGATCCACCTAAATGCCATCAGCAGAAACTACATGTCCAAGAAACCCCACTCGACCCAACCAAAATTCTCATATGCTGAACTTGGCATACAACTGGTATTGCCTTAAAGTCTGCAACACCAAACCCAAATGTCTCTCATAACTCCAACCTCGCTTCTCGAGTTCACCAAGATATCGCTGACAAGACAATGACAATCCGATCTAAGTATGGACTAAGACTCCTGCTCATTAAATCCATGAAAGTCGCCAAGTATCGTGAGTCCTCGAACGACATCACTAGAAACTCATAACGCCCATATCTCGTCTTGAATGCCGTCTTTAGGAATGGCCGATTCCCTAATCCCTAACTAATGGAACCCCGACCTCAAGTCACTCTAAAGAACACTCTCGCTTCTCGGCCGATCAAATAGCCATCAACCGGTGCGATATCACACGTAATGGTTACTTATTCAACTGTCTGTAGTCTATACACACCTCTAAGTGCCATCAAGAAGAAGAACTAATCAATTTCAAGGATAAGGTTAGGAAGGTATACAACACCTGACGAAATGCAGACAAGAATGTACAACCCCCAAGGAATTTGTAACCTAGAATTATAACAGCTCGATTGGTGATCTCGACCTGATACCCTCCCTGATTTCCGAGTCATTCCGCCTATGCTAAGTCCCATTGTATATCCCTAGGGAAGATACTTGAACCCTAATCTTAAGGAAGGGAGTAACACCATGTATTAATTTAATACCCAATTATACATGTATATATAAAACCCGCAACAATTATATATGAGGCTCATAAAAGTTCAATACGAGTATTCAGAAAGCATTCTAAGAGTATCAGGATTTGGGGGTACAAGTAGAAATGAATAAGTCCAATACATCAAACACAAATGGATAAATGCGAATATGCGATACCGTGAGCGGCCGCCAACTGGCGCGAATAGCCCACGGATCTATTCCTGGACCTAGGAATGTATTTAAACAATAATGCGAGATAATAATCTCAAATGAGTGCATAATTTATAAGGAAAATAACATTTTATATTTATGGTTCTTTCTCTCAAAACCTTCCGCTCACTCTTCAGAAGTTCCCTCGCTTAAACATTTCGCAAAAACCCAACTTTACCCCACGTCCAACATATGCAAGTCATGCTCCACAAATAGGCCGACACAATGTTAAGAAAACCATAATCTGCACTATACACAACATAAGCCAAGCACAAAACATGTATAGCCATCAAGTAATAAGATAACTTTTAAATGCACCAAATCATGAGTATTAAAATAGTTATACTATATTTAGAGAAACAACATGTCCATACCATAATTATCATAAACCGGGCTTCAGAAGTCGACCTCAATGACACCGTGACAACTAACGAACTCGCTTACATAATCTACACCACGCGAATCAACAAACCTCCAGTAGACCTAACATCAATGCAAGAACTAACAAACCTCCCAAGAGATCTCTCGCCACCATGGGCAACTAACAAACCTCCGTGTAGACCCTACCATCACGTGGCACTAACAAACCTCCGCAAGCCCTACCATCACGTGGCACCTAATAAACCTCCGAGCAAACCCGCCATCACGCGGGCACTCCAACAACCTCCGGTAAACTCGCCATCACGCCATCATCAAACCTCCAAACCCGCCATCACGCACTAACAAACCTCCGGTCAACTCCGCCCATCACGTGTCCTGAATAATCCTCCGTAAACCCGCCATCACGTGGCAATTAATAAACCCTGCAACCCGGCCATCATGTGGTAATCCAATATAACCGCTCCTTTCACGTAAGTACCTTCAATGGACTACCGATAGCTACCCACAAAATCTCCACATCCAATCTTCTTTAATAATAATTTTTCAAGATAGCTTGGCAATCTCAACTCATGTACTCAAAAATATCCAAACACCACCAATTCACCTACTAACACAAAGAAAAACTTGCAAATAATTGAAATAAGGACAAAATTCACATGAAATAATTTGAGCCATACTTAAACCAAACATGTTTGTTCAAAATCAAACTATCCTTGATCAAATAAGATATGGTAAAAGTATTTTATCAAGCAATAGATATATCAACATAATACCCCAAATCATTTAAAAGCATATAAACCACTCACCGACCATGCACGCCGTCCCGTTCCTCGCAGGTCGCCCCTCAGCCCAGGCTGTGGAGTGCCTCAGAATATAAATAAAAACACCATTTAGGCTCCAATAACCCAATCCAACAACATTAATAATTTAGCTGGCCTAGAATAATTTTTTTTAGAACTATGAAACTATCCCAATTTGACTCGATGGTGTCCACTGGCACGTTGGTGCCCTATAGGCCCGATGCTCCAAAATTATTAGGGCTCTTCACCCTGAGAGACATCAAACTGAACCATCTGGAATAAATTCTTAAAACATCCACTCATATCAATACACTCACTTTGTCAATTCTGATCAACTAGATTTATTTCAGTCCCGACTTCAATTATCCCGAAACAACCTAAACGGAAACCAATTCAAACGGTGTCCAAAATTTGGCAAACCACATATCAACAAGTTTCCAGACTAGGAAACCTTATTGGTATCACACTATCCAACACACGTAGTGCCTTAACCTCAGATCCAAGCCGCCGATTTATTTAATCGTAACTTCCAAACGGTGCCATAAATCTGCAAAAGGACCACGAGATGAGCCTCTCGAAGCGTCCAAAAATGGTGGAAAAGAGCTATGGGTGGCCTGAGGTGGCCTGAAAATTGCCTAAATCACAAAACTTAGGTGAAAATCTGGCAAAATTGTTTAATGCCCTCGCCACAGATCCCAACATCCCCGCCGTAGTCAGAATGCACGCCAAGATCGTCTTCGGTAGTGCACCTGGTGGTCCGCGCGTGTACAGTAACTCGCCGGTGGTGCCCCTGGTCTGTCCGATTTCTCACTACAGGCTACCGCCAAAAGCAGCCCTGCCAGAGTTTTCTGTGGTTTCCTTGGAGCTCAAGTGTTGTTTGGGCTGTGGTTTTCATTTGGTATCACAAGCTATGTTTATAGGCCTAGGGTCACTTCGCGTAAAAATCCTGCATTAACTCGACACCGGAGCAAAAGCCACATCATTAACTTCTAATGGTCAGAACTTATCCGTAGAATGATTGTGACGTTCGCCGTTTCCATGAACTCGTAGATCAATGTTTTCACGAAACGGTGTCTTAGTTAACCTAAAACTATTCCTCCGAAAAATGTCAAACTTAATAACTTGGTCAAACTTGGTCAACTTGGTCAAACTTGGTCAACCTCTATCAAACTTGGTCAAACTTAGTTTAACTGTATTATCTGGGTACGGCCATTGTTGTATATGTTTATATAATAGGATACGAAATGTTAAATGCATGCCGAGTTACATTGAATATTGGAATAGAACTGTATAGAACCACTAAGCATGAAAATGCTTAGCGTATAGTTTTTATCTATGCGCAGGTTTCGAGTAGATAGGAAAGAAGACAAGATCGTGAAGCGCAGAGTCATAAAGCGAGTTGCGGCGTATAAGTACATTCCCATATCATTTCCTTTTTGAACATGGAATATTTTGTGAATAAATAATGAACTCTAAAGAAATGTTTGTTTGTATATCATTTTGAAAGGGCATAGAATGTCTTCACTGGAATTGTATTTTTTTAAATGTAAATGTTTCAAGTGGGCCTACCATTTGGAAAATGTTTTCGTGCAAATCGAAAAACCCAAAGATAAACAATTATAAAGAAATGTTTGATAAGATAATGAAATGTCGAGCAACCCAGCTCCTGCTCGGATCCGCCTTCCAGTCGAGCCGAATGTGGGTCACTTACACTTTTGAAAAAGAAAAGAAATAAAAATGTAACAAAAAGAATTAAATCCAAGGCCCCCTGGTTTCGCTTCGACCGCAATCGGGCCGGGTTAAAGCTCGTGTCGCTACAGGCAAAGGGGGTTTTATTGGTTATAACCCCACTTTTTGGAGTTGTTTAAGTTGATCCACAGGGCTATGACACATGAGTTTAGGGAGGAGTATTTTTGAGTTACAGATATGAGAAACGATGCAACTCACATCATAAACTCGCACCCTATAATTTATCTATGGTATCAGACCATTGACAGAGGCAAAATGCATCACTATGGTACCAGACCGACGCCCAATGTACCCCGATTTGTACCATATCATAAGTCCCATATTCTAGACAATTCACTAGATAGAACCCTAATAAATTACTAATGGGGGTTTCAAATAAGAATGAAACTAAATGAAAAACGCAATGTACCTCGCCATTACGACACTGTTCAACCATCAAGATGAGAACTGGTACTTGACTAGGTGACGGTGAAGACGACAACCCGACCTGCACCTGTGACGGGAAAGCAAACAAGTGGGATCGACACTGGGTCTCCGTTCCTCCGTGACTCCACCTCTACTTCAAGTTCTATTTAGAAATATATATATATATATATATATATATATATACGATTTGAATTATCGGTATCAAATGTTTGTCAACATCTACATAAAAATGATTAATTATGCTCAGACCATCGTATAGCAAATTGATCATGAAATATATTATCAACGCACTCAACACGACGCGATTCACTGTTCAATTTGTCATGAAGGTAATCAGATTTGTTCAATGTGAAACACATTAATACTTAATGACAAACATAGTCGACTCCATCGACCGCCGTGAATGTTAATTTCTATAATCCAATGTGGGACGTACATTGAACGCATAAATTACATTACTATCAGAATTTAATAAATAGAACATGGTTCACCAATCAATCGTCATAACGCCGACTCTATAAATATATTTAAATCGCAAACCGAAGTCGAAAAACGATATTAAAAGCCGATCAGATAAGATATTTCACGTTACACATGTACATTGTATAAATGCATTATTTCGATCATGCATGATTCGCATTGGAATTGAAACGAATGTAGAATCAGATGTAACCACGTTAATAAAAACGTTTAGCGTATTTCGCTTTATTAACGCCGGGCCGCATCGAGTGATAGCAAGTGATTGAAAGTTTAACCCAAGGTCGAGGAGCCAAAGTCATTCGTAAAGTCTCACGCAAGATTCAATACATACATCCTCACCATTTTTTAGCATGACATTGTTTTGTAAGCAAAAGAGTTCAACTAAATTATTTTTAATATATCTAAATATTCGATATTATAAGTTGTAAATCTGCATAAAATGCCCTTTTTGGTTAAATGTATATTTCGTGAAAGAAATTACTGAATTTATAAATGTTTATGGGCTTGCCCCAAATTGAAATCGCTTCCGCAAAGATTTGAGAACAAAAACGCTTATATTAACGAACGATTCATAAACTGACTACACTCCGGGCCACGGGGCTTAGTATTGCTACACTTTACGCAGACGTAGCCATCCCGAATCCGCTCGGAACTCGCACTGAAGTTGAACCGAAAAGGCGCACTAAGTACAAGTGGTATAAGAGTATCTTGATCCTGTCTGGACCACCAATCAGTCGAACTAAAAAAGGGATGCTACACTTACTACCCACAAAGGATGTCAATAGGAGTATGCCCAGTATCTTAGAGAATTCTCCAATAAAAGCTAATACAGACACCTCTGTTTCAATCAAATCACCAATGTTTCTTCATAAAGCTATCAACATCCTAAATGACATCACATTGACCGGTGATCCATTATCCACCAATACCTTGGACACTGGTTTACCATTAAAGTGTGCCCTCACATAGAGGGGTCTTATGTGCCTTGTCATCTCCACAGTAGGTTTTTCCAGTATCACCTTCTAAGCCTCCGATTCCTCTGCAGGGTCAATGGTGACACTTAACTCCGTGCTTTCCTCCGCTGCAAATGTTCTTTCTCTACCTCCACTAAGTTTTCCACCATTTCTTTTGACTTGAAACAATATGTTAAAGTTAGAGCAATAATAGAACATTTCAAGGAACACAAAAAATGTACATATCATAATAGTTTCCAAATCCATTTTTTCATCAAATCATAACTGTGACTTCATTTTATGTGCAGTCTTCCTTCCAAATTCTTGGTTTTCTTTTGAAGTAGGTATCACTTCTTCTCAGTTTCTCTTAGAAAACAAATAATTAGCTAAAAATATCAAATAATTCAAAGTTTGTGATCCCTAACTTTGCGCCATATTTTTCTAGAAAAAACCTATCTGTACAAAAATGTATTTTTTTACTTCTTTACGTCAAAATAATGTATCAAATATTTATTTGACTTTGAAAAATGTCTTTTAACTAATTACCTGAAGAAAAACTAGGCAAAAGAGTGGGGCTTTCTCCGATCCCCACAGGAAAACACAGAAAAAGTTTTCAGATGTAACAGCGGTTGGTACGCTTGAAAATTGCCTGGATGATATAAAATTCGAATGGAGGCTCCTGGATAAGTGTCAATGGCCAAAAAATAAAAAATCTTTGTTCAGAGGAAAATTGGAAGACATTTTCTACGTGAGCGAGTATTCTACTAACATTAACAATTTAAACTAATTCTTGTAAAGACCCGAGTATTCTCTCTCACGACATAGCTTATCTTGTGGAGTTTTTTGCTATAGAGAATCAAAGTAGGACCGAAACTTACTATATAGAATAGATTTTAAATCTTACATTATATATATATATATATATATATATATATATATATATATTAAGATTGTATTTGGTTCCCTGTTTCAATTCAGGAAAGTACTATCTGATTAAAGTGAATAAGTTTTTTTGTGATTTATGCGTTTAGTTTTTATCTGTTCGTATTTTTATTTATTTGTTAGAATTTTCATTATATTTATAAATTGTAAAGACTCATTAATATTAAAATTTAAGCACTTTATTTCTTTTATTTTATTTTATTCTGTAGTCGACTTACATAAGTAAGGTAAGAAATGATAAGAGAAATTATTTTCCTATATTTAATTTTCTTATGAAAATTTTTAAAGGAAATCAAATATAATACAAATTACTTATAAACTTGTATATTTTTTTAATTTTTTTAATATTTATATTATATTAATAAATTAAAATGAGTTTGAATTAACAAATAATAATAATATGTTGAATATACTATTTTTTTTTTCATTCCTTCTATTTATCTTCTTTATTTTATTTTCCTTACTTTTTTTTCAAATTTTTTGAAACCAAACATAACCTAGACATTTGATAAAATTTTAAATTTTGGACATTTACTTTAAATACTTAGATGTTTGGAGCAGCCACATTGCTTTAAAATGAAATATTTATTTTTCAAAATTCATTTGGTTATTTAAAAAAAAAGTTTTCATTTTTATTACTTTTTAAAATTAAAGAATCATTTTTCATTTCTAATTGTGAACCATGTTTTTTTATTTTTCTTTTTTTGAATTATAAAAATAGAAAGCTGTATTTTTTTTAATTGTGGATCAAGTTATGAATATAAGAAGAGGAAGAGGGAAAAGCAGAAAATAGGATTGAGTGCAAGGGATGAAAGTGACAAGGAATCATTAACCTTCCTTTGGAGCCGATGCCTAATTAATTGCCTATGTCTTAGAATCTTAACGGACATATTTCTTTGCTGCCTAATGTACATCCTACTTATCCACATATTCAAAATTAATTAGTTGTAGTTAAGGTTATTTTTACACAAATTAATAATTGCATACTAATGTTTGAAAATCTGACGATAATCGACCGAAAAATTATCGATTCACTCTGCTCACCGATCTAATCGACGATCAAACCTAGCGACATAATAAATATATTATTTATATTTTAAAATATATAATTAATAATATTTAATTTATTATTTATTATTTTTTATATAAATAAAATATTTTAAAATTTATTTTAAAAATATATATAATGTTTAAATATGAAAACATATTAAAAATCGAATAAATTTATTTATATAAATATATAATTTTATTAATATCTAAAATAATCATAATGACAACAAAGTGATAAAATGGTTCATTTGTAACTTCTCATTTCTATATTCGAATCCATAAGCCTTTTGTATTTATAATTGAACATCATTTCGATGTAAAATACATCAAAACAATATCGTTTTAACTTAAAAAACAAAAAATATTTTATGGAAACTGATCGATACGATCATTGGTTCATCGATTCACTGATTCAACCATTAATTCGACCAAAAATGATTTTTTACATTAAATCGAATCAATTTTATGATCGATTGATGGTCCGATCGATCGATCGGATTTTTAAAACATCAGTTAATAATCAAGTGCTGGAAGAGAGGGGAGTACACCCTCCCCGTTCTCGTACATTAATAACAGTTTCTAACCTCGAATTTATCAATTTTGGGACCCACACATTTTCATTAATCCGAAATCAGTTGACCTGTTATACATGGCCTCTACTTCCAAAAAAAAAGAAAGAAAAACTAATAAAAAATAACAGTCCACGCGGCTTCCACCCGTCACAACATATCGTATCACATCAAACCAAAAAAATTAAATTAATCAAAAACAAATCTAAAATCAACGCGGACAAAATGCCCAGTAGGCCACTGGCGCACGATAGCCCCACCCGCCCGGTGCGCCGGACTTGAGCTTTCTAATGCCCTTCTTATGAATTTTCTTACCGTTGGTGGCGTTGACCTCCACCGGAGCTCCCACCGCGATCTTCTCATGCTTCGTCTTCCAGAACATGATCTTGTACCTCACCTTCGTCTGCATCTCCATCCTGAACCACACCGTCCCGTTGTCACGCGCCTCCGCCCACGGCACCTTTTCCGTCTGCACCAGCATCCTCCGCCGTGCCTTTTTCTTGTGCCCCTGGTAAAACCCCGCCACTGTGAGATTGCCGACGGAGGAGTTTATGGTGGAGCCGTAGTAGAAGGTGAGGTTGATGGCGTCGTAGTAGATGCCCTTGTCTTTGTTCTGGTTGTCGAGCTTGAGGTCGAAATACAAGGTGCTGTTAGTAGTGTTGGAGGGTTTTGTCTAGCGACGGCGCGTGAAATCCTGGATCGAGCAGGTGGGCTTCTGAGGTGGAGGCTGAGCCATGAAGAGGGCGGGTAAGGCCGAGAGTGAAGATGAAGCTGCAGCAGCAGCGGCAGCATCCGCCGTCAGCCTCCACCATCGTGGTGGTGGTGGTGGGTGGTGGGTGGTGGGTGGTGGGTGGTGGTGGGTGGTGGTTGGGTCGGCTTTTTTCCCGGCTAGCCGGAGAGATAAGGGTGGGGTGGAAGCATATTTGGGGAATGATTGGTGTCGTCTTCTCCCATTAAAAAAGAAAGGCCAGGATGAATTAACCTTTGGGTTTGATAGATTCACCCGCTGCTGTGTCGTTTCATGTTTGACAGACTCGTGGTTCCTACGCGGATGACGTCGGTGGGGGATGCTTGTTGTGAGCTCACTGTTTGTCTTTACTTAACTAAAAGCAAATGACGAAATTCATCTCAAATGTTTTTACCATTGTTTATTAAAAAAAAAACACTTCACAAGTTTTTGGATATACATAAAATTCCTATTTATTTTTCTTTAAAATATCTACCTATTTTATTTTAAAAATATCAATAATATGATATACTCTTAAAAATTCAAGTAATTCAAATCTTTTTGTAAATGCTTTTTTTTTTTTAAATTCTATAATCATAAAAATAATTATTTTAAGTTTTTATTGATACAAATGTCTACATATTTATTCATTAATTCAAATATTTTTGTAAATATTTTTTATAATCATACAAATTAATATTTTAGGTTTTTATGTATGTTCATTTACAATTTAAATATTTTTAAAAAGTTATAATCATAAAATAATTATTTTATGTTTTATTAATACAAATATTAACATATGTTTATTCATTAATTCAAATATTTTTATAAATATTTTTAAATTTTTTAATCATAAAAAAAAGAGTTATTTTAGGTTTTATTAATATAAATTTTTATATGTATTTATATATTTTTATAAATAAAAATTTCTTATTTATTATGATATCCTATGGTTGTAATTAAATTAGATGTTATTTTGGTAATTTTAATACTATAAAAGCACTTTTATACCCATGCAACATGTAATAAAAAACGATAGGAGAATGGCTTTTAAAATCCTCTAAAACATTTATAATAGAAGTGCTATTAGAAAAAGTATTTTGGCTAGAATCATTATCATAAAAATAGTGTCCAACTGGTCATAATTTAAATCAGAAAGTTACCTATCAAGGTTCAGAAAGTCGATATTGGTTGTCACTTCCTATTTGATTTTTTTTTCTTTGTTATCTATTTATTTTACGTTGCAATGTAATAATATTTTGTTTTTATGAAACCTTGAACCTGATTCTAGTCTCACCCCAACCCTAAACCACGAAATCTTTAGCTATTTACTGATACATTACAAAGTTATAGTAATTTGTTTTTGATGGTGCTTTTCCACATATCAGATGGAGCCTTCGAGGTCGTTGGGTCTATTTGATGGTAACACCTCAAATATACCTTGCCAGCTTGATATGTTGTGTTTAATAAAAGATAAATTGAATTTTTAAAAAATAAAACGAGAGACCTAGAATTAGTATTAAAAATCAAGGGTAACGTGGTAATTCACCACTTGAGGACCCAAATGTCATCATATAAGAAGAGCATATATTCAAGAGTGTAATTAAGAGAATTAATTGTAAATAAGCAAGAATAAAGATTTAATGCAAATGTGTTATAAAACTTAAAGCAAGAAATAGTAAATTATTGAATGGTTCAGGAAGCCTGTAAAATTCTCGGGATCTCTGATGACAAACTTAATCGAGCCAAGAATTGCCTCTCGCTGAATTCAAAATGAATCTTAAGCTGAATAAATCGATATTAATCGAAATATTTTACAATTTTTCCTGACGATAAATATTAACGATTAGTGACTAGATTTTTACGAAAACTGCTCGTGAAATTATGAAGTTAAGTTCATTTAAAATAAAGTGAAATGAAAAGAAATAAAAAAATTTCAGGACAAAAACGGATCCGAATAAAATAATACGAGCTATGGATCCAAATAATAATAATAATAATAAAATAATAATAAGAATAAAAAAGAAAAAATTTGGTCTCTGACCCGATGAGAGATGTCGCAGGAGAGAAATTTTTTTTTTTTTTTTTTTTTTTTGTTTATCTCTACGATATATGGAGTTTCGATCGCCTAAGTCGTCGGTCAAGAATAAAAAGTTCATCTACTACGAGGGGCTACACGTGAGTACCAAAAACACTGGATTTCGCAGACCAAGAAGGTCTGAAAATCCTAAGTTTCCTGTGACTTTCTCAAATCTACTCGCTCGATACCAAAATTATCGACCAAGAGACAAAGGATTCACGATCGCTGTTACACGTGGGTACCAAAATCTGAGTTTCACAACCCATGAGGTAAAGGAATTTTCCTACTTGGATTAAAAGTCATGTAATGACATTGGTTGTTTCTGGGGCCGACATTATGGGATTTAGTCCCAAGATTTGGGACCGAATATTGGAAATTTTGGACTGAATTTGGATAGCTCTCGACTCAGACAAGGATATAAATTAGATAAAGAATAAGAATATATATGACTATATGATATGATATGAATAAATGAATATATGATAGAACTAATGGACAAAGATAATGACAGACAACACATGCTAGAAATGCACAAATAATAGGAAAATAGTTACATGTGTATGGTAAAGAATTATGAATACAAAGAATTGAAGTTAAAAGATATATGAAAATGGAGATAAATGTATGGTTGTAAATATCGATATGATTACCGAATAACAATAATTATTCTCGAATACGACATATATGTAATCGAACATAAAATACACATGAATTGTCCGCTTAGAACCCGTAGGGATAGATAGGCATGCCTATAGGGTATATAGTTGTTTAACATACGCGCATGTGATACCGAGGCCTCGCTTTGTCGATGACATAGATCCCGCTTCGATCATTACAGAGGCCCGTCGGCCATACGTGACAGAGATCAATGTCTCGCATGCTGATAATACCTTCGGGGCACATGTGATAGATCACCGTTCGTACAAAGGATACACTTTCCTGATACATACGCTATTTCCGTGATCCGCTTTCTAAGGTTTATGCAGTGCATGAAATATAAAAACGACAAAGATATTATTACGATTCGAAATGATAAAAGTATACATGACATGATACGGTAAACACATTGCATGCCGACGACAAGTATATAAGGGAAAATAAAGTGTCAATGACACAAATGTATATGATGTGATAAAGTATATGAAAAAGTATATGAAAGTACAAAGATATGAAAAGCAATAAAGATATGAAAATCATAGAAAGTATAGATATGAAAGGGCCAAGATGAAAATATAAGGAAGTACAATATGACAAGACAAGATGAAATGAAAGTATATGACAACATGCAAATACATGAAATCACATTGCTAATGAATGACAACATGACGATTCCTCTCGACCGTCAGGAATGTCAATTCTATAAATAAAGTGAATCATACTGTTAAATACGAAATCACATTGCTAATAATGACAAACAAGACAAGGTTCCTCAATCTATCGTGAATGCCAATTTATAATCGCAGGAAACGCAAATGCAAAGTATATGACAATACAAGATCGTATAAGAAAATATATGATAAAACAATATGTAAGAAATGAATAACATAGCATGGGCGTGTAGCCACTACATGAAAGGAGACATGATAAGAAATGATATAGTACATAGAATGTAATAAGTCATAGAACTGAAAGATGAAAAAAACTAGAAACAGGTAAAAGACAATGAAAGCATTTGAATAAGCTTGCAACGATCAATGTTATTGGTCGTTCATGTATATGTTTTCCCACTAAACGTAAAGCTTAGCACGGGTTTTAATCCGTGTAGGTACATAAGCAGAGGCAAGAGGATAGGACATCCCACATCAACAACACATGCCATCTCAGAGATAGGTGCTCACCGCACTGTTCCGCAAGCTCTGATTTTCATTGGACAAGTATAGGTATAGTTTTGTAATAGTGAAATTGTAATAGTACAAGTAATGAGACTCAAGTATATGTGTATAGAATATAATGAATACCACTATGGTGGTATGTATAATGTATATGTAAAATAATTCCTTGTTATTACGTAAATTGGCGATACGAATGAGAAAATTGCGCACAAACGCGCCTCGAGAAAGAAAATGTTAAAGAGTCCTGGCCCAAGTGTGACACCTCACACTTTCGCCAGCACCCCATCTAAAAGCCGGGTCAGCATCACAGATGGATCGGATCGTTGGGCAACCTACAACCTGCACAAAAAGAGTGATTCGACAGGCGCACCGCTACCCCATGGCTAAGCCGCTCTATTAAAAATAATTCAACCGGTTATGACGAATTGTCGCTGCATCTTTCGCGGCGCAACGAGTCAGTATTTATAAGGAAAAAATAGCCAAGCATTTCCTTGTTAGATGACGATACGATATCTTTTCTATTAGGCGAGGAGTTTTCTTTTTCTTATCATGGACCGACTCTAAAGGGATAATAGAGGAACCATGATCTTGTGAGATCATTCTTCCTAATCCGCTGGTGTGGATCACGGAGACTGGCACCTTTCCTTTTATATGAGTTTTTCTTGACCAATCTATATTACTTTGATTATCCGGGCAAGGCGGTTTCGATTCTCGGACCTGGGTCCATGTGCTCGATTACGCTAGGATCCCATAGCATGAAATGCTTTATTGAGTCTCCGTGCCCCAACTCCTCATTCATAATACGGGCGTTTGGGCCTCGTATCCGAGCTTGTGTTCGGTCCGCACATGTGTTGCTCCTTGCCCTGATCATTTCTTAGTCAATCCGACTTTAACACATTGGTTTTGACCCATTTCTATTCATATGATTTATAAATAACTTCTTTTCATTTTTTCATTTTATAGTAATTTAAAATGTCAATAATGACTGTGTGGATGAAAATATCCGATATATCCGTCGGGAGCATTCCCGATATATCCGATCTCCGTGATGTTCGACACGATATCCGCGATGACCGATATATCGCCGATATATCAGTTTTGGACCGATATATCATGGAAATATCAGGTCCGTGCACACGTGACTCGCGCTTAATTTTTTTAGTAAATATCGGATATATCGGATATATCGAGGATATATCAAGATATATTTAAATGGCCGATTTGAACCTCGACTTGATCCAACGGAAGGTGGATCGGGTCACAACAAGATTTTCGATATATCGATATTCATGTAAAAATATCCACCGATATATCTTCGATATATCCGATATATCCGTAAAATCCAAGTAGCGATATATCCGTCAAAACCGATATTTTCATCCTTGATAATGACTTGGATCAAATTTTTTTTTTTTAATTCCAATAAAGAGAAGAAGAAGTAAATAATGGGAGAGAAACCTTTTCATTTAGTTGGTTGGTCTTGCATTAATTTTGTTCTTTAAAGATTATCTGTTACAGTACTCTCTAATAATTGAAAGATTTAATTAACTATTATTAGTTTCATGATTTTATCCGACTTAGGTGGTGTTTATTTTTTGACTTAATGCTAAAGCTAAATAGTTTTCACATTGCTCGCTTGGTTTTTTAAAAATTTTTAATGTAATTTATTATCAATTTTTTTAAAGTTTCGAATAAAAGTTTAAAATATCTAGATTTTTCTATTTAAAAAACTATTTTCACAAAATAAAGAAAATTCAACCATTGCCCAACAACAAGAAGAGTTAGCAATATACACTACTAGGGATGACAACGGGAGGGTTTGGGATGTGGCTGCCTCATCCTCACTGATTCGCTTATTTTTTTCAATTCTCCAACTTGCTCTCATTCAAAAAATTAACAAGGTGCATGAGTATTTAAAATTCCTAAACTCGCCTCGCTTACATTTTATTTTTGTTTTTATTTTTTTAATTTTTTATTTTTTTATATTTGCTTTTATTTTTATTATATTAAAATTAATATTTTTCATAAAATAAAAATATTATAAATTTTTATAAATTATTTTTTAAAAACATTATAATAATAATTATTTATATTAAAGTATAAAATAAAATAATAAAAATTATTTTAAAATATAATCAAAATTTTTATTATTATTTTCCTGGATGATACTTGTCTATATCGTTTCATTATATCCGCTTTCTATCCCGAAACAATTTATTTTTTTGGGCTCACTTTATTTTAAATGAACTTAGCTCCAAGTCATTTTCTAACTTCCGAGATTCGTAAAATCTCATCCCCGAGTCACACAACTTATCACCCGTGAATCGAATTTTTTTCGCTACCTTAATTCAACGAAACTTTTATGGATCACTAGATTTCGCGATACGAATTTAACGGCGCATTCCGTTTTGTAATCCGATATCTAGAGAATTTTCTAGGTTTCCCTAAACCCTTATGAAAATTTATTATTTTTATTAACATTTTAGCATTTTTGAAAATTTCTAATTTTTCAGGGTTTTATAAGGAGTGACAATACCTGAACCCGTTTCGGATTTGAGAAAATAAACTCATACATGTTAAAAACATGATTAAAATTAAACCAAACCTGTGCCATTAAGAAATGTATACAGGCGGAAACCCAAAATAATCCGTCTCGTTATCAACCATACCACTACTTAACGTTAAAAACAACAACTTAATACTTAATGCTATTAAGATTATTCAAAGATTAAGCTCAAAAAAGTTATATTCAACATTAAGAAAAATAAACACCACCTAAGATAGCTACTGCTAAAAAAATGTCTTTTTATAAGTTATTAAAAAAATGGTTGAACATGAGGAGGAGAAGGATAGAGATAATTTAATATATTGTATTAAAAAGTTATTAGTTTAAAAAAAAACTATACTAAACGGGTAATTAAAAAAAAAGCACAAATGACTTGAATAGTACAAGGGTAAGAAGGGGTTTATTGAAGATCCCAAATCCAAATCCTTATAAAAACAAATGTGATATGCAATCTTTTAGACAGACATCCTAATAAAAAAAGAGTATTACAGTGTCATATGTTAAGCAAATGAATATATAAAAAATAATGATAAAATGGCAATTCATGCACAAATTAGTAAAATAAATTAAATAAAAGAAAACAATAACCGTTGATCACAACAGGCAACCATAAGGTTTGGTTTTCGAAAAATTGAAATTTAAAGAAAAATGTAAATTAAATAAAATAAATGAAGAAAAAAAGAAAAATTAAATTCGATTAGTTATTCTTATTTACCACTTCAAAATTATTTTATTTATTTTAACGCATTCATATAAAAATTAAGGATTTAAAAATTTATAAGTTTTTAACTACTATAAATTATACTTTATTACTTTTTTTTTCTTTCCTAGATTTATCACTTCAATGTAATAAGTTGTCATTTCTGCCTTTCACATTGGTACAAGTATAATTTTAGATGGTCAATAGCAAGAATCTATTATTAGGTTTTTAAAATAGAGGCTTAGAATATATCTTATGATTAGATATATTTTATTTTTGCTGAATATGTTTTTTTCTTTTAATTATTACTTTAAAAAAATTGATTTAAAATTTGATATTTATTTACTTTACATATTATGATTGAAGTATTATGTTCTTAATTCAAATCCTAAAGCTTTGGTTCCCTATCCTACCCCATTTACCATTCTATTCAGGCCTTCAAGGACATATTCACGAATCATTTAATATTTTATATAAAATAAGAAAGAAAAAAACAAAAAAAAAAGGAAATAGTTTATTAATTTTTAAATCCCATCTAGTTTTCTTATCTTTTATGACTTCTATGTTGTATGGTAAATGGAAATGAACGTGACATATGACAGTTGACAAAGTAGCAAAATGAAAAAACAAATAAGAAAAGTAATGTGAGAATAATTTTAAAAAAATAGTCTACCGTGTTCCGGGGGGCCTGCCCCTGTTTTGATAATATACTTGCTCATCACACCTACCAAAAAGAAAAATGATATAAAAATAGTCTATTAATTTAAATCCGATCTAAATTTTTGTATAGATTTTCCTTTACGACTCATACGTTGCATTTTATGGTGATTGGGAATGGGAATGGAAGTGAGATTAAGATAGGACAAGTTGAGAGAGTGGGCCCATTAGAATAAGAAGAGGAATAGGAGAAAGGAGAGAGTGTGCGAGTGTGCGTGCGAAGAACAACAACGCGGTTGAAGAATGAAGACCCTTCTATGTAATTTCCACTACCAACGTGGTGAATTTTGAATGGGAAGATGGTCCCCACAAGGCTACAAGGGCCATTAACGTTCGAGATAATTACAACTACACCCCTTAGAAATTTCTACCAACAAATCCCATCTCCTTCCTAAAATCACATCATTCACACCTAAAAACTAGGTTTCAACAAAATATTATCGAATTTGAGATGGAAAATATCACTTTTTTTAAATTTAGCCAATCAATTATTTTCTATGTTTCGATTTGTTAAACAATTTTTCAAATGATTATATTTGTAATTGTTAAGAAGGTTGATAATTTTATTAAAACCAAATATGTTTAACATGATATTAGAACTTTGTTCGATCTCGAATCCAAAACCTATTTCAAACTATTAGGCTCATAACATGTTATAAAATTTGCAACCTAAGTTCCGAAAGTTCATGGGCCTAAAAGTAGTAAAAATTGACTCGTAAGTTTGGTTATCATCCCATAAGGATCTATATCAAGTACCTCGATTAGTCAAGCTATTCGCTATCTAAGCTAATCAGACTATTAGAAATGGAGATCTAAAATTCAAAGAAATCAAAATAAAACAAGGATGATGTTGACTCAACTAACAAGTCTCAAGTCAAACTAGTTTCTCAGCCAGACCCCAAAACTCACCCTAAGACATGAATATCAACCCACACTTTAAGCCTGAATGCTCAAAATGCAAAATGACACAAACCTTTATTTTCTTGTAACTAGAATGAGTCAAATTACCAAAAACATGTTCAGAGTAATACGCAACTTCCTAAATTCATAAATTGTCTAAATTCATAAATTCGTACTGACAAAAAAATTATTTCTAAATTTCCATATATCAAATAATATACTTAAATGTAGCTATTTAAAATCTCCCAAATTCCAACTTCAAACTAATAAAAATGAATGTCATTATTCAAGTGACTTTCCCAAATAACCTCAAAAACCGAACAATCCACATAAACATGAACTTATTAGTTAAACAGAATCCAATATAAAATTTTAATTAAATCTAATCGGCACAAATCCCCACCAGCCACCTTTCACTACAAACAAAAGACTCAAAGAGGATTAAGAACCTGAGTGAGCTAAAGCCCGATGAAAATATTAATACGCTTATAGATCAAACGGTTTCAATCATAATAACAAATAGGAGATATTTTTCATCAAAACTTCTGATTCAAAGATAAGTTTGAACATTCAAATTTTTCGTCAAAACATTTTCAAATCCATTTCAAATCGATTTCATATTAAATATGATCCAAAAATTTCATATCAAATTCGAATATAACATTTTCATATCAATCCTAAAATCAAATACATTTCAATATATTTTTCTAATCAATAAATATCAAATGATGCCTAACTATGCGAGACTTTTAAATTATTTAAGTCAACTATTATATCCTATTGATAAAAGTTTCCAAATATCAGCTAACTATTATATCATGTTAACGTGGTCAAACATTGTCAACTATTATATCCCATTGGTAAAGTAGATATTGTCAACTACTATATCCCACAATACAAACTGGAGGCTATTAACTATTATATCACTTTAACATAGCCAAATATTTTCAACTATTACATCCCGTTGGCAGGATTAGATATTGTCAACTATTATATCGTGTTAATAGGATCAGATAGTGTCAACTATTATTCTCGTTGATATGGTCGAACTAACTATAAGAAAAAACATAATTTCAAAATTCAATTCACAAAACATAATATATCCATAATTTTTCACTTTTATAACAAAACAAATCTTAAATTACTTTCACACTAATCACTATTTGATATATAGATAGTCAAGGAATAAAAAAAAAAAAATTTCCTCATTAAGGATCACATAAAAGACAAACAAATATATATGTTTTTTTTTAAAACTAGATAAATATCATTTATACAATAACATGTAAAAAGGTTTTCTTTTGCAAAAGCTATATTAATATCTTCTTACCTCAAACGAAAGACTTTAAAATCTTGAATAAGCTAATCGCATTGTAACTGAATGAATATTTCACCCCTAGCATAATAAAGAGGAACTATTATCATTAATTATTCACCTAAAATTATAGATTTGAAAATCCTAACAATGTCATAATGTTAATATTATTAATCCTAATAATATTTTAAACATCCTAACTATTGATATTATTATCCTAACTATAAAAGTCGAATTCCTTTCGAATATGATTTCAAATATTTATTTATTTTAATATTCTTAATTAATTCACCTACTTGATTACTGTTATTGATGCTTCTTGATTTAAATACATAATGCTCGAGTTATGTGAAAATACAACTTATATTTGTCCAAGGAACAAGTTATGAGGTTTTCACTTTCGTTGCAACCCCTAATTTCTCATAGTAACTCTCTATTCACTGTTAAGTCCATCTAGGTATTTAGAGTGGTACTTTTGTAAGACAATTATTTCCTTAGGTGTGCTATTGGTTACTGTTAAGTCCATAAAAAAGAACAACTTGGACTAGGTGAGAATCGATCGTTGCGCCCGCGATCCCTACACAATGCTAATTGATGTATTATGCTAATGAAATCCATTTAGTACCAGACATTTTTTATTCCCTAAACCTCTTTAATTAAGTTAATTATAGACCTTCCTTAATTAAATCACACTGCATGAAATAGTCAACCCTCCAAGCTCCCATTCTCATTGTCACCAAGGAGACTCTAGATAAATGTCAAAATCAGGCCTTAATCAAGATTCCAAATATGATTTAATTATAAGAAATCATAATCATCAAATATTTACATCAACAACATCAATACAAGCATATTTCCACAAAACTATGAAAATAATCTAAATCAAACATCAAGATCCAAATAATCAACCCTAGAGCGCTAGTCTCATCACAGAGTCACAATACCAAACTATGCTAATATAACCATGAAATTCAAATCAGGCGAAGAGTAGGTGTTGGGTACAAATTGTATCGAAGTCGAATCAATCCTCAAACTCCTTTAAATCGGTGATTACAATCTTCCTTCGTAAGTCAAATCTTCATGAAAGAGGTCCAATCCAAGGTATGATAAGCTCTAAATCAAAACCCTAATTGATTCCAAATTAGGATAAGAGAAACCCTAATGTGATGTTCTCCCTCGAAATTCGAACGCTAAAAATTCTAAAATAAATGTATTCATAGTGTTTTGGGAAATGGGTCAAAAATAGCAGGTTTGCATCAGGCCTGCACTGCTTTTCACAACAAGTATGTACGTGGCAACCCATAATTCGCCTACGATTATTGCGGCATGTGATTCTTTGTCGCGACAAGTCAGAGAGTTTAATCCTAGAATTTCCTTTGGTTGTCTCGGCAAATGTTTCGTTGTCGAGGCAAAGCAGTGAGTTGTTTTTCCAGGATTCTCTAGATGTCGAGGCAAGTGTCTACTTGTCACGACAAGTCAGAAGCTGATTTCCAATTTTCCATTGCTTGTCGCGGCAATCATTTGCTTGTCGTGACAAGTGCCTTGTTTTCTGCACTTTGCTTCCCTTTGCTTGTTTCTTATCCAATTTGCTTGTTTTTCATCATAATTCTTGCAAAACAAGTGGAAAGGGGATTTATCATAAATTTGCATAATCAATGTGTAAATTTAGCATCAAAAGCCCATAATGAACATATAAAAACATGCTTAAATGTTAATGAGATTCATACCTAACACATACCCTGTCAATTTCCACAAGATATCGGGACCATCGAGCTACAACTCCACATACATTAATTTTTGTCCTCATTGACCTTAAATCCTGACTCTACCCTTAGTTCGAGCCAACTCTATGTAGTGAGAGGATGTTAAGAAACTCCACCCTTAGTTCGAGCCAACTCTCTGTAGTGAGAGGATGTTAAGAAACGTGATATTCATAATAAACTCAAATCATATACGTTTAAGTTTTTAGGAAAGTTGATAGTTTAACTATAATATGAGTATTTAACTCTTTATGAGATCTTATCTTGTAATAACTTTTTTAATTTAAAATTTTATCATTTGTATAGGGTGGATTAAATGAAGTTATCTTAGTAAAATAATATAATGCTTATTATTGGAGATAAATTTTATAAACTTAAACTTTTAGAGGTCAATAAAATGCCGTAATAGATTTATTGGGACTTATTTATAAATATATTATTAGATTAAAAATATATAATTAAAGTTAATAACTTTAAACAATAATTTTTTTTGATAAATATATGATAAGATCCCGATGCTTCAGCCTCATTTGGTCGAAGTAGCTCCTGAACTGGTTCACCCCGTGCAGCTAAAAAAATCACTCATTTGGCTTGACATCCACCTACCGTTCTTCCACATCACATTATTTCTGTTAGTTCATAACAGTGTTTAAAAACCCAAATCAGTGACTGAATCGAAAAAGTTATCGATTCTAGGTTTAGGGGTCGAACTGATGATCAAATTATGATCGAATTGGATTAAACTAAGATTGAAAATATCACCGATCGACGATTTGATCATTTAAACCGATTTTTAAAACACCGATCCATCGTGTCCAACGTAACATGATTACTATCCTAATGTTGAACAAAGAACATGAACTCATCACACGACTGAACCATGCCATAACATATTCATATCTTTCATGTGGTGGAATAGGAGTTAGAACAAAAATTCATGATATTATTATATTTTATAAAACAAAAATTTGTATTAAGAACTTGGAATATTTTTAACCAGATTTTCTTTGTTTTTAAATATTTTTTATTAAAAATAAATTTTCATCTATATAATAGTTTTTTTTTTTTACACTATTATGCTTTTTTACCGTTAACATTTTAATTACGATGTAATAAATTGTTCTTATTAGGACTCAAAACCCCTCTTCTTTCGACGTCCAGTCTTTTTTAAAACGCTTTATTACATGAACTAAGAATGATATCCCACTATCATGTTTTAATGCATCTAAAAAAATATCTATTTTTTTTAGAATAATTGATCAATGACAATTCCCATACATGGCCTGAGATGAGGACAAGATTGAGATTGGAGATGAAAAAGAAAGAAAAACGGTGGGGTTGGTAAAAATGCATGTTGGTCTGCCATTGAGTCCATAACTTATTATGGCTATCAACATAATTTGATTAATTAACACATAGGAATATTGTTATGTTTGGTACCAGAAAATTTGATTATAATATAAGGAAAAGAAAATAAAGAAGAAAAGTAAAAATAAATAAATTCTTTAAAAGAAGTGAATATTAAAATTAAATTTAATAAAATATTTTTATTTACTACTTCAAAACCTATATTATTTACAACTCATTAATAAATTAAATATTTTAAAATATAAAAGTTTTTTGAAAATTTATTTATATTTTAATTTTTTTAGATTTTTTATTAGATTACTTAAACATAATAAGATTATTTTTCCTTAATTTGTTTTTCTTTCTATAGCACCTTTCAAAAATCAAACACAACATATAAATTCTAAAAAATTCTCATAATTAGCTTGGCTGTTTTTTTTTTTTTTAATTTCTATTCCCTTTTACATATTATGCTTTAATACTTTCTTTTTACAAAAATTTGATCATGGGTTTTCTCGTATACCCATCCCACCTTTATACCACTCGAACCAAGCCTCAATGACATAAATATTGCCTTTTCTTTTTAGCAAATACATTAAAATTAGTTGAAAATCTATGAAGTTTCAAATTATGAATTAGTGAAATAAGTAATATATCTAAAAATAATTTCCCATTTTGGCATTTTTTTCTTCTGTTTTTGTTTTTGTTTTTATTTGTTGCTTGGTTTGTTTTGTTTCCATTTTCATGCTTCTTTCGCCCAATCTTTCTACGAAAGCAATGTAGATAGAAAGAAACAAAATTGGGGCAACACTTAGTGTTGGAAGTATGACTTCTATTGGCTATATTGGTTCAGGGATTGATCCAATCCAATATAATATTTAAGTGAGTTTACAATTATTTTTAATTTGGGTTGGGTTGAGTTATTTTAATCCATATTCTATAATATATATAAATCATATTATATTAAAACTATTTAATTTTTAAAATATTAAATTAGATCATGCACTTTGTATATTACAGAGTAGACCTTAATCAATTGTCCAAATTGCAATCTCAGTTACTACTGATTACTAGAGAAGACACAGTGAGAGCAGCAGGCTAAGAAGTGGGCCTGAAATTAGCCCAACAATATACCACAAGAAGAAAGCCCAAATCTACCAAGAATATGGGCTTGAAAGGCCATTAGTCTATTGACAAGGCCTATGTGAGCCTTGAAGAACAATAACATTATTGGGCTAAGCCCTCAAATAATTTAAATGGGATAAACCCTTAAACAGACTAGTATGAAGTAACAATAAAATTAAAAATTAATTATTTTAAATTTTACCCAAAAAACATATGAAAGGTAGATGAAAATTACAAATAAAAAGGATGAAAATATAAATTTTTTTTAAATGTTTAAAATTAAA
Source organism: Tetrastigma voinierianum (assembly GCA_016808115.1). Taxonomy (NCBI): domain Eukaryota; kingdom Viridiplantae; phylum Streptophyta; class Magnoliopsida; order Vitales; family Vitaceae; genus Tetrastigma; species Tetrastigma voinierianum. The sequence continues at coordinate 151,876 of JAEQBH010000403.1, forward strand.
TTGTAACAAAACTAGTCTTTAAACAAATTAGATACAAATAAATATAAAAAAAAAAAAATACAAAATACAAATTAACATTTGAGTTGATGGCATTAGGAGGAAGCAATACATATGGATGGAAAATTAGCAATGGGGTGGGTTTTTGATTTGGGATCCTCATTAGATTTTTTAACGAGTTTGTGATTTTTTTTTATTACAAATGATCGCTAATACATGGAAACAAATTTACAAAAATGAAGAGGGAGAGAAGAAAAATTACAAAGAAAAATTTCAGTAAGAAAATAAACGAGTCTTAGTAAGAGATTGAGTCGCCGAGTCTCGTGAGGAGTCACGATCTCCTTAAAACATATTTGTCATCTCCTTTGGTCCTTGGAGAAAATCACTTCGACATCTGTCTTTTAGGATAAACAAGGTATTATTAGCACCACAACACCTTGATACTACTCCGACGAACTGAAACAATGTTGCTCTATCTTTGGGGAAGGACAAGGAAGAAGACAAAGGAAAACAACCTTGGGTAGAGCTGTTGAGCGTGTTCCTTAGAGAAGATCCTGACGCTCTATATATAAACTTTAGGCAAAAAGATGAACTAATGAGATGAAAGAGAAGGAATTAAAGTCTTTTACAATTTCACTATAAATGGAAGGGGAAATCAATATGATTATAAAAACCCATTATGTGAACATTTCCAAATTAAAGCAAAGTTGAATTTCATTCAAAACAGATGAAAAATCCAACAATTCCCCACATGAATGAAATTGACACCCAAAGACTAGACAAAAGATTCCTCATAAGTGATAGAGCATGTGGCTGAAATCTACATAGTGTATAGAGGTGTTACCCTTGAACCTTCCCCTCGTAGGCAGATGTTTTACTTACTAACTAAACAAAGAGGATGAGTGCCTAAAACACTCATATTATACTCGTGTCCGCTTTATGTTTTTAGTTGATTTTACATTTAAATAAGTGCATTATAGCCCAAGTTTTGATTTGTGGAGTTTTTGTGAATTGCAGGTCAAGAGGGTTTGGGCAATTTGGAGCTGAACAAAAGAAGCAGAAGAAACACTGGTAGCCACATTGCGACGTCGCAACGTCGCGACGCTTGGTCAACAGAGGAAAGTCAACAAGTAACCCAACGTCGCGACGTCACCACGACGCCAAGATCATTAAAAGCAATGGAGACCCACTGCATCGAAGAACGTGCGTATCTGAGCCAAAGCATAGCAAAGAGCGACTGTGATCATCGAGAAGACACTTTCTTTTTGTATTTTCTCGATAAATGTTGATGATTTATAGATTGATTATGTGTATACACATTTTACACATCACACTTTCGGCCTATCAAGTCGTCGCGACATTGAGACCCAACGTCGAGACGTTGCCCCTGTTTTATGAACCTCAACATTCTTTCTTCTTCCCCACGCGAACCCTAAGACCGAGCTCTCACATCTACCAGCCCTAGGCCACTCTTACTAGCCTTGATAGTGCCTCCATCCCCCATTGCCCTACATTACTTGGTGCCCTAATCCAGGTTTGTGTACGGCTCCGGGGAAGCTTAGAACCATCCTCGAGTGCACCCTGTGTTATTCTTTGGGTTTCGTTAGGTCTAGGAAGGCACCTAGGGTCTGTCTAGGGTTATAGGCGATTCGAAAGTGAGCCGCAAAGACCATCTCCACAAAGGCCCCCAGTGTTCGATACTCCGCCCCGAGCCAGCTAGCGGCCGCAAGTGAGCCAATTGTTCCCACTGCATCACTTGGGTGTTAGAGGTGTTGAGACCACATCGAGGTAAGGCACACTTTGGCCATCATCTCAGCCCGCCCATACGCACCAATGTTGAATAAGCGGTAAAAGATGACCGCAAAGAGAGGTCGGGCCAGTGAAGAGCCCGCACACAGTTACAACCATGACAAGTTTCATTTAATAGAGTAGCGTTAGAGGTTCCTGGCCATCTCCAAAAAATCGGTCGCTCATTAAGGAGAAGGGCTTCACCCACCCGAGGATTTTTTTTTGCAAGACACCATAACAAGGTGCAGGGCATCAGGCCAACCCCCTACACCGGGCCTACTACTATAGTCCTAGAATTTCTACGCCAATCTCGCTCCCACATGAATAAAAGGTTAGGGTGTGGGTTTGTCTGACGGCGAAGTCCATAAACGACCCCAATGGTCAGATATCAGATTTACTGTCTCTGCGACTCACTGACTTGATCAGACCCAGGTTGCAGTCAGAGAGGAAACCAAATGCTGAGGCATGCTCTAAATTTCCAGGCCAAACAACTTGCCTATATCTCAAAGGTTTGGCACCACTTTATCACCTCACGGCTCTTACCGACTACCAATGTCTGCGAGGTGACGGCCAAGCGAGCTTTGCTAAATTTCACCATCCTTCAGGACATCCCCTTCGATGTAGGTCAGGTTATAGAGGACGCGATCCTCTATAACAAAGATGCCAAGATGAATTTAGGACACCCATTCCTTATTTTTGGCTTGTGCAAAAGGGCCGGGGTCCCCCTAGAGGACAACGAGGCGTGGATACACCCCATAAAGACTATATCTGGTCAAGAAGGACAAGTCGGGTGTGCCACGCCTCGAATCGATGTATGACTCGGGCAATGAACCCTCAGATGAGGATGAGCTTCGAGAGCATCGCCTTGCGCAGCCTTCCTACGATCCCTGTGTGGTGACAAGCACATACCTCCTCCCATCCACCACCGCCACAGACTTCCTCCTATCCCCCACCGCCACAGTCTTCCTCTCATCCACCACCACCATAGCCGTCCTAGGAGGAGGATCCGATCGCCTCCTTCCACTATCCCGAGACCCTATGTTGACCCCGCCAAATTGCTTCTTTGATGCCCATTCGGGGGATGAGACCCAGGAGCACCGAGTCCTCATCAACCAGGATGCGGGAGGCCCTTCGGCCGACATGCATAGCCTCCCACAACTGTGCGACCATCCTCAATCGCAATCCCTTACTGTAACCAGCTCACCCCTGCATCCTCACCCCTCTTCCACCTGCACCGCTCCGCAGCTGATCCGCCGATCACCGTGGAAGTTCTTACACCCTTTCTCTCGCTCTTTCATAGACATTGGGAAAAGCCCATAATTTGCTCAAATGGTGACTGCCTTAAGATGTTAGCTGTTTTGTGTTTGTGTGTTTTGTTTTTGAGTTATACTTGTGTTTTTCTCCTTTAGTATGTTTGTGGTTATATATTTAGTTATGTGTCTTGTTTAGGCTCAGGTGAGGTATTTTTCCTGCTTTCGTTCATTGGGAGTTCCCAGTTTCAATTTGTTTCGGTTTTAGGATTGTTTTAGGTAGTGTGTGCGCGATGCCATGAATGCTAATCGAGGATCACTTTTGACCACTTTGAATCTTGTAGGAAAAACAAAGCATAATCAAGAAAGGATCCGTAGAGTGTTAGATGCTCGGGAATTTCTTGTTAGATAGGTAGGGAGACAGAGTGAATCACCTCAGGGATATTTAAGAAACCAATTCCCAACTAGCCTATCGCACCCACACACAGATGATCGCTAGGGTATGCATAGGCTCCGAACCTGACTTACTAGGGTCCAATTAACCTTGGGGGATTCTAGCCACCTAAGTGATGGGACACCTAATCAAAAAGAGGATTGCCATTGAGCCCCAAATAAATAAAATAAAATAAAATAAAAAACCAATATGAATAGAATAAGTGGGATCTTCTAATCGGAATCCTGGGCACAGTCCGAGGGGCCTTTCAAAGCCTAATGCTCAAAGCCAACTGGCCGAGAGCCATTGACTTCACTCGGCCTACATGATGTAAGATGGAAGTTTCCCATAACTTAGGCCCTTAGGTTTAGTTCCAATGTTCGGGTGAAGTTCGAGGGAACTAAATGCCCAAAGGCTCCTAACTAATCGGGTGGAGTCACCAACGACCTCGACGCAGAGCACTTAACATAAACTTACGGGCACTAGTTTTTCTTTCAGGAGTAGGTATGTTAAGTGAATACAAATGGTGCGTTCTTATCCTTCTGTAGTTAGACGCTTCCAAATAGGTAGGTTGGATTCAAGTTTGGGGGTATCGGAACCAAGTTGTACTCTCAGTGGACTTCATGCATCAATTGCACATGCCTGGAATGGCTATTGTGGGATTTAGAGGTCGAAGTCACTTGTCAACTGAACCATGTTCAGTTGAGTTCCTTCGAAAGTCGAACATCCTTATGGATCCTCTGAAATTCAAGTGAAAAGGCAAGATTTGTAAGTCAGTCCATTTTTATCCTTCTTCTAGCAGCATTGGCATCATAATCATGGCGTCGAGTTTAGTATGTTAGGGTCTTTTGTGTTGAGTTTGGAGTTGGTTTCTTGCTTGGGGACAAGCAAGAGGCTAAGTTTGGGGGTGTGATGAGTGCCTAAAATTATATTATACCGCATCCGCTTTATGTTTTTAGTTGATTTACATTTAAATGTTTATTATAGCCCAAGATTTGATTTGTGGAGCTTTTATGAATCGCAGTCAAGAGGTGGTTTTCGGGCACCTGAGCCAAATGTATAGCGTAAGAAACACTAGAAACCATGTCGCAACGTCGCAACGTCGCGATGCCTGGTCAATAGAGGAGTCAATATGACTCAATGTCGCTGACGGTCATTGTCGTCATGATCACGCAACGCTATGACGTCACCACGATTTCTACCTCAGCATCATTAAAAGCAATGGAGACCTAATTTCGAGGCATTGAAGAACATGCGGACTGGAGCGCGAAAAGCAGAGCAGTAGCAACTTAGATCATTGGAGAAGACACTTTCTTTTTGTATTTCTTCTTTTCTGATAAACTGCTGATGATTTATAGATTGATTATGTGTATATTTAGTTCCAACATGTTCTATATTTCTATCTAGGGTTTTTGTTGAACCCTGTCACAATTGAATGAATTAAGGTTTAAACATTTATTATTCAGTTTATTTATGATTCGCATTGATCTGCTCTATATCTGTGATTTAAATACATGGTAATGTCTGGCCAACATTGACATGATCTGGCTGGGTATCCGAGATCGAGAGATAAAGACTCCCATGGATTTGAATAGGGTGACCCTTGGTTAAATCGGTGAATAGATATATCCCGATTCCGAGTGTGGCGATTAGGGTTTGAACATTTAAGTTGCCGAGTATCGGGTCAAAAGGGGCGACGCACCCAACCCTACAGTGAGATGGAAAGTGCTATACCGAGAGAGAGGGTATTTCCAGAGGCACACACCCCGGCCATCAAGAAGTCATTAATAGACTAAGTAGTAATTCCTATAGGTAATAATCCATTAAAAGTGGCAGGGGGAGACAAATCCCTAGTCTTTACAAGCAGAGTAATTCTACAAGTTAATTAGGTTTATTTTTAATCACACACGTTATTTAGATAGAAATTGTAGTTTAAGTCCGATAATATTATAAGAACAATTTCAAGAGGGGTCACCACATTTCTCCTCAGGGACTATATCCAGACTTAGGTACACTATATTATCAGGTGACGCCCATTTCCCTAGGTTCCAGCTAACTACACTAATCCATTGAAAACCTCGTGTGCCCGATATCATGAGACCCATACATGAGTAAAAATGACCACACAAATTCTGCCACAATATACTTACCAAAATATATCCAACTATATTACAATAGTTTCAAGAGTTGTTACATCACTCTTAATACAAAACATTATATTAAAACTAACATGTTCTAATATAATATACAAAACATGGATCAAGGCCACAATCCGCCCGGCCTATGATGTTGGCTCCCTAAGGAGCACCATCTTCCCATGTCTCCGTGACCAGCGTGGTCCCCACGACACGGAGCCGAATGCCTAGTAGAGATAAGTCCTACAAGGGCTATTCCCCACCTAAATGCATATGAATGGTCAAACAACTAAGCACACACCAACCTAGGACATGCAATCCTAGCACAGAATCCTACGTGTCATGAATGAGATACGACTCATCATGCCCCATATATCAAGTCCTCACCGATTCTCAAAACATATTTGCCATGCATGAAAACCATTTCCAAACAAAGGTATTTGTGTTTACCCGTGGACAACCCTTCGATATAAATAGTGGACACACTCCGATAATCTATTTTGTGGACAACCCTCCGATGTATATCAATTCGGCATACTTCGACGATTGACATTATATGGACTACCCTCCGATGTATATCAATTGGGCATACTCTGACGATTGACATTTATGGGCGACCCTCCGATGTATATCAATTCCGACGATTGACATTATATGGACAACCCTCCGATGTATATCAATTGGGCATACTCCGACGATTGATATTGTGTGGACAACCTTCCTCGATATTGCAGGGGACATATGGTCAACCCTCGAAACAATTCTCTCAAGAAACCACCTCATGCACTCACTCCTACTGTTCTAGGGTGCCCCAATGCATGTGAAATGCAATGAGCCATTTCCATTTCCTTAACCCGTGCAACACCATGCAAACCGTGGATCTCCATTGGACTTCGTCCAAAGTACGAGTCCACAACCCATTCACCAATGATGATGAATGACAACGACTATGCACTCACACCCACACCATGCGATGTCCCCATGCACCAGTGCAATGCAATTGTGCCATTGCACTCTAAGTCATGCCCAATGTATAAAGACCTCTACATGGACACCTTATAACGTACACTACCTGCAGGTACCATGGACACTCATGTTCACTGCACAAAAGTCCACACATTCATTAAACGTTAATATACATGCAAATATACTAACATTTATCACATTCATGTCAATGATGATCAAACAAGCATGCATCAACATCATTCCGACTACTACTTAGACAAGTAATGTCACACTCAAATCCCTAGTTACATCATGGCGATAATGCCCAATAAATCATTAGCTTACAACATGCCAATAACCATAGTCCACACGAAAAACACATCACAAACCCAATATGTTAGAGCATTACATTGACATCCAAGCATGACACCTCTAACCAAGAAATTCCATTTCAATCAATCACACAAACACATGTTAACATTTCACTAAGCTACTACTCAGGGCAAGTAATGACACACCTCATTTCCTAGGCTAATTCATGACATATCATGCACCTAAGATAACCTACAACCTGCCATGTAATGGCCACTTCAACACACAACTCCTCACATCTACACAACTAACAATTAGCACACTTGTTGTAACAATCAATTTTTTTCAACAAGGATGTGAGCACCACTGTAAAACTCCGAAAATTTTACTTTCTCGAGAGATAAGAAACGGTAATTTCGGCCGTAACCGAATTTTTCTAGATCTTAGATGACGAAATGGACTTCACCGTTGGAATCGTCTCACAAAATCTAGCTACCACGTCGAATTTCGTCGAATTTTGAGACAGTCGGAATTTCACGTTTTTCGAGGCACCGAGAGGGGTGCGAGACACTTGGCATGAGGTGAGTGGCTCATAGTGTGCCACGTGTCAAAGTGTAAATAGTCAAACCAGAGAGCCAAGTAAATTAATGTGACATGTGGTATCCTCCCACTGGATGGAAATCCAGTGAGCTGATAAAAGAGGATAAGGTGTAATCCTATGAGCCAATAGTAGGCTGACATGTGGCAAGAGGAGTACTCTCCCACTTGACCAACTTGACCCAACCGTTTGAGTGGGGGGAAAAGAGAGGATTTTTAGAGAGAGAAAAGGAAAGAGAGAGAAAGGAAGGGATTTTAGAGAGAGAGGCTCCACCTTCTCTCTAAAATTTTCCGATGATTCACCCTCTTGCCCCGACGAGCCAAGAGGCAAAGTTACTTCATCACTGCAGTACACAGGCATTCGTTTTGTGGAGTTTCGACAACTCAGGGAGGTAGTCTTCTCCTACTTGGTTTATTTTCGGCTTAAGAACCATTAAAATGGTTTGGATGGTATGAGACCGTGAGCGGTTCACTGGGTCGTCCCAAAATTAGACTGCATGTCAGAAACGGACCCATTTTAGACAGTCCCGGATTGATCTCGGATTGAAAATGGTCCTTGTGTGCCTTATATATGTGTGTTATATTTGTGTGTTATGGCTTGATTTTTGAATAACATGCAAATTGTGGTTTTGGGTGTCGTGAGGCTCTGAATGGCTACTGGATTTCCTTGCTCAAAAGAAGTGGAACCGATGTTTCACGTAGGCCGCTCCATGTTTGGAGACTATTAAAACAGTCCGGGTTGATGGTTGGACTAAAATTGTCCATGTGTGTTGTTTGCATAATATTGCTTAAATTGTTTATTAGCCCATGTGAGCTAATTTTGATGTTATTGCTATGAATAAATAACATGTGGTTAGTATGTGAATTTTGTTAATATATACATGCTTGATATATATATTAACATGAATTGTTTAAAAATAATAATTTTATCGGAAAGTTGTCCGAAGAATTGTGTTGGGAAAATTGTTCAACAATTAACGTCGGAGGGGCCCATGAATTGTTTCGGAGAGTTACCCAACAAATTCACCTTGGAGGATTATCCAACGTATTTATATCGGAGGGTTGCCCACAATTAAAACAAATATTTTTTTTTGGAAACGATTTTTATACATGACATAAACATGTGTGAGGGAGTCGGTGAGGATTCGAGACATGCGATTGGGCATGTAGATATTCAAGTAGGATCATGCATTTGCTTGAATGTGTTTGGTTGCCATTACATGTGCACTTAGGTGGGGAGTAACCCATGTAGGGGAATCTCAACTATTCAAGTATCACAATCTCTATTACAGAAAATTATTTATGTATGTTAGAAGATGGCGCCTACTGTGAGTGCCATTTTTGGCACAATAAAGTCGATTGTGGCTTGATATGTATTTTGTAAACATGTACAGAATATTTAATTTTAATATATGTTCAGATTGAGAGTGATGTAATAAATCTTGAAACTATGGTAATATAGTTGATTATATTTTTGGTGAGTATGATGTAGGCCAATGCGCATTCATTTTTACTCACGGGATGTGCCTCTACGATATGAGACACACAAAGCTCAGCAGTCGACGGTCACGGGACCCTTGAAATGGGGTGTCACACCAATTGCCACAGTGCCATGGTCCAATTCTACTCCAAGATCTTTACATGTAGTTCAAGAACACCCAAAAGGAGTTCGTATTTAAAAGTTACTGGGCCATAAAAGTTGAGGCTTCAGAGTGAATAAAGGATCGACGACGGAATCCATCGTGGGCCTACTATTTTTCGTCATTTTTTGCACTAAATACGAAGTTCAAATTTTATCAAACTATATATAGATGGATTCTAGTCTAAAGGGCTTTCCGATGAGAGTCAAGAACACCAAAACGGAGCTCGAGGAGAAAGTTACACCCAGTCCGAAGAGGCCTGCACAACAAAGGTACTGGGCAAAGAAGGTGAAACCCACGAATTACTTTCTCTCTCCCCGGGCCTTATGGGCCCCACATGCTACTCTTCCACCCCAAACTCATCCCGAAACAACCCTTTTCACCTGCAATTTTTTTAAACCCATCCCACCGAGTCCAGCGACACAATTCAAACATAAACATGGCGACAAAACTCGTCTCCGAACTCAAAATTTAAAATCATCTTCAAAGCTACCCAAAAAACTGACATCATAGCCCCAAACTAGAAAATTCGCTTTTGTGTTCGGGAACAAACCAAACAGCTCTAGGGCTCAACCAAGACCAAAACAAAGATTTAGATGAAATATAAACCCAGTAGGAAGGTTCCCTACCTCTTGGAGCGAAGATCTAAACTTTTGAGTCCCAAGACTCAAGACTCCATGGCCTTCCCGAACTTTCATCGAATCTCGATTTTAAAAATTCTTGATTCTGTCCACACGTTGCTCCCTCGACGAGTACTCGACTTTAAGTCTTCGTCCGACCTAAATCAAGGCCACGATCACCATAAATCTTAGAGAGAAGATAGAGCTTCTCTCACTAGATTTTCTTCAAACCCAAATCTTCGGGGCTGAAACCGTATGTTGCCTGGTGACCTACGCATAGCTCCTCGTCGAGTATGAACTTTTAAATCTTGGCTCAACGGATTCCGACCAGCCGATCTCCATAGATCGTAGAGAGAAGAAGTTTCCCTCCTCTCTCTCTCTACTCACACCCACTGCCATTTTTTCCAAAAAAAATGGAGAAAATCCCATCTTTTCCTATTTACCCTTTTAAGTTTGCTGGATCGTTGTGGCTCACTTCGCCACTTGTCCACGACTGTCCTGGTTCAAGTCAGTCTCAAACAATTTATTTATTTTTAGTTCAATTTATTTTAAATGAACTTAACTCAAGTCATTTCTAATCCCCGAGATTTTTAGAAAATCTCGTCTCGGGTTAATAGATACCTAAATTCAAAATCTACAAATAATTCCCACTACCTAGGAATTCAAATAAACTCTTTTAAGTTACCTCGTTGAGACTGACTAACGACAGCTTGTTTTATATATCCGAGCTCTAGGGAATTTTCTAGGCTTCCCTGAGCCATTTCAACAATTTATTATTATTATTTATTTATTTTTTTACTTTTAGAAAATTTTAAATTTTTCGAGGTTTTACAACTTGATAAGACGCGTGCACTTACGCACATAGGCGTACACATTTTACACATCACGCTTTCGGCCTATCAAGTAGTATGATGTCCTTGAACTGCTTCATATTTCCTGTAGACGACATACTACACACAAGAATCTTCCTAACATTTCATAGTTCTCACTTTTATGTTCGTTTTGGCCATGAACATGCGCCTGGTTCTACAAGAGTTTAATAGGAATTATGCTTTATTCAATTCCCTTTAAAGCGGCCCCACTTCACCCTTACATAGGTAATCTCAAATTAAGAGTAGCTCATGTTACTCTTTCCAAATGTATGGAGATCATTAAAAGCATAGCTTAACCTCCTTCGTATGAGCATCACTGTTTCATCACAAGAATGGATACAGGAAGATCCCCATAGTAATCATATTAAAGCCTTTACAATTTAGTTGTCTCTTTTGAACCTAGATCTTAGGATCTCCAAATACCTAGGTCAAGGTATCTTGATGTGGAACTCCCCGCGCATGCTCTTGCTGCAGATCCACCAACGATGTGAATTATCCTTAAGACCTTCAAACACAACTGAAAATGACCCCCTTCCTAAAAAAGATTCGTCCTCGAATCTTAACCATAATTTTGTTGATGGCACGAAAATAAATACACATTCTCCATAAACCATCCTTTTTGGGTAAAGTAGTACAAGTAAAACACATGAACTAATCAATTCCTCAAATGGGCATTGACGCTCCTTTGTCTCCTTAAGTGGCAAACTACTAGGACTATCCCCGAGAAATACATCCTCGAACTCCTATAACAAAGAAGAAACAACACTAGGCAAAGAAGAATCAAGATCGTTAATGTTCAAGAGCGTCTCTTTGTACAAAAGTACAAACTTAGGCTTGTTAGAATGAAAAACACTCTTGATCTCACTCTTTTTTGTATAGGAAACTTTTCTTTTTTCTTTTGTCTCCGCTTCTTCTTTTCTTGTTCACTTCCCCGATCTTTTTGTTGCCTCTTCTTTTTCAAGTTCATATTTAGATATTTTTTTCTTTTACTCTCTTTTCTTTTCTCAATTTCTTTTTCCTCTTGTTTTTCTTTTCTTTCTTTTTCTTTCTCAGTCTTTTTTGAATCACACTCTTGCATTAACCTCACTTGATCTTCATACACCTGTTTTGGTGTCAATGGTACAAGAGTTACAAGCTTGTCTCATGAAACTAAACGATTCCTAAACCACATGGTCAGCTCTCCTATCAAATTGCCAAGGCCTGCCCAACAAGATGTGAGAAGCATACATAGGGACAATATCACAAAGAACCTCATCATGATACTTCCTAATTGAAAATGACACTAGCACTTGCTTTTGCACCTTCACTTCCCACTGCCTTCAAACCACCAACATACGCTTGGGGTGTTCAAGTGTCGGTATCAGCTTCTCAATTAACAAAGCATTAGCAACATTAACACAACTCCCACCATCAATAATCAAACTACAAACCTTATTATTAGCATGACGGCGAGTATGGAAAATGTTCCCATGTTGTTGCTCAACGACATCCTCCTTCACTTGGGCACTCGAAACACACCTTCTCATTAACACCTCTCCTTCCATTGGATATTCATCTTCATCTACAAATACATTCTCAAGCTCTTCATGATTCAAGGCTGCTCCAACACGCCTCTCTTGTCTTTGAGTTTGAGGAAGTATTCGTCTCAGCATGGCTCCATTTTGTTAAATCCAATCTCGAATGTCATTCATTCGAACCTCCAACTTGCAAAGTGTTCTTGCATTGCATATGGCAGATGAAGGATCGTCCCCGTCCTCCTCCTATTTGGCATGATCACCTCAAGACATGATCAAATAAAAGGATTGAATTACATAAAGAAACCTCATGACACTTCCTCACATGATTCTTTAAAATAGATCACCTGACAAAAAAAAAACAACCATGTGCTAGACCAAATTACTAGTCGATGATTAGCCCCCATAATGGAAAGCTATCAAGACTGACCAAAAGTCGAATTCTTCAAAAAATGTTTTTCCTCCGATTGAGCATAATTGATGAAGCACAAATTCCCTTGCTTCTTTTGTCCTTTAATTACCCAATTGCAGGGATGATCAAATTACAAATAGCCTTGAGGATATTTATGATTCGACTTTGTGGGCTCTAATTCCTCCAAAAGGCTCACTTGCTCGAACTCTTCTTGTAATGTTGGGTTGGCCCAAATGAACTCCTTCATGAGCCCATTTAGTGCCTCTTGAAACTTTTTGGCCCTTGGTCTTGTAATAGGCATAACCGACATCTGAAGCAGATCATTTGTCTCTTCTGTGTTACAGGAATTTAAGGATGTATTCCAAGAGGATGGTCCTAGTGGCTTATCACCCTTTAGGGGCATTGAACACCAAATTGACTTTTGTCCTGGAGTTACAATTCTCAACCGACCAGCTTATAGGACTAATCCTGAGGAGACAAAGGAGCTACAACGCCAAGTGGAAGAATTGATGGCTAAAGGACAAGTGAGAGAGAGCCTTAGTCCATGTGCTATACCAGTCTTGCTTGTACCTAAGAAAGATGGTTCGTGAAAGATGTGTGTTGATTGTCGTGCCATCAACAACATTACGATAAAGTATTGTCATCCTATACCTAGGTTAGATGACCTACTTGATGAGTTGCATGGATCTTGTTTGTTTTCAAAAATTGATTTGAAAAGTGGTTATCATCAAATTAGAATGAAAGAAGATGAGTAATGTTTTGCGAGCTTTCCTTGGAAAATTTGTTGTTGTCTACTTTGATGACATTTTAGTGTATAGAAAAAGTGTGGAAGAACATGTTGACCATTTAAAATATGTTCTTGAGGTTTTAAGGAAAGAAAAGTTATTTGCCAACCTCAAAAAGTGCTCTTTTTGTAATGAGAAAGTGAATTTTTTTGCATGTTGTCAGTGCAAATGGCTTCGAGGTGGATGAGGAAAAGATAAAGGCTATCAAGGAATGGCCAATACCAAAGACCATATCTGAGGTAAGAAGTTTTCATAGCTTGACTAGTTTTTATGATCGTTTCATTAAAGACTTTACCACAATAGCCGCACCACTTACTAAAGTAATAAAGAAGACTGTTGGTTTTAAATGGGGAGTTGAGCAAGAGGATGCATTTCAATTGCTTAAAGATAAGTTGTGCATTGCTCCATTACTTGTTTTACCAGATTTTTCAAAGACTTTTGAAATTGAATGTGATGCATCGAGAATAGGTATTGGTGTTGTTTTGATGTAGGAAAGGAAGCCAATTGCTTACTTTAGTGAAAAGCTCAATGGTGTTGCCTTGAAGTATCCAACTTATGTGAAAGAGCTTTACGCTTTGGTGAGGGCTTTATAGACTTGGCAACATTACCTTTAACCAAAGGAATTCGTCCTCCACACAAATCATGAGTCCCTAAAACACTTGAAGGGATAAGTCAAGCTGAACAAACATCAAGCTAGGTGGATCGAATTTATTGAGAGTTTCCCCTTTGTCATCTGATATAAGAAAGGTAAGGACAACATAGTGGCTGATGTTTTATCCCGAAGGTACACACTTCTTTCTACTATTGAGGCAAAGGTGCTTGGTTTTGAACATGTGAAGGATTTGTATGAAAATGATAATGACTTTGCACCTCTTTATGGGGAATGTGAAAAATATTCTTTTGGAAATTCTATAGACTAGATGGGTATTTGTTTAAAGAGAATAAACTTTGTGTGCACAATAGTTCTATGAGGGAGTTGCTTGTTCATGAGGCACATAGGGCTTAATGGGATGTTTTGGTGTTAAGAAAACACTTGACACCTTAAATGAACATTTCTTTTGGCCTAAAATAAGGAGAGATGTGGAAAGAATATGTTCTGTGCATAACATGGTGAAGGCCAAATCTAGAGGTATACCTAATGGTTTGTACTTGGGTAGATTTTTCTATGGACTTTGTTCTAGGGTTGCCTAGATCAAAGAGGGGCAAGGATTCTATTTTCGTAGTTGTAGATAGGTTTTCTAATGTGACTGATTTGTTCTTTAAGGAAATTGTTCGTTTGCATGGTGTTCCTAGAACTATTGTTTATGATCAAGATACTAAGTTCTTAAGCTACTTTTGGAAAGTTTTGTGGGAAAATTGGGAACTAAACTTTTGTTTTCAACAAGTTGTCACCCCCAAACTGATGGACAAACCGGTTATAGTTAATAAGACTTTGTCTTACTTTTAAGGACATTGATTCAGAAGAATCTTAAGACCTGGGAGGATTGTTTTCCATTCATTAAATTTGCATATAATAGGAGTGTTCATTCCACAACTAACATGTCACCTTTTGAAATTGTTTATGGTTTTAATCCACTAACTCCTTTAGACTTGCTGCCATTACCAATAAATGAAAGGAAAAGTTTAGATGGACACCGAAAGGCAGAATGGTGAAGAACTCCATGAGACGGTTCGACAACAAATTGAGAAAAGGAATGAGCATTACATAAATAAAGCCAACAAAGGGCGTTGAAGGGTCGTCTTCTAACTAGGAGAGTGGGTTTGGGTGCATTTGAGAAAGGAAAGGTTTCCATCTCATAGGCATTCAAAGCTAAATCCACGAGGAGATGGTCCATTTCAAGTCTTGGAGCGCATTAATGACAATGCGTACAAGATAGACCTTCCCGGTGAGTACAATGTTAGTAAGGAAACAAAAAGAAAAGAAAGTTTCTATACAAAAAAGAGTGATATCAAGAGTATTTTTTATTCTAACAAACCTTTGTTTGTACTTTTGTACAAAGAGACACTTTTGAACATTAACGATCTTGATTCTTCTTTGCCTAGTGTTGTTTCTTCTTTGTTACAAGAGTTCGAGGATGTATTCCTCGGGGATAGTCCTAGTAGTTTGCCACTCGAGGAGACAAAGGAGCTGCAATGCCTAGTATAGGAATTGATTAATTCATGTGTTTTATATGTACTACTTGTACCCAAAAAGGATGGTTCGTGGAGAATGTGTATTTATTTTCGTGCCATCAACAAAATTATGGTTAAGATTTGAGGACGAATCTTTTTGAGGAAGGGGGTCATTTTCAGTCTTGTTTAAAGGTCTTAGGGATAATCCACATCGTTAGGCGGATCTCGCAACCACGAAAGCATACAGGGTTCACATAATTTGGTATCAGAGCTTCGACATTCAAACATATGTTCGGTATCTTCTTGTCTTATTATTTGTTATTACATTCAACAAAAAAAAAAAAATCATCCAAAAAAAAGAAAAAAAGAGAGAGGAAGTGTTGTGAGGTTTCTTTATGTAATTCAATCCTTTGATTTGATTATGTCTTCGAGAATTGATCATGCAAATAGGGAGGAGGGGTAGGACCAATCCTTAATACTGCTTGCAATGCAAGAACACTTTGCAAGATTGGAGGTTCGAAAGAATGACATTCGAGATCGGATTAAACAAAATGGAGTGGTGCTGAGACGAGTACTTCCTCAAACTCAAAGACAAAAGAGGCGTGTTGCAGCAGCCTTGAATCATGAGGAGCTTGAGAATGTATTTGTAGATGAAGATGAATATCCAATGGAAGGAGAGGTGTTAATGAGAAGGTGTGTTTCGAGTGCCCAAGTGAAGGAGGATGCCGTTGAGCAACAACATGGGAACATATTCCAGCCATGTTAATAATAAGGTTTGTAGTTTGATTATTGATGGTGGGAGTTGTGTTAATGTTGCTAGTGCTTTGTTAGTTGAGAAGCTATAATTACCAACACTTGAACACCCTAAGCCATATATGTTGTGGTAGTTGAAAGATAGTGGGGAAGTGAAGGTACAAAAGCAAGTGCTTGTGTCATTTTCAATTGGGAAGTATCATGATGAGATTCTTTGTGATGTTGTCCCTATGTATGTTTCTCACATCTTGTTAAGCAGGCCTTGTCAATTTGATAGGACAACCAACCATGACGGTTTCAATAATCGTTTTAGTTTCATGAAGGATAAGAAGCTTGTAACTCTTGTACCATTGACACCAAAACAAGTGTATGAAGATCAAGTGAGGTTAATGCAAGAGTGTGATTCAAAAAAGATTGAGAAAGAAAGAAAGAAAAGAAAAACAAGAGGAAAAGAAATTGAGAAAGGAAAGAGAGGAAAGAAAAAGGATCTAAATGTGAACAACGAAAAAGAAGAGGCAACAAAAAAAGATTAGGAAGTGAACAAAGAAAAAAAAGAGGAAACAAAAAGAAAAGAAAGTTTCTATACAAAAAAAAGAGATTAAGAGTGCTTTTTATTCTAACAAGCCAATGTTTATACTTTTGTACAAAGAGACACTTTTGAACATTAACGATCTTGATTCTTCTTTGCCTAGTGTTATTTCTTCTTTGTTACAAGAGTTCGAGGATGTATTCCTTGGGAATAGTCCTAGTAGTTTGTCACTCGAGGAGACAAAGGAGCTGCAATGCCTAGTAGAGGAATTGATTAATTCATGTGTTTTATATGTACTACTTGTACCCAAAAAGGATGGTTCGTGGAGAATGTATTTATTTTCGTGCCATCAACAAAATTATGGTTAAGATTTGAGGACGAATCTTTTTGAGGAAGGGGGTCATTTTCAGTTGTGTTTGAAGGTCCTAGGGATAATCCACATCGTTAGGTGGATCTCGCAACCACGAAAGCATACGGGGTTCACATCATTTTGCACGAGTCGACATTCAAACATATGTCTGCATTCTCTATCTTATTATTTGTTATTACATTAATTAAAAAAAAGTCATCCAAAAAGAAAAAGATAAGTGTTGTGGAGGTTTCTTTATGTAATTCAACTTTGATTTGATCATGTCTCAGAATTGATCATGTAAATAGGGAGGAGGGGTAGGACCAATCCTTCATACTGCATGCAATGCAAGAACACTTTGCAAGATTGGAGGTTCGAATGAATGACATTCGAGATCGGATTAAACAAAATGGAGCGGTGCTGAGACGAGTACTTCCTCAAACTCAAAGACAAGAGAGACGTGTTACAATAGCCTTGAATCATGAAGAGCTTGAGAATGTATTTGCAGATGAAGATGAATATCCAATGGAAGGAGAGGTATTGGTGAGAAGGTGTGTTTCGAGTGCCCAAGTGAAGGAGGATGCCGTTGAGCAACAACATGGCAACATTTTCCATACTCCCTGCCATGTTAATAATAAGGTTTGTAGTTTGATTATTGATGGTGGGAGTTGTGTTAATGTTGCTAGTGCTTTGTTAGTTGAGAAGCTACAATTACCAACACTTAAACACCCTAAGCCATATATGTTGAGGTAGTTGAAAGATAGTGGGGAAGTGAAGGTGTAAAAGCAAGTGCTTGTGTCATTTTCAATTGGGAAGTATCATGATGAGGTTCTTTGTGATGTTGTCCCTATGTATGTTTCTCACATCTTGTTGGGCTAGCCTTGGCAATTTTATAGGACAACTAACCATGACAGTTTCAATAATCGTTTTAGTTTTATGAAGGACAAGAAGTTTGTAACTCTTGTAACATTGACACCAAAACAAGTGTATGAAAATCAAGTGAGGTTAATGCAAGAGTGTGATTCAAAAAAGATTGAGAAAGAAAAAGAAAGAAAAGAAAAACAAGAGGAAAAAGAAATTGAGAAAAGGAAAGAGAGTGAAAGAAAAAAGGATCTAAATGTGAACAACGAAAAAGAAGAGGCAACAAAAAAAGATCAGGAAGTGAACAAAGAAAAAAAAGAGGAAACAAAAAGAAAAGAAAGTTTCTAAACAAGAAAGAGAGATCAAGAGTGCTTTTTATTCTAACAAGCCAATGTTTATACTTTTGTACAAAGAGACGCTTTTGAACATTAACAATCTTGATTCTTCTTTGCTTAGTGTTGTTTCTTCTTTGTTATAGGAGTTCGAGGATGTATTCCTCAGGGATAGTCCTAGTAGTTTACCACTCGAGGAGACAAAGGGGCTTCAATGCCTAGTGGATGAATTGATTAGTTCATGTGTTTTACATGTACTACTTGTACCCAAAAAGGATGGTTCATGGAGAATGTATATTTATTTTCGTGCCATCAACAAAATTATTGTTAAGATTCAAGGACAAATCTTTTTGAGGAAGGGGGTCATTTTCAGTCATGTTTGAAGGCCCTAGGGATAATCCGCATCGTTGGGTGGATCTCGCAACCACGAAAGCATACGGGGTTCACATCATATATATTGTATGATGTGAAACTGTGACGAAATCTAACTTCTGCTCAAGCAAAAACTAGATTCCATAGTTCCCTTGGCAGTTCCTTAGAATCCAAGAAGAAAATACTTTGAAAATTGGACTAAATTGAAAGCTAAGTGAAAAGTTGTACGACTAGCTTGAAAGATAACAAATTTCATTGTAGAATTAGACTAAAAATGAAATGTTGAAGCAAGAAAGCTTTGAAATAAAAAATGCTTGGAAAAAACACATAAAAATTAAACTAGGAATCTAGAGAAGACGATTGCTGAACTTGTAGAAAACTAAAAAAAATGTTGAAACGCTTATGTCAAAGCTCCGCTCGATGGATAATTGCCTACCATTCTTCTAATGTTGAATCCTCTCCTCCCTCCCTTTCTCTTTTGCTTGGTGGGTAATACTCTAAACAACCGTCACATCTATACTAGAGTCTTGTTCTCCAAGTAACTTCTCCACCAAAGTCTTGTTCCCCAAGTAACTTTCCCCACTTCTAACAACTGCTCACGAACTCTGCCATGTTATGAGTTGGAGAAAAAGTCTCCTCCATCTTCTCTCTTTGAGACAAAGTCTCACTACTCTTTGCTGGCAACTTTGACAAATTATTTAAACATTCCAGAAATGTCCTTAGACCTTTTCATGGGTTGATTCTCATGGGTTTGGGCTTTCTCGGAATGGGTTAGGCTCGCATTGGGCTTGATATATCCATCAATTTGACCCATTCCACTACTCTTTGGGCCGAAAAATTATTTAAATACCATTTGAGCCCTAAAATTTTATTTTTAGTGTAAACAAATGCCCTCCACATACAATATGGCTAGATAGGCCATTTTGTATGTATATATGCCCCCAAAATATTTTCTTGGGTCTCTAATCTTCAAACATAAGACCCAAAATCCAATTTTCAGCCCATGATCTTGAATTCCAACGACAATAGTGAACACGGTTGGAGCACATGAGAAAGCAACGATTAATTTCTCAAGAAAAAGTTCTTGTTAATATTCGTTTCAAACCTTTGACCTTTGTTCTTCCTCCACCGAACATTCCCACACTGCAACCGAGTTCTCATCTTACTACTTCATCTCATTCATATGAAAAAAACCATCATTCCCAAGGTTAAAAAATTTTCCAAAACCAAAATTGATTTAAGTTACCCAAGGAACCCATTTTCTCTCTTTTCCATTCTTCTTTTCCTTTTTCTTTTCCTTTTTCTTTTCCTTTTTCTTTTCCTTTTTCTTCCTTTTCTTATTTTCCTTTTTCATCGGCAAGCCACATGCCCCTTTGCTCAATCTATTCGCCCCCGCTACTCCAGTCGTCTCCATTGTTGTCGCTTCAGTCAATGCCGGTCCGCCAAAGGTCGACGTCATTGCTCCTTCTCCTCTCGACCTCGAAGCCATCAAAGAGAAATCTAACATTGCCTTTGTTGTTGTAAGTTTAGATTTTATTGTTGTCGAACCCCTTTAATTATCAAGCTCCGCAAATCCAAAGATCGAACCTTCGCACCACTCGACCGCTGTCGCACGGCCCAAGGCTCTGATTTTTCTTTGTCCCTCATTGTTGATTCCATTCATAGCGATGTCGATCCTCCCGTCGCTAACTTAGCTCATCCTCGAATCACCATTCATCTACTTATAGGTACTGCTTTCGACAACCTTCTCTAATAGTACATTTATAGGAAAAATTCGAACAAAGAACTTTTGTTTTGATGCTAATTAGAAAGTTTTCTTCAATGCCGAAATTCAAAAATTTCCTTGCCTTGGTTTTGGCCATTTCAAAACTTTTTATAATGTGGATTTTGAAAAAAAAAAATTATAGTGAATGTACATCCATTCACATGCCGGATTCAAAATTTTCATTTGATTCAAAATCGGTAATTTAGGAAATTTCTAAGATGAAAATTTCGAAAATAATATTGTATACACTCCTGAAAAAATTCATTTGAAGCCATTCAGGTATTCTAAAATTTTTCGAAGATGCAGATACCGAAACTAACCGCTACTGCACTTTCGAAATTTTTTTTTTAAGGTCGTATGGAACCTTAGAAAAAAAATTCTTTGAAGGCCGTATGGCCATTCTAAAATTTTTCGAGGTGTAAAAATCGAAACTTTCGACAATTATTTCCAATAACCTTTTGGTAAAAGATTTTTCCATAGATTGAGTGATTTTTATCTGACTGGTCTTGACTTTTTCTTTGGTAGACCAAAACTCGTACATTGCCAAAGAATTTCGTTTTTTCTATCGGCAGAAAAGACTTAAAGGTGATTCTCTAAGTTTATGCCAAATAGACGTTTGCCTTGGGAAACTTTGGAAATTATTCAATCTGGTCATACTAGTATTCCTTATTTCGGCTTTAAAGCTAAAAACTTGTAATGACTGTAACTCCCTTGACTTTGTCTTTTAGGAACCTCTCATGTTGGTTTAATGACTTCCAACCCGGTGCCATTTCCATCCAAGTAATCTTGGCTTGCTCACAGGCTCATTTTCTCTCGATTCAGATTGCTCTAACATATCTTTTTTTCTTTGTAGAACTCCATAGCCTCCAATGACAACTGATTATCCTGAAGCTCTTGTGATTCCTTTCCAACCTTTGCTAGGTGGCCAAAAGTCGACCCTTGCTTGGAGGAATGAGGACTTGCTCTTGAGATACTTGATTTCTTGTGCTTGGATTGTTGATGGAAACTCACTGACATTGCACAAGCGCACTCACAAGCATGACATTGCATTAGTGGACCAAGGTGGCACTAAGCCTGTGACGCCCCAAATCCCGGGGGTCATTTTATTTTATTTTATTTTTATTTTTATTTTATATTATTTTTGCCATCGACAAGTCCTGTCGCGATGTGGAAGTCTCACACGACAAGAGAAGTCTCCGTCGCGACGAAGTCCCTACCGCCTCCCGCTCGCTGCGGCAACAGGCGCCTACACGTGTTGCATCGCACGCCGTCGCAGCCAGGTGCCAGACCGCGCGTGTGTCACGTGATTGACAGCCGCGCCATCGGCCGTCGTACGCTCGCTTCGAGTCACAGAAGACTATTACCGGTGAGCTGCTACCGGGAGGCGCCGTTGTCGCGCCACACCGGGCCGCGACACAACACCAGAAAACCCATTGTCACGACATAGAATGCTATGTCATGACAATGGGAATCCTACCTATGGGAAAACTTTTTCGCGACACAGAATTGCTCTATCGCGACAGGAAATCCTAAGCATAACCAAACCTATCGCGACAAGGAAAAACCATGTTGCGACATAGAGCCAGGAGGCTATGTCACGACTGAGAACTCCTTATCGTGACACAAAATGCCCGTTCCAGGCCAAAACCTATCGCGATAGAGGGCCACTGTGGCGACACGGGGCCAGAATTCTCTGTCACTATCGCGACAGAGACCCGAAAATGGGGAGTAGCCCATTTTGGTCTTCTTCACCTCCAGTTCTATTTTTTTCTTTTCTTTCCAAAACACCCTAAATTCGATATAAAATAGTCTTTTTATTACAAAGGCAACATGAAACCTGGAAAACTTGCCAAACTGTATTAATCATTCAAAATGAGTTTAATTACAACTCTTTTCTTCTTACATATACAGAAACTGGGTTTTCTACCCAAAAGTTACAAAATAAAAAACAAAGCCAATATGGCCTTTTCTTCACAACTAATGTCTTGGATGTGTGTCATCCCCCGGAATACTTCTAGTACCTGAAAATATTTTCCCATGACGGGGTGAGCAATGCCTAGTAGATGAATTCACCTACAAGGGTTACTCCTCACCTAAGTGCACATGCAATGGCACACACACATTATACCATATTCCATACAGAAAATGCAATTCTACATGGAATATTTCATGTCATGAATGAGATGAGACTCCTCTTACCCATAACCCGAGTCCTGACCAACTCCCTCACACACCATGCGTAAAAACCTATCATTGGTGTTTCACTCAATGACTCTTTTCTTCAAACAAAATATTTTTGTTTTTAAAACTCAAGACATAATGGAAAACCCTCCAATGTTCATTTGATTTCATCAAATCCAGTGTGTTATACATTTGTGGGCCACGTATTTTTTGGGTTCACACCGCAGGATCGTCACGCGCTTTTCCAACATTTTTACAGTTTTTCACCGCTCGTGATCATATCTAACCGCAAATGAATTTGGGTCTTTCACCTTGGGGGGGTATTTACCCCATCTTGCTTCGCCTATCACACGTATATATATATATATATATATATATATATATATATATATATATATATATATATATATATATATATATATATATAGTATATATATATGTTATATATATATATATATATATATATATATATATATAATTTTTTTTTTCATATTATGCAAATCGTGAGAGCAATTTATCGCCATCTTACTTCCGAACTCACCACACATTCACCAAGAATAGTGAATAACCAATACCCATGCACACACACCCGACTCGACGCGATGTCCCGTGCATATGAAATGCGAATATTCCATTTCATGTCATATCATGTTACATGAAAAATGAGGGTTAAATGCAACATTATCAAATCATGGCAATTAATTTTCATTAATCATAATTCTCATGTCAATTCATCTAAAGCATATATTTATGATTCATGGATAATTATACTTTTCTACAATATAATTCTCATCATCAAGCAACCCATGTTGATACATCAATTGATCATGTAACAATATGATTTTCACACAACCAAAATGTTATTCATTTTAGCACAACACGCCAAAACAAAGACATAATGGGACTAATAATAAATTTAAATCAGTCCCCACGACGCCCATAATACCTAAAATTCAAATCTGACTGCTTTCTGAAAATAGTCCTGTAATGAAATTCGGACTAGTCTCGAAATGTAAATTCTAAAATTCAAGCATTCACTCCTTAAAATTTCGGATCGAATCGCATCTAAATGTTCACCCCAACACTTCATCCATTTGAATGGCTCTTAGATAAGAATTAAACCGTAGGAGAAAAACCCCTACCTCTCGGAGTTTGGAAAAATCCACTGATTTTGGTACCCACGCGTAGCTCTTGTTCCGTGGACCAACTTTTCCTCTTGCTCTGACGAGAACCGATGGCCCGATCACCGTGAAATCTAGAGATAAGTTAGAGCTCTCACCTCTCTTTCTTTCCTTTCTTTCTTTCTTCTTCTCTTCTTTTCCCTCTCCAAATTTTCTCCCTCTCCCCACCGACCACCCATCTTGATTCAAGTAACCCTCTACCATCTATTTCTCATTGGCTTCTTTTCCCTAACCTTATCCCCTTATCCATATATTTGGATTTCTACCTCTAAGGGCTTAACACATGGCCATCCCTTAGACTTTTTCCTTTGTTTTGACTTTTCCTCTTCTTTTGACACATGACTTAATGTGAGCCATTCAACCATGTGCTATGTGTCACTTACTACACTCGATGCCTCGAAAAACATGAAATTTCGAATGTCTCGGAATTCGACGAAATTCGACAAGGTAACTAGATTTCACGAGACAATTCCAACAATTAAGTCCGTTTCGTTATCTGAGATCTAGAAACATTCCAGGTTTTCAACCAAAATTACCGTTTTACCCTTCTTCCGAAAATTGAATTTACTCGGGTTTTACATTCTTGCCCCCTTAAGAGAATTTCGTCCCGAAACTCCACACACATATACATCGAATCACATGCATATGCAACCATACACAATCACATGCATATAAACTAGTCATGTAATCACCAAACGACTAAACCACGTACCTTCATCCTTAAACAAGAAAGGATAGGTGGCTAACATCGTGTCCTCGTGTTCCCACGTTGCATCCTCCACTTGCTGACAAAGACTCACTAGCCTACGGTTCAAGGCTCAAACCTGATCCCGCTATCCAAGATAATGATTAGCCCTCCGGCTGGGTCCCTTTGTATCAACACCTTCCAATCTACTACATGAAATGTGATCCGAGTATACTTCCGGAGCATGGGAGACGGAACACCTCATGAACACCAGATAAGCTCGACTTGCACGCCAACTCCACATTAATCGTGGCTCCACCCTCTCGAGTATCTCAAGGGCCCGAGACCTCGACGCTTAGCTTCGTCAACCTAATTCCTCTCTTAGGCAACACCTTCAAGAAGACGTGATCACCCACCTCAAACTCTAGAGGTCGACGCCGTCTATCGGCGTAGCTCTTCTGTTAGCTATGAGCCGTAAAGAGACGCTTCCATATCAAACCCACATTTTTAGAGGTGTCTCTAATTAAATCCGGACCAGTGATGGACCGCTCTCCCACCTCTGTCCAACAAATCGAGGATCGACATGGCCTCTCATACAAAGCCTCATAGGGTGCCATTTGTGTACTCGCTTGATAACTGTTGTTGTAGGCGAATTCCACTAAGAGTAAGTGCTCCTTCTAACTACCCTTATGATCTAAGACACATGCTCGTAGCATGTCCTCTAGAACTTGTATGGTCCTCTCTGACTGACCATCTGTCTGTGGATGGAAAGCGGTGCTCACCATCAACTGTGTCCCCATGGCCTTCTGGAAACTCTTCCAAAAGTGTGCCGTAAACCTAGGACACTCGGGTAATTCACGAGCCTGACAATCTCCTCAGTTACGCTGCACGGCGTAATTCCTCCAGTGTGAAGGCCAACCATGACCGCTAGAAAATGTCTCAACTTATGGTTTCGTCCACTATAACTCCATACCGTGCGCCTTCTCGCTGTCAATGGCAAATGGGTTACAAAGTCCATCGTGATATGCTCCCACTTCCACTCTGCTACCTGCAATGGCCGGAGTAGCCCCGCTGGCCTCTAGTGCTCAGCCTTTACCTGCTGGCATGTGAGACATTATCGTACAAATTCTACAACGTGTTGCTTTATCCCCGTCTAGCACATATTATTGGCTTAATTTAAGATCATGGTACATCTTTTTGTGTCGTCTGATGCACAAAGAAATCGAGCAATGGAACTCCCCGAGGATCTCCTCTCAGACCACACCGGGGAACCACAACCCGTCCCTCACCGAAGACTACCATCTGTATGAATGGTCTGGGCCACTGCATTCGCCTCGTATTCCCATCCCCGATGGACACTATCTCGTCCCGCCCTCGTTCAATCACTCATTCGCAGGGAAGGCGTAGCCACTAAACTCCCCAACATACCCTGAGCTTGATCACTGTACTTTAGTCCAAACTGTCCCACAATCTCGAGCCTCTGCCACTCCCGAGAAGCTACCCTAGCTAGTACTCCCCGTGACTTCCGACTGAGGTCATCAGCCACCACATTTTCCTTACCAAGATGGTAATGCAAAAGTCATAATCCTCCGTGAACTCCATCCAATTCTGCTCTCATGTTGAGGTCCCGTTGTGTGAAAATATACTTCAGACGCTTGTGGTCTGAAAATACTTCAAACTACTTACCATATAAATAGTGGTGCCATATCTTCAAGGTAAAGACAATGGCCGCCAACTCCATGTCATGTAGAGCATTCCGCCTCATGATTCAATTGCCAGAACCATGTTTTACTACTCCTCCCTGACGCATCAAAATGTGCATTCCAAATCTCGTCCCGAGGCATCACAACACACCGCACCTTTGTCCCCTTTCCAGGACTATCATAATAGAAGCTGAAGTAAGCCTCTTTTTCAATCCCTATAATGCCTTCTCACACAGGTCATTCCACTCAAACTAGACCTCCTTCCGAGTCAATCTTGTCATAGGTCCTGCTAGCCGGGAGAAATCCTCAATGAACCTCCTGTAGTACCCCACAACCAAGAAATCAGATATCTCAAGACTCCACTTCGCCTCTCCCCCTGCATAATACCCTCAACCTTCTCAGGGTCTACTGACACACTTGAAGCTGACACTATGTGCTCCAAGAATCTCACCTCAGTAAGCCAAAACTCGCACTTACTGAACTTGGCATACAAATGATGGTCTCTCAAAATCTGTAGAACGACCCTCAAATGATCCTCATGCTCTTCCTTAGACTTGAAGTAGATCAAAATGACGTCAACGAAGACCACAACAAACTGATCCAAATAGGGTTGGAATACCCTATGCATGAGATCCATGAATGCCGCAGAGCATCTGGCTAACCGAATGGCATCACTGAACTCGAAATGCCCGCATCGCGGCCCTAAACACCGCCTTAGGGGACATCTATCTCCTTAACCTCATCCGATGATAACCTAGCACGGTTCCCATCTTGGAGAGACTCGCGCCCTCTCAACTTCTGATCAAATAAGCTTCATTAATCGTCTGCAATGGATACTGATTCGATTGTAACCTTGCTCAATCAGAGAGAACAATGCAAAGTCGAAGGGTATTGTCTTCTTGTAAAATGCAACCGGAGTGTCCCATGGAAACGAAGTGCTCCTGCCTAATGAAACCTTTGTCCAACAATCTATATCCGGGACTCGGTCTCTACAACTCAACCGGTGCCATCCTATGAGGAGTCATAGAAATGGGCGACGTACCAGGGTGTAACTCAATATAGAAGTCTACATCCCTCTGCAGAGGTAATCCCAGTAGCTCATCTGGAAAAACATCTTCATA
Source organism: Tetrastigma voinierianum (assembly GCA_016808115.1). Lineage (NCBI taxonomy): Eukaryota > Viridiplantae > Streptophyta > Magnoliopsida > Vitales > Vitaceae > Tetrastigma > Tetrastigma voinierianum. Next base: position 179,120 of record JAEQBH010000403.1, read on the forward strand.
CTCGCAAACTACCCGAGGCAGATCCAAGTCCTGTCTCACCTCGTCCTCCAGGGTAAGGCTTGCTAGCCAACCCATCAACTGCCCATGCCAGCTGGAGTCGTGCACCTAAGCCAAAGCATCATGCTTGTCCCCTCTTTAAACGTAAATACGGATACCGCTCTATGTGTGTGCAAAGAACTCTCCCACGCTCACAATCAATGATTTACTGTGTGTCATTTTCAACTACCCCATCCTGATGAAATCAAACTCTGACATGTCCATAATCCTTTGGTCCACAGTGAGTAGAATCCCGGAGATCTCTAACTCTCAACCCCGACATATCATATCAACACTCACCCTAGTGCCTAGGGGAGAGCTTACATACTATGACATTTCCAAAGTCTTAACCTCTAAGCCCAATCCTCTCACACATGATGCATCAATAAATGAATGCGATGCACTAGAATCAAATAATATCCTTTCCCATAGGCAAGATAGCAGAAACATACCTTGTATAATTGAACGATCCATTGGCTCATTTGGTGGTACAACTACGTAAATACGCCCCTGGGTCCCTGAAGTCCTGACCTACGAGTCATGTCCTCGACCTCGACCCATACTCTAAATTTCTCCGGGCCCCGTTTGAGTAGCGTATTGCAAGCCAGGCAAGACTCCTGGGACTGAGCATCGGTTCTCTAGTCCACACTGGGGGTTAAAAGAACATATCGGCGCTTGTGCCGTCCCATCGATGACTAGAACCCGCGCCGTCCCAAAAACCCGAGGATCTCGCCTCCGAGGGCAATCCCGCTCATATGTCCGTGCCGGCGGCGCACACATGTCATCCGTCCCGACCGGGCTAGGAGGTCCCCGGTCCGCCTTGGCCCTACTAGCTGTGGCCCCGCCCCGAAATCCTCGTGGAACAAGTCTTCCCTCGCTCTTTTCCCCGAATCTGTAGCAGAAGGCTAATCCTCCCTCCTCTTACCACTAGCACCCATATCTCGGATGCTCCGTGCATCTTCTACCTCTTTCTCTATGGCCATAATCGTCCCGACCATGTAGTCCATAGCTGCCCAGGAGAGATCCTACACCCGCTCTCTGGGATGGACAACTTTAAGCCATCCTAAACTTCCCTCACCTCGGGCCATATCAGGGCCACATAGTCATCCCCAAAACATGCCAACTCTGAACTTGGCTACGTATCTGGTTACGCCATGCTTCCTCGCATCAACTCAAGGAACCCTAGACTCACACTCCAAGTAGACGTCGGGAAAACTTATCCATGAAAAGCTCATTGAACTCTTCTATGTCATCAAGTTCTTGATCCCGTGAGACTGGACCCAATCCCACCATATTCGGGGACTCACCCTCTTAACCCGAATGTGGCTAGCCCGATCCTTGTAGCATCGCAGCACCTATAGCCTCCAAGATCCTCCTCAACCCGTCTAACCAATGATCAACTACCACCGGATCCCCTTTCCCCAGAATGTCTGAGGATGACGTGCTATAAACCGTTGGAGGTTACTGCCCTCCTAATCCCCGTGCACTAGCCTTCACAATGGCAAAGAACAGAAGACCCATGGCCTTACAAAGGCCCCGCTAATAAAAACGGCTTATGGTTGGTTATCTCGCGACGACCCCACGCCCTCGGTTCTCGACTTGCCATCTACACATGTCAAATGGCAAATTTAGATTTTTTATTTTTTCAATTAGTAGTGCATATGCTACCACTAATATACTTTATCATCATGAACTACACCGTTCATCTATTTTTCCTTAGTAGTGAGAAATGCCAACACTAATACAATTCAATTCAATTTTCGAACTATCTTGTTCAGTTTGTTTTTCCCGAACCCCTAAGGTTATGTTTTCTAACCTTAGTGTTCCATATAAAATATACCATATATATAATTCTCGAAATTCACCACACATACCACACAACATGTTAAGCCCCAAAACACGCAACACACAACAATGCATGATCTAAACCCTTGCCCATCGAGTCCTAGGTACTTCTATAACCTAAGCACTAACACCAAGCTATGATGCATGTCCTTCAAGCCCTAGGTATTCTTATACCTATGCTCTGATACCAAGATGTGATGCCTTAACTCTCGGGGATCAGTTTATTTTATTTTATTTATTATTATTATTATTTTTTTGCAAGTGGACAAGTCTGTCGCGATAGAGAAGTCTTTGTTGTGAAAGATTCCCTGTTACGCCTGTCCTGCACACAATCGCGCGAGTTAGGCACCGACTGTGTGTGTTATTGCAAGCGCTGGGCGCCGCCCGTGTGCGCTATCGTGCGCGTTGAGTTCTGGGTCTTTGTCTCTGAAAATATAGACTAAACCACTCAATTTAACTCTTATACATGAACCTTACAATTTTCCTACATCTATGTCAAAGTTGAATAGATTTGTTTGAAAATGAATAAAACTGATTTTATGTTCTGGAATTAAATATGGGTTTAGTCTATGACATTGCAAGTACACAGGTCATACAAGTAGTAAAAATTGGATGTAAGTCCAGATATCATTCCCACAGAGATTGACAAGAATATTGAAATCAATTACCCTAACTGCTCAAGATCCACACTATTTGAACCTCCTTTTAATAGCTTGAAAAAAAACGTGAATTTAATAGACAAGATAATCCTATACTACATTCATCTAATTAAAATAAAATTTGAATTGAACTAACAAAATAAATTAGATTGAATCGCCTCTCGGCTAGAATGAACACCGACATGAACCGTCAGGAACACTAATCGCATTCTAATCCATTGATTCTTTCTCATCCTGATTTTGGATTTGGATTTGTCAAAGATGCCTAATGTAATGCAAATGATCTCTCTCCATTATTCACTAATTAGAGGTCCTCTTTCAAAGCAAAGGATCTAATCAAGCACTTGTATTCATCACACTCTTTATAAGATCCGGTATTTTTCTTTTTTTTCTTGAATACTTCATACCCATTTCTTAAATCACAGTATTTGCATCCCAAGTCTGGGTCATTGCAAAACTTCTATAAAATGGTTGACGACTCATCCTTTAATCTACTGAATTTTTCCTTTTCCTTGATTAGATCTCAGCTAACACAGGATTAAGATCTATCCAATAAATTAAGGTGAAATCTCTGATGATTTAAATTGATAAATAATTCCCTTCAGCATCAACTATGAGTGAAATGGAAATTTATCTTAGTGACCGTAGCCCGTGAGGTTCATCAACTGTAGTCTGAAGATACCCACAATTGATTATTCAAAGCTCTCAGAAATCTCTATCTCTATGTCACTCAAAGGGTCTCCTGGAAATCAGAGCATGAAACAATCCTTGAAAGGATACTCGATACTACTATTGGGAACAATTAATTTAAGAACAACATCAATCAAATAAATCAAAATTCCCAATTTCAGGAAATTCCTTCTAATTCGAGCAAAAGACTCACCACGCCATCCATTCTAATGAAAGCACGTCACCACACACACACCATTCACATAGTAATCACAATCAACAATGGAGTATCACCAAGAACATCCATCAGAATCTATAATCCACTGAAGAAACGACCTGTGAAATCGTTTAAACTTCATTGATTCCGTGCCGTAATTGAAAAATAAAATGAAAGATTAAACTAAATTAACATCTCGAATGTGACACGGTTCAAACTTAAAAGCAGCAAAAAGAAAAGAAACGTCTATTCTAAAATATACATTGAGTCTTCCTCGTCCTCCTAGACAGTGGGTTTCAAAAAATGGAAGCTGCCTCTCTTTATACACGTAAGCCTATTTATAACTTTTTGAAATTGGGCCTGATTCCAAGGTTCCAGGTGGATTTTCCCCAAAATTAATGGCCCAAACATCGCTTTAGGTCGCGAATTTGCTTGTCGCAACATCACTGGGCTCGATGTCAAGTTTGTCATGACCTGAGGAAATTGGTCGCAACCTTCTTTCAGTTTGTTCTTACAATTGTTGAGTCGCGACTTGATGTTCGTTGCCACCAGCTTTGTTTTCTATCAGCTGATGTCGTGGACCACACTCGCGTCTGGGATTCGACCGCTCTTTCCTTTGTTGGAAATATATGTCGCGACATCATTTCAAGTACAACCTGTGTTAATCTTTGCTGCGACTCACATTTTTATAAATTTCTTAATAAATTCCCTGTCGTGATCTCGCCCATGTCGTGACTTGGTTGTCTTGCTTTCTACTGCATTTTGTGTCGCAACCTCAAAAGCATGTCGCGACACCATTTTTGTTGTCAGCCACTGATTCTTGGTCACAACTCCCCTTTTCATATTACGACTCAAATTATTTGTCTGTTCATTATCTTGTCCTGACATTGGATTTAGGTCGTGACGTAATCGTTTTTTTTCCTTGCTGAAATCTATGTCGCAACCCCAAAAGCATGTCGCGACATTATTTCTTCCCATCCTGTCTCAACCTTATTTCTTAGTCACAATAGTTTCTTCCCACTTCAGCTTCTTTTTATGGTCACGACCTAAAAAGCATGTTGCGATTGAATGGTTGCCCTTATCACCTTTGCTCTTGTTGCAGTTGCCCAAACTTAGTCGCAACATGTTTTAATTGTTCAGCTCATTTTTATGTCGCGACATGAAATCCTAGTCGCGACCTCGATTGGTGTCCTCAGCTTACTTTTTTTGTTTTTTTTTGTCGTAACATCAAATTCCTTGGTAGAGAGCTTGCAAGTCCATTCAGTAGTCTTTCTTAGTCAAGACATCAATTATCCTGCTATGCACTAACCATGAATTCTTCTTTCTGTATCGCGTAATTCCTCAAATGGTGTCGCGGACATGATCTTCCCTTGAAGCTCCTTCGTCTCGGGTCTTAGCAATTTTTCCTTTCGCAATAACTTTGTCAGGGGCTTACTATCCCTCTCTGGTTTCGTGACCTAGTTCTCCGTCATGACTTCAAACCGCTAGACATCGACCATTTTACGAATCTTTGTCATTATTTACCTAGCCATCAATCTCGACATATAACTTCAGATAATTTGCCGAATTGCCATTTCTTCTGTAAAAGTCTTCAAAATATAAATTTGATAATTTTTCCATATTTCTGAATAAAAACAAGCAATTATATTGAAAAACAGATCAGAAAAATGGATAAAAATAAATGAGTCTTTGACTCATCAAATTCCCCCAAACTTAAACTTTTGCTTGTCCTCAAGCAAAGAAAAGAAAGAGTTGTTTGTCCTCAAACAATTTACCCTTATTTTTAAGGACATTTTTCTGTTTCACACTTCAATCTTTTCCGATTCCACCAATTGACTTGAAATAATAAGGCTGTAGTACTAATTCAAACTTCAGTTTCCAAATAAGAAAAAAGGAATAGCTCAACCTCTATCATAATAAACTGATGAATTCTGCATATAAATAGTTCACTAATAATTCCTGTATTTCAGGAGTGTGTAGGTCTTCTTTCTTCACATCTCTTGTTGAATTAGCACTCGAGATTCTCCTTAGAACATTAGTCAAAATCCCATAGGCTCATTTTTCATATTGATCTCCACTAATGTAGGTAAATTCAACCTTCAAAATCAAAGAGGTCTTTAGGGCTTGTAATGTCAGGCTTAAGTAATTGGGTAGACAATTGGAAATTTTAGGCTTCAAATTACCCAGATTCCACTTTTTTTTTTCATTTATGTATCAAATCACCCAAACTTGGCCTTTGTACATTTTCTTGAATATTATGGCTTCTTTAGTTGCCACATTAAACTTATCAGCCCAATTCCTTTTACAGGAACTCTTTTGTTTCTCTTTTCTCTCGGCCAAGAGTCAGAATAATGTAATACTATTTCTTAGGCTTTTATCACTCTAGAGAACTTCAAGTTAGCAACTCCCATACCGCGGCATTAGGTACTAGGTGTTAAAACACCCTAAGAACTTAACTTGTTCGAAGAGAGATAGGCCACAGACAAAACTTGCCCTCTTCTTTTCGAATTTCGCACCTTCCTCGTGACCTTATCCCTTTGCAATCCGTGATAAAGTATCTTCCCCCAATCTTATCCCTTTACACCTTAAACTTCTTTGCTTTCAAAACGGTACGTAGGTTCTACAGGATCATTTCAAGGAGGGACCCAGTTTCTAATTGTCGGTTTGAAGAAATTAGTCATTTTGGCTCAAAGTATTGAACTAGAGGTATGTCTCAGATATAATGAGGGTAGGGCTTGAAAAAGGTTCAAACTTCCAAAATGGTCTCTATCATTTCTCTAGTTGTTTTTACTCTAGGATTTCGCTGATTCACAATTTGCACAAGTTCTGTGACTCAGACTTGATCGTGAATCATCCCAGAAGATGTCCCTAATCTTTCTCAAATTTGTTATGGAATTTCTTGACCATGTGTATTGTTTTTTTCCAAAATCTGTATTGATTGTTTATACACATCAATTCAACCACCTTACTTGTTCTTTCAATTGTATACCCATTCCCAATTCTACAATTTCAACCTGATTCAAACTCAAACTCTAGCTTCTTATTTCAGTTCAAGGAAGCTTGTTCTTATTATTCTCACAGTATTGTTCTGGACCTAATTAGTGGTGATTGTGCCATTTACAATGAAGATCTTAAATTCCTAGATCATTTCTTTTAGACAAACAGATAATGACACAACCAACCTACTTTTCTCCATCAATGCAATGTATCAGCAACAATTCACCTATTCAACAATTAGATTTCAATCAAACAGTTCACCCACATAAATATTCTAATTCTTCTGATTGAGAGCAACGACCAAATTTATCACATAAGAAGAACAAATTGCTAGACATTTTTAAATGAATCATTTTGAATTTTTATTCATGATGGAGGCAAAATACAATGGAAGAGGAGAAAGGGAAGAGAGGTCGTTCATTTCATTTTCTTCTTTTGTAAGACTTAGAGGGCATGATGTTTGAGGCCCAGGTCAAAATCGGCTGCACAAGGAGAATTAGTGTGATTTGATGTCGTATTTTCTCGTCTAGCTGGCACTTCCCTTTCCCCGCTTTTACTGCTATGTCATCAATTATCTTCTGTTATGAGTAATCGCTGGTCTTCGCTCACAGCATTATTGATTGTGCCTTCAAGCTCAGAAGGCTCAACAAGTTTGAGAAATTATTATTTATCAAGTCTAAACCTTCATGCCAGATTTTTCTTCTGTATACATCATTATCTTCTAGTTCCTTATCTCTCTCCTTCATCAACCTCCCAAACCTCAATCGCTTCCTTATACGTATTCAAGGCTTCGGCTTCAATCTTCTTTAGCATGTTACCCTCCGCCACCATTTCTGCTGTAGAATGGTAAGCACTTCTTCATCTCTTCTAAACTAGTTGTTATAAAAGGCTTCAAAACTGGATTTCATTCTTTCTCCTAACTCCTTCTCCCTATTTTTAATTTCTTCTTTCCATTCTTCTTCTTTTTGTCTCAGATTCTGCTCCCATAATTGTTCCTTCCTTACAGTCGGCTTATAGAACTCCTCTTTGATCCTTTTGATGCTTTCCGTTTATGCTTTCACTTTCTTCCATATCTTTCTTGATTGATCTCGACATCTCCATGATTTCAATGTTCACACCCTTTCTAGGCTCTCTGCTGGCTAGGAAATCCTCTCTCAATTTAGGTCCTGAATGGCTCAGAGGGCTCATCTGAAGGCATCTATTCTTCTTCCTCTTTGGAGAATTTGTTGCAGGACAATTTCCATTTCCTCCTCATACGGCTCTACTTCTAGTTCACACAATCCTTATGTTTTTATTCACAGGCCCCTTTATTACACTGTAAAGATCGAGAAATGCCATAGGGCATGTTCTTCTTAGTCCCATGATCCTCTCACTGACTAAGATCATGATGCACTTAATTGTTGTGGGTGGGGACAGTCCTCTTTTATTGCCTAAGTGGTACCCTTTGATAGACCCTCAATCAAACTTCCAACATTCATTTTATAGCCATTCAAAAGGGCATATAAAATGATTGCCTCTTATTCTCTCACTGAGCAAAGATGTTTAGTATGAAGGATTACCGAGGATAGGAAGTAGAACCAGACCTTAGCTTCCTCAGTGAGGGATCCTCTGTTGATAACGTGGTGAGGGTTCTTCCTTGTAGCTTCCCACTTCCCTTGCCCAGCAGTTAGGAGGTCTATAATCTTCTCATGATCATGGTTTTTACCAATTTCTTGAATTTAGAACCGTGCTTGAGTTCCCTTAGTTTAAACATTTCATTGATTTTTTTTTGTCCCTAAAAGGTACCCAGACTCCTCGCACGTAGACTGAGTCTTCTCTCATCCCCACCATGTTTGCATAGAATTCCCTAGGTAGAGCAGAGAAACTGGGCGCGTGATGTGTGAAGAACTCAAATCTTTTTCTTATCTTAGAAAAGCGAGAATCGGCTTCCCAAACCCCTTTGGTTGATGAAGCCCTTGTCGACCATTTACTTTATTCCATAAATCTTTAGCTTACAGAACAAAGTCTTTGTCACTCCAGCATTTCTTCTTCTTGATTGCACCTCAACTTGTTTTTACGTCTTTGCGGCCCTTTTCTTCCTCAGTTGAACTCTTCTCTTGTGTGTTGGTTTTGCAGTTGCACGTGGTAGTCTCGAGCTGAGTTCCCGAATGAACCTCCTCACACCATGACAATGATACGTTTCATGAGCTCTTTTATTGGTTAAGATCAGAACGAGGGGGATTTGGTTATCTGCCATGGGTGAGAACTTGGAATTGGATACTGGATTTAGGGTTTTGGTAGTCGAAGAGAGAAAAGAGAGTGAACGGTTGGTGAAGATGCTGCTGAATTGAAGTTTTGGGAAGAGATTGGCTGTTCAATTTGTTTGTTGGGCTCAATGTTATTATTGTCTTCTATGTCGCGACCTTAAAGCATAAGGTACAACACTAATTTCTAACAATAAATGTCCCATTTAAAGTTGCGACGCCTAAATCAGAATGTTTAAAACCTCAATTTATTGTTATTTGAACAATTTTGGTTGCGACCTACTTAGTTTTGTCACAACCCCGAAAGTGGTCTTGACCAAAAAATTAAAGTCGCGACCCATCTTTCTCTTTTTTTTTTTGTTTTTTTTGCCATCATTATAGGCCGCGACCAATTTTAATTCGGTTGTGACATCATGTCTCTGACCAGTCATTTAGATGGCAACATGATGTTGTGACTGTGATTAATGTTCATTTTGAAATTTTCTTATTCTAATGTTTTCAATTCAGAACCGGGTCGCGACCTCAAAAGCATGTTGCGACCTAGAAAATTTCATGGTCAAGACTAAATCAATAAACCCAATTCAAACAAACAAAAACAATCAACCTTCATCATTCAAATATGCAACAAATCAACTCATGAAGCATCAGATTCAACAGTGAATTGGAAATCGATTCCCGAGCCCTCAATCTTGCATTCTCTAAAAAATATAACATTTATCGAGTTAATTACTTCCTTTATGGTCTTGTGTGCATATTGGCGGTATAAATCTGAGACTCCATCTCTGTTCATGCCCACTACTTGACTGTAAGCATAAAGCGATGGGAAACGACATAAATAACATTATGATAAACAAGCTTTGTTAGAAAACTGAAACTTTTAAAAACATAAATTGACTAATAAAACTTAGAAAGAAATTGTTGCATGGGTTGCCTCCCACAAAGCTGCTCAGTTTTGAGTTCTTAGCTGGACTTGCTGCTATGAAGTTCTTGTTTCAGTCTCTTTTCCTTCACTAAGAACTAGGTATCAATCATATTTATTCCCCGAATCTTTGCCGATCATTGACCATTCGCTAAAACTCTTTACTCCATTCTTTGGTTTTCAATGTCCCTTTCATGAAAGGTTGTACTTACCCTCTTTTAATATAAGGGCCACTCCATTTTGATTTCAATTTTCTTGGAAAAAGCTTCAGTCTGGAGTTGAATAACAAGACCTGATCTCCTGCTTTAAATTCTCTCCTCAAAATCCTTTGATCATGTCATTTCTTTGTCTTGTCTTTATAAATCCTAGCATTATCATAAGCTTCATTTCTCAACTCTTCCAATTCATTCAGTTGGAGTAATTTTTCCTCTTTAGACGCCCGAAATCAAATTCCAATTTCTTGATGGCCACGTAACTGTGCTCGGTCGAGGGAGGTAAATGAAGTTTTCAAGACAATCTTGTATGGGGACATTCCAATGGGAGTTTATATGCAAATTACGTATGCCCACAATGCATCATCAGCTTTAGAGACAAACCGCATCTTTGGAGCTTACAGTTTTTCCATAATTTCTTTATCCCCACACATTGAGCATCTCGGCTTTGCCACGTTTGTTTAAGGATGATAGGCGAAACTCATGATGTGTTTGATTCCATATCTGCTCATGAGTTTCTCAAACACCTGTTTACAAGAAAATGGCTTCCTCATTACTAATAATAGTTACAGGTGTCACAAATAACCAAAAGTATTCTCTACAGCAAAAACCCCCAGCTGTATTAGCATCATTCTTGAGACAAACTATTGCCTCGACCCATTTTGGACACATAATCCCACAATTAGGAGTATGTATAGATTTCCAAATAGGGATGGAACCCAGCCAAAATGATCTATTCCCTACACATCAAATAAATGCACCACCAAGATACCTTGTAGGGGCATTTCATGTCTTATTTATGTTCCCGTTCCTCTTTGTTGATCGCGAAAAGTTTCACCCGTTCAAAACAATCGCCGAACAGGTAGGCGATAAAGCGATTGGAGAATTTTATGGGTTACATTTTGTCTCCTACAGTGTCACTCAGTGGTGATGCATGACACTCATATAAGGTCGCCTTGTTCACCTTCAGGTACGCACCTGCTGATTATCATATCAGCTTCTCTTTTGAATAATAGTGAATCATCCCATATATAAAACCTGTTGTCATTCCTCAACTTTTTTCTCTGCTAGTAACTGAATTCTGGTGGCATAACTCCATAAGCTAGAAAATTGACAATGTTAGCATACCAGGGTGATTGGAATGACAATTGGAATAGTTGTTCATCTGGAAATTTTTAATTAGTATGTTTTCCCTCGTCTTTCCACTGAGTGGTCTTTTCATTTTTCTTGACAAGTGATCGGTATCACATTATCACAACCCTTCTTGTCCCTTGATCTCTAGATCGAATTCCTCTGATAACAATACCCATCGATGGAGTCTTAGCTTAGCTTCTTTCTTTGCCAGCCAGATATTTAGTTCTTTGCATAGTCGGTATGGATAATGACATGGGACCACAAGCCTGTATATGGCTAAACTTTCACACTTGTGAAATACCATGGCCAACATATCTTTTTCAGTAGTTGAGTAGTTCTCTTGAGCTTCATTGAAGGTTTTTCTAGCATAGTATATGGCCATAAACTTTTTGTCAGCTTTTTGTCCCAATATAGCTCCCATTGTATAATCACTAGCATCACACATAATCTCAAATTCACTATTCCAGTCTGGTTTGGCCATGATGGGAGCTGATGTCTGGATTTGTCTCTTCAAATGAGAAGATTATTGTTGCATCAAAATTAAACTTGGTATCCTTTTCAACTACATAATGGTCTTGCAATTTTGAGAAGTCTACGATAAATCTTCTATAAAAACTTGACATGTCTAAAACTTCTTATTCCCTTGACAATTGTAGGTGGCAGAAGAGTCTTTATAATGGAAACTTTACTTGGTCCACTTCTAGCCCTGCTGCAAAAATTCTATGCCCAAGGACAATGCCTTTTGTTACCATAAAATGGCATTTTTCCCAATTCAAAGCTAAATTCTTATCCTTTTGTGAAATCTTGTCCCCAAATTTTCGAGCAATGTTCAAAGCTGGATCCATAAACATGAGTCATCCATGAATATCTCCAAAACCTCCTCTGCTTCATCGAGAACATAGACATCATGCATCTTTGAAATGTATGAGGGGAGCAATGTATAACAAATGACATTCTTTAAAAGAAAAAGTCACCATAAGGAGCATGTGAAAGTAGTTTTCTCGTGGTCCTCGGTGCGATAGTAATTTGGTTATATCTAGAATATCCATCGAAAGAAAGCAGTGAGGATATCACGCTAACTTTGTCCAACATCTGATCAATGAAAAGTAAGGGAAAATGATCTTTCCTAGTTGCAATATTCAATTTTTTGTAATCTATACACACCCTCCATCTTGTCATAGTTCTTATAGAATCCAGTTGTTCTTCATTGAATCTGTTGATCCACCTTCATACAGGACATTCAGGCTCTTTAGATTTGCTCTGATCTTCGTAAATCGATCTTGCATTTGACATTGGGTAGCACCTTTGCTATAACATCTTATCGGTTGAGGTTGAACCTCTTTTGGTGTTCCGGCGGTGTTTATGTAATAACGGTTATATTATCTGACCAGATGATCGCGCCAGATATTAATTGACGGAACAATTGCTTTCTCTAACCTGAAATTCGCCGGTTGACGTTCTTGGTTTTATTGGTCGGTTGAATATGATGACGTGCCACCTGGTTCTGAACATCTGCTGGAATGACCTGAGCGTTCGCTTCGGGCAATGCCTTCACAAAACTGTTTTTGCCTTTAATTGCGCTCTTTTCCTCTTCACGTATGGACATATGCATTTTCTGATAAACTCTGGAGCTACGTTTACGTGTTTGGAATACGGAATGCAATAATTCATAATCAACACTCTTAAGATACTGGAAGTTCATCTCATTTTCATTGATAGAATGCTGAAGATTACAGTCATAGTTCAATTTAAAACTTAATGGATAAATGCTATCTACATCCATACAATTTACGCATCGGCAACTCGGTGCTGTCAGCTTTTATTGAGGTTAAATTATGCGCTTCATCTCAGCTCGATTAATCGACTCACGCATACATCGATCAAGGCAAACTCAGTTGTTAAGAAAGTCTTCCTAACCGCGGAGGAACTTGGGTATCCTCCCGCCGTCTTCCTTAACGGCAAATCCCGCAAGGAAGATAAATTTCCCTACCTTGACTATACGTCTTCAAGGACTCGCCACGTTATTGCCATGGACTATGCGACCATCTGTAGTGTGATTTAGCGTTCAGATGGGATTCCCCAAACTTAGCCTTTGTACCATTGATAAGGGCATCAAGTTGATGCTATCACCTGAGTCACATAGGGCTTCCTTGAATTCATATTCGCCAATGGAACGAGGGAATGTATAGTAAAATTTGCACGGGTCCCTTCATTTTGCTTCAATGGAGCTCTTTTGAATAAGCTGCGCAGGGTTGTGGGTTAAACTCACTATTCCTTCATCAACAATCTTTCTTCTTTTTGCTCGTATCTTTTATAAATTTGGCATATTTGGCATTTAGTGGTGTTGCCTGCGCAAGGGGATATTGTTTCTATCTTTGCTTGAACTGTCTTCAAATTTAGAAAATTGTTCTTCCCTCTTTGCCTTCTAAAGTCTTTGTGGGAATGGAACTACAGATGTGTAAGCTTGAATCTTTTCCTTCTTTTTTTGCTCACAAGTTACTCTAGGTTGTTAGTTGTCTTGTTTCCTCGATCGTGCAGTCTGCTTCGAATTGCTCCTTACGTCATCTCATCCAGATTCATACACCTACGCTTCTTTTGGGTGGAGTTTTTCTTTCTTTTCTATTCTGCTACTACTCATTTCCCTTCCATTCCTTAGCTGAATTGCCATACGATGTTACTGGATTTTTACGTACTAGGAAAGCATTCTTGGTCTCTTTAACGAAATTAGCTTATTTGTCCAACCTATGTTTCTAAATTCTTTAGTGAAGCACTTGTGTTTGTCTGAAAAATCAGAGTGTTGCATTTAAAAGCTTCCAACTCAGAAAGTTTTTGTTCATGGAGGTTTAGCAGCCTTTTGTTATCCCCCATGAACTACAACATCTGCTCCTCAAAGGGTTGGGTCCTCTTCTGACCTTGATATTCGTTTCTGTTTTCTCCCTACCGTCACAAGCATCGGAACCTCGTGGCCAGATACCCTTGCAGGAGATTCGCCATGTCTGGGGCCTGTGGATGCCCTCCACCATATAAGAAGTTCTCATGGTTCCTTAGTGCTAGATTATAATGTGTAGGCAAGTTGGGATTAGGCTTGAAGTGATAGCTCCTTTGTTCATTCATGTATTTAGCCTCCTCAACCTGATAGGGATCTTCTTTAGTTAGTCCCTCAGCACTTCTTCTTATCCCATCTCTTTCCATCACTCCAATCTCATGAGCAGAGTGCAGTCTTTTCTCCTGTTTTTCCATCTTGTGCATTATAGCTACCAGTTTTGCTTCCATGGTAGTCATCTTATTTAGCTCAATGATCCCATTCCCTCTTGTTCAGATGTTGCTCCCTGAAGATTAAAAGGGAGCTTTCATGTTGCATTTGGCTAGGTCTACTATCAAATCCCTTGCCTCCTCTGCATTTTTCCTCTTGAATGCCCCACAACAAGAAGCATCTATGATACCCTTAGAAGTATCATTCAGAGAGTGGTAGACAATATCCATTTGAGTCTTCAAATCGATGCCATGCATAGGACATCTCTTCAGCAGCCTTTTGTACCTTTCCCATGCAGTATATAAGCTTTCATCCTCCCCTTGTTGGAATACTATGATTTCCCTCCTTTTTTCAGATGTGAGGGATAGGGGAAAAAATCTGCCTAGGTATGCTTCCACCAGCTCTTCCCATGTATCAATTGAGCCATATGGTAATGATTCATACCATGTGGCTGCACATTCTAAGGAAAAGGAAGAGGTGTAGCTTTATCACCTCCCGGGTCTCAATAATCGCTCGGGCCTAAATGTATTTGCATCCCGAGAACCGCTTGGCTATGCTCATGGGATCTTCAACGGGATGACTAGTAAACTGATTCGCGAACCATGGTGATCAAGGTCGGTTTTAGCTCAAAGCTAACCTCTACGAGGTTGTTTGGATCAAGCGAGTATTATGCTTGGATGACAGGCCTCTAGAAATCCTCCATTGCATCTTGCATTAGAGGCCTTTCTACTTCTGTTTCTTGTTCAACTGTTTGATCAATTCTTTCATTTGCCATGGTTTCTTTTTCTACTTTGCTGACTTTCCTTAAGCTCCTCAGTGTTCTTTCCAATTCAGTATCTACAAGAAACAGATCTGATTCTGGCTTCCTGTGCATTAATTAACCTCCTGAAATGGAGACATATTGATATTAATTGGAAATAGTTGTATCAAAAATCATATATCCTTTAAGTTCTCTAAAAGAGCAATGGCTTATGCAGCCACTGCTGTCAAAGTTGTTTTTGTGCATTTCTTTTATAAAATAAAGAAAAATGTCAAAATTAGCATTTCTCTTTTTTGTCAGAATAGTGATTTATTCAAATCCTTCAACTCACAATAACAATACCATAAAAACTTGTTTTTCTCGTGAAAATATGTACTAAACCACTAATTTTAACACTCTATACAGAACCTTACAATTTTCCTTCGAGACGGCGTCAAAGTCAATAGATTTGTTTGAAAAATGAATAAATCTTTCTTTTTGATTTTATGTTCCGAACTAAATATGGGTTTAGTCTATGACATTGCAAGTGCACAGGTCATACAAGTAGTAAAATTGATGTAAGTCCGTATTATTCCCACAAGAGATTGATTAAGAATATTTAAAATCAACTACCCTAACTACTCAAGATCCACACTATTTGAATCTCCTTTTAATAGTTTGAAAAAAAAATGGAATTTAATAGACTAGATAATCCTATACTACATTCATCTAATTAAAATAAAATTTGAATTGAACTAACAAAATAAACTGGATTGAATCAGTTCTCTGCTAGAAATGAACACTGACATGAAACTGTTGTGGAATAGTTAATTTCTACATTCTAATCCATTGATTCTTTCTATCCTGATTTTTGGATTTGGATTTGTCAAAGATGCCCAAGTTTAATGCTTGATCTCCATTAAGCTCATTAATTAATTGAGGTCCCTCTTCTCTTTCAAAGCAAAGGATCTAAATTCAAGCATTGTATTCAACATACCCCCTTTATAAGATCTGGGTATTTTTCTTTTTCAATACTTCATACCCATTTCTTAAAACTGCAGATTTCTTACATCCCAAGTCTGGGTCATTGCAAAACTTCTACAAAATGGTTGACGACTCATCCTTTAATCTACTGAATTTTTCCTTTTCCTTGATTAGATCTCAGCTAACACAGGATCAAGATCTATCCAACAGATTAAGGTGAAATCTCTGATGATTTAAATTGATAAATACCCTTCAAAGATCAACATGATGAATGAATTTTATCGCTAAGTGAACTCTCAAAGTTCAAGAGCGTTCATCAATGGTACTAGCATACTCCACAATTGATCGTTCAAAGCTCGTAGCCCCATCTCTCGCGGTCACCGAGGGTCTCCGAAGTCGAAAGATGAACAATCCTTGAAAGGATACTCGATACTACTATTGGGAACAATTAATTTAAGAACAACATCAATCAAATAAATCAAAAATCCCAATTTCAGGAAATTCCTTCTAATTCAAGTAGAAAATACTGTAACTAATAGCAGATCCATTCAAATAGAAGCTGCACTTCTCAATTACAGAATCACAATCGACAATGGAGTATTGATCAAGAACATCCACTGTAACTATAATCCATTGGAAGAAACGAATTCCAGAAATTGTCTAAACTTCATTGATACCAGGCCGTAATTGGAAAAGAAAATGAAAGATTAAATCTAGCTTCAACATCCTAAACAAATTACTGGTTCAGATCCATAAAAAGAAAAGAAAAGAAAAGAAAAGTCTATTCTAAAATATACAGTGAGTCTTCCTCGTCCTCCCAGACAGTGGGTTTCAAAAATGGAAGCTGCCTCTCCTTTTGCGCGTAAGCCTATTTATAACATTTTGAAATTGGGTATGATTCCAATGTTCCAAGTGGATTTTCCCTAAAATTAATGGCCCAACTCACTGTTTTAGGTCGCGACCTCAAAAGCTTGTCGCAACATCATTTGCGCTCTAGATCCGCCAAGTTTCGCACCTTAGAAATCACCAGAACCTCAAACCGCTTGTTCCACAAATCGCTGAGTCACGACCTGATGTTTTCTGTTGCGACTGGTTTCTCTTGTTTCTAACAGTTGATGTCGCGACCACAATTTCATGTCGCGACCTGACCGTTCTTTTCTTTGCTGAAATATATGTCGTGACATCATTTATGTTGCCAATTATGTTGATATTTGTTACGCACTAATGCTTATGGCCCTTAATAAATTTTTGTCGCGGACCTCGCCCATGTCACGACCGGGCTGTCTTTTCTATCGTGACTCACGTGGTCGCGACCTCAAAAGTATGTCGCGACACCATTTCTGTTGTCAGCCACTGATTCTTGGTCACAACTCCCATTTTCATGTTGTGACTCAAATTGTTTGTCTGTTCATTATCTTGTCGCGACATGGGATTTAGGTCGCGACCTAATCGTTTCTTTTCCTTGCTGAAATCTATGTCGCGACCCCAAAAGCATGTCACGACATTATTTCTTCCCATCTCTTTGCAACCTTATTTCTTAGTCACAACAGTTTCTTCTCACTTTAGCTTCTTTTTATGGTCATGACCTAAAAAGTATGTCGCGACTAAATGGTTGCCCTTATCACCTTTGCTCTTGTTGCGGTTTCCCAAACTTAGTTGCAACATGTTTTAACTGTTCCAACTCATTTTTATGTAGTAACATGAAATCCTGGTCGCGACCTCGATTGGTGTCCTCAGCTTATATTTTTTTTTGTCACAACATCAAATTCTCTGGTAGAGAGCTTGCAAGTCCATTCAGCAGTCTTTCCTGGTCGCGACATCAATTATCTGTTGCGACCAACCATGTCTTCTTTTTGTGTCGCAACCTCAAAACGGTGTTGTGACATGATCTTCCCTTGAAGTTCCTTCTGTCTTGGTCTCAACAAATTTTTTCCTATCGCAATAGCTTCTTGTCACTTGATTATCACTTCTGGGCCGCACCCGAAGTTCTCGTCATGACTTCCAAACTGATGCATATCAATTACTTGTCGCGACCTCAAGAGTCTGTCGCGACCCAGCTACTGGACCAGATATAGCTTCTATATACTTGCTGAAATTGCCATTTCTTTTGTAAAAGTCTGCAAAATATAAATTTGGTAAAATTTCCATATTTCTGAATAAAAATAAGCAATTATATTGAAAAAACATATCAGAAAAATGGATTAAAAATGAATGAGTCTTTGACTCATCACTGGGCCCTAGTCGTACACACTGTCGCGCTCCCAAGCCTGTCGTGCGTGCACCCAAGGCATTGTCACTGTGCCCACAGCCTGGTTGCAACACGATACCATGTCCTTCTGTCGCGACATAGAAAGCTATGTCGCGACAATGGGAATCGTACCCATGGGAAAACTCTATTGCAACACAAAATTGCTTTGTCACGACAGGAAACCCCAGGCATAACCAAACTCATCGCGATAAGGGAAAACCATGCCGCGATATAGAGCCAGGAGGCTATGTCGCGACCGAGAACTCCTAGTCAAGACACAAAACCTGTTGCGACAAAGGGCCACTGTTGTGACACGGGGCAAGAATTCTCTGTCGCGACAGAGACCTGAAAATGGGCAGTAGCCCACTCTGGTCTTCTGCACCTCTAGTTCCTTTTTATTTCTTTTCTTTCCAAAACACCCTAAATTCGATATAAAATATCATTTTTATTACAAAGGCAACATGATGTAGCACCCAATTCCTAGCCTGCCGAGTTCATTTACCAAAACATATACAAAAACAAAATAACCGTTTAGGTCGACATTCCATTTCGTATAAATACTTTCAAATATGTGCAGAAGCGATTTCAATTTGGTAGGCCCATAAAAATACACCGGCCGAAGCCATTAATCAAATCCATTTATTAAATACAATTCATTAATATAAGCTGCTGCTTCTAAATCTTTGCGAGTTTATTTCACTCTCGGGGGCAAGCCCATAAACATTTACAAATTAAATGCAATTCCTTTACAAAATATGCATTTAACCAAAATGGCATTTTATGTCGCTACAACATGATATCCAAAATCATTCGATATAGGTACAAAAATAATTTCGGAGTTGAACTCCTTTTGTTTACAAAACAATGTCATGCTAAAAAATGGTGAGGATGTATGTGACGGAGCATACTCCATGAACTTTCTGAATGAATCTGAACTTCTCAACCTTGGGTCCACTTTCAATCACTGTCTATCACTCGGTACCTACGCATTGATAAAACAATACGCTAAGCATTTTTATGGTTAGTGGTTCTACACGATTCTCTCTTTATTTCAGTTTAAATCAAATCATGCAATTTCATAAGACAATGTTCGCACTTTTAGCTCTAGACCAATGCAAGACAATACATACATAAAGATATATTTCCCATTTAATCACCATAATTCATCGTCATCTCAAACTATGCATTTTCATGTGCAACAAATCATTCAGATCATAAATCATGCACTTTTTCATTCGAATTATCATTTTGCATTTTAGCCCTTATCGAATTTAACCTATGCTTTCGATGCGCATGATAACGAATCACCAGCACGGTCCCACTGGGCTGCAGGCAGGTGTAAACACGGTTTTAGAAAAATATATACTCGGTTGGTGTACACTACCGATACTGTCTCGTTGGGCTACGGATCAGTATGCCACAATAGTACGTTTGTTCGACTCTTATTAGTATACCAATCTATCTTTAACTCGAATTTAACGGTTAACATTCTATTAAGGGCATTCAAATCATTTATAGGAAAATACAATATAGTTTGTATTTTTATACAAACAAATCATTTAAATGCTCATGCAATTTTCATGTCATTCATTTCACAATCAATTTCTCAAATTTCTTAATTTAAATCAACTTGCAATTCATTTCACAATTTACTTGCATCAAATCAATTTAAAACAATTCAATATGCAATTCAAACATTTTGGAGATACAGATTCGAAATAATGAGAGAAAGGTGTAGAACAAACCAAAAAGCTTTGCACTTTGATTCAAATCCTTGGAATCTCGACCCCGCCTCGATTTCCTCCTCCTTGTCACTCCTATTCCAACAATGAAGAACAATATTATTCGCGGCGCATTCAGTGATTTTGGTTAGGGTTGATTTTCAGAGCTTAATATCGTATTCTTAATCTCACTAGCAAATAAGGGCAAGATACAAGTCTGATATGGTTGTTAGTTTCCCAACTTTAATCCATCACATAACCAAAATACTAAAATTTCGTCCTGCATTTTAATCTTTTTCCAACAGTAATCTTGATCAATTAAACCATCCTCAAAGGAAGATTAAGTCAAAAACCTCAAACAGACACTAACACCACATGCAAGGACCGTTATTTTCCATTTTTGTACTCTCTGGACTTTATTACCCAAAAATTATTCAAACGGTCTTCAAAATTTTTGAAACTCTCCAGTTTAGTCCTTTATATATCCAATGACATCTCTGAAAATATTCAATTTAAAATTCCTTCTCTAAGACCCTCAACCACATAACACAAGCAGGGTAAAACATTTTTTTTTCCAGATAGCAGTACCTTTAAAATGTCTCACCAAAACCAATCTTAATGTTATCCAAAATCAACTTCAAACATTGATTTGATTAGCTTAGACCAAGGTCTAATCAACCCCCAAGCACCCAAAATCAGATTATAAACTAATTGGTCCAGTTTTTAACTTTAACATCCCAAAACCCTAACTTGTCAACTTTGACAGCTTGTAACAAAACACTTTCTAAAATCAAATAAATTCCCAAATAAATTTATCCAGAAGAAAAGTTAATATTTCCAAGACCATATATTCCTTCCCAAGACCTTTAATTATCCCAACAATCTATTCTCAAAAATTTCAAAACACACTTAGCCAAAACAGCCTCAAAGTCAAGTTACGACATTTTAATGCCAAATTGGTTAGCTCACTGGATCACCTACTGTTATTCTCAATTTTTGGGGTCTTAACTCCATAAATTGGTAATTGTTCCTTCAGTCATTTGAATCTATGGTTCTAAGGTTTCTTCTCCAATTGGAATCATCCCATTTGGATCACCAAAACTCAAGTTATTGCATTTTACATCTAGACTACTCTAATTTGCAAAACATAATCTGCACATAGCTTCCACTTTGATAGATTTATGGGCACTTTGGGGTTACAATTTTCATACACTTCCTTCAAGTAAATTATTCCCCTAGAATTATAGTTTACCCATAATTTTTAATCACTAAAATCGGATGAGTGAAACTCATTTTATGGCCAAAACACTACAACTACACCCAAAACAGGGCATACCCATGAGCTACCCGAACCTCACCTTTAAGAGCATTTTCGGGAGCCTTAGTTTTGGAATTTTCTCTTGGTCCCTTCAATACATTTGTAGCTCTATCTCTTATGGTTCTTTACCAATTGAAAGCACTTCATTTTGATGATTATAACTTAATCTATAGCCAAAACAAGAACAGGGGTTTTGACAAAATTTTGACAGTATTTCCTTTGAAAACCAAACATTTCTCTTTTACAATCAATTCCTCCGCACTAACCCAAACCAATACCAACCAACAATACTCTACAAAACTTAACCCAACACAACCCCAAAACTCATTTACAACCAAAACAAAATTCTTTTTATCCACATTTGGGGTTTTCCCTAACTCAAACACAAATAAAAAGGGTCTAGCGTTTGAGTCTTACCTCAAATCTCTTTCAAACTTCAATACCAAGGTTCCTCCTTGTTTTTGATCACTTTAGCCTTTGATTTTCATGGAGCAATTCACAAATCTCCCCATTCAAAAACCCTAGCTCTCTCCCTTTTTCTCAAAAACGAAAATGCCTTAATGAGAGGAATGTCTCTCAAAGGCCAAAATATGGTCTTTATGTCTCCTATTCACAAGGCCCTGTTTGGCTTTCACACTAAATCCCATTTTCTCATTGTTGCCATTTTAACACTTTATTTCACTTTCATTTCAATTTTATTTCATTTCATTTACACTTTGCACTTATACTTTCTATTTAGACCTGGTCCTCTAGACATTTGACATTTTTACTAAATAATTCTGTTTTATAAATTTTCAAGTTAACAGCCTTTTGTTCTCGAGCATTTAAATTCAAAAATTCATTTAATTTATTTTATACCCTAAACATATAATAAAAAATATTATATATAAAAAAAATATTAGGGTATTTTTGGGGCGTTACACATGAAACCTGGAAAACTTGTCAAATTGTATTAATCATTCAAATGAGTTTAATTACAACTCTTTTCTTCTTACATATACAGAAACTGGGTTTTCTACCCAAAATTTACAAAAAAAAAAAAAAATCAAAGCCAATATGGCCTTTTCTTCACAACTAATGTCTTGGATGTGTTTCATCCCCCGGAGTACCTCCAGTACCTGAAAATATTTTCCCACGACGGGATGAGCAATGCCCAGTAGATGAATTATCCTACGAGGGTTACTCTCCACCTAAGTGCACATGCAATGGCACACACACATCATACCACATTCCATTCAGAAAATGCAATCCTACATGGAATATTTCATGTCATGAATGAGATGAGACTCCTCCTACCCATAACCCGAGTCCTGACCGACTCCTCACACATGTGACGCCATGTGTGAAAACCTGTCATTGGTGTTTCACCCAATGACTCTTTTCTACAAACAAAATTTTTTTGTATTTAAAACTCAAGACACATTGGAAAACCCTCCAATGTTCATTTGATTTCATCAAATCCCGTGTGTTATACATTTGTGGGCCACACATTTTTTGGGTTCACACCGTAGGATCGTCCCGCACCTTTCCAACATTTTTATGATCTTTCACCGCCGGTAATCATGTCTAACCGCAAATGAATTTGTATATTTTCATATTATGAAACCGTGAGTATTAATTTTAGACGTCATCCCAGTTTCGAACTCATCACACATTCACCAAGAATAGTGAATAACTAATACCATGCACATACACTCGACTCGATGCGATGTCCCGTGCATATGAAATGCGAATATTCTATTTCATGTCATATCATGTTACATGCAAAATGAGGGTTACATGCAACATTATCAAATCATGGCAATAAATTTTCATTCACCATAATTCTCATGTCAATTCATCTAAAGCATATATTTATGATTCATGGATAATTATATTTTTCTACAATATAATTCTCATCATTAAGCAACTCATGTTAATATATCAATTGAGCATGTAACAACATGATTTTCACACAACTAGCAAGTTATTCATTTTTTTTTAACAATAACACAAAAAAATAGCACACATGGACCAATAACAATTCGAAAATCAGTCCCGGGACTACCCATAATAGTCCCAAAATTTAGTCTGCATCAAGCCGAAAACAAACCGTAAATTCGGGCCTTGAACTATCCAAAACGTGGGCCTCATCCAGCCCGGAGTGTTCAAAACACCACAAAATCCGGGGCCCTCGACGATAGAAACTGGTCCCGACAATTCCAAAGATCTGGCCCCAAAATTCTCGGATCAACCGCACAGCCTGCTCCGCCTAAACACTTCATCCATTTGAATGACTCTTAGACAAGAATTAAACCGAGTATGAGAAAAATCCCTACCTCTCGGAGTTTGGAAAAATCCACTGATTTTGGTACCCACGCGTAGCTCTCGTTGCGTGGACCAAGTTTGTCTCTTGCTCCGACGAGAATTGGCAGCTCGATCACTATGAAATCTAGAGAGAAGTTGGAGCTTCTCACTTATCTCTTCTTCTCATTTCTTTTATTTTCTTCCTTCTCTTTCTTTTTCCCTCCAAATTTTCCTCTCCCCAACGAATTCACCCAACTTGATTCAAGTGGGAATCTCCTCTTACCACATGTCTATTTCTCATTGGCTTCCTTTCCATAACCTTATCCCCTTATCCATATATTTGGATTTCCTACCTCTAAGGGCTTGACACATGGCCATCCCTTAGACTTCCCCCTTTGTTTTGAATTTTCCTTTCCTTTTTACACATGGCTTAATATGAGTCATTCAACCATGTGTCATGTGTCACTTGCTACACTCGGTGCCTAGAAAAACGTGAAATTTTAAATGTGTCAAAATTCGACGAAATTTGATTGGGTAATTAGATTTCATGAGACGATTCCAACGGTGAAGTCTGTTTCGTCATCAGAGATCTAGAAAAATTCCAGGTTTTAAACCAAAATTACCGTTTTACCCTTCTTCAGAAAAATTGAATTTTCCCCGGCTTTATATTAGCTTCACTTGGATGTGATGAACTTTGTGTGTACGCTTACAATCATCAACACTAGGCACACACATGCAATTACATCCATGACATTGCATTAGTGGACCAAGGTGGCATTAGGCCTACCTTTGGAAGTGTGCTTGTGTGTGGATAATGATATACTGTGTCTATCAGGTACTGCTCTGGAGAAATTGATGAAATAGTATCTAAAAGCCTTACTATTTATTTTTGAATATATATATATATATTGAACTTTTGTGTGTTGGGAAAAACTTGCATGCTTGAGAACAGTGGCTAAGAAGTTTGCTTTGACTCAAAACTAGGATAAAAATGGCTATGTTTGAGAAAATCAAATATTTAAGAACAATAAGTGGGCTCTAAAAGCCTACCTTGACTCAAAACATTATGATAGAAACCATTTCCTCAACACTTTCCCTCTAAAGGACGTGGTGTCGACCAATTTCTTTTTACTTTCTCTGCAACCATTCTCCAGAAAGTTACCTTTTCTCCATGGCTCTCTATCTCTACATCCTTATTTTTTAGGTCATAGTCGCGACCATGGAATACTGTGGTCTTTATGGCACTGCAAATTTCTCCACACAGGGTGCTGACATTGCGACATTGCCTGCTACGACAAATTCATGTTCTTTGTCACGTCGCGACGTGGAGAAGGCGACGTTGACTCCTGCTCACTGATTTTTCCATTTGCTCCCAAGGGATAACCAATCTCTTGGCGTAATAATGTAACAAGTCCAATTCTTTAGAGAAATCTTGCATTTGAATGTATAGTGCCTACAAAGCCCACTTTCCTTTACTCCAATTCAGTATAAGGGTTCATGTCCTCAATCTTAGAGTGATTATGATACCCTGTCATGAACTTGTCTAGGTGCTTTGTTTAGGGAAATATGTGTACCTAGTGGCCTAGATGCCTATCTCATTCATTTGATATTTCTGCTCATATTTCCCCAATCTTGAGAAGGTCAATAAGTCTTCCTTGGGGAATCATTAGGGAATCTTGAAGAAGTTTGTGTTTTTAAGGTGAAGTGGCCAAAGGCCAACTTTATTGCCTCAAATCCTATCTTGGAATTGGTCTCATACCTATTCTTCCAATGACCTTAATAATTCTAGGTCCTATATGGAGAAGGAACAAGAACACCCTTGGAGAAATCAATGTGCTGGCGAATGCAATGGCCAAGAAGCCACTTTATCACTTGGTCATCTAAAGTTGGCAATATGGGCTGAGCACGATAGGCTAGCCCACTTTAGATTGAATTTTTAGAGAGTTAGGTTGCAAAATTTAAGGCCCAAATAAAACCGGGCCAATTTGGCCCGTGGCCCATGTGGGTTTGGCTCGAGTTAGCCCGATTGACACGAATTATTTATTTAATTTTTTTAAGTAACTAGCTAAGTAATTGAGATTTTCAAGAATTCATCTATAAAATTTGATATTTCGCTATCTCTTTCAGAGCATGTGTGGGTTTTAAAATAATAATTATTATAATATATGATTAATATATTAAACTTTGTTGTTTTAACTATTTTATTTTCAATTTCTAAATGTATATTTTTAATATAATTTATATGATGATTTAATATTTAAAAAATCTTGTATGAAAATTTAGAATTAAATAAATTACAGTTTTAATATTAAATATATTTTTATTTATCTTATTAATCCTATGTTAAATATTTACAATTTCATTTTTTATTTATTCTTTAAATTTTATTCAATCATATATGTTTTTTTTTATAAAAATGAAGTT
Source organism: Tetrastigma voinierianum (assembly GCA_016808115.1). NCBI lineage: Eukaryota > Viridiplantae > Streptophyta > Magnoliopsida > Vitales > Vitaceae > Tetrastigma > Tetrastigma voinierianum. The sequence goes on from JAEQBH010000403.1 coordinate 205,024, forward strand.
GCACTAGTTTATAAATTAAATTAAATTTAATAACTAAATTATCAGTATATTTTAACTAATTTTATTAACTAAACTAGTGTTGATAACAAAATAATGATTTTTTTAAATAATTAACAAAAATTATATATTAATTTATTTCCTAATATGATTATATCTTTTAACAAGATAGATTTTCAAACAAATATGATATTTCATTATTATACAGTTGAGATGCATTTTTGGAAAAAATATTTTTTTATTCTAAACATAAATGAAATTTATGTTGTTAACATTCTAAATTAATTAATAGATAATGATAACTCAACCATCATTGAGGACATACATATTTCTAATGCGGAATCACATGTTATTATTGAATATAATGAGGATGAAGATGAAAATTAGAGGCATATGAGATTTCATTTGATACTTGGTACTATTTAGCTAGTTTGTTTGTTACTTTGGTTATAAAAGTGTTCTACCATTATTTATTTATTTAAGTTTGTTTACTATTATTATATTGTTTAGACTCAATCATTTTATATATTAATTATTATTATTTGAAAAATGATAAAGTTGTAAAATTAATCTTCTTTTTTTAGCATTTTTTTTAAGGTTTTGGCCCGTTTTAGCCCATTTTGATAACCCGCATGGGTTGAATTGGACTGGTCGAAAATTGGCCCAAATAGAAATGGGTCAGATTAGCCCAAATCATTTTAGCCCGCAGCCCGAATGGGCTAGCCTGAAATGGGTTGGGTTTGCCCATTTACCAATTCTATAGTCATCCCATATTTCTCCAGTCTTAAAGTGGTCATAAGAGACCCTTTGCACTTTTAAATTGATAGCTTCAACAAGCCCATTCTTGGGGAGAAAACCCTTTGACTGGGATTGAGAGGGAGTAGTAAAGCCTACTTTAACCTTCCAATCAAACATCGGTATCAACTTCCCCAGGTTTAAAGTGGTCATGGGACCTACTTTATTTATTCATAAAAAAATTGAGGGTACAACAAGTATGACATTGAGGAATACAAAAGGTTGGAGCAGTGAGTGACCAAAATAACCTACTCTATCAATCAAAGTAATTACTATGAATAGTTTTCCCAATTCCAAAATGGTCAATGGGACCTATTTTACTTGTTATTTTTCTGTTCTACCTTGAACAACTGCGGTATCACAGCGTTTCTCAGGCCGCGGAGAGTATTTTGAGGTACTTCCCATTGATGAACCTTTTGTATGGCTCCCGTTTAAGGCTTGATAGCCAATAGGCATTTTTGAGCAGTAATTAGTGAACCTTGAATGGCCTCTCAGGTTGAGGGGCAGTTTTACCCCAATCCTGCAATCCTTAGCAGATGGGCGGTACCACTTTCAAACATTTATGGCACAAAAATCTTTACAACTTCCCACTTGTTGTATGCTCCAAGCCACCTTCTTTTACGGATCGCGTGAGTACGGTGAGTGCTTTAATCTGCTTTCCATCCAATGTCTCAAGCTCCATCATCATGGCCTCACTGTATTCATGAGGATTAAGGTCATTCTACCTGGATACCCTTAGAGAAGGAACTACTACCTCCATTGGAAGCCCTACATCTTGTCCATAGGTTAGAGAGTAAGGACTTACCTTTGTAGAATCTCTTTTAGAAGTTCTATAAGCTTATAAGGTCTTAGATAAAATTATGTGCCAATCTCTAGGATTATCCTCCAACATCTTCTCTAGGATGCTTATCAACACCTTATTAGAAGCTTCTGCCTGCCCATTTTTCTTGGGTATAAAAATGAGTGGATCTAATGAGTTGAATGCCACAGTCTTTGGAAAAATAAGTCATCTCATCCCTAGTGAACATGGTGCCTTGGTAAGTTGTAATGGACTGAGGAATTCCAAATATATGAATGATTTGTTCCTTGATGAATTGGATCAGCCTTCTTAAGGGTACTAGCTCCACTCACTTAATGAAGTAGTCTGTAGCAACTAAGATGAAGTTGTGTCCCTTTGATGAAGTTGGGTAGATTTTTCCAATTAAGTCCATGGCCCACCCTCTAAAAGGCCATGGTTTCACAGTCAGTTGGGTTACGCATGAGGTTGTAAAACTGGAAAAATCAAATTTTTCTAAAAGTGAAAAAGAACACTTTAATTTTCCTTCTGCCTAGTTTTGAAAACCTAGAAATCTTTTAGATCTCAAATGACGAAACAGACCTCACCACTAGATTCGTCACGCAAAATCTAGTTACTTAGGCAAATTTGGTTGAGTTCCAAGATAGTCAGAATTTCACATTTTTCGAGGCAATTAGGGTCGAGTGACACACGATAAGCCATGTGTCAAAATGCCTGCATGTAGGGCAAGCCATGTGAGTGACACATGGCTTGATGCATGCATGTAGGACACATGGAAAGCCATGTGTCAACATGCATGTAAGTGGGAATGGGTATAAATGGGAGGTGATACCAGTTCGTAGAGGAAGGGAGGAACAGAAAGGAAAGGAAAAGGAAAAAGGAAAGGGAGAGAAAGGAAAGAAAGAAAGAAAGAGAGGAGGAAAGGGAGAGAGAAAGACAGAGAAAAGGAAGTTGGTGTTCTGACAGTCAGAACTCGTCGAGCCAAGAAGTAAAGTTAGTATATTCGACGATGGCTACTCTCTAAGAGGTAGGGATTCTTCACACTTTGGTTTATTTCCACCCTAAGGGGCTGTTTGTAAAATATGGGAATGCTACCTTGTTTTGATCCTACGCACTGGTCGAATTTTAGCACCAGTTTTAGGTTAGGAAATAGAGGGAATTTGGATTTAGTTCCTTCATAGAAATTGTAGCTGCATCAATGTAAACTTGATGTTTGCCTTTTAAATCACCCAAATTGGACCTCTACAGCTCAAGTTATGGTCCATTTTATGAGATTGCCATAACTTAGGTTGTCTCTCAATTTGTGTCCGGATTTTGGAACTGGTTTTTCGGTGTTGATTTCGTACTGATTTTGGGATTTGAAGTCGGACTAAGGTTCGGGGACGTCCATTGTTTGTGTTAGGTGGGATATGTGGCTGAAGTGCCGCATGTTTTTGGCTTTGGTTTTGGCTGGATTTCGGACGATCTTGGGGCAGGGGATCGAAATTTACATTTGCTCGGGTGGTGGCATATTTGTGTGGCACAGTACAGTTACTCCAATATTATTGGGTTTGCTTTTTGTGGGCATCTCATATACTATAAGGTGGTCTTGAGAACCAAATTGTCTTTTCTTGCTTTTGCTTGGCTTACTTGGTGATAGTTGTTTGTTGAATGTTGATATATGAATTCTAATATATTGACATTGAGATGAAATGTTGGAAATCATATGCTTTCGATATAATTGTCCATGATACATGATTTATCAGCCATGTGACATTCATTACATATGAGGCATGGAATTCATATGCGATGGCGTAGCCGCATTGCATATGCGAGACATCGCACATTCATGGGTGTAAGTGCATGGTGGCATCAAACACCATCATGGTGGTTAATGAGTGGAGTTAGATATCGTTGAACAAAGGGTTCGGCCAGTTCCACCTATTAAGTAGAGCATTAAAACTTATTATTGGGGTAATAGCAAGTAGGGATAGATACCCCCTCAAGTGAAAGCCCCGGTATTTTTGGTTATATATATGTGTCCAACGGTGAAAGCCCATGAAAGTGTAGGAAAGCGTGCTAAGCCTGCAGTGAGACCCTGAAAATTCGCTACCTAAAAAGACACATGTTTTGTTAATAAAATGATCCTTGGAAGTGAAACATCTAATAATTTTTTATTTCTAAAAACTTGATTTTGTTTCAAAGTGATCATTGGATGAAATTCATCAACGATGGATGTTATCACACATTGGCTAAGCATTGTGTGATAGGAGTCTGTGATGACTCGGATTTTGCATGCATTGAGTGAGTCTCATCTCATTTCATGGCATGGCATGAAGTATTCCATTAGAATTGCATCATTATATTAGAATGTGTATATATATATATATATATATATGTGTGTGTGTGTGTGTGTGTGTGTGTGTGTGTGTGTGTGTGTGTGAATGTGTCCAAGTGAACATTGCATGTGCATTTAGGGGTAATAAGCACGGCGTAGGTCTACGGGCAAGTGGCTCCACCCTTTATGGGAAAAGCTGGGTGCAAGATATACACTGGTGGACGGCTCTCATTTGGGGCCAAGAGGTTGAAGAAAGTAGACTTGTGGCTGGTATAGTTCTTTTTGTAGAACTTTGGAAAGAACTAGTTTTGGCATATGCCTATGTATGTAATAGAGTTTGTAATTAAACTCACAGTAATATGTTTTTAAAATAACATAAAAAGTTTATTGAATGTGTTAAATGGATCACGATGAAATGGGATTGGATGAGTGTGAATGCCCAAGAGACACATGATATCCATAGGAAATTTTAACCCTTACTTCACAGCTTGGTGTCAAGGCGTAGGTATGTAATTACCTAGGACTCTATGAATGGATCCCAATTAATTGGATTAGATAGCGTGGGTGTTGAGATATACGATATCCACGGGTATTTTCGTGGGTTAACGATTGGTTAACGGACCCTCGGGTTTTAGGGTGTCACAGCTTGATATCAGAGCCTAGGTTTATGATTTCCTAGGAGTTGATGGGCATGGGTTTAGACCATTACATTCATTGTGCATTCATGTTTTGTGCTACGTGATTGTGTGTTAGATATACATGAATTATATACATGGTAAACGGAATAGTTCAGGATGTGATAGTTGGCCTAGGCACTGCTAGTTAGACAGGGAAACATGATCCATTCTTGGATCATATGTAAGACTCTTGCTATCTAACTTATGTAGATGGTTGGTAGAGGAAGAGGACGCTGAGACGGTGGGCAAGGTGATAACCAACTATCATCGGCCTTTGACCAACAAGCTTTCATGGAAGCTATTAGTGTGAGGGCTGTTACAATTGCACAAGCTAGTGCAACAGTGAGCCAAGGAGGGTCAAGTAACCTCCAGAGATTCAAAGCACATCATCCTTCAACCTTTAGGGGAGGAGAGGACCCGATGATAGCTGATCATTGCTTCCAACAAGTTGATAAGATCTTGGAGGCTATTGAGATCACCTCCGATGCCACTAAGATAAAACTAGCTACATTCCAGCCAGAGGGTGAATCCCAAGTATGGTGGGATTGGATCAAAGCCTTAAGAGACTTAGAGGCTATGACATGGGAAGAGTTATGTGGGCTCTTCATGGAAAAGTATTTCAAACATACACTTTCGACATCTGGCTCGGGAGTTCTGGAATTGAGACAAGAGGGTAATGATAGTGTAGCGAGTCGTGGCTAAGTTCCACGAGAGTTAGCTAGTTTGCGATAGTTATGTATTTACAAATATGGCTAAGGTGATAAAATTTGAGGATGGTCTGAAATTGTCCATCGGGTAAGTGTGGGACTTCTCCCTCTGAGACCCTAGGTCGATGGTCCAAGACCTAGATTCGATGGTCGTGGATCGTTATGGTCATCGAGAGGAGTGGATGATGCATGAAACATCCTGATACCTGAGTCAGGAAACATAGGAGTGGAAGAAGAGTCAACCTTCTTATTCTAGCTCGGGGAAGAAGCAAAAGAATTCTACTCCTCAATGGTTTCGTGGACGGTGTTCGCTGCCACAAGGCCAAGGCCAAGGTCGATCACCCGTGGTGATATCAGGCTTGGCGCCCGCCATGCAAGGGGCCATGTTACCATTTCCATCACCCTGGACACCTGAGGTGGGATTATCCTCAGAGGCATGAATCCTAGAATTATGGGACACCTCAGTCCTAGTCATCAGTAAGACGTATATAGACGCAGTTTGTTCCCCCTTACCTCACCATGGGCTGGGATAGACAGTATTAGTCGCAGGGTGCTACACAAGGCCCTATTACTTCGTAGTTAGGCCAGATGGGCCAGTACAGGGGTCGAGGTAGAGGTCGAGGCCAGGGCTCACAAGCTAGGACTTCAGGGACCCCGGGGCATGTCTACTCCAATACACCATAGATTAAGATTGCAGATCGCATAGCCATTTAGGGTAGTTTATACTCCTCGCGGCCTATGGCAAGAGTATTCCATTTCTTATTTCTCATGGGTGCATCTCATTCCTTTTCGTTGTCGCATCATGTGTGAAAGAATTTGGGCTTAAGGCCGAAACTCGAAGAGCCGTTACATGTGAGTTCTCCCCTAGAACTGTAAGATTTCCACCAAAGATATATCGACTGCGGAGTTGCAGATCTCAAGGATTCTACTCACCGTGGACTTGTGGTCATGTATTACGTCGTAGTTTAACGCCACATCCTTAGATGGACCTGGGTCGAGCACATCGGGTCATCACAACAGTGGATCGTGAAGAGGTTACCGCCTACACACCAGGTGGAAACAGTCACTTTTATATTTCAAGGATAAGCATGATGCTTACCCTGCATCGTGTATGATTCCTAGATGGCACAAACAGCTGTAGAGTTGGTCGAAAGCCTCAAATTCTGAGGACGAGGTTCCAGACAGAGTGGGGTCTACCTCGTAGCTCGCGTAGTATGAGGATGTTTTTTCTGAGGAACCGCCTGGATTACCCGCATTCAGATGCAGACTTTGTTATCGTTTTTTTACACCTCGTACACATCGCCTATTTCTATAACTCCACATAGAATGGCGCCTGATGAGTTATAGGAACTCAAGGTCCAATTGCAAGAATTGTTGAACATGGGTTTTATTAGACCAAGCACTTCACCTTGGGGCGCACTGGTTCTGTTTGCTAAGAAGAAGGACAAGACCCTTCATTCAAGGTAGATGCCACGCAGAGCTGAATACAGGTTACCATCAAGAATAGGTACCCTTGGGTTTTCGAGGATTAATGATTCATTTGATCGCACCGAGGCTGCCCACCAAGATAGATTCTACACGCTTATCACCAGCTTAAGAGTTAGAGAGGCGTACATCCCAGATCATTCTAGAACGCGATACGGGCATTTTTCTCGGTCTGGCCACAATTATGCCATCCGTTCTTCCACGAATGCCCAACTCCTATTTCGATAGTCCCGTGTATGGGACGCAGGTACACAAAGTAGTATTGTGATGCCTCGAAGGATAGACTGAGATGCTTGGGTGCGTCCTATGGTTGTGGCTTAGCGGTTCTCACGCTAAATAATCATTTAGCAAAATTACCCTACATTACTTATATGGAGCTCACTAATTGTCTTTGCCTTGAAGATATTGCGCCACTACTTATATGGTGAGCAATTTGAGGTGTTTTCAGACTACAAAAGTTTAAAATAATCTTTACCCAATAGGACCTCAATATGAGGCAATGCAAGTGGATGGAGTATTTGGAGGATTTGAGAGTTCACTTCAGATTACCATCCCAAGAAGTTATCAAGTCCCACGTGGGTTGAAGTGGTGATGTGCTCATCCGGAAGTCATGAGGAGTATTGGCTGGTATAGCTACCCGAGAGTGGCGTATACTTGAGGCTATAGGACAGTTTGGCTTATAGTACAATGATCAAGTTCAGGGTATTTTATGGAGTTTAGTGGCTACACCATCCCTACTGAGCAAGGTGATTAAGTCCCAAGGACAGGACACAAAGATATTGTCCATCAAGGACCGGGTACAATCGGGTACATGTAACGAAGGCTAGGCCATTCACAGAGATGGTGATCTTTGGTATAGGGGAAGAGTTATGGTTCCCCAATCGACATATTTGAGAGAGGAGATCCTCAAGACGTTCCACTGCTCTCTTTTTGTTGTACATCCAAGTGACACGAAGATGTACCATGATCTTCGTTGCCAATATTACTATAGTGGAATGAAGCAGCAAATTGGGGATTTTGTTCCTCGGTGCCTCACATGTTAGTAGGTAAAAGCTGAACACTAGAGGTCGACGGGGTTACTCTAACCATTAGAGGTAGCGGAGTGGAAGTGGGAGTACGTCACACATGGATTTTAAGTAATCACTTTCCACTCCGATTATCGATGAAAGCTGCCAACTGACTGCTGAGCAGCATGACTCCAAATATCCTGCTCACAAAGTCTGGAACATACTTTTTGATCGGTGCATATGACCTTCACTCTGAAGGAACTATGCAGGTTATTGATTCATTTAGGCCAAGTAGGTGTTTGGAATCAACAAAATTTATATCCTAGGATTCCTACTACTGACATAGCAAAGCCACTCGCAAAGATGGCTCTGTGTGGTCAACACGTGGATGGGTTTTCTTCTGCGAGAGAAGAGAGTTACACTCCATTGAAAATGGTAAGTCGCTATTTTTAGGTTTGTGAAAACAAAGGTGTGTGAATGATTGAAAATTGAAATAACTAAAGTACAAAGTTAAGAGAGAATTCCTTGAAGTCTCGGGCCACTGGGCTTAGGGTTCTAAGTTAACCGACATGTCCTTGGGTCTTTTCATCAAGATTCTGGAGCATGACAGCCTAAGTAGTTATTTCCTAACCAGGATCTTCATTTAGCTTTAAAACCTAAACCCTAAAAGTTTTCCCTTGAAAGATGGCATTTTATTGAGCATAAATGTCCCTAACAAAGGAGAACTTACATCTCAAAACTCACCCCCTATAATACCAACTAATAGAGACAACTAACTGCATCGCGGGGTCTAGCGATGGGCATCCACTCGAACCCAAGTCTTGCTAAATCACACGTTAGGGAGAGCATGCTCTAAGTGAGATTTTAACTCTAAAGTGAGATGCAGAGCACAAATACCCTTAAATGCTTATTTGAAAAAGCATGAGAACACATGCAACTTTCCTTAAAAACCAACAATTCTGGCCTTCCCTTTCAAGGATGAGGGGGTTTTAGCCTGCTAGCATCCATTGATTTCCACCACCAAAATCAAGGGGTGTTTCGCTGCCAAGAAAATGCAAGAAAGTGAAGGGAGTAGTTAAGAGAAATCACCACCGCCAGAGGGAGAGAAGTTTCGGTGGCAAATTTCCTCGACGATTGATGGAGTGAAAAGTTGATTTGATTATAAGCAGGACTGGGCTTATATAGGTGCTCAGCATAAGGAAATTACAAAAGTGTGCTAAAGAGCCAAAATTACATGAGGGCAAACTTGTATAAAACCACAAAAAGGCGAGTCAAAAAGCAGTCAAGGCACAGGTGAGCAGTGTTAGCAAGTTGCGAATTTTCGCAACCCTGTAAAATTTCCACTGAGCTCCATCTCTTCATTATTTTTGCTCCAAATTCTCTGTCTTCGCACTGTACACCCTCGAATTCAAATGTTCATCGTGTTTGAATCGAATTTGAAGATAATGAGGCATTTGACCTGCAAAACTACTAAAAATAGCTACAAAATGTGATCAGTAGCAAAGTCGGGACCCCAATGTATCAATTGAGTTATTAAAGTCGATTAGTATGCAAAAAGTGTTTAAAACCTGCATTATACAGGGCTCAAAATAGCACTATTTGGGTACTAATAAGTTATACATACGGGAGATTGTCCGGTTACATGGAGTGTCTGTCTCTATAGTATCGGACTGGGATCCTAAGTTTACAACTCATTTTTTGGGAGAGCTTCTAACAAGCCTTATGGACACAGTTGATGATGAACACCGCTTTTCATCCCCAGACAGAAAATCAGTCAGAGAGGACCATCTGGATGTTAGAGGACATGCTGCAAGCGTGCGTCCTGGATCTTAAGGGTAGCTGGGAAGAGCATTTACCCTTAGTAGAATTCGCTTATAACAACAGTTACTAGGCGAGTCTACAAATGACACCCTATGAGGTACTTTATGAGAGGCCATGTCGATCTCTGTTCTGTTGGACGGAGGTGGGAGATAAACGCTTTACGAGTCCGGAATTTGCCAAGGAACACTATGAAGGTGGACTTGATCTGAAACATCTTCTCATGGCTCGGAGGCGGGAGGCCAAGGAAAACCTCTGGCCGATCGCAGTGCGACCTCTAAGTGGGAATTGAGGTGGGGATTATGTCTTCCTTGAAGTGATGCTTAAAGAGGAATTAGTGGTTGGTAAGCGGGGAAAGTTGTTGCCAAGGTATATCGGGCCCTTCAAGGTACTCAAGATGGTAGGTACAATTGCTTATCGGTTGGCTTTACCGTCGAGCTTATTGAGTGTTCATGTGGTATTCCATGTCTTTATGCTCCGAAAGTACACTCCAGATCCAACTAATGTAGTGGATTAGGGCGAACTTGTTGTAGATGCAAATGGGACCTTTGAGGGTATTATGGATAGCCGAGATCAGGTTTTGCAAGGTAAGACCATAAGGCTAGTAAAGGTGTTGTGGTAGCACCGAGGAGTGGAGAAGGCAAAATGGGAAAGCGAGGACACGAAGTGTACCAATTATCCCTTCTTATTTAAGAATGCGATTACGTTGTTTAGTCATTTGATAATATGCATGTGATTGTATGTATATGTGTGTGTAAATGTTGGGGACGAAATTCTTTTAAGAGGGGGAGAATGTAAAACCCGAGAAAAACCAAATTTTTCTAAAGAAAGGCAAAACAGTAATTTGCCGCTATAATATATGTTGCAAACTTAGGAATCTTCTAGATCTCAAATGACGAAACGAACCTGTAAGCACCCCTTTTTGGTCTGACCTGATTGGTGGGTCCGAACCGGATTCGAAGGCACTAGCCAAATTCATTTATCAAACATATTTCATTCCCTTCCCTTTTTCAAAAATAAAAGCTTTTGTCGTTTGGTGAGCTATACAATTTTACATTTAACCAAAATAATATTTACAATGAAAGCATTCCATGCCCATTAAAAAATAATATACAAAATCGTTTCAGAGTTTAACTCTTTTGATCACAAAACATCAATTGTTCAAAAATATGATGGATGCATATGACGGAGTATATACTTTTACTCATACAATTTACATTTAACCAAAATATATTTACAATGAAAGCATTCCATGCCCATTAAAAATAATATACAAAATCGTTTCAGAGTTTAACTCTTTTGATCACAAAACATCAATTGTTCAAAAATATGATGGTTCTGCATATGTGAGTATATCACTTTCTCCAGCAGTTTTCTTGATGACTCTATGCTCCTTGATCTTGGGGTCTCACAGTTAATCCTCGATACACGTGGTAAAAACATACGCTAAGCATTTTTCATGTAGTGGTTCTATAAAATTCTCTCTTCATTTCATTTAAATCGAAACATGCAATATTTATAAAACAATGCTTTTATCTGATTATCGATGACCCATTGCAGTACAATACGTATCTAGATATTTTCAATAAATCAATTACAATTCGCATTGGTCATCTCGAGCTGTATGCATTTTCATATGCGCTAAATCATTCAAATCCTACGTCGTGCTCTTTTCAATCTCATTATCATTTTGCATTTTAGCCCTTGCAATTTAACCTATGATTTGATGTACAGGATAACAACAGAATCCATTTGAAAACTTTATAGATCCTTTTATTTGAAATTCTTGATGGAATATGTATATATATATATATATATATATATATATATATATATATATATATATATATATATATATATATATATATTTATATTTATATATAAAATATGTACTTTCGGTTGAGTGTACCCCTCACAGATATTTTCCCGCTGGAGCTACGGATCGGTATGCCACAAATAGTCCATTTGTTCGACTCTTATTGGTATACCAATTTATTCTTAACTTCGAATTCTAATGGTTAACACATTCTTTTAAGGCATTAAATCATTCAATACAATTTACAATAGTATATATATACATTTGTATGCAAATAAAACATTTTCACTTTCATGCAATTTTCTTATGCAAATTCGTTTCTGCAAATTGTCTCAAATCACTTAAGACAAAAAATAATTTCAAGCGCACATCAATGAGGCACTTTCTTGTCAATCATTTCAAAATTCAAAATAATTTACGTAATTATTCAAATATTTTAGAAATAGAGAAGTTTGAAACAAAACCAAAAATGATTACTTTGATTTCTGATCTTTGGAATCTCGACTAATCTTGAGACTTTCCTCCTCGTCGACTATTCAAATGAATGACAATCACATATTAGTCGGTTATTCTAGGAGTTCTATTTTCAGTAGGAATTTGAATCATCTCATTTGGATAACCCAAACTCAAGTTACGACATTGCAATGTCAAACTAGTCTATATGCCCAACTCATTGGATCACCCACTATTTTTTTTTCCAATTTTTGGGGTCTTAACTCCATAAATTGGTAATGGTTCCTTCACTCATTTGAAGCTATGGTTCTAAGGTTTCTTCTACAATTTGGATCACCAAAACTCAAGTTATTGCATTTTACATTCAGACTACTCTAATTTGCAAAGTAGGATTAGATTATTCTTACACATAGCTCCACTTTGACAGATTTCTGCGCACTTTAGGGTAATAATAAATTATTCCCCTAGAAGTCTATTTTACCTAGAATTTTGAATCAATCAATTTGGATGAGTGAAACTCAACTTATGGCCAAAAACACCATAACAACACCCAAAACAAAGCATACTTGAGCTACTCGAACTCACTTTTAAGCCCATATTCGGGGGCCTTAGAGCTACAATTTTCTCCTGGTCCCTTCTATACATTTGTAGCCCTATATCTTATGGTTCTTTACCAATTATAATTACTTCATTTGGATGATTATAACTTAACCTATAGCCAAAAAAAGAAAGGGGTTTTGACAAATTTTTGATAGCATTTCCTTTAAAAACCCAACATTTCCCTTTTACAAAAAACATTACACAAAACCAATCCAACCAACAATACTCTTCAAAACTCAACCCAAAACAACCTCAAAAGTTGTTTGCTTTGTCCTAAACCCCTTTTACTTAAGTGGGGCTTTCCTCCAAAATCAAAATCACAAAAAAGATGAAGTTAGGATTTGGTTCTTACATGAATCTCTTCAAATCTTCTCTTGTAGGTTGCTTGATCTCTTAGAAGCAAGAAATGGAAAAGATTGCCACCAAAAACTTGATCTCTCTTTGCTTTTCTTCTCGGCTTTCTCCCTCTTTCTCTCCAAAAAACGTTTTTGCTCTTAATGAGCTTCCTATACCAAAAATTTGGCCCCTTTGACTCCTGTTCCTCAAGGCCTTGTTTGGCTCACAAAACCCATTTTTGGGTTAAGTTCTCCCCATTTACTACATATCCCACATTTCATTTATTTGCACTTCAAATCCTACGATAATCAAACTTAGACATATAACGAGTCTCAAATGACTCTTAAGTCCTTGTTTTCCTCCTTAAGCCTTGTTTAGCTTTCTCATTATTTCATTTCTCATTTTCTTATTTTTTAGCATTTAAGTCGATTTTCATTTTGACCTCCAATTATATTTACAAATTCAAATTTGACCTTTTTCACTTAGGTTATTTAAGGTTTGATCATTTAATCCTTAGCATATATCATTCAATCATATACTAATTTCGATCATATAATCCCATTTTAACATTTCATTTAATCATTTATTAATTTCAAAAAATCCCCATTTTTGCCTCGATTTATACATAGCGTATAATAAAATTATTATAAAAATTGTAGGGTATTTTTGGGCGATCTGAGAACCCACCGCATTACGTTGTCATGCGAAAATCAAGGAGTGCCCGGTAATTTCATTGAATTATGAGATAATCGAAATTCCATGTTTTTAGACGTAATTAGGGTCGGGTGACACATGGCAAGCCATGTGTCAAAATGCTTACATGTAGGACACATGGCAAGCCATGTGAGGTGACACTATGTGACCATGTGTCAACATCTATGCAAGTGAGATGGAGTATAAATGGGAGGTAGTACGATTCGTAGAAGAAGGGAGGAACATAAAGAAAAGGAGAAGGAAAAAGGAAAGGGAGAGAAAGGAAAGAAAGAGAGAGAGAAGGAGAAGAAATGGAGAAAGAAAGAGGGAGAAAAGGAAGTCGGCATTCCAACGGTTAGAACTCGTCGGACCAAGAAGTAAAGTCTGTATATTCGATGAGGGCTATGCTCCAAGAGGTAGAGATTCTTCCTACTTTGGTTTATTTCCACCTTAAGGGGCTATTTGTAAAATATGGGAATGCTACCTTGTTTTGATCCTACGGACTGGTCGGATTTTAGCACCAATTTTAGGTTAGGAAACAGAGGGAATTTAGACTCAAATCCTTCATAGAAATTGTAGTTGGATCTGTGAACTTGATGTTAGGATTTTGAATCACCCAAATTGGACCTCTGCAGCTCAAGTTATGGTCCATTTTCTGATACTCCCATAGCTTTAGCTGTCTCTCAACTTGTGTCCGGATTTTGGAACTGGTTTTCGATGCTGATTTCACATTGATTTTGAGACTTAAATTCTGGACTGAGGTTTAGGATTGTCCGGTGATCGTGCGAGGCCGGATATGTGGCCTGAGTATGGCGTGCTTGTGACCTAGTTTTCTCTTGGATTTGGATAGTCCTGGGGCTGGATTTGGGGTTGTTCTATGCTCGGGTGGTGCCATATTTGTGTAGCCTGTGATGGCTGTATGTTTGGACTGCTTTGTGGGCATCTCTTATGCCACAATTGGTCTTGAGAACCTAGTTTTCTTTGCTTGCTTTTGCTTGGCTTACTTAGTGCTAGTTGTTTATTGAATGTTGATATATGAATTCTAATATTTTGACATTGAGATGAAATGTTGGAAATCATATGTTTTCGATATAATTGTTAATGATACATGATTTATCGTCCATATGACATTCATTACATATGAGACATGGAATTGATATGCAGTGGCATAATGCATTACATATGCACTGAGACATTGCATTCATGTGTGTAAGTGCATGGTGCCATTAAACACCATCCTTAGTGGTTGATGAGTGGACTGAGTACCGTTAAACAAAGTTCAGCGGATTTCCACTATTTGCAGAGCATGAAAACTTGTGTTGGTAATAGCAAGAAAAGATTGATATCCCCTCAGATGAAAGTCCTGGTATTTTTGGTTATACATATGTGTCCAACGGTGAAAGCCTGTGAAAGTGTAGGAATGCGTGTAAAGCCTGCAGTGAGACCCTGAAAATTCGCTACCTAAAAAGACATATGTTTTGTTAATAAAATGATCGTTGGAAGTAAAACATCCAAGAAGTTTTGATTTCTAAAAACTTGATTTTGTTTCAAAGTGATCATTGGATGAAATTCATCGACGATGGATGTTATCACACATTGGCTACGCATTGTGTGATAGGAGTTTCTGTGTTATTTCGGATTTTGCATGTGCATTGAATAGACTCATGTTATTTCATGGCATGGCATGGTATTCCATTAGGGTGCGTCATTATATTGGAATGTATATATATATATATATATATATATATATATATATATATATATATATATATATATATATATATATATATATATATATATACTTCTCTATACTATACTGCTCTCATATATATATATATATATATATATAATATATTTGTGTGTGTGTGTGTGTAGATATGTCCAGTAGAACATTGCATGTGCATTTAGGGTAATAGCCTTTATATGAGTCTCTTTTTGAGTGTGGCTCGCCCTTTATGGGAACATTTCGGGTGCGGGGTATACAGGTGGGCGACTCTCTCATTCGGGTAGAGAGGGTTGAAGAAAGCCGACCTGTGGCTGGTATAGTTCTTTTTGTAAAACTTTGGAAATAACTAATTTTGGCATATGCCTATGTATGTAATAGAGTTTGTAATTAAACTCATAGTAATATGTTTTGAAAATAACATAAAATTTTTATTGAATATGGCTAAACAGATCCCTGTAAATGGGATTGGACAGTGTGGTACCAAGACATAGGATATCCACGGGAAATGTTAACCCTCGCTTCACAGCTTGGTGTAAGGGTGTAGGTATGTAATTACCTAGGACTCTATGAATGGATCCTAATTAATGGGATTAGACAACTTGGGTGTCGAGATATACTATATCCACGGTATTTCCACGGGTTGACGGTTGGTCAACAGACCCTTGGTTTTAGGGTGTCACAGGGATCCTCTATATGTTGTCATACTTTGGACACTATTAGTAGCCCTTAGAGTAATTGATGCAATCACTTAGGATGGTTGGCCGCAAAATAGCCATGTCTCCTAATGAGCCATTGCATTTTTATCCCAACTCAATGGGTTCCACAAACCCCTTCATGAACTTGCTTCATTACTTCCATGCTATCTGGGAAGGATAGGCATCTGAGTAGTAACACATCAGGTCCCTTTCTATACAATTCCCTCTTTCAATAGGACGAAGTTTTGTGATTGAGCTTTCACCCTATGGGGGACCTGCCTGTTAGGATCTTCTAAATACTCTATAATCTTAATTCTTCGGTCCTAAAGTGGTCATGGAACCTACTTTGAAGAATTGATGACACAACAAACCCATTCTTGGGGAAGAATCTTTATTTAAAATCAATAAAGATCACAAATCCTACTTTCCCTTTAACCCATAAGCTGAAACATATTTTCCAAAATTTAAAACAAGTCAGGAGACCTACTTTATTTATTTTGAGAAGATACACTGCATATAACAAGTACTGCTCTTCAAAAATATGAGAAATAGTGGCTAAAATGCCTACTTTTGATTCTGGATATATATTGAATAGGTACCATGTTGGGGAAGACTTGAATGCTTAAGAAAATAGTGGCTAAAAATCCTACTTTTTGACTCAAAACATAGAATGGAGTAGGTACTATGTTGGAGAAAACTGAATAATTGAGAAAATAGTGGCTACAAAGCCCACTTTCTTAACTTAAAACTTAGGCTAGTACAATTTCCCCTTGCTTTCAGCATTATTTTTTCCTTAAGCTTGCTGAGCCTTTATAAGCTGTAGGATCGGCCTAATCCTTTGGGTGATGCCTAACCTCTCCCACATGATAGAGAAATATTGTTTAAGGTATTTCCCCTTGATGGATATTTGGTGTGACTCCCCTAGTAGATTTGACATTGAATGTGTTTTTATCATTTTTCACAATAGGTTTTTCAAGTATCACCTTTTGGGGTCGGCTTTCTTTAGAGGGTTTAATGGTAATCCCCTTGTAAATGCAGCCTTCATTTGTTGTAAGTTGTTTCTCTTTCACTTCTACTAGGCTTTCTTCCATTTCCTTTAATTTGAAGAAAGCTGGCAAAGTTAGAGAACTAGTAGAATAATTCAAGGAAAAAATATTTGTATCTATCAGAATAGTTCCCAAATATGTTTGTTCGTTTGAACTTCAAATAGAATCAACATTCACTATACCTTTTCCTCCATATTTGGTTTTCTCTAGACTAGGCATCACCTTTTCCTTATGATTCTCTGCCTCCTTTGGCTTTTCCTGCAGCATTTCTCCAGGAAGTTGTCTTTTCTCCATGGCTTTTTGTCTCTGCATTCTCCTTTTTGAGTTCTGGTGAGCTTTTAATGAAATTTCTTATGCTGCATCTCATGTCATTCTTGTATAGGTGAGATAGTAGGAGGAACTATAAACCTTTGGGGTATTTTCCTTCTTGAATGGTCATTCATGCCCTTTTCCCTTGGAGAAACATTATTTTCTTTAGAGAACTTCTTGTTCATTGCCTTATGTTTTGAGTTCTCAAATGAATGGTATGGATACCTTCCATTCTTTTTCCATTCTCTGGCTGCAGGAACTCTTCTTTTTGCTACCAAGTCATTTTTATAAGTCAAGTATTGCTTAGGAATCCATACCTTTCTTACCCTGGCTTTTAGTGAAAATCTCTCAGTCTTCTTTGCATTTAGCATAACCCTCAAATTAGTAGCAGCTATGTTGATTGAAGTTGTTGGTGGAAATGGATCTTCATCAATCATCATGGCTTCTTTTCCTCTAAGGGGCTTCAACATGACTTTATTTTCTTCAAGGAACTTTACCGTGACTTCCTTTTCTCCAAAGAAATTTACTGTGACTTCCTTTTCTCTAGAGAACTTCACTATGACTTCTTTGTTGACCTTGTCTTGGATAACATTCCTGAAACTCTACTAAGAATTAGTACTATGAATCCAAGAGTTATGATACTTACAGTAGATTTTTCCTCTAAGATCATCTTTGCTAGGGAGTTGGTGATCCCAAGGAAAAGTGATGAACTTCTCCTTTACAATGAATTCCTTAGTCTCTGCCTCATCGGATGTATAGTGAGATCGTGCATTAAAGGCTTGTGACTTCTTTCCTAGGTTAAGTGGTGGAGGAGGTTGCATAACCAGTTGGATAATTTGTTGTCCCTTATTACCATTCTCTCTCACAGGTGGTTGCATGATGGCCCCCCCCCCCCCTCAGGCCTCCACTGAAAGAAAAGCCTCCTTCATATGTTCCCGATTGTGTAATTGGATTTTTCTGAGAAAAATCCTCTAAAGGGTTGTGGCTCTAACTACATTAGGTTTTTCTCATGCTACGTTCTCTAGAATACAACCCTCTCTCCTATGAGAAAGAAAGTATCTAACCTCTGCATGTGTAGGTGAGAGGTGAAATTCACCAACTTCACGTAGGTTCTTAGAAAACTACCCCTCGAGTTCGTTAGAAAATTGCCTTTCAAGCTTAGAAGCAACTTCCTGCCTTAGTTGCCCCCTTTCTCTAAGGTTCTCTTGGATGGATTGAAATTGCTTTCATTTCTTCCATAAGGGCAATCATGATCATTCCTCGGCTCTTTATTTCTTGTATGAAAGCTTGAAATTTATTAGAATTATTAGAGAAAAGAATAGGTACATCCACATTATGTGCACCTCTTCCTTCCACTTGTTCAATAGGGTTATTGGATGGATTCCCTTGCTGTCGTACTAAAGAATTCATCAAGTTTTCTATCTGTTCCACTAGAGCTAGAACTCTTCCTTCCTACCCTGCTTCTGCAGCATCAGATCCTGATTTCGGAGACTCTACATTTGTTTTACTCCTCAATTTTGGTAGCATTCTTCAGTAAAAATGGGTCCCATTGTGGAATATGCACAACTATAAAAAAAACAAAAAGATGTGTGGATTTTAACAAAGATGGGTCCCATTGGACGTGCCAAAAATATGTTTCGGTGGATTTTCTAATGGAATTCACCATAACATACAAAAAGCAGGAAGAATTAGTGAATGCGTAGGTGAGCCAAGAAATTATATTATTTCCAAACCAAAACTGTGCCAAAATCTAACTTCTGCTCAAGGGAAAACTAGATTCCCTAGTTCCCTTGACAGTTCCCTAAAATCTAAGCGAAAAATGCTTTGAAAATTGGATTGAATTGAAAACTAAGAGAAAAGTTATACAAATTAGCTTGAAAGATAACAAATTTCATTGTAGAATTAGACTAAAAATGAAATGTTGAAGTAAGAAAGCTTTGAAATAACAAATGCTTGAAAAAAACATATAAAAACTAAACTAGGAATCTGGAGAAGATGATTGATGAACTTGTAGAAAACTAAAAAAAAAATTGTTGAAATGCTATGTTGAAAGTTTGTTCTGGATGGATTATTATCTATCATTTTCTCTAATGTTGAATCCTCCTTTTATAGACATTCTTGAATAACTACTCCAGCCCACTTTCTCCAATAACCGCTCACGTCTCCACTAGAGTCTTGATCTCCAAGTAATTTCTCCACTAAAGTCTTGTTCCCCAAGTAGTTTTCCCCACTTCTAATAACTGCTCACGAACTCTGCCATGTCATGACTTGGAGAAAAAGTCTCTTTCATCTTCCCTCTTTGAGACAAAGTCTCATCACAACTCTCTGCTAGCAACTTTGACAAATTATTTAAACATTCGAGAAATGTTCCTAAACCTTTTTATAGATTGATTCTCATGGGCTTGGGCTTTCTCGCATTGGGTTGGACTCGGTTTTGGCTTCATTCAGCCCATTCCACTACCCTTTGGGCCAAAAAATTATTTAAATACCATTTGAGCCCAAAAAATTTATTTTGAGTGTAAACAAGTTGTCACCCTTAACAACACCAATGGCTCCATATGTCACCAATCTTAATATTGTGAAAAATATTCATATAATTATACACAATTTTCTCGATCTTGAACCATGTAAGTTCGTTTTTATATTTGAATCCTGGTTTTATATTCTGCAAGTTGTCCATCCATATTTGAGATAAAAGTGTTGTTATTTAATTTTTAATTTTATTTTAAGTTCGAGTCATATTTTATTGGGAAAAGTAGTCTTCAAGTTATCAATTAAAAAATTATTATATATAGATCAATAAATATAATATCATAACTAATAAATGTAATACTGATGATGCCTTTTCACGGGAGGCTGAGTGGACGTGTTGGAATCATTTGAGCTGGCGGCTATGTCATTGAGCCGAGTTCGGCTTTGGATGTGGGACTCCTCTGCAAAAACAAGAAAGAAGGAGGGTCGGGAGGGGTTTCGCCCGTGGCCACTCGATGCCTAAGTTAGTACCTCTCTGAGAAAAAAGATAGACTACTTGGAGGGCGAATGTTCTGCGTACCTTTTACCGATGGGGTGGCCTGGCATTTATAGCATATGCTTTTCCTAATTGATGGTGGTAAGGATTCTTTCCCATTGGATGGGGTAATTTCTTCCTTTATCGTTATCAGATTAATAAGGGATAATGAGGGAGCAGTTTATTGTGAATTATCCCGCTTTCCTCATTGGTGAGATTCGATTTGTTTTATAGGATAAGTTGTTATTGGGGATTATCTTACTTCCCTTACTGATGAGATTTGGTTTGATTTACAGGATATGGGCTTTCCAAATTGTCCATGTTGTTGGCCCTTGGGCGGAAGCAGACCCGGGTTCCGTTTGGGTCGATTGCCCGGGGGCTCGGGCGCCTCTCACCAGGCTTACCGCCATGGGCATGGCCCAGTGGGCTGCGCACTGTTTTAAACCCTATCGGTTACCCCCATTGCCCAGTAATGCAGCGGCGTTGCAAGGCTATAATTCTGGAATCGGGTGCGACTTCCACGTGTTTGCTCAGGGCTGGGTTGGTTAGGGCTTTATCGTCGTCATATGTCTTGTGATAATGATGACTTTTCATTTTTCGCGCCCACTTCTTCTAGTTCCTTCAATTTCTTCTGAAAACATCCTCTGACCGTTCGCCTTGAGTTCCTCTGATCTTGAAGCCTTTCTGTTTTTCTGCGGGTTTCCTTTCCCTTAACATTCGTTCTAACCTTTCGTGCAGAGTTTCTTCTGGCATTTTGTGATACCTTGCTTGAGGTAGCCTTTTGTTACGTTCTGCAGGACGGGTCGCGTCTCTCTTTCCTTAGTGTCTTTTTGAGCGGAGTATAATGACGCTAAGTGCTTTGGTTAAGTCTCGCTCTTATTTCCTGGTATTCTCATGGGTCCGGGTCGTTCTTCTTCATTGCGCATTGGGACTCCTCTGCTTGTTACGGTTGGGCGGACGGGTGGCACCAACTGAAAGAGGCCCACTAGCGGGGTTGTTCTCAGAAAAGCCGGGAACTAACTGGACAAGGGTAAGGGGAGAATTGATGAGATTAAATACCTCCGGGGATCGGAATATCTGAAGTAAGTCGTGCAGAACGCTTTGGCGGTGGGACCTAGCAGAACCGAGCCTTTGTATGGAGCAACTTTCTCGAAGCGTTATAGGCCCCATTTTGGTGTCCAGGTCTGGTCTCTTGACATTTTGACCTCCTACGTGGTCCAAGTGCCCAAGATGGTGTGTTTCTTCGAGGTGGCCTTCAAAAACGGCCTTCGTTTCCCTCTGTACCCCTTCATAAAAAGAGTTTTACAACATTTCAACGTCTGCCCTTCGACTTTCATGATTTTGGGGCATTACATTAGGTTGTTGGTTTTCTTCGGACAAGGGCTTTGGTGTTGATTATAGCTGTTCTGGACCTTTTTAAGCGTAAAGGAAGCCTCAGGGCTTTCTTTATCTTTCAGTGATCGTGCTCTCTGATTATCTCGGACCTTCAGCCATCCCATAGACTTTGGAAGGAGCGTTATGGCCTTTCATGTTAAGCGCGAGTTGGAGATGCGATCCTTAATAAGGATGATACTGCAGGCGTTCCATTGCCTGGACCACTCCCGAGAGATCTTCATTAATTATCGCTTTGGTTTAGTTTGGTCTAGCTTTCTTAAGTTATAGGGTATCGCTAATTCTGCATTGGCTGCATATCTTTCAGGTGTTCGCCCTGATCTCAACCCTGAAGATAAAGTCATAAAGCAGGAGTTGGCTAAGTGCCTTCCGCGCTCTTACTCGAAGCTTATCAGGTCGGATATTCCCGGATAGCGGTTGAGGGGTCTCGTCTGTGTAGTGCATAACTCTTTCCTCTCCACACACATCTCACACACCTCGATGAGCTTTCTCATGATGGGACTCCCGTTATCAGGCCTACTAAGGGAGAGCTTTTGGCTCGAGTGGAGATGCTGTCCCCGAAGTCCCGGAGTGTGAAGAGGAAAACACTGGACTCCCCTGTGAAGGGTTGCTCGTCCTGAGGTAAAGTCCCGAAGTTGGGGTCGTCTTCTTCTTCACCTTCTTCCCCGTCGGCGTTGGGGCAGGTGCCGACGTTCCTGGGCGGGATCGCAAGCCCCGCTCTGGCTTTGAGTGTCAAGACTCTGGTCGGGCAGCTCACTCAGTAAGTCGCCTCTGTCCGCCGTTGTCTCTTGCGACTCACTATCGGGTGGGATTGATATGCATGATCGGCGAAGATGGTGATTCCTTGCTTTCCAACATCGAGCTTGCGGCTGGCACGGTCTCGTCCATTCTTAGGGACTCTGATATCAAGAAATCTGGTGCTCTGCCGATTGACGAAGCCTTGGCTATATCTCTCTAGGGGGTCGCCTCGGTAATTCTCGTGTCTTGTAGTGGCTGTTTTTATCTTGGGTTTGAGTTGCGTGTTGACTTTAAGTCAGACTCCGCAGTGGCTAACACCATTTGAAGTGCTTGGCCAAAAGGGCCAACCAACGAGGGCCACGCCAAAGCCGCCGCAGTCTACAAAGCGAGGGTGATCAAGCCTGCTTTCCCGAGCTAGCCGAGCCGCGAGATCATGTGTGTGAGGATGACTGAGAGCCATGAAGCTTAAGTCCGACTTGAGGCATACCATACCACGCTGGCTTTTGCTGAGAGTAGGGAAGAAACGCCAGAAAGCTTAAGGCTGCCGAAAGGTCAAGCCGGAAGTCGTGAAGAGCCGCAGTGCCCAGATGACCCGATGTAGGCCGTGGAGGACCTGCAGCTGCCCAAAGCTGAGCTTTGTGCAGTCGGATGAGCCGCAAATCGTCCTAGAACGAGCTGCGGCCAACTAGGGAAGAACTGCGTGCTGCTAGAGACGAACTACGTAATAAAGCAACGCTGCTAGATCTCGAGCCCGTCGAAGCTTCGAGGCCGCAGCTTCTCCTCGTTGAACGCCCCCACCAGGGAGTGCCATGGGTTGCGAAGTGACCTTAAGAGGCAAGAGACTCTGGTTGTTCAAAGGGACGCGGCTATAGTGACCTTGAGGGATGAGGCCTGCACTCAATGGGCTTCTGGATGGCTTGCCTTTCAAAGGAAGGCTACTAGTGCCTACCCGAATCTGGATCTTAATTTCAACATCCCTAGTGATGAGGAGGCTAAAGAGTCTTTCTCTCATAGATCATTCAGAGCCAAAACATCCGAGGCCCGGCTCCCCTTCTTCTGACTCCTGAACTCCTTTATATAACTTTGCTTATATTTTTCTTTTTTCTTTTTTTTTTATATTGGGCTTTTAACCCGGGATACATGTAATGTCATTCTCAATGAATACCCCCTTCTCCACTTTATCAAGTTATCGCTCTTTTTATTGTCTTGCCAATTTGAGCTACTTGGTTTTTGGGTTGTTGCGCTTCGAATCGGGCTTCGCCCCACCTGCTACTCTGGGCCTTCCTGAAAGCAATTATGCTTAGTAATCTGAGGTGTTGAGCTCTTGAGATACATGACTCCAGAACTCTGTCTCGAGCCATGATGCTCCGAAAAGCTTAGCTGTTGTGGCTTAGTGGGCTTATCCGCCTGAGCTGAACTAGTTCTTAGGCGCTGAGGCTCACCGAGCCGGCTTGCTTCTACAAACTAAGTCGCTTGGCTCGTAGCGCCGAGGCCTCCCGAGTCAGCTTTAAGCTCTTTCAACCGACACCGAGGCATCACGGGCTATTCTCGCATGAGTCGAACCGACTCGGGCTGAATTCTTCCTAAGTCGAGCAAACAGTTCTTCAAACTCGGGCCGCTAAGGCCTCATGGCATTCCCGTCTGAAATAACTAAATTCGGGGCTAATTTGCCAGTTTAGCGCCGAGCCTTCAAAACCGAGCTGCCGAGGCTCCCGCGCCGTGAGGCCTAACCGAGCCGCTTGGTCAAGCCAACCGGGTCGAGGCTTCACGGGCGATTCGCCCGAAATAACCGACTTCGGTCAGATGGCTCGAGAAATGAGCACTGAGTCTTCAAACTGCCGCTGAGGTTTACGCCCATTATGCCCGAGTTTCAATCACTCGCGCCGAGGCCTTAATGAAATGGTTAAGCCCCAACCGAGCTGTTGGGCCTCGTGCCCGAGGCCTTCCCCGGGAGTCAGTTAGCTCATCAAACCAGGGCAAATTCCGAGGCGCCGCGGGCTATTCCGCCTCTCTGAGTCGAATCGACTCGGGCTGAATTTTCCGAGTCGAGCAACAGCTCTTCAAACCGGGTCACGAGGCTTCATGTGGGCCATTCCGCCCGAGCCGAATTGGCTCTTGGCCAAT
Organism: Tetrastigma voinierianum; assembly: GCA_016808115.1. Classification (NCBI taxonomy): domain Eukaryota; kingdom Viridiplantae; phylum Streptophyta; class Magnoliopsida; order Vitales; family Vitaceae; genus Tetrastigma; species Tetrastigma voinierianum. The sequence goes on from JAEQBH010000403.1 coordinate 229,558, forward strand.
TTGCTCCGAGCTGAGCCAGCCAGCTCTTCAAAACCGAGCTGGCCGAGGGCTCCGGCCGAGGCCTTACCGAGCTGTTTAAGCTCACAACCATGCCGAGGCTCTACGCTGGCTCACCGAGCTGAACCGACTCTAGCTGAATTTCGCTCTGCCCCCGACCGCCGAGCTCTTCAAACCGGGCCGCCGAGGCTCAGGCTATCTCCGCCTGCCGAACCGGGCGTCGCTAATTCTGTCAGCCGGGAGCGGCTGAGTCGCTCAAACCGAGCCATCGAGGCTCCTGGGTGCTGAGGCCCTACCGGCTAGTTCATCAAAATAGGTCGCTGAGGCGTCATGGGCCATTCGCTCAGCCGAACCCACTTCGGGGCTGAATTCTTTCCTGCCGTTAAATGAGCTCTTCAAAACCCGGTCACTGAGCTTCATGGCTATTCGCCCCGAGCCGAACCGCTTCAATAATGACCGAAGCTGAGCACTGAGCTCAAAACCGAGCCGGCCGAGGCTCGGGCGCCGGAGGCTACTTAAGCTCAACCCAGCTGCTTCGGGCTCAGCTCGAGGCCTTCATGGCTATTCCCGGCTCCAGCCGAACCAGCTCGGGCTAATTTGCCCGAGTCGAGTGCATGAGCTCTTCAAACCGACCGCCGAGGCTCCCGCCAGGCCTTCTGCGGGCTATTCCCGCTGAGTCGAACTCGGCTCTGGGCCACTTGCCTGCTGAGCGCTTGAGCTCTTCAAAACCGAAATGGCGCATAGTCTTAAAACAGGTCTATTTAGCTAGACGGCTTCGCGGGCTGTTACTCCGCCGCTTGACTTCCATTTCGGTTGTTGAAATATTAATGCTGTTCATGAGAATGAAACTCATCAGGCGATGCCAGTGTTTCTACTCTCCTTATACCACATGATCCCGCTATGGAGCCCATACTTTGAACCTTCTTCCCTTTTAGCTTTAACTCGGAATGAGAAGGCCAAGGCTCGTCGTCAAGTAGGGGTCCATCTGGCGGATTCCTGCCAGTTCGAGAGACTTCTCATCAGGAGTTGCGGTGTTTTTCCTCAGTCTCCCTCTACGGGAGCATGTTATTCCCAGCTTTGTGCTAGGAATGCTGCCTCGAGAGGCTGCATAAACTTCTTAGTACTAGCTTTTCATTTTCTTTCTCCTTCTTCCTCTTCTCTTCTTTCTCTTCCTTCTCTTCTTTCTTCTCCTTCCTTTTTCTCATTCTCTCTTCCTCCTTTTCCTCTTCTTCCCCATCTCATTCTCCTCTTTCGCACACCCCCTTCCCTCTCTTTCCCCCTTTCTCTCTTGAGATTTTTTTTTTTTTAGAACTGCTTGTACTGCTTATTTCGAGATGTAAGTGATATGACCTCACGATTGTAATCAATTGTACCTTTATTGGAATAAAGAGAACTTTTCTTTTTGGATCATGAATTTGCACATTCTGATGTATGTAACTTTCTTGTACATTCCCTGGCTGAGACGTCTAACAAAATAATCAATAAACACACAGCTCGTCATCCTTAAACTGACAATACTTTATTTAAGATTATAACCCGAGGTCTAGGCCTGGCTAAAATCGCTTTAAGGTGCTCAAGATTCCAAGCATGAGGTAGAATTCTTCCCTTCCTCCGTCTCGGAGTTCGCATCACAGGTCCACGACGCAAGATACGACGTAGGGGCCTTCCCAGCCGGGCTAGTTTTCCATAGCCGGATTCTTCCTCGCCGGCAGAGCTTTTTAAGACTAAATGCCAGTTTGTAACTCCCGGGCTTGGAATTTCGGGTCGTAGTATCTTCACCTCTTCTTGGTAGTCTTCGTACGCCAGACCCGCTTCATGCTTTTCATCTAGAGGTCCGTGTTTAAAGTGAGCCTTTTCGCAGGTTCCACACTCGCTCGCCCGATCCTCGGGGACTTAATCCGACCGACAGGCTACCGCCTCAGGCCAAAGCCGAGAGCTTAACGTGGATTTCCTATGGCTGACTCATGCGTGGTTTTGTATGCCCATAACACTCCTGTGGGAGGTATTTTACCCATTTGCCTTTAAGGTCCTCTAATTCAAACTTCAACGCCGCTTTAAGGGTTCGATGGTGACCTCCTCGCTGTCCATTAGATTGCTGATGCGATGGGGACGAGCAGAAGTTCTCGATCCCGAGCTCGCACAAAAATCCGAACTTAGTGGTTATCGACTATTTTCATTATTCGATACCAGGCTCTGGATACCAACCCGCATTATGGAGCGCCGACCTAAATTGCGTGATCTTCTCTGCTCGTGATAGTGCGGCCAGAGGCGCCCGTCGACCCATTTGGTGAAGTAATCCACTACTACGATAATGAACTTAATCGGCTCTTCCACCTAGCAGAAGTCCCAATATGTCCAACCCCCACGCCGGAAAGGCCAGGGCCTGCGGATCGACGCCAATGGCTCTACGGGAGGTGAGAGACTTCGCGTGCCCCCGAAAATTTTGCATTTCCCCACTAGGCCGGGCCAAGATCTCCTCGGGTTACTCAGGGCCGCAGCATCCTCGCTCTTAAAGCTCCCCGGCTAATGCCCGAGCCCCGATGTGATTTCCCCATACGCCTTCATGTACCCTCGCAAGACGTAGTCGACGTCTTCCCCTGCGATACACTTTAGTATGGGTGTGGGAAACCCCGCGCCAAAGGCTTCCTTATGATGCAAACTCCAGCCGACCTCATCCCAGCCTCAAGCCCCGGGTCGTTGCAGCAATCCTTCATTAAGTAGTCCCAAACGGGGTCCATCCACCAGCCCGACGTGATGCTGGGAGACCTCCACGCCACAAGGTCTACATGGAGGGCCTCTACGAGGTGTCCCGACGCGCCGCTCAAGATCCTCAGGAGGTCGCGCCCATGCAGCAGACCGAGAGTCTCTCCTCGGCTTTCCGGGTATGTGTCTTCGACCAGACCACACTTAACTTTTTCAAGAACCCGCATCTTGTGAGGTATAGGATCATTTTTTCACCTTTGGCCTCATAGGCGTCTTCTATTTGTCTTATTACCAACCTGAGTCACACACACTTCGTCGTGGCCGAACTTCCACGAGCTGGCGAGGTCAGAGTCCCGCTATGACTACTTCATACCTGCTCGTTTGTCGAGGCTTGAATCCAACCGAGTGCATACTGAGCATCTATCTCTTTCCCTGTGGAGGCGATTAGCCCCATTCCGCCTCCCCGAGCATCGGGCGGTCCCGTCTACTCGATAGCCTGCACGGGGAGGCCTGGGCCGAGTGAGTATTTCCCAAGCAGCTCCAGCCAAGGTGAACTCCATAACAAAATCCAAGACCTGCCCTTATTTGCGCTTTTAGTTTATCCGACGTCGAACTCTGCCAATTCTATGGCCCATTTCATCAACCTTCCCAAGTCTCGGCTCAGGTAGCACTTGCTTCATTGGATATTCTTGGTGGGACTTCAATGTTGTGGGCTTGAAAATACATGAGCTGAGCTACTTCGCTACTAATGCCAGGATTAGTTTTTCCATTCGGGTACCCTCTTCTCGCCTCCTCTCGCAGCTCGGCTACAATAGTAGATGATGTCAGACTCATTCTTTGCCTCCACAAGGACTCGCTACGTCGAGAAATTTGAAACTGCCGAGTACAGAGTAAGGAGTTCTCCTTTAGAGGGGCTTACCGTAATGGGGAGAGTCAATAAGTCTTCTTCACGTCGGTGAACGCTTCTTCGCAATGTATCCCATGAAAAAGCTTTAGAACTCCGAAGAAGGGCCGACATTTATCAAGTGGCCTCGGGAGACGAACCGCTTACTGCAAATATTCTTCTGCTAGACGCTGGACCTCCTTTATGTTTGATGGTGGCAACATGTCGAGCACAACCTTTATCTTGTCCGATTTGCCCAATCCTCGCTGCTGACTATAAACCTGAAGACTTTCTCCTACTGAGACCTGAAGGCGATTCGGGTCGGATTTAACTTCATGTTGTATTCTCTCAGGATCTGGAACACCTCGGACAGATGAGCTATGTGGAGCTCGGCTATGGTTGACTTTACCAACATGTCATCTATGTACACCTCCATGGATGCTCCTATTTGCTTCTAGAACATCTTGTTTACTAACCTCTGGTACGTAGCTCAAGGTTTTAGCCCAAAAGGTATCACTCGACAGCACAGTCCCTGTCTTGTGATGAATGAGGTCTTTCTGGTCGCCTGATCCATGCTGATTTGGCTAGAAGTTCGAGAAAGCCGCCCATGAACCGAGTTCATGGCCTACCGTGGCATCTACAATGAGATCGATCCGTAAGTGCGTAGGAAAACTCGTCTTTCGCATGCTTCGTTGACGCGGTTGAAGTCGATGCAAAGTCGCCACTGGCCGCTTTGCTTTTTGACAGTAGAACGCTGGCCAACCATTCAAAGGCATCACCTCTCTCGATTGCTCCCCACCGGGCTGGGAAGCCACACTCCTCGATTGCTTTACTTTCCTCGAGCAAAGCCCTCTTTCGCTGAATTGGCTTTGAAAGATGGATTGACGCTTACCGAGTAAATGATGGCGGATCAATCCTCCCATGTCCGCCTCTCGCTTCCATGCGGCGACGCCCTGTTATGTTTCAGAAATGCGAGGAGGCTTCGAGGTCTTCCAGAAGTTTCGAACCACGCTGAAAGCCTGGGTCAGTTGCCCACCATACGGGCTCCAAAATTTCTTCCGAGCTCGTGTCGGTGTTTACCTTGTCAGCGCATGTCGAGCCTGGCCCAAGTTTATGTTATCGATCGCTTTTTGCTTTACGGACGTCGAACATCTCAGCCACGCTATACGGAACCATTCCTAATTGGCCAGGGTAAGGAACCGATCATCATATGGTGTTTGAGGGAATGGCCTTTATATGTTTGAGAGGTCCATTAATAACAAGTTATAGGCGATAAAGGTCTACTACGAAACCTCACGCTTGTTGCCCGACACGTGGGCTCCCAAAGTGAGCACTTAACCATATCGAGAGCCCCAAAGGCAGCACTTTTCTCCTTGTGTCCCCAGCGGGAAAATGACTTTGCCCAAATTCTTCTCCTTCCGATGCCCATCTTATCACAAGGTCAGTTTAAGATGATGTTTCCGCTAAACTCCCATTGTCGACTGCTATTATCTCGATGGATCGTTTTGTTGGCCACAATCACCCTTATCACCAAAGGATCGCCATGGGGTGTTACATCCCTCCAGTCTAAATTCCTCGAGAACGCATGGCCGTGTGTCGAGCCTTCCAGGCGCTTTGGACACCGCTCACTTCCATTACCTCTCCCGACCCGATGCCAGCAACGGGCCTTCCAGCGCAGCTTCAGATTCCCTTCTTGCAACCTCCCGAGATCACAATGGATTTCTAAGGGTCATGGTGTTTGAAAGAAAGGTCACGAGGAGGTGGTGGTCACAGGGCCGATCTCGCCTTCTGGGATGCTACAGTTGAAGTGGAGATATCCACGCCGAATCAAATATTCTATTTCCTTCCTAAGTCAGATGCAATCGTCACTGATGCCCGTGGTCCCTATGGAACCTAATAAATACTTCTGGTGTTATCTCTGCAGGGTCCGACCTCATCTGAGATGGCCATCTCAAGAACCGCCGTGTCAGACTGCCAGAAGACCCGTGACACCGCGCCGTCGTGTGGGTGAACCGCCAAGGTGAGTACTGCTGTCGCAGCTCGGGCTGAGGTGGGCCTAGGCGGTCTCTGAGGTTTCCACGTCTTTTCGGATCTGGCCTGTTTTCGGTAACTTCCCGGTCTCTCATTTCCTTTAAGGCTCCATCCCTATCGTCATTGGGTCCCGCTTTTCTTTATATCAAGAGCTCCTTTCTTAGATATGAGGGCTTCCCTCGCTAAGCACGTACTTCTCCGCTTTAGCGCGAGCACTCCTCGCCATGCTTGTTCGGGAGGGTTCTTTGAAATGGAAAACATCAAATCTGACCGCACTTAACCCAATGAATGTGCTATGATAGGCGAACTTCTCGTCTGGGTATATCTACCTTCGAGACTCCTAAGATTGAACCTCCTGATTACAAGACCTCAAAGCCTTAAGTAGCTCCGTCATGGTCGCAGAGGTGATAACTCTATTCCTGTGATGTTCTAGCTCCAACGGCGTGAGACCGAACGTGACAGCCAAAAATGCGCAGGTAAATGTACCACATAAAAGTATGTACGCGGTCGCCCCAAGTAATATAAAGGTACTACTGCATGATACTCAATCCATGCGGATAGTGCATTGACCACAAAGGTTCGGCTTTTTAGATAATATCTCAAGAGACAGATTTTAGGAAAGAAAGAATATGTGAGTTCTAACGAATTTTAGATTCTAATGAATTATTGGTATTGAAGGCCAAAAATAGCACCCGCTTCACTTTTAATGGATTATTTCTTAAAATAATATTATTGGCCCTCAATGTATTTATAATTTGTCAATGGCGTAGGTGATCTACTTACGAGACATCCTCTCGAGGTGGTGATCCGCTGTCTCGCGGAATAGAGTTGAGTATATCTCTATCTCAACTCAAAAGATTCGAGATGTTAAACGTTTAACCCCCAAATGCCACCTTCAGATCTGAATATCTCTCTATTTCCCGAATCGATCAAAGTCGCTCTACCTGCATCCCCTCGATAACCTCATCTCGAATCCTGGCTCTCCAAAGGTGATTATGCCAATGTCAGCGACATCACCATATAATTAAAACCACGATATAGAGCAGATAACAAATCTGATAAATAATCGAATAAAATAAAGATCCAAACTTTTAATCCATCAACATGATTGTGGTTCGCAATATAACCCTAGAAATAAATCTAGAACATACTATGAAAAGATCAAAATGTTTAGTATTAAAACATAATTTAATATCCAAAAATAAGAACAAGATAAATCCCGCATTTCTCAAGCCCGTGTAATTTTCACTCGCCTTCGAATTCCGCAGGCCTGTTCGTATCGCTCCCGATCCCTTGATTTCGAAAGCCTTATTTGCTTTTACAGATGAGGGCAGATCTCGCGGCCGACGGCCGACGCTGAGACGCCACGCTTCCACTTGTCGACTCGCGATTGTTGACCCGACGCCATTGACGCCGCTGACGTTGGAACGCCGCGGGCCGATGCCCAATTTTCTTGCCTTGGTCCTATTGCTCCAAAAAATGCTTCCAAAGCCGCTTCTTCGCTCCAATGTAAACAGATCCAAACCAGACACTGGGATCGAGTTCAGCCACAAAACTATAAAATAAACATGAAAATGAAAGACCGACGCGAGTATAATATGAGTGTTTTGCACTCATCACACCTCTCCCAACCCTAGTTTTCGCTTGTCCTCAAGCAAGAACCGACTCTAAACAGACACACACGACATAATGCCACAATACTACATGTTGGTTGTACAGCGTTGAAAAATGGGGATCACTCGACCGACTCACACCGCCGCCGTGTTGCTCAAGTTCACAAAAATGCATACGCATATTTGACTTCCTGAAAATTCCGCTGAAATAGGTAGAAGTGACTAGTGCATCAAATCCCATGATATTCAATAGCCTTCCAAAGCCCTACAAGTGCTTATAAATGAATGACCTCCAAAAGCCTAGTTCGATTACACTCCCAAACTTGAGCTCAACTCAATTACTGAAGAAGTTAACTAGAAAAGGATAGGAACGCACCGCATTTTATTCTGTGACCAAACATCAGAATTTCCTATGTAAATTCAAAATAAATGGAAGAAACCGGCTAAGAAGTTTAGCCGAAGACACTCCTGTAAAGGGATCCATTAGTGACTCCCACCAAATAAGTTATGGGCACTGCATTAAGTTCCCCTTCAAACTTCACCCCGAACACTCAACCAAACCCCAAAGGCCCTAGGTCATAGAAAACCAATTTTCCTCGGTCCCATGTAGCGGGCGCGCTTTCGAAGTCAATGACCTCTGTACCCGCCTGGCTTAGGGCATTAGGCTTTGAAAGGCCCCTGGATCGTGCCTCCGGATTCCATCAAGCAATCCCGCTTATTCTTATGCGTATATCTTTTTTTTTTCATTTTCCTCTTTTTCACTTTTTCTACGCTTTTGTATTTTCTCTTTGTTTGGGGCTCGATGGCAATCCTCTTTATCGGGTGTCCCATCACTAAATGGTCTGAGTCTCCCAAGGTTACCGAACTACAGTTTGTCCTACACTATGCATACTCAAGGTCACAAAGAGCAGGATAAAGGTTCAGAACCTGTGTCTTCGACTACCTTTCGTGATTGGTTCACTAACCCTTTCCATCTATTCAACCCATCATCGAGCATCAAAACATTGTATGTATTTGAACATCCATGTTAATCGTGAATTCACCCAAAAGTGATCCTCAATTTTTAACATGGCACACAAACACGCAATTATTACATACATAAGATCGACCTAACACAAACGTTAAAACGAACTACACATGACTCGTGTGTTTAACTAAACATGAACTAAATAGAAACACAACTATGCTGAACAAAATAAAAGCACTATAAAAACAAAAGCACCATAAAAACACTAAAAACAAAACATAACTAAACAAAACAAAACACGATCACCACCCCCCCAAACAAAATATCCAAAGGTCCCCAGACCGGGCAAGAAAATAAACAGTAGAGGTGGAGACTCCCGGCAGATCACGCCACTGGTGGTGGTGGAGGCCGATGAAAGGCAAGGAGCCTGGCATCCCAGCTCGCATGACCTCACACAAGAATGACTCACTGATTGCCGTAGACAAGGTGCATATCAGACTGAGGGCCTCCAGATCCCGTGGAGACGAGGACGCTGCTCCTGGTCTCACCCCAATGCGCCAAAGCCGCCCCGAGGGAGAGCATCGGTCCTCAAGGTCCGGGTGGATCGGGAGGCAGCCGCCGGTCGCTGGATGGCGATGAGTGGCCGATCGGGTGGACCGCCACGTCCCGGACCGCCTGTGATCCGCCAACGAGCCCCACTCATAAAGCTCGTCCCGTCCGAGGGCCTGCGACCCTAATCATACACCTCACAGTCGCGGACACCGTGTGTGTCCCGCTTGACAGATATTGCCTGATGACAGCTGCCCATTGTCGCTTCAGTAGCACTCCGCTTGCTCGTACGCTTGATCGAAGGGGTGTCCCCAGAACCATCTTTGTATCCCTAAGCAGGGAGGATGAGACCTCGATAACCTGCCTAACATCGAAGGGCATACCGTAAGATGGCAGGCTGAAGTACGCCTGCTGGGCAAGACTTCACACGCTCGCCGCCGAATGAGACGCGACGTGATGAAGTGGTGCCGCATCTGGGGAATGAAGGCCAAATGCTTGGCCTTAAATTGACCGCATTTACCAAGACTATTGATTTTTCCACTCACCCCACCATCAGTCAATACGCGCATAACTGCGGGTAGTCGTAGGCTCGCAGAGCCGATCGAACGGTCTCCGAAGTGGACATGCTCTGGGATCAGAATAACTATCGATCGACTCAAAGACCAAGCCGACCACGCCCCGCACCGACTCTCTTCAAGACATGGGATAGATTGGCGTAGGAACTCGACCACCACACTCCTACCGCCGGACGTGAGGTGGTCGCACAAGGCACACCATCCCCAGCCGCAATTGTCTCATGGAAGAAGTCACCTGCATGTGAAACCCCTTCTCCTCGAATGGCTGATTCCGCTTTTGAAAATGATGCTAAACCGATCACCGGCACTCGACCACAAATCGCATGACATCCAAGTGGGAGCCTGGTCCTCACACGACTCTACTCGCAGTGTCACTCTTCGCTGCATTATTACGACCTGTATCGACACTGGTATGTTAATCAAAGTGGGCACCCACTGACTTAGACAAAAGCAAAACACCCAGTGTGCAACTAAACTGAACCAAAACCGACAAAGTGTGCTAAAAACAACCATGACCCAAACCCTAGAATGCACCTAACAAAACCCTAAAATAGAATCTGAAGAGACCCTGCATTCAACCGAGAATGCTCCTAAGGCTAGACCCGAGCACAATGTGGTGGAAATGCCACAAGGACCCGGAGCCACTGTGTGAGGAGAGCCTGGGATACGTGAGGCTAGCCTAAGGCGACATACAAACCGCCTAAGGTGGACAGAGAGCTCCAAATAGGCCAGCGAAAGTGTAGGTAAGCAAGATGGCTAGGTTTCGTGCAAACGGAGCGGGCGAGGTGAAGATCCAAAATGAACTCCGGTCTTGGCTTTAAAACAGCAACGCCGCGACGCGGCAACGCCGCCGACGCGACAGAGTTTGAAATTAACAAAGTCAGCGACGCTATGGGCAACGACTGGACAGAGAGCTGAAATTAACAACGCCGCGACGCCTAGACTTAACGTCGCTGACGTGAGAAACCCACGCCGCGACGCGACGTAGATGATACAATTTGATCGCCGCGACGTGGGGAGGTCCACACGCGACGCGACGTATAGTTACACTGACGTCGCTGACGTAGGGAGGTCCACGTCGCGACGCGACAGAAGCTATGGATCAAGACAAATTTGTGCACATTGATGATTTTTGATCGTGAAAACCTCTCCACTGCATTCAGGACTTTATGGACTTGTAATGCACCTCTTGGTTCAATTCTCCCCCAATAGCTTTATCATGTTCTAAATTAAACAAACAAGTAGAAACACCGACACGAGAAAGCTAGAAACCCTTATATCGCCAAAATAAAGTCAATAGAAATTTGAACTAAGAAAAAGGAAAAGTTTAAGAAACACTCGGGTCGGCTTCCCAAGAAGTCAGCTTATGTTTAATGCGTCGTTAGCTCGATTTACCTTAAGTCGCAATGTGCCGAACCCGAACTCATATGATTCTTTACTACGCCCCGCCCGTCGCTGGAATGATTTACTTGTCTGGCAGGACACTGCTTCCATAATACTCGCTTCAATCGCCAGCAGGGGATCAGAATGTGCCTTCAGATGTGTAACTTCTGCCCCACCGGTGAAAAGACTCGTCACTGAGCACCCACTTATCGTGACTTCAATTTCCCCGAAAAAGCTTTAGGCCATGAATTGGAATAGAAGAACTTGTTGTCCTACCGTGAACTCCTTTCTCCGTGATGTGTGCTCCATCGCGCCGTGCTTTAGTCTTTCCTTTGGCAAATGCGGGCGCTTACAAGCTAAGTCAATTCATCCAGCTCACCGAGTTGGAGTGAATGTTTCTCGCCACCAATGTACTATCCATGTTTAATCAAGCCGAAAATCTACTAAAGCTCGATGCTCCAATTCCACCGGGAAGTTATTTATTCACGCTACCATAAATCCATTCGAGCCGATACCCAAAGGAGTTTTTTTAAATGCTGTACTCTGCATGCCCAGAGGCATCGTCCATCTTTTTAGACCAACTTCTTCGGGAGCCGTTAACTGCCTTCTCGAGAATGTATTTGATTTCATTCGATAATTTCGCCATCCGTTTGACTAAGTGTGGTATGCAAGAGATGTACTATGATCGCACTCTATACTTTTGCAAACCTTATCAATTACCTTATTGCAGAAATGGGTACCATTATCTCGTGGATCAAGGCTCGAGAGTTCCAAAACGTGAGAATATATTGCCGCTGCTGAAGAATCGGTTTCTACAACCTTGGCATCATCAAAGGTGTAGGAATTCGTTTCACCCACTTCGAGACATAGTCGCCAACAAGATGTACAAGTTGTCAGATGATGCGTGAAATGGTCCCTTGAAATTCATCCCCCCATAAATCAACACCCTACCTCCAAATGATGCATGGGTGGCTCGTCCTTTCTAGAGATGTTCTATTCGCTGACATTCACAAGTGGAAACGACCGATGAGCACTTTAAACAAGGAAGGCCAAAACGATCAAGCACCTTAGCTGTCGTTTCTCTCACACCAAAGTGTCCACCACACTAGAGTGTGACAATGGTTTAGGAATGCCCGATTTCATCTTCGGGCACACATCCTTATGACTTGGATCAAGAATGTTCGAAAGAATCGCTCCTCCCAATAGTGTTGTTTAAGGTGTGCGAAAACCTCTTCTTCACGATAGTTAAATTCCTGAGGGACCACTTTAACCACCAAATAATCACAAATCATAACCAGGAATCGCCTCTGCCTACACACAAGAGTTTCGTCTGGAAATTCATCATTCACTGGAACATCATCCCTAGCCCCTTCCAGTCGTGAAAGATGGTCACCACTAGGTTTTCAGTGCCTTTCTTGTCTTTAATTTCTACGTCGAATTCTTGTACAATCATCGACCACTCGGTTTCAGATCTTTCTCGGGGTCATCATACCTTAATGGCAGAATGATCGTTGTGCACCACTTAATTCGCGCCAATCAAATATGGCCTGAACTTATCAAAAGCAAACACAATGGCCAATCGCTCTTTCTCTGTAGTGGCATAATTCAGCTGAGCATCATTCAAGGTTCTAATTAGCATAATAGATTACCCGAAGATTTTCTCTCAAGCTGCTCTTCGTAACCGCCCAATCGCTGTCGCCAAGGCCACATGAGTTCAAACGTAAAAAGACCAACTGTGCCACAAACAATAGGAGCTGAAACCAACTTATCCTTCAACACTGAGAATGCATGCAAACATTGCGAATCGAACTCAAATGGGATCCCTGACTAGTAGGTTAGACAACCAAGCCAGAATCAGAAAACTTCGATGAACCCGCCTATAGAATCCAAATAAGGGCTCAGAAAACTCGAATCCCTTTGATCTGACGAGGGTGGAGGTAACTTCGATTGCTTCACCTTCGCCTCTATCTACCTCTTATCCCTCTTGCCGAGATCCGATGTCCAAGGACAATTTCAGACTCATGAAATGGCACTTTCCCAATCGAAAGTACTAAGTCAAGTCTCTCTTCACATTCTGCCAAGACACTCTCTCAAGTTCTCTAAATGGCTTATCAAATGAATTTTCCATTACCGAAAAATCGGTCCATAAAGATCTCAATTGTCTTCTACCATGTCCGAGAATGGCCATCATACATCAAGGAGTACTGCGCATTGCACAATCCAGCGGGCATCCGCCGACGTTAACGCATTCATAAGGACAAGTGAATGCCAGTTTTCTCCCCACCAGAGCTATGGCAATTGACAGAACCCAATATCCATCCAAAAGCAATAATATTCATAAACTCGCTAATCGATCGAGATCCGATCGAAACCAAGAATGGAAAGTGATCTTTTCGAGTGGGCCTTGTTCACCTTCCGATAATCAATACAAATTCTCCAATTCCAGAATCGCTCTGTGATCAAGAAGAAGATGTTGTTCAAATTCGATGACGCTTGTTCCTCCCTTCTAAGACTACCCGAACTCGGGCTTACCCATGCACCGTCTCGAAATGGGATAAATCACCCCATTGTCTAGCCATTTTAGAACTTCTTTACTGACTCACCCTCCTTCATGGTTTCCGATTTAACCTCCTCGCGCTTCCACTGAAGGTCTATGTCCCTCTTCTAGTAAAATACGATGCATGCACATAGAAGGACGAATCCCTTTGAGATCAGCTAGAGACCATTTGAGTGCATGTTTGTGATCTCGAAGGACCCTCAATAACTTCTCTTCCTCTAGTGCAGTCAAAGATGCTAAGATAATCACGGGTAACGTAGATTCGACCCCAAGGTATGCATACTTCAAATGGCTAGGTAGAGGTTTTTGTTCCATCGTGGGTGGTTGCTCAATCGATGGGACTGGGCGTTTAACTCCTTCCACCCAGAGATTCGCATTCGTCTCATTGTGTCCGGGAAGAGTCCATCCATTTGACATATTCTTCCGCCTTCGCCAAAGTTCTCGTGACTCATTCTCCACTAGGCTAGTCTCCAAAGGGTCAAGAGACCACTTTGGCTAGACACTATAGCCTCAACCATTTCGGCCATGAAGCAAGTATCACTTTCATTGGTGTCTCACTAGCTTCAAACACACATTGAACTTTACTTCCTTCTTGTACTCGCTTCGCTCGCCTCTCAGAACAATCATTGCCCTACCGCCTGCAAGAAATTGGTCCTCCTAAGATTATCAGACATTTCCTTTATCTTCCTCCATGTCCAAAAACAATGAAATCATTGAAAGATAAACTTGTCGACCTTAACTAAGACATCTTCTATTATCCCTTCTAGGATGCTTCCAAAGACTGGTCTCAAGTCAAGAGTGACTAGTCGGCAAGCCCTAATCCCAACCGCTTGAAAAATGGATAAGTGGCATAAGGTTACTGCCGGCACCTAAATCACATGCTGCTCTTTCAAAATAGCATTTCCACTGTGCAAGGATAGTGAAACCAGCTCGGTCCTGAGCTTTGCGGCAAATTTTCCTTCCAAGGATGGCACCGCATTCCTCGCTAAGTTCATCGCTTCGAAATCACTAATCTTCTCTTACGGACAAGATGTCTTTCATGAATTTTACATAATCAAGCATCTACTCTGTGTGGCATCGCAAATGGGATATTGATATGCGCCTTTTGAAACACACTCACAGAATTTCGTGGAATCGGGCGATCCGCTTTATGCTTCGAGACGCCGTGGTAAGGAACTCGGTATGTCGGGGCTCATACGCGAGTTCTCTCGATGATCAAGCCCGAGGTCGTTTTATTTGCATCATCTTTTGCTCGTCAATGACCTTCTCAAATTTCTAACCCGTTCTACGATCGGGCTGTAACTCGTATTTCCAATTCTTCTCCACTTCAAAGATGACTCCGCTTTAACATGCTCATTCCACTTTCTGGGTTGACTCCGAATTGCTCAAGAAGGAATCCGGCCGCTTTCTCACAAGAACTTGCCATTCGCCCATTTGTGCCTCCAAACTTCACCGTGGCCGCTTGATCGCTCAATCGTTGCTTGTCACGCATGTTTGCTTTATTCTAGTCCATGCGCGCACGGGGAAGTTAAATATATGTGCAAGAGCTTGTTCTAAATCCAACTTTTCTCGTATGGCGGTTCACTGTCTTGGCTCGATAACGCATTGTTCGATTATTCCGCCACCCATATCCTTGATTGCTCGACTATTCGGGCTTAGATTATTACGCCCACCCTTGGCCCCGTTCCGATTCCCCCGACAACCTGGTTTCCCATACGGTCCTTTTGTCGCGGATTGATTCCGATTGAACTCGATACGCATTCTGGCTTGCTCTACGGTAGGATTTCCTGACTGACATTCCGTGCCGCCAGGCGGCCCACCGCTGCACTCACATAACTCCCATGGGTTGGTTTGATTGCGCTATGTTCCTCGTCGTTTATTTAATCGCTTAGTCACCGTGCTACATGATTCACCATTGTCGAGGACCTCATTATCTCGTGCCACTCCACCGCTAAGCATCGTGTAGCCTTCTCTCAAAGCCACGACAAGGTTAGCCTGCAAAGATCTTCTAAGATTTATGCTTGGTCTCAGGGTTTTCTTTCATTAGTGCTCCATCAAGCATCAATAATTGTTCTAGTTGCATTTCTCAAACCATTATAGAAGGTGTGGACTTGCATCCATCTCGTCACGGCAGGGCACTCCAATACCCGTGAAATCCGTCCCATGCTTCGCTAGGCCTCCTCTAATCGTCTAAATGTATTGATCTCTTGCAATGTCGTGCAATTTTCGAAGGTGGGAAGAACTTGGTCAGGAATTTTTGCACTAAGTCATTCCACGAGGTAATGGAACTGGGTGGTCGACCGTTAGCCAATGTCTGCTCTATCTCCAAGTGAAAGTGGAACCGTGAACTCAGAGCTTCAAGAACTCCCATTCTATTTGATAGTATCGCAAACTTCTCGAGGAAGTTGGTCAGATGCATATTCTGGTTCTCATGGGGTAGTCCATGGAATAAGATATTCAAGATCCGTATCGCGGATCGACTCAATTCGAAATTACTGTTTGAATAGTGGTCAGTCTCTGATACCGGCCCGAATGTCATCAGGTAAAACGAACTCATCTTAGTAGCATGAAAGGGCTCATCTCGGGTCGTATAAACTAGCCTCGGGTGCTGATTCCTTCCATGATTCCCATTTCGCCTCTCTGTGGTTCACCGCTCAATGCCAAGATCTTGTTCTTCAAGGTTTTCCAGACTATCGATTTAACTGCTCCGCTCTCCGTTTCTGGCCAGCCTGCGCGTGTCTTCGGTCAGATCAAACAGTGCTGGCTAGTTTGATCTCGATATCGCACGTACTTACCGAAACCTATACCGCAACACAATCAACCAAAACCAAATTACCGGGAAGATCAAAGATAGAACAAAAACAAAAGTAAAGAAAATTTGCAGTAACATCTATTTCGCTTAATTTATATCAATTTAAACCTCTCCCCGGCAACGGCGCTAAAAACTTGACAGGCCAAAAACGCGGTGTGTAAAATGTACGCCTATGTGCGCAAGTGTACGTGTCGCCCCAAGTAATATAGTGTACTCACTGCACAGATATCGATCCACGGGACGTGTATCGACTACAAAGGTCTCTGCTTAGATAATATCCGAAGAGATGATTTAGGAAAGAAAGTGAATATGTGAAAGTCAACCGAATTTTAGATTCTAATGAATTATTTGTATTTGAAGGCTAGGTTATATTTCTCGTCACTTTTAATGGATTATTTCTAAAATATTATTATTCAATGTATTTATAATTTGTCAACGGGCGAGGTGATCTTACTTACGAGATATCCTCTCGAGGTATATCCGCCTATCTCTCTTCGTGAATGAGCTGAGTATATCTCTGGCCCCAACTCAGTATTCCGGAGATGCTTAAACGTTCTAATCCCAAATGCCACCTTCAGATCTAATATCTCTTATTTCCCGAATCGACCGAAAGTCGCTCTACCCGCATCTCTGGATAACCTCATCTCGAATCTCATTTCCACAGGATTATGCCAATGTTGGCCAGACATCACCATATAATTAAACCACAGATATAGAGCAGATGCGAACAAATTGATAAATAACTGAATAAAATAAAGATCCAAACTTTAATCCATCAACACATGACAGGGTTCAACATAACCCTAGAAATAAATCTAGAACATACTAAGTGAAAAGATCAAAATGTTTAGTATTAAAAACATAATTCTAATATCCAAAAATAAGAAACAAAGACAAAATCCCTGCACTTCCTCGAAGTCCTGTCACTGCTCGAATTCCGTGCTCTTTGTTCGCACGCCTCCCATCCCTTGATTTCCTCGAAGCCTTATTTTGCTTTAATGATGAGGGCAGATTCGTGGCCGGACGTTTGACGCGTAACGCCGCTGACGCTGGATACGTCATGACGCTGATACGTCGCGACGTTGAGACATTGCGACGTTTCCACTTGTTGACTTCTGCATTGTTGACCGTATCGTCGTGATTTGTTGGGGCGCCGCGACGCTGGAACCGCCGCGACGCGACTCCACTTTCGCTCGTCCCCATTGCTCCAAAAATGCTTCCAAGAGCCGCTCTTTTCGCTCCAATGTACCTGCATCCAAACCAGACACCAGATCAGGAGTCTAGCCACAAAAACTATAAAATTACTATAAAATAAACGTGAAAATGAAAGACCGACGCGAGTATAATATGAGTGTTTTAGGCACTCATCAGAACGCAATGGAGAGCTCTCTAAATAAGGAGATTGAAGATGGTAGCTTCATTAAACTAAGCCATTACCGGGCTTTTAGTGATAGTGAAAGCCCGCACTGCACTGCCCCGATACCCACGTAGCCTCCATCCGATTCCCACAAGTGTCGAGGTGATCGACGATCTTGGCTCATCGAACGATTCTATTTGGCGCATTCTCGAACTCGCCGGAAGTGGGGAAGTGGAGCACTTCACGTGGAACGGGACTCCGCCTTGTTATACCAAGGTGTCCATAGAGTTAAGAGGTCGTCCCTTCACAACCTCCTTCATGCGGTTGAGTTCCTGTTAGAGGCCCTTGAACCTCTGCTCCCATGACCGCCTTCCACATTCTCAATGAGGGGGCTTAGTCTATTTTTCCGACGTGCCCCCAAAAAGGCTTCTGCCCCCTCCTCTCCGTGTGTGGGGTTAGGTGTGGTCCGCGGCCTCCCGGCCCTGGGCCGATTCGTCTGCTTCAAGACCTCTGTGGAGTGCCGAGGTGTGGTCGCCTTCGTGGAGGGGTGATGTTATGGCCTCTAGCTCGTCGCATTCTCTCGCGGCGCCGCACTGCCCGTGAGCTTCAACTCTCCTACTAAAGCGTTGTCAGGAGGCGAGTGCCTCCACCTCATCCGCCGTGTTGCCCCGCACCATTTAACGCGCCGGAGGCCTGGGCTGGTTCACGTCGCCCGGCTAGTCCCCGCATCCCAGGATCGGGCGCTGCTCCCGCCGTGTTCTCGCCGATACCATCAATTACCGAGATCAACTTATTTGTAAAGGAACCTGCTGCTCCCACATACGAAGGCCAACCGATGATGCCTTTTTCAACTGAACCGGGCCGGGGAGGTGTCGGGAATCACCAGCCTAACCGGCTATGTCGCCGTCGGTCCGTCGGCCTAGATGTGGGACCTCCGCAAAACAAGAAAGAAGGAGGGTCAAGGGGTTTTCGCCTCGTACGCTCCGATGCCTAAGTCGGGCATCAGAGAAAAGATAGGATCGCTGAGGGCGTAATGTTCTCGCAGATTTCTTTTACCATGGGGTGGCTCGGGCATTTATGCGATATGCTTTTCCTAATTGATGGTGGTAAAGATTCTTCCATCTGATGCAGAATTTCGCCTTATCGCATGGATTATTAGTGATAACGGCGGTGCCAGCTTTATTAATTATCCCGCTTCTCATTATGAGATCTCAATTCTTGTTTTAGGACAAGTTGTTATTGGGGATTATCTTACTTCCCTTACTGATGAGATTTTGTTTGATTTCCACGTATACGCGTTTCAAATTGTTCCGCGTATCGTCCTCGGGGCGTAACGAACCGGCTCCCATTTCGTGGCCTGCGCAGGCCTGCGCCGGCTTTTACCCTTTCATTACAGCCGCCACGCGCCTATTTTTTAAACTCTATCAAATACCATAACTAGTAAATGTACTATCATAACTAATAAATATATTAATACATTTGCTAATTATGATAATATGTTAACTTATTCATAATTTTTTGTTTTTTTTGATAACCTAAATTATCTAAATTCAATTCTTCATAACCCATATAAAATAATTTTCAAATTGATAATTCGAAGCTTATTTTTGCCTATATTTTTATCCTGTCGACATTGATGTTGTATGGAATTCAGCTTGGGTGGTGGTTGTCCGTGCGTGAAATTGCGTTACTTTTGCATGAACATGTTACATAATGTATATGGCCCGTGGGGGAGAAAAAAGAACATAGGGGGTGGTGGTGGTGTGTATCTGAATAAATCGTACCATTGTCTCACTAAAAAAGTCGAAGACCTACACTGCCCCCAATGGTTATGCCTCACGGCTTTTTTCTGTAAAAGGAAGGTCTCCTTGGATCAGATGCAATAGATGCCGGACAAGAGACTTCTTTGCAAAAAAATAAAAAAGTAAATGTCTGTTTGTCTACAATTTTTTGTTTTAAAGGATAATGAGAACATAGAAAACACTAACAACGATTCCCAATTTTTTTATTTTTTCTTTTTTTTTGAAAAGCATGAAAAAACATCAAAATACTAAATTTAGAAAATAATAATAATTTTAATAAAACATCAAAATAATGTTCTTTGTATATTCAAAACCGATTTCAAAAACAATTTTTAAAAATATAAATCAAATAGGCCTTAACATAACAATCAAGCCTTTGGGCATATGTTTTTTTCCGCATAGGCTGGTCCAACCGATTCAATCATGAATATACTGTCTTTTTTATTTAGGTTCTTTGTTTTGGAGTGAATGCCTATTGAATTGGGTAAGAATAGCCGAACTGATGGTTGGACTGCAAGGTGCAAATAAAGAATTTGATAATCATGTAATCATCACTTCGTAGCCAAAACTGGCGTCCAGTGAGTATTTGCTATGACTAGTTAAAGTAGACTGCCACTATCAAAATGTACAATTCTATTATCGTTCTTAAATTATATATCTATTTACTTCATTTATTGTTTGCAATTGAATGCATGGTAATTTAGGTATAAGAACAAACTCTCGTATTAAGGAGGTTAACAATAAGAATTATGTCAAAATTGCATCCTTTAGCTTATCATACAGGTGAAGCATGTTAATGTGCTCTAGTCCAGGCAAAACAGTGGACAGTCGTGGACCCAAGATTCAATTTCAGTGGGGTAAGATTAAATAAGGTAAATTTTGTAAAATTTACAAACTTGAACTTCAATTCAATGGTTTAATACTTAGATATTTCAATGGGACAAAGTATAGCATTTGAGTTCAAACTCTCGGGATCTAATGAGAAATTTCTTTAAAAAAAAATAAAAAATCAATGAGGCAAGTGTTTCCACTAGGCACAAGCTAGATCCGCCTCTAGAAAATGGAGTCATCTTATCTATTTGAGACCTTAACCTTATGTTTTATTTTATTATAATATAGTTTTTGTTACTAGATAAAAATGTTGATCAAAACATTGAAAGTTACACAGATACTTTTATTTGAGTTTTTATCAACTTTAGTCGGGGAAAAAAAGAGGAGGACTAATTGATATAATAACTTAGACGGTTAGACCACCACATTTATATGATGATGATAGAAATCTTGATCTATAAATTACTAACAAATGTTCTTCTTAAGAGGGTTTTTCTTTTTTTTTTTTTTTTTTTTGGAAGGATCTTAAGAGAGTTTTGTTTTGAAAAGTCAACAGAGGTGAAATAGATTTGTTCGAGCAGACAACACAATCACAAATATTATATATGCCTAGTGCTTCTAATTTTAAGTATGTTGCTTTGATAGGAGAAGAACATGGAAATTGAGCTGATGAGAAAAAATAGTGATAATTACGATGATGATGGACAAGATGTTGGATAATAGGACCAAACACACCATCCATTAAACTATTCATTTGGTAATGAGTTCGTTCTTGCTAATTTGAGTAGAGATAGTGACTTAAGAAATACAATCACTATAGTTCTATGTCAACTTCCCTTATGTTAAGAAATACGATCAAGTTCAAATTATTATTCTTGAGAGGATAGACATACATTAAGATTATGATTGAATTCTTATAAAAACATAACATTATAACGTAATATATAAAAATAAATAAAGGATAAACAAAAAATCTAAGTTCAATGACAAGTGAACCTTTTATACAAATGTGATACAACAAATATACTAAAACCCTTTTGGATTTGTGGATAGACTAATCCGAGAACCTGAATTTGGGGAGGTGGGCATGCAAATCCCTTGACCAGCCTTAATGCATTTTTAATTTGTGAACAAAGCAATTGGCTATAATACCATAGTTTTAAAATTATTTAGTCTTTTTATATTGATGAAATAAAATAAATAAATTGAGATTAAAAGAGTAAATAAAAATAATTTATTGAATTTACTTTCATTTTTTATTTTTCTCCACTCTCTACTTATATATTTTTTTTCTTACAAATTTTTCGAAAATTGATGTGATAATTATTGACCGGTAGATTTTATGTATGGTGAGTAATTTATGTATCAGAATTTATATTGCCGACTTTAGGGTGCAAGTGCAACGAGAGTGATACTGTACAACCAACCTTGATTGACTAGGGGAATAACACCTATTAAATATTTTGTCGGGTCCTATTATTTATTTATTTATTTATTTATAGCTCAAGTCGGCAATCTTCTTTTCTATACCCTCCCTCCCTCTAGGCTCTAACACGGTAACGCCAACGGCCCAACACTGCTTTTCTATCCCTACGCCACCTGTATCAATCCCGCTTTCCATTCAATAATATTATCTAGTTTATTGTTCCACCCATGGTTTTACATTCTGTAAATTAAAAAAAAATTTAAACTTCATCCAAATTTAATACGAAAAATTTTAATTATTCTAATCTTTAGCCATTTTCTTAAAATACTTCAGACTCAATTTCCAATAAAAATAAAGCACAAGAAAACTGCTTGTAAACCATTTTCTTTGAAATGAAGCTTAATAAAACAATAAAACAAAGGTTTTAAAATATGTGCTACTATTCATTTTTTTCAATATTCGATTATTTCGATTAAGTATCGTTTACATACCTTTTTTCCACTTATAATTTGTTTTACACTTTTGAATGTGTCAGAATTGAATAATAAATAAATCATAAACCAAGAGTTAACAATATAACATATTTATTTAATAAAAGAGAAGAATATGATCAATTGATATAACACAATTATACTCTCACATTAATACTAAATATTAGTAAATGTTGCCAACAACTACAATTGTTATTAATTAATTCAATTATCATCTAATAGCCCATCATTTTTAGACATATGGCCACGCCTTAAGCAATAATCAACCTAAATCTTAATTGAATGGCATCCCGAAGTATGGCCATATTGTTGGATTGTGCCAAGTCAACTGGGGGTCTGTTATCATGAGCATCATCCAATACATGCTCATCTACGACTGTGACGCCCCAAAACTCGGGGGTCCGTTGACTACTCGTCAACTCCTCGCATCACATGGCGACGTCTGCCACCCGACGCCACTTCAAAATCTGCACAGAGTCTCCTTTACACGGTGTGAGCTCACCTGGCACAACAACACCGCATTTAAACCCGTCCCAAAGAAATTCAATATAATCACGATACAAATACGATAAAATCCAGGTGATTCGCCCATACTACACTACACCCAAATTATATACCAACTATATCCAATAAGCCGAAGAGTTCAAATGTTTTACTCTTACACAACATATATTAAAATACTTGAATTTTAATACATGTAAACATCAGAAGAACCCTCAAAGCCACACTCCGACTTTCTTCTAAACCTCGGCCTCTAAGACTAGCCGTCTCCTCGCACGCTCCCTCGCACCGTAAAAAATAACATCCCCGACAGCATGAAATTTAACGCCGCACGACCGCCCCTAAGCGCTACTCTCCACCTAAGTGCAAAGGCAATGTTCCAAAATAAAACATTACATTCAAGCAAATGCATGATCCTACTTGAATGTCTACGACTAACTCGCATCCCGAATTCACCACTTCCGACACTCGCCTAAGCCTCGTATGAGAATTATTGTTTTATTAGCTCGCGGACAACCTCTCCAATGTGTATATATCAATCGGGGGCCGCCCGACGATTGATATATTATTTATTTGTGGATTACTGATGACCGAACTAAAACACATACAAATTTATGACACTATTACCAAAGGACTATTGTCTAATCCCCGGCAACGGCACCAAAAACCTGTTAACCGGACCAAAGAACTCGTACAAATTTATGACACTATTACCAAAGGACTATTGTCTAATCCCCGGCAACGGCGCCAAAACTTGTTATCCTTATACTATATAAACCACCAATCTCTTAGAGTAAATCATTTTCAAAGTTTGGTTTTGGTCTGATATTCGCAAGTGCAATGTGCTCCATTAAGTAATAAATGGGGATTTAAGTCCAGATATCGATCCCACAGAGATCTCAAGAATTTTAAATCAACTACCCCGACTAATTCAATTTCCATACTATTCGACCACAAATGATAGTGTGGATCCAAAGATTAAGGTGCCGAAAATTAAACGAACAAAAGGAAAATAACTGAACTATCCAACAAACTGGAAGATAAAGAATAAAGAATAGTTAATTTCTAATAAAAGAAATGAATATCAATAGTTATCCTCGTAGTTATACATCAATAAACAGCTATAAATTAACTATCGATTCCCGTAGTTAATTTCGATAAGAATCTCGATGATCTCAAGTTTCAAAATCTCGCCCATAGCATGTCGAGGCGTTGTAGTGCGGTGGATCTCTCACATACATTTCATTATCTAATTTATGACTGATTCTCTCGAATCTGAGGAATTAGATAACTACTTTAAAGGGACTTCCTTAATCTGGGTATTTTTCTTTTGCAATACTTCATACCCATTTATAGATTTATGTATAGCTCCCAAGTTATCGGTCAAACGAGGATATACAACTTCGGATTGCTCCTCCTCGAAATTAGAATAGATCAACCTTTCCTTGATTAGATCCACAGCTAACGGGATTGGCCTCGCTATCGAATTGAGGTGAACTCTTTGCTTGTTTAAATAGATAACTCTCATTCAACTCGTTCTTGATTTCAAGTGAGAGGATTTATCTAGTGAACTTACAGCTCAAAATCCTAATGCTTGGTTAGTATACCTTCAAAGAAATGCACATTACTCTCGGGAATGTCTTCCTGTGTCCTCGAAGGACCTCCTTGAAATCGGAAGCTGATAATGCAATTGCACGGGTATAAGAAAGCGATATTCAGATCCAAGACAATAAACTAAACCAGTAAATTCGTGCTTGAAATTAGCATTTCTTGGAAGCGACTGGGGAAAGATAAATTCGACTATAGCACGTTCACTTAATGGGCTGGATTCACCGATTCTTGAATTACACGATCTGACATTCCTCGATCATAGAATAAGCGCAATTTGAAGCGAAACAATCAATTCAGAAATTTGTACGAACTTCAAACATTCAGGTAGTAATTTGAAAAAGAAATTGAAATGCATTGAAACCGACTCGAAACGATAACATCGGTCGGAAAATACAACGAAAATAAAATCACGAGGCATAATGCATAAAGCGACGGAAATAAAATTAAGAAAAAGAAAAGAAAGAAAAGAAAAAATAAAGAAAATGAGCTTTGATATCCGGACCTCTCATCTACGTGGCCGCCAAATTTTGCTTTAATGAGTTGGATAGGCGCGTATTTATGGGGGTTCCTCGGTGGAGCCCTAATCCCAATGTAGCCTGTTGTGGGTTTCAAAATGGTTTGGCCCAATTCAGCACATTCAGAAATCGCGACTTGGTTTCTTATAGTGACATCGTCGATGTCGCGACATCAATCTCACGTCGCGACATCAACTTACTCTATGTAAGCTTGATTTGGTCATTCTTGATGTCGCGACATCAATATCTTGTCGCGACTTCAACTCAAGTCATCTGCAGTCTTCAACTGATCGCTCATGTTGTCGCGACAGCAATATCTTGTCGCGACATCTCTTTATGGCTGCAGCCTTCAGCGGCGGTTACGATCTTGGCGACCTGCCGATCCCATGTCGCGACATCCGACATGGCTTGCAATCTTCTCTTGATGGTTTGATGTCGTGACTTGGCTCTTGTCGTGACAGCCGGTTCATTTCGCCGACTTTCGCTCTGCTGGTTCGATGTCGCGACATCGATCACGTCAGCGACATCGCTTAGTTCTCACGGGAAAAACTTTCAGCGGTTGCTCTAATGTCGCGACCTCGATCCCACGTCAGCGACATGACGGGTCTTTGCGGTCTTTAGCGTGGCCGGATGTCGCGACATCAATATGTTGTCGTGACATTAACTGATTACTGCATGTTTCAATCTTGTCGCCACTTGTATCTTTCCTTTCATTGCTCTTGCTGTTGCGACATCAATCTCTTGTCGCGACATCACTTCATGCCTCCACAAGTCTCAACTGGTCGTTCCTGATGTCGTGACATCAGTGTCTTGTCCCGACTTTGATTCATGACTCTATAGCTTTGAACTGTGGTTCTTGATGTCACGACTTCACTCTCACGTCGCGACCTCAGCTCATTTCTTTATAGCCTTTCTCCTGAGCAGTTTCATGTCGCGACTTCTATAACTTGTTATCCATGTCGCGACCTACATCAGATTTCCTTCGATTTCCTGATGTCGCGACCTCTCATGGCTTGGGTATGCCAAACCCCAAAGCGCATCAATGACTCGACCCGAGTTCTTTTCATTTTACATACGCCCGAATTGTGCACTTTTATTCCACTTATTTACGCATTTTCTTGCTTTTCTTCTTTCTTCCCGTTTCTACACGATAACGGATGGGTGGTTTCTTAATATTCACGTAAAGTAATTAATCTCTTTTGATATGAAATTTAAGCGAGAAAAATGGACTAAAAATAGATGACTTTTAAGCTCATCAAACTCCCCTGACTTAAAAATTTTGCTTGTCCTCCAAGCAAGAAAAAAGAAAAAATTGTTTGATCATAAACAAAATAATTTTTAAGGACATTTTTACGTGATTGTTATAGCAGTTTCATTCAATTTAATTGCAATGCAAGGTATACAAAATTTTAAGTGCATCTAGCTTCAAATCAGTTCAAGGTTAGTTTCTATCATAGTGTACAAAACTATTTGTTGAAATTGTTTTACAAACAACATAATCATTAGATCCTGTTGAATAATAGATTATTTTCCTTTCTCATTTTCATACTGAGTCAATTAACTCCCTAAAGTCCTTCACCGTTTTGATTGTTTCCATATTTCCAAATTCCATAAGTTTGTTTTTCATTGAATACTCCACTAATGTAGGTGATTTCGGCCTTCAAGATCAATCAGGTCTTTTCAGGCTTATATTGTTAGGCTAATGGGTGTGGATGGAAGGAATTTAGTTAAGATTACCCCACCCTTTTTCTCTCTCTTCTTCTGCCCTTTCTTCTTATAGTTTCTCTAATAAACTCCCCTAAACTTCATGTTTGGGACATCTCTTTAATTTCTTCAATTCAGAACTGTATGCTCCCTATTTCCCACTTGTAATTCCACTGGGGAAACTTCCTTGTTTGTGTCAACACTGTGTGGATAGTGCAAATGTTTTAACTTTTAGCTTTCTAACACTCTTAGCTAACTTGGGTTAGTAGCTCCCATACCGATGGCATTAGGGTACTAGTGTTGAAACACCCTAAGAACTCAATCGTTCAAGAGAGTTAGCCACAAGATAAAAACTTCTATCCCTATAAACTGCCTTTTCTATTGCATTTTCTACCTTTTGTCTTTTCTTTTCATTCCCTGAGTTCCTCAAAAATATCTACCCCAAACCCCATTTCTTTCTTCCCTTGAATTCCTCGGTAATCATAGGTTCTTTACTCGTGATTGATGTCTTACGTTGGTTTCCATTGGTCTAAGTTCTCAAAAACAGTTGTCGCTCAATTGAACTACCCGTATATGCACGCGATATAAATAGGATGGCTGGGAATGGCTCAAACTATCCAAGAATGGCCTGCATCATTTCTTGTCAACTGTATCACCTAGGATTTCGCTTCAATCAATAATCTAACAAATTCTAGAATCTGGATTTAACAAATAGCTAATTAACTATAAGTGAGTATCTTTTAACTCATTTTTGCTTATGAGTAGTTAAGTTAATTGGATATATTCAACAAAAAGTTCTCGACTTACCTGTTCATACCACAAACTCAAAAATATGTTTGTTCCTGACCTGCTGTATTACCTTCCTGGTCCGACTTATCGCTAAATATATAATTTTTGCACCTCGTGTTTCAAATTAAACTATATGCATTTTGTCCTTTATTCTCGTGCTTCCCTCATTTCACTATTTCTATCACTCTTAACCCGCTTCATTCACTAATGTCCTCCTCGCCAGCTTTTATTCTTGAACTATTTCCTACTTTGATTTCCTAATCATGCAACCACAGCATCATAACATTGAACAATCAAATGCAAAAATAAGACACAACAATTCAATTTAAAATTTTCATTTTATTTCTCGATTCATTTGTAACCGTTGATACACAAGATGGGAGAAGGATGGTACTCGAAAGTTGTGCAGGAGAAGGTCTATTTCTTTTTTTTCTTTTTGAAATAGTCGAGCAAAAATGTTTCGGGGATCTAGTCTAATGTACCTAAATGGGCCATGAAATCAGAATTTTCATTTCTCTTCTCGTTCTTTCTCTTCTTGGTTTCATTCCATTTGTTCTCTTTTCAATGAAAATCTCATTAGAGAGATCAACCTTCTTGCTCAACTCATCCCGCCCTTCCTCAAGCCATTCATCAGATTTTCCATTTCGGGCCATCACTTCTAAGCACTTCCGCAAGATCAGTTGTTAATCAAATCTACATTTTCCGCCTCATTCCTTCCCGCCTCGTAGGATCTCGCCTCCCATTGCTTTTTGTCTCTATCGTTCGCTTGTTTTCCAAATCCTCTCGTGAGAGATTTGGTATAGTAATTTGAAACCCTTATCCTGCCTCCCCGAAATTTGGTGTCATGCTCTTTATCTCTTTTCAACAATGTTGGGAGTCGAGTCACGATCAAACCGCTTGTTATAGAAAGCTTCATGACTCGCTTTGAGTTCGCATTAGACGGATCTCTTCCTTCATTTCTTTCTCAACTCTTCTCCTTGCCGCTCAACATTTTTCCCACTGCTCTTTTCTCTGCCTTCGCTTTTCTTTTCCACCGTTGCTCTCTTCTTTCGATCTCCACCTCATGCTCCCTTTCTTTCTTAACTCTTTCTTCCCAATCGTTGGTCTCTTCTTTTCAATTCTTTTTCATACATTCTTCTCTCAATTCCTCGTTTTAAGTTCCACTCCTTCTCTCTTTCTTCTATTCTCTCTCGTACATCATAGCTTCCGTAATCAGCGCCGTTTCTCAGGCTCCTCTCAGCCTCCGTGGTCAGTGAAATTCTCTGCCTTGCACAAGAGGAGAACCGGCCAAGGGATGGAGAAGTCTATCACGCCGCCTTCATCCCGCCCTTCATTATCCGCAAACATGTAATCATTTGCGGGTCGTGATGTCACCGGGGTGCTCGCTCCGACGCTGGCCCTCTCGGGGTCTCCTTCTTCTCGGGTCCTTCGCCCGGGCTTCCACCTCTCGTTCTACCAAAGACTCCCTTTTCCTCCGATTCGCCCCCTGCTAACCCCCAATAAGGTGGTGAAGCTCGGGGATCTCTTCTCGACTCCCAAATTCCTTCACCCCACCTCTTCAAGCATAGGACCTGTTATCGCCGCCGGGTGAGGAAGGCACTTTGCTCCCTCTCATGATACCTCATGATAGAAAGTTCTATGATAACCCCTATATCGATTCGCACCCTCGAGTATGGCATACGCCAAGATGCCTTCTGTTCTTCTCACCGGTGCATAAAATGTTTTCATTGAACTAAAACAGACGCAAAGGAAGTAAAACCATACCTTCGCTTCCTCGCGAGGCTTCCGCTCAGTTCTCGGGCTTTCCTTCTTCTCCTCGGTCTAACCGCCCTCCATCTGAGTCTCTCAATCTTTTCTAAAATTCGGTTTTTTCCAAAATTTTCTTGAATTTGGAGCCATGCTGCGTATTATCATCCCATAGGCCTCGCCGATGGCCTCGTCAAAAAAAAGTACGATTACCGCACTCTCTAACAAAACAGCTCCATCCTTCCTTCCTGCACATATCGAATAAAAACTCTCTCACCGCGTCGTATACCCCGATGCAGGCAAGCAGAGATTCGATCCTCTCTCGCTTCTATCATCTCCTCAGTGAGTCACGTGGTTTCAATCTCCCTCTCAGAATAAAAACCTTGCTACAAGATAGTATCTCTCTTCCACTGGAATAAGATTCATCTTGGATACGAAATCTTCTACTTCTTCTTCTCTCTTCTTTCCCTTTTCCTTCGCTTCCTCGTCTTGAGAAGTTGTCTGAGCTCGTGTTTTTGATGGCATCTCTTCCCGTCGCTTTTCCCGACGACCATCTTTAACCTGCTTCCTCCTCGCAAAGTTTCTCTTTCTTCCCCGATCGTCTCGTGTTCCTCATAATCTCGCTTTCTGGGCTGCGGACCAGTGGTGGAATTCAAATGCATCGGAGACAAGAGGAAAGCTTTTTAAAGTTCGAATGCTGTGGTTTTCTGATGTCGAGATTCAGAGGAAGACTAAGGTGAATGGTTACGGGTCGGAGGGAATGAAATGGGGCTCAACCGTTGCACCAATCAACGCCATACTACTCACGCTTCAATTACAACTGTCGCGACTCAATTCCGCCTTATTTGAGGTCAGTCAAAATTTAGGGCTTTTTGGCGTGAGTGGTCGGGCACATGTCGCACTTTTTTATGTCGCGATCTACCTAATATGTCGACAATACTGTGGTTCTCCGTGATTTGTTTGATGCGGCGATAATCCTTCTTCTACGAAACTTATCTTCACCGTCGCGATATCACCGTGGTGTCGCGGATGTAATCTCTCCCTTCCTCCATACTACCACCGCTCTTCCAAACTCGGTCGTACTTCCATTATCAATGTTTTCGTAGACGTTTTGTCGCGACATAACCTCGGCTGTCGCGGACCGTTTCTTCCTTAATTCAATGATTTCAAAATCTTTGACTTCTTGGTTGTTCCTTTAACCCGTTAGACATCTCGTGCATATTTTAAGCAAAGATTTAACAATTAATTCAAATATATCTACAGAATCAAGCCAGAGAAAGTTACTCCCCTTTTTCCTCATGTCGCTACTCCTCTCGCAAGTTGCCGGAATTACTCCCGTAGTTGCCTTTGCTATTCATGCTTTTCCTAACCCGCTCGAAGATCACCGCAATATTCAAGAAAATTCTAATAAACTACAAATCTATTTCTAAAATTAACTCTATCCTTCTAGAAAACAAATCCGACCTAATTTCGCCATGAACTAAAAGAAAAGAAATATTTCAAAATTTAAATTAATTTAAATCCTCATGGGTTGCCTCCCATTATCGCCTCGCTTGAGTCCTTAGCCGGACTCGTCAAGCCAGGGTTCTTCTTCTTTTCCTCAAGAACCACTGGAGTTCTTCACTTTCCTCTTCCTTGCTGAGATAATGCTTTTTAACCTTTGTCCATCGACCTTGAATTCTTCCCATTATCGCCTTCGCAGCCATCAAGCCCAAATGTAGTATTTCGGGATACACTGTGTATGTGGCCCACTCAATTGATTTTAATTTCCCCTGAAACAACTTCTCGCTTTAGAATTAAAAGGAAGCACTGCTCTGCTCGAACTCTTTCCTCATTTTCGATCATGCCATTTCTTTGTTCTGCTTTTGCATATTCTAGCATTATCATAGGGGGTTTTATTTCTCGCTTTCCAATTCGCATACTATAATCTTTCTTCCCTCATAGCTCTTAAAATCTAAGTTTAACTTCACGGCCCATCGCTATATTCTAATTCAAGAGGTGTATGACATGGTTTGCCAAAAAACAACTCTCACAGATGGGACATTCCAATGGGGCTAGATGCGCCCCGTAAGCCCAAAGCGCATCATCAAGTTTGAAGACCAATCCTTCCCCGCTCGAGCCTCACGCCTTTCAAGCATTCGATCTCCTTTGCTGAAATTTCTCAGCTTTTGTCCATCGTTTCCTTACTTACAGCTAAGCTCTCATTACATGCTTGATCCCATACGCCTCGGCCATGAGTTTTGCAAATATTTTGTTTGCAAAATGCAGTTCCCATCGCCACGAGCGGTTCAGGGTTCCAAACCTCGCTTCTCAAAAATATTTCTTTCGCGCTAAACTCACAACTGTGATAATATCATTCTCGGACAAAGCCACGGCTTCACCCATCTGGGAGACGCACCCATCAAGCATAGCGCATGTATAGGTTTCCAAATGATGGCGGAAAGGTCCCATAAAAATCTATTCCCCAAACATCAAAATTTGTATCACCATAATACCTTTAGGCATTTCATTCCTCCGCCGTCGATATTTCCAATCTCGCATCGATCACACACCTCACCCACTCGCACAATCTCGAAGATAAGGCCAATAAAATCCTCGATTGGAGTATCTGCGGAGATGCTTCTTTCTCCGTAAAATATGTCCCTCCATATGGTGATGCACGGCATTCATTTAAAAATGCGTTGCCTGTTTCACCTTCGCACACATCTTCTTATTATCATGTCGCACCTCAATAATAGTGGGTCATCCCAACATAATATCCGCCGGCCGCCTGAAGCCTCTTCTCAAGGGTAGCCGAGTTCTCAAGGCATTACTCCACAAGCCGATAATTCACAATATCAAGATACCACATGGAAGTCGGGAAGGAAACCTTGAATAATTGCTCATCTCGAAGTTCTCTCGTTAATCGCACATTTTCTTCTTCATCACGTTCTTTTCTACTCTTGACAAGTGGTTTGGCTATCACATTGTCACATCCCTTTTCGTCCTTTATTTCCAAATCAAACTCTCAAGAACAAATAAAGACTCCACCTTATCAATCTGCTTAGCTCTTTTCGACATCGTATCATCACAAGATGATCGTGAATTACCACATCGGGATCCTTAAAAATGTATTGTCTAAATTTTTTCACAAGCAAATACTATGGCTAGCATCTCCTTTCTCGCTTGTTGAGTAGTTCTCAGGTTTCATTGAAGGTCTTACTAGCATGCGTATACGGGCTCCCGAATACTTTCTTTCTTCGGGCCCCAACACAGCTCCCATAGCAAAAATCACCGCATCACACATTATTTCAAATCCCGATTCCATTCTCGTGCAGCCATTATAGGAGCCCCCTGCATTCAATCCGATCTACCATCGAAGCATCCTCATAGAGTCATCAAAATTGAACCTCAGATCCTTTTCCGTGAGAACGGTGATATGGAGTCCGCTATTTTTGAAAAGTCTGATGAATCTCCTATAAAATCCAAGATGCCCCAAGAAACTTCTTACTCCTTTACTCGTGGTTGGTGGTGCAAGAGTCTTGGATGATGGATACTTTGACCGGGCTCTCTAATCCAATAGCAGAAATTTTATGCCCAAGAACACTACCTTCTCGTTACCATAAAAATGGCATTTTTCCCAATTCAAGCTACCGCCGTCTTCGCATCTTTGAAGTACCGTTTCCGTGATTGTTTAAACATCGATCGTGCCGGATCCACATTAATGCGAAAATCATCCATGAAATTTCCATCACTTCTTCAACCAAATCTCGAGAATAATATGCACATCATGCACCTCTCGAATGTAGCTTCTGAGCATTACATAACCCAAACATCCTTCGAATGCAAAGGTACCATAAGGGCATGTGAACGTGGTCTTCGATCCTCCGGGTGCAATAGCAATCCGGGATATATCCTCGAAGTACCCATCCAAAACAAAAGTGAGGGTGTCCTCGCTAACCTATCCAACATCTCATCAATGAAAGGCAAAGGAAAATGATCTTTTCGGTCAGCCGTATTCAACTTCCTCGTAATCAATACATACCCTCCATCCTCGTCACGTTCTTGCCGGAATCAATTCATTTTTTTTCATTTCGATCACAAGAAACCCCCTTTCTGGGAAACCACATGAACTCGGGCTCACCCAAGGACTCCGGCCCGAGATAGCATAGATAAAAAAACCAAAGCATTTAACAATTTCCAGCACACCTCCTTCCCGACTACTTCCTTCATCACCGATCTTCAAAATTCTCCTCTCGTGTTCTACAGATGGTTTTTGGTGAGTTCTTCTTCTAGCGTGTCCTCGCGCATGCAAATTGATGGACTGATACCCTTCAAATCCTTCAATGGACCAAGCTAGCGATTCCTTATGCTTCCTTTAATATTTCCAAGAATCTTTATGTTCCTCATTCTCACTTAATCGTCGAAATGATCACCGGTTTTTTCGTAATTTAAGTAGGCATACTTTGAAATGACATGGCAACTCTTCAAAACTAAACCTTTCGTATCGGGTTCTTGATGAATTTCCTCTTTTCACTATCTTCCCATTATCTTTTCCTGCTTCGCTTTCAAGCTCAACACGCTCTATAGCATGAGAACTCGGCCGTATGGAAATCTCGCACACATCTTCGCATACCGGGAATTCATTCTTTTCATTGATAAACACCGAGTGTTACTAATCATTGTTAAACATCAGTTGGAAATTAGAGACAAAATCGCCTACATTGTAGCCTTCCTTTTCCCTCGTCTATATTTTGCTACTTTTAATCAAGCGAACACAGCGCCTTCTTCTCCAACCCAAGATGAGAACTCCAGACAATCAAGGTCGGCCCAGTTAGCTAGGAATGGTCTTCCTAATAGTGTACTTCTGCGACCTTCTTCCATGTCCGTAATGATGGTGTCTACCTGGGAATACAAACTTCCCAACAATACCCTCCTTCAACACATCTTCAGACCCCCTTCAAGCTTCACACCCATCGACCGTGCCCCGCCATTTCCAAGAGTAACAGCCATGGGAATAAGCTCCCCAAACTTAATTTCCCTCGGCAACGTAAAGAGGCATCGGGATTGATACTAGCTCCCGAGTCACGAGAGCTTCATGGAATTCCACCCTCCAACAATACAAGGAATTGTGAAACTTCCCCGGGTCCCTTCTCATCTTTACTCGGTAGTTCTTTCGACATCGCACCGCAAGTGGCGTTGAGATTCACTATTCCTTCTTCTACTATTTTTTCTTTTCTCGTCGTATGTCCTTCTCGAATTTTGCATAAAGTGGCAATCTCGAGTCACCACTCTCGCAAAAGGCATACCGATCTCTCCGCCTTTCCGAAAGTTTTCAAGAACCTTGCAAACCGCTTCCTCCATCTTGACAGCTTTGCGGAAACGGACTCGGCAGTTTTTGTTCCTCGGATGTTCTTCTTTCTACTCCTTCTTGTCATTCTCCGCTGTCTCTTCCCTCTCTCGGTCTTGCTACTTCTTTGTTGTCGGCTAATCTTTTCTTTTCCTTCTTTAACTCCTTCCCACTCCGCCCGCACGTACCATGCGCCCGTGGTTCTTCCTCGCGGTCACTGGGAAGGCATCTTCCTCCGAAGCTACAGGTTGGGCACCGCCCCTACTTGTGTCTCCGTGTTCTTCTCAGTGATTTACTTGTAGTGTTCGAAAATTTGAGAATTGGCAGCGCTTTGCTTCCAATTCTCCAACTTTTGGTCACGGAGGTTCACCATTTTTTATTATCCCCCATAAACCGGCAAAGATCTGCTCCTCAAAAGACGGGGCTCTCCCTCCGACCATGATATTCGCTTCTCGTGCTCATTTCCTCGTCGGCCGCCGTCGGCCGAACCCAGGGCCAGCCGATACCCTCGATGAGGGTCTCCGTCCTCCCGCCTCGCCTGAGAAGCCCTCCACCCCATACGAAGTTCTCACGGTTCCCGAGTGCTCGGGTGATACCGTGGCCGGAAGGCCGGATCACTCAAATGGTGAGCTCGCTCACCCAAATAATTAACCCTTCAAGATCAATAAGTCCTTCGCTACTCTTCAAGACTCCCCTTCATTACCCTTCAATTGCTCCTATTTCATGAGCGGCGTGTGTCTTTCTTTCGCTTGTCTAACCTCAGGCATAATGGCATCCAACCGCCTCCACGGCCGTCATCTCGGTCAGCCCCACGATCCCCTTCCTCCTCGCTGCTTTCCTCCTTGAAAGCTCGTATGAGTTTTCTATGTTACATTTAGCCGTATCTTCACCGCCTCGGGCTTCTCTTCTCAAGACTTTTTGCCAATGCTCCACAAAGATGAAGTCAATGATCCCGATATATCATTCATGGCATGATATACAACGTCCATCCAATCTTAGATCTATCCCATGCATCGGACATCTTCTCACAACCGTTTCACCTTTCCCTCCTGGGCATACAGCTTTCATCTTCCCCGCCGAACACCATGATCTCCCTCCTTCGTACTGCGGGTTGGGTGGTCAGGCAATCTACCCAGCCTCAACTAACTCCTCCCCAAGTATCAACGTGAACCATGGTAAAGATTCATACCATGTAGTCAGCTTCGTGATTCTGCAGAGAATGGGAATAGGTGCGCTTTATGACTTCTCGTCTCACCCCATTCAGCCTTAACAAGACGCCATCCCGAGGAATCTTCCCGTGTGCTCTCGCTGATCTTCGGGATGACCAAGAACCATGCCGCTGACCATCAGACCGCGCCGGGTTTAATTTAAAATTATTAGCATCTACCGGCAGTCGCCTCGATTGTCGAGCATTCTTCCGTATAATCAACCTCGTAAACCCTCCATCAGACGACCGGAGGCCTCTAGCTTCTTCTATATGTATTTCAACCCGATCCCGCCTTCATCCGTCATGGTCGAAGCCGCCTCTAGTCTTTCTCAAGCTCGACCCTTTCTATTTCCGTGCGGTCACCGAATCAAATCGTTGTTCTGCTTCCTCATGCATCAAAGTTTTTCCAAAGCAAAACATACTCCCCATTAATAGGATTACCAATCATAAAATATATTCAATATGGGTTGCTAAAGGTCACGGCTAAGAGTCAACGTTGGAACGCTTATTTGTTTTTCTTTTAAAAATGTCCAAATTAGTATTTCTTTCTTTCACATCCGAATATTGATTACAAAATTTTTTCGATCCACGCAATGCGCCATAAAACTTGATGACCGAACCAAAAAACACACACATACAATTTATGACACTATTACCAAAGGACTATTAGCCCATCCCCGCAAAGACTAAAAACCTGTTAACCCGACCAAAGAATCCCTGCATACCCTATGAGACACTATTACCAAAAGGACTATTGTCTAATCCGCAATCCGGCGCCAAAACTTGTTATCCTTATACTATATAAATCCACCACACCCTGTGAGTAAATCATCATTTCAAAGTTTGGTTTTCTTGCATGATATTCAAGTAAGTGCACAGTCGACAAGTAATAAAACGGATTTAAGTCCGTACATCATCCCCACGTATCTCAAGAATTCAAACCCAACTACCCCGACTACCTCACAATTTCCATACCACTGGGACCACAAAATGATAGTAGATCCAGCATTAAGGTGTCGGAAAATTAAACGAACAAAAGGAAAATAATCAACTATCCAACAAACTCGAAGATAAAAGAATAAAAGAATAGTTAATTTCTAATAAAAGAAATGAATACCGAAGGTTATCCTCGAAGACACATCAATAGAAACAGCTTATGCGGAATCATTCTACTTCCCTGTAGTTAATTCCCGATAAAATGATGATCTCAAGTTTCAAAATCTCGTCTGCGCTAGGCTATGTACCGATCTCTCCACACACTCCACATTTCACTAATTTACGACCGATTCTCTCACACAGTGGGTGGAATTAGATAACTATTTTAAAAGGGACTTCCTTAACTGGTATTTTTCTTTGCAATACCATACCCATTTTGCGAATCGTAAACCTTAGCTCCCGTTATCTGGTCAAGCAAGGTGATATACAACTCGTATCGCTCCTCCCCGAAATTAGAATGCATCAACCTTTCCTCGATTGGGACACAATCACCACCACCCGGATTGGCCTCACTATCCCGAATTGAGGTGAACTCTTTGCTTGTTTAAATAGGATAACTCATTCAACCTGCTCGATTTCTGAGAAGAGGATTTATCTAAGTGAACTTTACAAAGCTCAAAAATCCCTAATAAGAAAAGTTAGTATACCTTCAAAGAAATGCACATTACTCTCGTGTGAATGTCTTCCCCGGTGTCACCTCTCGCAGGACCTCCCGGAAATCAGCAATGACGCAATTCTTAACCCGGGTATAAGAACCGATATTCGCATCCCAAGACAATAAACCCAAAACCGTAAGTAAATTCATTAACCGAATTAACGAGCCGCCGGAAACGAACACTGGCGTGAAAGATAAATTCCGACTATAACGTTTCAATTCTTGCCGAAGCCGGATTCCTCACCATCGACCACACGATACGCCATTCTCCGATCATAAGAATAACCGCAATTTGAACCGAAACAATCGGATTCCGTAAATTGGTCTCAACTTCAAACATTCCTGTGTAGTAATTAAAAACAAATTGAAATCGTATTCAGCCTTCGGCCAAACCATTCATCCGATTCGAAAAATACAACGAAAAATAAAATACGAGAGCATAATCCGCTTCTTAAAAACGACCGGGAATAAAAAAATTAAGAAAAAAGAAAAGAAAAGAAAAGAAAAATAAAGAAAATGAGTTTCACTATCCGTATTCTCGTCTGCGGGTCGCCAAGTCGCTTTAATGAGTCGGGATAGCCGCGCATTTATGTGGTTCCTCAATTGGGGTCCTAATCCCAATGTAGCCCAGGTTTCAAAATGGTTCGCCCACCATCGTTCTTCGCGTCGCGACTTCCGCCCTCGTCGCGGACACCTCACGACATGTCGCGACATCGCAACCACGTCGCGACATCAACTTACCTATGTAAGCTCGATTTGGTCATGCCTTCGGCGCGCTCACATCAAATATCCGTCGCCACTCAACTCGTCATCCGCAGCCTTTCAACCGACGCCATGTTGTCGCGACAAAGAATATCTTGTCGCGAATATCTCCCTTTATGGCTCGCAACCTTCACCGAAGTAGTTCTCGATGTCGCGACCGAATCCCGCTGTCGCGCGACATCGCCTATGGCTTGCAATCTTCTCTTCGATGGATTGCGGATTTCTCAAATTTCGTCGCGGACATCGGGCCATTTCCCGCCTTCATCTCGCCAGCCTCGATGTCGCTAATATCGATCTCAATGCGCCGCGACATCAACTTAGTTCTCTCGCTTTCTCAACTCGGTTGCCCTAATGTCGCGATCTTCGACCATCGCCGCGACACCGCCCATAGCCTTTAACTCGTTCTTTCTGGATGTCGCGACATCAATATGTTGTCGCGGATATTAATCCACACACGTGATGTTTCAATCTGCCGCCACTTGTATCTTTCCTTTTCATCGCCTTTGCCGCCGCGGTAGGACATCAATCTTCTTTGTCGCGACATCACTTCATGCCTCCACAAGTTTCAACTGGTCGTTCCTGATGTCGTGACATCAGTGTCTTGTCGCGACTTTGATTCATGACTCTATAGCTTTGAACTCGTGGTCTCGCATGTCACTCTTACTTCACTCCTCAATGCTCGCGAACACTCCTCACCTCATTTCTCATAGCCTTTCTCCAGCGCTTCATGTCGCGACTTCTATAACTTGTTATCCATGTCGTGCGACTCGCATCGATTTCCTTCGATTCCTCGTGATGTTCGCGACCTCACGACCGGATCAGTAAATCCCAAAACCCGCATCAAACACTGACCCAAAATTCCAGCTCTTTCATTTCGCTTCCGCCACTGGACTCCGCACTTTATTCCAATTTATTTCGCATTTTCTAACGCTTTTTCTTCTTCCATTCTACCCGCAACAATGTATGGTGAGTTTCTTCATATTTCGTAAAGTAATTGTCTCTTGATATGAAATTCTGCGTAAAATGGACTAAAAATAGATGACTTTTGCTCATCAATTAACTTTCTCCTCCGATGAATATCAATCGTCGTCCTTCGACGATCGGGATATTTTTAATTGACTACCCGTAATTAATATTTTAGACTCACCAACACCATTTTCTGGGATCATCTCATGCACTCACTCCTATAGTCCTAGGGTGTCCTAGTGCATATGGAATGCATATATGCCATTTCCAATACAGTCTAATCACATGCAAATATGTAAACATGCACATATCCACATAATATTTAATCACACAATCATGTCATGTAATTAGTCAATTCATACATCAAAATTAGCTGACTTGGGCTAATGACGAGCAATTCAACTTGAATCACTCGATCAAACACATTTTTCACACAAAAATATATTTTCAGATATTATTTCTGTGGAACAAGAAACCCTGTGGCTGCCTGCCCAACACTCATCATTCATTGGTTCACTTTGTGAACCCGCATTTCCCGGCCATTCCCGGCCTTTTCCAAACCAATACATTATTTAATACCAAATCACCTAATTTGACAACCCAATCAGCCATGGCGCGTCACTCTGGCCGCCTCCACGGGTGCTCGAAAATTCATATCATCTCAGCCCAAGTGCTCTCGACCGAATAAACGCCCCCTCACGCCTCATTCAACTCAAACATTTGGCAAAGTATTTAAAAGAGGAATAAAACTGAGCAGGTAAACCCCACCCTGAACAGGAAACTCCCTAAATCTCAGACTCCACGCGAAGCTCCTCCTTCGCAGCCAGCTTCTCCTTCGTCCCGCACCGCCACAGAGGATTTGCCGAAAATCGAGTAGGCGTTTTCTCTCTAAAAATCTCTCAAACGAAAACCCACTGTAAATTCCCCCCACTGCATCTCACGTTTTTTTGGCTTTTGGTTTAAAGGAAGAAGGCCACTATCATTTCGCATATTATCATTTAAATTTTTTTCAAATGACAATTATGTCCCATTTCCCGCTTGGACATTCGCACCATCTCTAGCCGTCCATTTTCATCATTTCTCTACTCATACCACTTACAAGACATGAGTACTTGTTATATGTGACTTTCGTCGCATCAAATTGCTTTACTAAGACCCGAACAATATGCCTCATAAACGTGTCAACGCCGACTATCTCGGAATTTTACGAAATTTTACTTGCTAGATAGATTTCACGAGACGATTCCAACGGTGCAATCCGTTTCGTCATCCGAGATCTAGAGAATAAATTCCGGATTTTTAACCGAAATAAAAATTTTGTAATCGAAATTACGATTTTGCCATTTTTCCAGAAATTTGAATTTATCGGGTCTTACAATGACACTAAAATTCAAATTCTCATATTCTTGAAATAAGGTGTCCAACCGAGCTTCCATACGAATGAAATTATGAAAAGTACAACAAGCTAGTGGGATGCAACGTTGCCTTCTCAATGGGTAATTCGGCATTAGCTTAAGAATGGGAATCTTGCCTTCAATACAATCAAAGAACAACGCCTATCACGCAAGAACCGAAGAGTGCCTTTTGATTAAACAACTCTCGACTTTAGTTCTTCTGACGACCTCGACCTCCAAAATCATTTCTATGGTAGCTGCTCCTCAATGCGATAAGGAGCCAAAACTGCGATATATTAGGATATCCAACATCAATAAACATAGAACTCATCTACAAATGACCATATAACCTCGAAGCATAACAAAATAAATGAAGTCAATATAAATAATAGTAACATAATTCACATACCACCCATCGCATCGAAAAATTTGAAGAAGGCGTAGAAATGGAACTAATTAAAATGCTAGAATCATTTGTCGCATTCTCCCTAACCGTTGCATATAAAGGTGAACAACATATCATGAGAACATGCAGCCATCATGTTTTGTGTAATAATAGACTTCCCTACCACGATAAGTACCTTGTTTGCATGCGAGCCCAAGCGCATTACACATGTGTACCATCAATGCCCTTACAATTTCGCAAAGTCAAGAAAGATTTATTTCACATAAAGATAGGAAAATTCATTAAAATGAAGGATATAAACAAGAAACATTACCTTGGAAATATGGATTCCACTGATTGCCTGCAAATTTATGGTCGAACTAAGTTCTCGATTCCTGACCTGACATGTGATTCCCCAAGTTACATAAGGCTCGAAGAACCTTCTTAAACCAATGATGGACAGTTCCAGTGGAGTGTTGAAACCTTTCCTCGACCAACCTATGACGAGTGTTGTGGCATACTACTAATAAAAACATCCCCACCCCCTCTTCAACACTCACTTTCTTGTCATCTACTAAAAGATTCATGGATCTCCCCCAACTTATCAATACGTATTTGAAAACATGTACTTCCATGCGAAAAGCTCGAAACTGCGTCGCTGATAAGAATTCAAGCTGCAATATCTCTCCTCTGTCAAGATAGAAGTTCTACATGACACTCTCTTTTCAAGCTTTTCGCATTCCAATAAGAATCGTGAGGCACAGAGAGATCCCTCAAGCAATTCATCTTCATCATCTGACGAGCTATCAAACATGTCTCGTAAGACATGATTACTTGCATCCCAGATAAATGAAATGAATACTTGACATGATAAACTCGGAAGAAGACATTCAACATAACAAGTCGATACTCAACTTTCATCAATCCCCAAAAAAGTAAACATAGGGTCTAAGCCACCAAACAAAATCTAGAGACTATTAAGCCATGTCCTACGCCTTTCATCACTCATCTTAACAAAGACATTTCGCTCATTCGGTCGCATCGCAAAGGCAAAGCCTCGTTATACGCTGGCCAATAGAAACATTCGTCATCCCTTCTAGTATCTCCATGCACACATTGGATAGAATATGGATTCTGAATCGTTGATTCAACATTCTCGAGCTGAGCTTTACAATTCCTCCCCTTCGCAGCTTACAGATCCAATCGCGCATTAATACAACATCGGGAGGCCAAGTCGATACTCCCAGTCCGTTTCTACGCCGCCCCAACACCTTCTGAAAGTATCCTCACTCCGACCTTGAAGGATCTCAACACACCCTCACCCTCGCCTTCTTATCATCTTGGGTATTGCTCCTAGCCATATCAACTCCTCTACATAAAAACGCTCCTCCACTTGTCTGCTCCCTACCTGAGTCTAGAGGTTGCTGGTTCGAGGTTTGCTCGTAGCACCGGGCCGCAGCGATTTTTGCCAAAATCAGCCTCCCAAGAGCCTCGTAGTCCCGCATCCCTTCCTCCTCCTAAAAGTCCCATAATTTTTTAGTGTCTACAAAAAGTCAAGCAATGGATTAATAATTTTTCTTAGCATACCAAATAATGAATATCAATACAAACATAAAATTATTCATATGTTGAATTTCCTTACCTTGAACCCTTGCCAAACTCTTCCGATGCAAGAATCAGATTTTTGTTCGATCCCAACCGACACCTGTATGTCTCCAATACTCAGAACTCACTGTGATACTACCCGTAAATGATTCAACTTGCTCTTCAAACAGTCAACACCATATGTCTCTCCCCCTAATTGAGCATGTAGCTCCCTATCTATTTCTCGCCACACAGATGCCTTAAATGAACATTCTCCAATTTGTTTCGCTTTCTTTCATCGAAAGGCGTGAAGGAAAGCTAATGTGGCCTTGCCGCCAACTTTTCAGGTCCCCTCTTCTACGCCATTCGCACTCCATCTAATAATTCACTCATAACGGTACATAACCATAATCATGGAGAAAATTTAACAAATATTGCACAAAAAGGATGAAACAAAAGAGATTCTCAGCATGCAATTCACAACCCACACTATGAAACAACATAACAAAAACTGATGACAAACGTCTGTGGATTAGTAAGTGTACAGTTCATCCAACAAGTTCCACGAGTAGGAAACAAAGGAATTAACACCCAAGCTTAACAAAACGATTAAGACTAATCAGCCTGACTATGAAAACAACAGAATCCGCTCAAGGCGCGTAGCTCATGGGCAGATAAATAAGTCCTATTGAAGTTCATTGAAATTCTCATCATGCCAAGAGCTATTATCGGATACTAAACATTGGCGCAATATTCTTCTAATAGAAAAATTTAGTTATGCTTAAATCGAGTTATCACCCCAACTCCCAACGACTTTAACGCTGATATATCCATGAAAAGCACAAGAAGCACATTACATCAAGATATCTACTCCAGGAACACATTCCAATTCCAAAGAGAAGACGAGGCACTTCTTCATGGCCGAGAAACAGAAAGGTGCAACAAAAAAATCCAGCGAATAAGAGAAAAATATCACCAGAGCATCATATCCAGCATAAAAACACATATACATGTATTCAAAAACATGGATTCAACAAAAACGCCAAGAATCCTGGCTAGCACACACCAGGCGACTTATCAAAGCCGAATTCCCTCCCGACCCCACCAAACGCTTTTGCAGATTCCACAACACCAAAGAAGGAAGAAAACAACCCAATACAGAACTGAGGAGACAGAGAAAACCTGTGGATATCTTTTCTCAAAAAAATTCAAAAAATGAAATTAGGGGAACCGAATGTGGTCGGACAAATTTATACAGGGAAAAAGGATGTAGTTCACTCCCTCTGCCAATCACCCATGGATCCAATTACTTGATTAGGGCAAACACAAAAAAAGGAGGAGGAGGATGATGCGAAAAAGAATAGAAGAGGACAAGAAGAAACGAGTACATACCAAAGGTCTCACCTGCGAGGATGAGAAGAGGAGCTTGCAATGAGTTTGAATCTAAAGCTCGATGAGAAGAAAATCGGGCGGAAGATGAAAGCGGGAAGAAAAGTAAAGAAAATAGCCAGCAATCCTGTTTTCGCTTTTATCCTAATCGATTCAAATCTGTGGTTTCGATGACTAAAACAAGGAACAAAGATGTAATAGCTTTTCCGATTCATATATAAAATGTTGAAATAGTGAATTCACTTTGTTTTCAAAATTTGTTTTTTGTCACTCGTAACTAAACATGTTTTCCTTGTTTTCGAAAAGTTTGAATAGAGAAAACAGAAAATTTTCTACCTACAAAACAGGGCCTAACCGATTCGTTTCGATTTTGCTTCTGACTTCCACTAAATTCTTAAGAAAATATCTCAATAACATTAAATTTAAATCTTTCGAAGAATATAGATCTTCACCTTTTATTCTCTAGACGATCTCTTTGGACTCAAGGTTCTTGTTAACATCCTTTTGACCACAAATCAATAATATCATTTTTTACTATCCAACTTTTCGCGAAACAATCGTCATTAAACATTTTCCAATAAGAGAAGCACAAAATTTCACCCATCTAGTTTTTCCTATTTAGGTTTTGATAGGGTTTGAAAAAATGGGCTCGCAGCCCACCTCCTCCGCGCACTCCAAAGAAAAGGCGCATCACTGTGGGGCCTGGGACCTTAGATCTGCAAATTCTGCACGAGGGCCAACCGAGACAAACAAAGGCTTCATGGTATGGATTATCGAAAGCCTACATCCTATAAATCAAACTAGATCCCATCGATAAGGGAAATAATAATCCCCGATAACGATTATTATCCTCGCAGAATCAAACTAAATCCCATCAACATGGGAAAATAAAATAATTCACGATATAACAGTCATCCTACTTGACAAGTCGATCCCACCAATAAGGAAGAAGGATAATTTAAACAAAGTGCTAAGTGTTAATCAAATCCGATACCGATAAAGTAAGAAATCTCCTCACCCAATGGGAAAGAATCCTAATCACCATCCAACCTGGGAAAACATATACTATAAATACTGTGCCACCCATCTGAGCGTACTAACACATTCGCCCCTCTGGCACCATCTTTTCTCTCGTAAAGAACTTACTTAGGGTATCGGGATGCGCACGGCTAAACCCCTCATTTCACTTCTTCTTCTCGTTTCGCAGAAGAGCAACGCTGCCTCGCAGACGCGATAACGGCAATCCTACTCCTCAGCCCTATGATTCCAGTTGCCTCGCAGACTGTAAATTT
Source organism: Tetrastigma voinierianum (assembly GCA_016808115.1). Classification (NCBI taxonomy): domain Eukaryota; kingdom Viridiplantae; phylum Streptophyta; class Magnoliopsida; order Vitales; family Vitaceae; genus Tetrastigma; species Tetrastigma voinierianum. The sequence continues at coordinate 274,360 of JAEQBH010000403.1, forward strand.
GCCAATAGATCTGCAGGTCCTGGCTCAACGACCCCGACACGCTCCAACCCAGTCCGATTGAAAAAAGCATCATCAAGTTTCAACCTAACCATCAAAATCACATGCGGCCAAGCTTTTTCTTGTCCTAAATTCAATTTTCAAACAACTAATTATTCTGAATGATGCAAAAGAATCAACTAGGATCACATCCCGACCCGCGACAACCGTTAAATTAGTTTATTGATTATAGACTAAGTACAATTACATTATAATTTTAATTATATAATTATATATGTTAATTATGAGTTATTTATGAAATAATTTAATATTAACTAGTTATGAGGTCATGATTCTATTTTCTCTCTTACTTCGATAAGTTTATTGGATCAAAACTCAATTGTTTTTATGTGCTTTATATATATATAAGTAAACCCTAAAATTTTAACAAATGTTTGATAGAACACGTTTTAGGGAGAAGGAAATAATTATCTTTAATCATAGTTTTTCTTTGATCTCATCTTTTACAGATTTGAGAGATAAATGGAGGCTAATAATTCTGGATTTATGTCAAATATGTTTTATATATATTACGAATTGATATACTTCATTGTTTTAATAAAGTTATTATTTTATAATATATCTATTGAGTCTTTTGATTATTGTTAAAATATTTTTTGGATCAATAAATAATCTTAATTTTATAAAATAATCTGGTAATTAGTATAAAGTCATTTTAATTGGCATTAAAACTGTCAAAATTCTTTTTTTTTATTTTCTAGGTTACGTTGGTTTTCTTTTTCATTGCCGTTTTCAGAATCAAGAGAATTGATATCCGTTTGATTTTTCGAAACCATAGCAGTCACGTCATAGGAACCAAAGGAAAAAGAAAGTTTTTTATTTGTTTATTCCATTAACATGAATCATATTCACGATTCATGAAACCGAAAAAGGATGTCCATTTTTTATTTGTTTATTTTGTTAATGTGAATCACAATTAAAAAAAATTGTCAGGTTTAATCATGGGATTTTCTTTAATTGACGTGAATGATATTCACAAGAATAAAGAAAACAAGATTTCATTCATGAATTTTTTTTTTATTATTATTTGTTTAATTGATTGACGTTAATTTCAGCCATGAAAACTGGATTGATGGGTTTCAGAAACGAGAAATCCTCTTTCAATTATTTGTTTGTTACATTGTCATGAAATGGAAGATCGGCCTTTTTTTACTGGGTTTTTTGGAAAATCAAACGAGGATATATTTATTTTTAATAATTATTACTTTGTTCCATTAATTGATAGGAGGTTTTCGGGAAAAAATATAATAAAATATTTTTTTGATTTTATTCATTATTTTCATGTTTTTTGGGATTTTTTTATGGAGGTATTTTTAAAGCCAAATTTTATATTTTTGTCCTTGTTTTTAGTTTTCTATCTTATTAAACATTAAATTTGGTTATTGAACAAAAATCAAGTTTTTACCAAATTTTGTAATCTTTTCACTAGTTATTTACATATTGCTTTAGTAATTTATATTAGTACTATTTGTGATTATTCATAGCATAATGTTGTGAATAAAATTATTTTCTCAAGTAAATTGGGTAAAATCAAAATATCAATACTTACGAACTTATCTCCTCACGAGGTTTGAGACGCTTGATAATTCTTTAATTTATGTCACAACCAGAATTCTCCTTCCCTCGCATCACTCCTTTGCAAGATCCATACTCTGATAATAAGCCTGTCCCATCACGACTTAATTATTTGGTAGAATGTTTAATTTTGTGAAGAGAGCTCTACTATAAGTCATGAATCGCATTAATCATTACCCTTTCTTATAAATCGACGATTTTGGCTGCGACGATTGGTGAATTGCTCTACCTGCTGTATTTAGCTCCTTTGTATTTTATTACACTCTATCATTTGGTGACCACTCTTGTGGGTCATTCTGTAAGTCAAGAATGTAAGAATTTGAATGTCTTTGTTTTACATATATTTTTTACATTGCTCTCTTGTTTATTCTTCAACTTTGAGCTTTCATTAGTTCTTTGCCATCAGGAAACTTAATTGGACTAATTAAAAGCAATGAGTTAAATCTCTCATAATAAATTTGACAATTATGAAACTGAACTCGACCTTGAAAGTTGAAGTTTCTCTAAAACCCATTGCTGAGAGTTCTACAAATGAGAAAAAATTCTATGAGGATTGGGAATATTCTAATAGTTGTTGCTTGATGATTATGAAGAATCATATGGAAGAATCTATTTATGCAAGCATTCCTAAGATTGAGAATGCAAAAGTGGTCTTGGATGCTATTAGCAAGAAATATACAAAGTTTTCAAAGAATAGGAAAAATGAGCTATCTAATAATCATTAGATGAATGTTTGTTTTGAATCCAATGTCATTAATGTGTCATCTGATACTTGGTGGTTAGATAGTGGTGCTACCATTCACACTTTCAATTCTATGCAAGCGGTGATAAGTAGAAAAAGTCACACTAGTTTGGAGTAATACGTGTACATGAGAGACGGTACAAGAGTCCAAGTTGATTTTCTGTGAGTTGTTAGATTGCAGCTTAATACAAGAAATTTTTTGGAATTGTAGGATGTAGCGTACATACCCTCGATTAAGTGAAATTTGATATTAGTACCTATTTTGGATAGACATGGATATAGTTTTCTTTTTGGAACCAGAAAAGTTAAATTGTTTCGAGATTCATTGTTGATTGGTATATCTACTTTGCCTTTTGTTTCTACTACCTGTTAGCGATTTTCTACAAGCGCATAGATCGCACAAGTAATATAGTGGACTAACAAGTCCAGATATCGATCCCATATGGAATGTGTGGTTTTAGCAAGGATTGGGTATCCCGACTACTGAAGTCGTTTACTATTTGAGCGACTCGATGGTTGGGTGAAAGAGGGTTTCCTAAACTAAACTAAAAACAAAACAAAACAAAGTAAAAAATCAGTGGTGTGATCACGTCCACTACGCGAATTGAGTAATATCTGGAATATAACCTTCGCTGAAATATTCTAGGGTTGACTGTCTCCATTGATGCATTCATGGTTTATATTCATTAAGCGTTGATTAAGTGAACGTACACTTATGCATGTCTAATGAATCCTACAAGAGGTCACGAAGCATGGTACTTTTATAAGGCAATGCTTCCTTGGGAATCCTATTGGTCACCTTTCGGTTTATATAATAGGACTATCCTAACTACGCTCGAATCGATTGCCTCCTCGATCCATACGCATTCTCACATAATGCTACAGACGGAAGCAATCTAATGAAATCCATCTAGTACTAGGCATTCCCAATTCCCTAGACTTCTTTGATTAGGTTAATTAGTATTTCAATTAACTAATTCATACCTTAAGAGACCCGAGACCAAATTTTAGAGCGTAATCCAAGCTTCACCAAGGATGCCCTAGTATGGGGATCAAAGACCCAACTCTCATTATGGATTAATTAGTTAAAACCATAATAATCCTAAGAACTACATCAACTAACATCCACACAAGCATGAATTCACAAATCCATCAAAAAATATATAAACCAAACATTAACTTCCACAATCAACCCTAGAGGAAAGTTCAACTACTCATTGCAACCAAGTAATCCAACAAAATCATATTTAAGATAAACATAATAATGAAAGATTGATAAAGAGAGTAGAGTTTAGATATACAAAACAAATGAGGGATGAAATTCGTCTCAAACTCTACACCACATTTGCAAGAGCTCCTCTAATGAGCTAAATCTTCAATATCAGCTCCAAATCCAAAGTAAAAAAGAACAAAATCAAAAACCCTAAATGGCTCAAGAAGAAAAGAAGAGAAACCCTAAGGAGGGAGTTCTCCCTCCCAAAAACCGAACCTTTCAACAAGTCTATAATACATATATTTATAGGAAAATGGAAAATGGGCCAAAGATGGGTTAAAAATGCGAAGTTTGCTGTTCCAGCCAAACATCCTTCGCCTCGGTGAAGGCTTTTTCGTCGAGGAGAACCCAAGAGTTGTCTTTTGTTGCATCCTTCCTTCGCCTCGGTGAAGAGTAGCTTCGCCTTGACGAACCGAGGCCTCTTTGCTTATTTAGGCTTCAGCCATAAGCATCCTTTACTCGCGACCTCACGCTACGAACCAGCAAGCTCAACAATGTGTTCTTCCTTCTTAGCTTTGCCCTTCCTCGCTTTTGGATTTATCTTTTAACTCGCAGAAACATAAGCAAATGGAGTATTAGTGCAATCTTTAGGAATATAGGTGTGAATCTAGCATTTAGGTTACATAAACACATGGAAAACAAGCTATAATGCTAGTATGATTCACACCTATCACTACCCTTACTGTTAATACTACTAGTAGCTCCAAGCGTTTGAGATTGAATGAAAAGTCTTATATTCTTTGGCACAAGCTTTTTGGTCACATTTCCAAACAAAGAATAGTGAGATTAATTAAGGATGAGATTCTTCCTTCGATCTTCTAATTTCTCCGATTTTGATACTGTGAGATTGCACTGGCGTGGGTAAATCGACCGCAAAGATTGGCGAACGCTAAGGTCGATGTGATGCACCGAGTTGTCAGGTTAGTCATACAGATATTTGTGGGTCATTCACCTCTCCTACTATGTGTGGCCATAAATATTTCATCATGTTCATTGATGATCATTCACGTTATGGTTATATTGATCTCATTCGTGAGAAGTCTGACACTTTGGAGGCCTTCAAAGCTTTCAAAGCAAAAGTTGAGCTCCAACAAGGGAAGAAGATCAAAGTGGTTCATTCTGATAAAGGTGGTGAGTATATGGTAGATATGATGAGACAGGACGCAACCTTAGACCATTTGCGAAGTACCTTCAGGAATTTAGCATCGATGCTCAGTATATGATGTCTGGTACTCTTGAATAGAATGTGATTGTGGAAAGGAGGAATCGCACACTTCTTGATATGGTGCGATATATGCTTATTAATTCCATACTACCTGAGTTCTTGTGAGGTGTAGCTTTGAAAACTGTAGCTTATATTTTGAGCCAAGTGCCTAGTAAATATATTCCTAAGACTCCTTATGAGTTATGGTCACAGAAGAAGTCTAGTCTTCATAACTTCCATGTTTAGGCTGCAAGGTGGAAGTAAGACCGTACAACCCTCAATCTAAGAAACTTGATCCAAAAACCATTAGTGGGTACTTTATTAGTTATTGTGTGGGATCAAGAGGTTCAAAGTTTTATTGCCCGTCACACACTATCAAAGTGATTGAGTCAGATCGAGCTATCTATTTTGAGGATGATACTAGTATAAGCCAAGGGCTGAGAGAAATTGTGCTCAAAGCACAACCAGTTTTTATTCTTGTGCTCATTGCTTCCACTCCAATCTCTAGCACTGTTGTTGATCAGCATCTAGTAGCCACTACCGGTTATGAACCAATTGAGGATGTAGATCCAGTAGCCCTAGATGTAGACATAGTAGCCCCAGATGTAGTCATTGATATACCCTTTAGGAGGTCAAAGAGGGCGCGTAGGCCTGCAATTTCAGATGACTACATTGTCTACTTGTAGGAACATGAGCAAGATGTGGGCGATGTATCAGATCCGACTACCTATAAAGAAGCCATTGTTAGTCCTCAATCGATCGATGCAATGAAAAATGAGATATTTCCATGTCATAGAATAAAGTGTGGAACTTGGTAGATTTGCTAGATGGTTGCAGACTTATTGGGTGCAAATGGGTGTTCAAGATCAAGCGCGATACCAAGGGACATGTAGAGAGATATAAAGCAAGATTAGTGGCTAAGGGTTACAGTCAACGATGAGGTATTTATTTTAAGGAAACCTTCTCTCCCGTATCCACTAAAGACTCTCTACACATTATTATGGTTATAGTGGCTCATTTTGATTTGGAGTTGCATCAGATGAATGTGAGGACAACTTTCTTAAATAGAGACTTTAGTTAAGGATGTTAACATGTCTCAACCTACCGGTTTTGAGGAGGTTGATAAGGAAAACATGGTTTGTAAGCTTCAAAAATCCATTTATAATTTAAAGCAGGCTTCTAGGCAGTGGTATCTCAAGTTGATAAAGTTGTCACCACCAATGGTTTTAAGGAGAGCATCGTCGATCAATGCATATGTATGAAAGTCAGTGGGAGCAAATAAATATTCTTGGTTTTATATTTTGATGATATTTTGTTCGCAGACAATGAAACTGACATGTGGGTTGAGACAAAGCAGATATTATTTAGCTATTTTGATATGAAGGATCTTGGGGAAGCATCTTATGTCTTAGGCATATAGATACTCTGCGATAGACCTAGTGAAATTCTAAGATTGTCTCAATAGACGCATATTGAACGCATTCTGAAAATGTTCAATATGCAATTATGTTCTTCTAGTAAGGCACCAATTTTAAAGGGTGACAGATTTTCCAAATGTCAATGTCATAATGATATTGAGAGAGATAAGATGAAAGCAATATCTTATTCTTCGGTTGTGGCCAACTTGATGTATGAGTATGCACACATCCTGATATTGCTTTTGTTGTCGGCGTGTTGGGTAGGTACTTGAGTAATCCTGGTCAAAGCCATTGGAAAGCGGCTAAGAAATTTTTGAGGTATCTTTAAGGTACCAAGGATCTCATGTTGACATATTGGCGTACCGACACTCTTGAGGTGGTTGATTTTAGTGATTCTGATTATACAGACTGCGTGGATGATAAAAAGTTCACTTCTGGTTATATCTTTATGATAGCTGAAGGAGCTATTTTGTGGGAAAAGTGTCAAGAAAACACTTATAGCTTCTTCTACTATGGAGACAAAATATGTGGTGTGTTATGAGGCTACTTGTCATGCAATATGGTTGCATAACTTCATTTCAACTTTGGAGGTTGTTCACTCCATTTCTAGGCTGCTGAAATTGTTCTGTGATAATTCTGTAGCAATATCTTTTCTAGGAACACTAAGAGCACTTCTCGCTCCAAGCACATTGATGTGAAGTTCTTTTTTGTTAAAGAGAAAGTTGCAGAATCCCTCATTTCATTTGAGCACACACCTACTGTGACACCCTAAAACCCGAGGGTCCCGTTGATCCACCATCAACCCATGGAAATACTACCTTACGTAATCATATACCTAAGCTCTGATACCAAACTAGTATCAAATGTCTGTGGATATCGTGTAACTCGATACCACATCGTCATGTTCTATTTACTGGGATCCATTTATCCATATTTCATTTAAAATTATACAAAAATTACATTAAAACAGCCCGTAAGAGTTCAATCATGACTCCCTTACAAATATTACATGTAAAAACTAGTTTATTCCAAAAGTTTTACAAAAAGTTTATCAAAGCCACATGTTGACTTTCTTTGCCCTTGCAACCTCAAATGTGAGTCGTCCACCGGTATCTGTCCTACACCTGAAATGTTTTCCCATATAGGGTGAGCCACACCTAGTAGAGAAATCTTTCCTATAGAGGCTATTCACCACCTAAGTGCACATGCAATGGTCATGTTCCACAATGGTCATGTTCCACAAACTCACATTCACATTCCAAGTAAAACATGCAATTTCTACTATGGAATCCTACATGTCATGCCATGAAATGACATGAGACTCAATCATGTACCATGCCCCGAGTCCTCACCGACTCTCACCACACAATGCAAATGCCAATGTGTGATAAACCGTCAGTGATGAATCGCATCCAATGAACACTTTGAAATAAAAGTTGTTTGTTTATAAACCAAAACTTTTATGGATGTCATCATTTCAAATGATCTTTTTATAATCAAAACCCGTGTGTTTCATGGGTAGCAGATTTTCAGGGTCTCACTACAGGACTCCGCATGCCTTCCTACACTTTTTGGACTTCCACCATTGGAGTGTATGAACTAGTACCAGGTCTTTCACCCGAAGGAGTGTCTAGCCCTTCTTGCTATTATCCACCACACGTTTTTTCCATGTTATGCAACCGTGCGACTCTATTAGACATCGTCCAATAGTACCGAGCCCACCAATCAATCACCAAATGTGGTATTAATTCAAATCATGCACCCACACCCATGAAATGTGATGTTCCCATGCATATGCAATGTGATACTCACCATTGCATCTCGATGTCATGCCCCATAGGTAATGAATATCATATGGACAATACAAGTCATGCATCATACCATGCCTCATGGACAATTATATTATGAGCATATAATTTCCAAACCAAACAATCATCTCAATGTCAATATATTCAAACACACACATATTATTGTTCAGTCAGTTACCACCAAGCATGTCATTCAAACTCAAGCAATGAAAACTTGATCCTCATGATCAGTTGTGGCATAAGAGATGCCCACAAAATAGTCCACCCCACAAGCCATGACATGCCACATAATCATGCAAAAAACAGGATATAAAACAATCCCAGATTTAGTCCTAGAAACTCCCAAGCTTTTTTGCATTTGCGCGCATGTCGGGAAAATCCGCTACGAATGTTCTCATGAAACTCTTCCCATGATTATTGCCTAAGTCCCCGAGGCTTCGACCCGCCGCCACGGTCGATTCGCCTAGATGAAATACGACTAGCTTTATCTTAGTGGCATCGGAGGTGATCTCCATAGCTTCCATAATCTTTCCTACTTGGCAGAACCAATGATCAGCTACCATCAAGTCCCCTCCTCCCCTAAAGGTTAGAGGATGGTGTGCCTTGAACCTCTAGAGGTTATTTGACCCTCCCTAGCCCCCAGTTGCACTAGCCTGTGCAATGGTGGAAGCCACAACACTTGCCTGAGCAATAGTAGTCGTCGCAACACCAATAGCCTCTATGAAGGCTTATTGGTCAAAGGCCGGTGGTAGTGGGTTGTTGCTCCGCCCACCGCCTCGGCATCCTCTTCCTCGACTAGCCATCTACATATGTCAAATAAAAATAGAGTATTACATGTTATCCACGAATGGTACGCAAGTTTAAACTTCGAGATTTCTCTCATTGTCTAACTAATGGTGCTTGTGCCAACCATTAATAGACCCCTCAATGTCCCGAACTATCTCATTCATTATTTTTTCGAACCCTCAAGGTTATGTTTTCTAACCCTAGTGTTCCTTTTTTTTCCATATACATTTTACCATGTATATAATTCACACAATACATAACACACAATCATGTAGCATATTAGGGCACAAAACATGAAATGCACAATGAATGCAATGGTCTAGTCCCATGCCCATCAAGCCCAGTAATCGATACCTAATTCGATACCAAGTCAGACGCTCAAACCCGAGGGTCCTAACCAACCTGGCCAACCTGCGGAAACTCTGGGATATCGTAACTCATCACTCACACTACTACGTCCCATTTACTGGAACCCGTAGAGTTAACAACTAAATGGTCACTTCGGATCCATTTATCAATCTTCATTTGAAACATGCAAGGTTAAAATTTAAAACGGCCTATAAGGGTTTAATTACAACTCTCGCGCATAATAAAATTACAAGTTAGAATTAGATTGTTCCAAAACATTTTACAAAAGGGTTATTTAAAGCCACATGTCGGCTTTCTTTACAATTGCGGCCTCGAATGAGCGTCTTCCGCTGGTGTATTTCCTGCACCTAAAATGTTTTCCCATATAGGGTGAGCCACGCCTAGTAGAGAAACTCCTATAGATGCTACTACCCACCTAAGTACATATGCGTAGTTCACATGGAACCATTCACATTTACATCAACATTCCAAACAGAATATGAAAATATAATTGGAATTCTACATGTCATGCTATGAAATGAGATGAGACTCACTCAATGCATCATGTCCTGAGTCTTTACCGACTCCCATTACACAATGCAATGCCAATGTGTAATAATATCCATCTTTGATGAATTAATTCCAATGATCAATAAAACAAAATTCGTTTTGTAGAAATCAAAACTTATTTGATGTTTCACCTCCAAGGATCATTTCATTACAAAATCATGTGTCTTTTGTGGGCACCAAATTCTCGGGGTCTCACCTCAAGCTTCTCAAACCTTCCTACACTTTTTGGACTTTCATTGTCGGAGTGTATGAACCAAATCTGTGTCTTTCACCCATGGAGGTCTAGCCTTGCTTTACCCGACAAATTTTTCATGCTATGCAACAAGGCAGACTCAGGCACTTTGTTCAACAAGACTGAAAGCCTAATTTATCAACCACCAAGTATAGTTTGTGATCACAACAATGCACTTATACCAATGAAATGTGATATGATCTCAAGGTATTACATAATGCAATATATGCTATCAGACAGACTTCCATGTCTCATATGTAATGAATGCCACATATACAATTGCAAATCATATATATCACTATGTATCTGCATAATTATATCACATGTATATAGTTTCCAAATCAAACCCATTCCAATGTAATATATATATATATATATATATATATATATATATATATATATATATATATATATATATATTAGCACTCATATACCAACATTTGATTAAACAATTACCACCAAACATGTTTATTCAAACTCAAGCAATTACAACTTTGATCCTCTAGACCAATTGGGGCATAAAAGATGTTCACAAAACATTCCATGCGATAGCCTCAAGATAAGCCACAAACAGGCTGTAACCAAGCCACACATTCAGCCATAACAGGCCACATAAGCATGTCACAACTCGGACATAAAACAGTCCCCGGTCCAGTCCCAAGACTGTCCACAACCAAGCCATAAAACCAGCCCTACATGGGCCGCTAACAAAGCCATACACAAGCTATAGGACGATTTCGAACTTAGTTCAGAATTTAGTCCCCAAACAATCCTAAAACCGAGCTTCAACAGTCCACAAGATTGTCTATAAATAGGCTATGAAATCAACCACAATGTAGTCCCAAATCCGGCCTTAAACCGCCCCAAATTAGACCATAAACACTGGCTATCACTTGGCCAAACTGGTCCTTGACAGTCCATATTTTTCAGTCGGATGAGTCCTAACCGACCTAAAATATCCCTAATCCCAAAACTGACACAAACAAATAGACAAACTTGGGTTGTGGAAATATTGGGAATGGACTATAACTTCGAGTCAGAAAGGTCCGATTTTGGTGATCTGCTCAACATCAAGTTTAGAGATGCAGCTACAACTTCTATGAAGAACACAAGTCCAAATTCTATCTGTTTCCCCACCAAAAACCAGTCCCAAATTGAAGGCAAAGTGTAGGGTCAAAACAGGGTAGCCTCATCATCAAAAACAATTCGGCCAAACAACCCCTTAGGGCAAAAAACACGACCAAACAGCCCTTAGGGTGGAAATAAACTCAAGTAGGAGGAATCCCTACCTCTTGGAACGTAGCCCTCGTCGAGTAGACAGACTTTAACTCTCGGCCTGACGAACTTCCACAGTCAGAATGTCGGAGATCAGAGGAAGAAGCTGTCGATTCCCTTTTTCTCTCTCCCATTCTCTCTTTCTTTCTCTTTCTCTTTTTCCTTCCTCTCTTTCTCTCATTCTTTCTTCCCTTTTTTTTCCTCCACCTATTCTCTCCCCCCACTCTCACTCATCTCTCTCTTTGTGGCTTGACACATGGCTCTCATCATGCCATGCGTCACCCACATATCTCTTATCATGCCAACCAAGTGTCACCATCTATTTAGGTCCGTTCTTTGCCCCGATATGCTCTATTTCGTCCCGATTTAAGTTCAAACAATCTTTGTTTGAACTCATCAAGTTTCAAACTTCCAGAATTTTCTTAAACATTAATTTTTTTTTTTTTGAGTCATTTGACACTCGTTGCTTTGAAAAAAGCATAAATTCACCTATTCGAATTTAATTAAATTCTCAGCAACTGTACTAATAGATTCAACTGAACCATGAGACCCAGTCGCATCGTTCAAAGTTCAAATTAATTCGTTTATATTCTTCGTCTTTAAAAGAATTTCGTCCCAAACTTTACACCCATATACGCATACTCATCACATGATGTGCAACAAACTATTTTCACATCAAATGACTAATAAACTGACACCACATCCTTCAATAAGAAGATAGGCTACCTAATATACTCAGTGGTTCCCATGGTGCCTCCTCCACTTCTCAATGCTGCCATAACACCTTTGACAATTTCACTGGCCTTAAGGGCCGCAAACCCGATCTCATTTATCCATGATACGATAGTTCCTCCGTAAGGTTCAACCCATCAATAATAAGTTCATGGAAACTCGAGAAAACCCAATTTTCTCATAAAGGGCAAATGTAATTCGTAAAAATCCAAAAAATTTTAGATCTTCGATGACGAAATGACTTCACCGCTGGAATCGCCCTCACAAATCTACTAATATGTCAATTTCTTCACGACCAGACAATCTTAATTTGCATGTTTTTCGAGTGAAAATGAGCGCTTCGTGACACTTGACGACGGAGGTACACAAAGCGCGTCAAGCATCAAATTCAGTCAAGTTGAGCTCAGGAATCTAATGGCGACACATGGCATAGATGTCATTGGATAGAAAAGTCAAAGAGTGTTAAGGGACAAAATTGGAATTTTGGCAATTGTTAATGAATTGACAAAAATGAACAAGTTCATCTTCTTCCTAAAAGACCAAAAATGGGCAAACATGTATCGGGTGGTATGTGAAGCTGGAAGCTTTTTTGGGGCTTTATATAAAAGTGCACTCTTCTCTCTAGGATCTCCCGGTACTTTAACCGCTCTGATCGTCTCGCCAAGAAGGTGCGGTTCTACTCATCGAGGAATACATGTGGGCACCGGGTTTCGTGAGCTTTCGACAAACCCGTGAGGTAGGGCTTTATCCTACTGTTTTACCCTTGTTTAAGTGTGTGTTTAAGGATGCTTGAGCTGATCGAGGCCGGAGGGTCAGTCTGATCGGTCCCAAAACTTAGGAACGAATTGTTTGAAATTTTGGAGCCCATTCAGCAGTTTTAGTGACAGATACCCACGGAATGTTTGGGCAATTGGTGGCAAATTCAAGTACTTAATCGTTTATATAGGAGACCGAAATGGATGGGAATTTAGTTCCAAAGAAGAACCGAGGTTTGATGAGTGGGTCTACGTACACTCACAGGCTCTATTTTTTGGGGATCTGTAAAACAACCTGCTCAGGTGAAAGGGACCAAAACGCCCATGTGTTCGGCAATAGAAATTGATGAAATAAATGGTTTGATTTAGTGGGAAATGATAGGTTAATGCATGAAACTGCGGTATTAGTAGACGTCACAATTATATGGAATATAATTAGGTGTATGTGCCATTGGAAATGGAATTTGATTAGTTCAAGTGAGCTTACTTGGGAGTTAGCTGATCAAAGAAATTAATAAAGTTAATGTCGAGGTGAAAGAGATGATGTCACAATTATATGGAATATAATTGTGTGTGTAGGCCATTGGAGATGAAATTGTGATTTGCTCAAGTAAGCTAAATTGGGTGATGATTGATTTTGTTGAATTACACGTGGTGTGATTGTAAAATTTGAGAATGTTGCATATTGATAGATGTATATTGGTTGAAATGGCATAATGCATTTCATATGCATTGGGTAACCTATAAATTAGGTGTGAGTGCATGACATGAAATTAAAAACGAACACTTATATGTAAAGGACCACAGATGATTTTCCGCAGAATCTGTATCGAGACTGGCCTAATGTATCATTTCGGATGAGGACTACACTGCTTTCTAAGCTTCCAACACATTCGCCGGGCGAGAGGTCCCATATTTTTACCGACACGTTGCAGTATATTTTCAAGTATCAATGTGTTTGCTTTTGAAAATGATTTTTTTTCTCATACACGGCTTAGGCAAGTGTGGAGGAGCTCAAGTGAGACCTCAGATACGAGAATGGACATGTAGACATTCAAGTAGGATCATGATTTACATGATGTGTGTTTAATCAACATCAGATACGAGACTTAGCTTATAGAAATCATTTGTGCGCTGATTCCACTACTGGGCGATAGCTCACCCTGTCGAGGGAATATTTTTTCAGGTACAAGGAGCGTTCGAGAAGACAGATCATTTTAGAGGCCGATTTTGAAGAAAGCCGGGTTGTGGCTTTGATGTTTTTTTGGATAATATGTATTAGAACTATAGATTTTAATATATATTTGTATTAAGAGTAATGAAATAACTCTTGGACTATTGGAATATAGTTGGGTATATGTTTGATGAGTGTTGATGCAGGGGCATAAGTGGTCATTTTTACTCAGGTATGGGTCTCATGAAATGAGACATATAGATTTTCCGCAGATTGATGGGTAGTCAACGCGACTTCGTGGATCAGCGCCACAAGCCAAATTTCCAATCCAATTAAGCATGAGTCGAACTGATTTTACTTTCGAGCATGGAGACGTGGAAAACCGCATGAACACGTCATCCGCATGGGATTGTTAGGAGGCTAGACTATTTGTTTTGAATTTTAGTTTTCGCTTTCACGTATTTCTCTTGTAATAAAACTCATGTTTTGTCATTATTACATGCAATATCAGAATGCTTTGGTCATTATCTTACGATTCAGATTACGACTACGAATGTCAAAATAATATACTTTTTTTTTCCTATTAAATCAATACTCTTATCATTGAAATGCTTTTAGATTAGTAGTGTCTGATTATGTACGATTTGTCCATCCTCTTGGTTTATTAATCAGAGCATGAGCAAAGTTACACGCATGTAGTTTCTGTCAAGATTCGAAATGCATGATTTTAATTACAGAATGCCTGATTATATATGATTTATACATCATCTCGATGTGTTAATTATATATAATTGGTTATAACTATGTAAATATATTGAAAAAACATTTAAATTATGATTATGCTATCCAAGTGAAAAAATGTTATATTAAGTTATTAATTATGGACAAGCATGACCATATTACAATTAATCAATCAACAACCCCAAATAATAAAAAGTGACTTTTGTGTGAAAGTATCACGCAAGGGTCTATGCATGGCCCGATGAAGGGGCCGGCTGCATTTACCCTTATGGGCCCAGCAATTGGAACCACCTTTTCTGTCAAAAACACAAATTTATTCAATCAACATGTCATGTTGACATGTTTTTGTGATTGGTGTCGACATATTTGGATGGAAGCTGCCTGCTAAATTATGGGGTGGAGGCTCATTTTCAGGTGCTTTTCCGATTGGTGCTCCAAAAATGTCTAGAAATAAGCATTAGACTCCGTTTGTAACCGCACAGTATCAGGGAGTGAAAAAAAATGATAAAAGAAAATAATTTTCTAATAGTTGGCTTGATGTGAAAAATATAATAGAAAATAAAATATAATAAAAAATTTTCAAAATGTTTTACATTTCTAAATATTTTAGTCGTTATATAACAATAAAAAAAACAAATAAAGTGAATTTGAATTAACATATAAAATTAATTTATTAAGTTTAAACTTATTTTTTATTTTCTTCAAAATTTTATTTTTTTCCGTTTTTCCTCTCTATTTTCTTTTATTAATACTTTTCGATTCCAAATGAAGCCTTGGACTTTGAAGCTTCAAAAATGTCCTAATTAAGAAAGCAATAAACTTTGAAATGAAGGCAATGGTGTGCCAATGAAGCTACATTATTGCAAATAATGTTAAATTAAGAACACAAAGATAAATCGTTATCTCATAAAAAACCCTAGCTGCCCCTCTCTCTTCTTCTCTCTTACAGTCCCTCTTCTGATTTCAAAGATAGATGATTTTATGGTCATTCTTGGTCTGAAATCATCCTTTCACATCTTTTTCTTTTCTTTCTCAATAATATGGGTTCTTCCTCACATATCTAGATTTTTTTCTCAATAAAATGGTTTTTCCACACCTATAGGGCTTTTATTTTGTTTTTCGGTGTTTTTTGTCGCTGTTTTATTATGACGTGTGGTGGTGATGTTTCGACGTTGGTGATCTAATGGTGGTTGTGCGGATGCCTCGCTTATAAAAATTTTCACTTGTGCTAAATGCCGGTGTGGTTGTTGTCTCGGTCTGGATTTGACTCGTGCAAGCACTGAACTCCTCGTTTGTTTTTGTTTAGTTTTCTATTTAGAACTGCCAACATGGCGATTGATGCTCTTGTTAGCATCTTCCTCATGCAGAGTTGGAGATGTTAGGGTTTTGTACGTACAACTATCCAAAGAAGGGTTGTGAAAGGCTATTCCACCCTTGTTCTTCATCAATCTATTGTTTTTGGATTTAGTTGAATGAAAAGCTTTGCTTATTGTCAAAAACCCCATAAAGATAAAATCAGACACAAAAATATAAGGTTTTAACTTGGTTTTACCAATCATTACTACATACACAAATGACCGAGAATCTTTCCACTACCATAAGTAGAGTATTACAAAGGATAAAACTATTTACAATTAGGTTTTCAAAATATCTTATATTTTCCAATTTCTTATATCTCCGCTTGTTTTTCCTAACATCTCTAGCTACCTCATAATTTGAGGTACCTATACCGTAAACTCCCTCACTCCACCATGTACCTCAAATCATGAAGTAGAGATGTGAGGTTTCATGATTTGAGGTACATGGTGGATAGAGGGAATCTACAGTATAGGTACCCATATAATGACATAGAGATGTGAGGAAAAAAGGGGTATGGATACAAAAAATGGAAAAGCATGGAACGTTTCAAGAAAGCAAATGTTTTATACTTCTACCTGTGTAATAGTGGAAAGATTTTTTTGATTCTTTCTTATCCATGGATGTAAGCATGGTTACTCAAACCATGTTAAAATCTAGTGCATCTTTGTACGCATTACTTAACCTTTATATTTTTAAATATTATTTGCATCAAAACTTCTGTTAGCATCAGGCACAAGATTCCAGCTACCACTGTAGCACCCAAGCTAATCAGAGGAAAGAAATATGCTGAAAAGAAAGCAATATTTTCCATAATTTAAACTAAACTAGTTTTCAGGATTGTCATAGTTCCAAGTTCATACAGCCCTAACCAGTACTATCCAAAGAAGCAAACATACAGATACATAAAGCATATAAGTCATGAGATGGAGAAACCTCATATATAATTAATTAGTCCAAAACTGATGCTTTATTTATTGCCTCTTCTATTGCCTGAACTAAAATGCAGAGGTAGATTGGATGCTCAAGCCTGATTGAGAAATCTTGAAAGGCCAACCTTGTCCCCAGTGGTCTTCACATCCTCTTGAACTTGCTGTCTGTACTCCCTGAAGCTAAATTTTCTGTAGATGGAAGGCTCACTACTGCAACTTTCTATCACAGTGTCATGGGAGGGACAGAAGAAGTAAGCCAAAGAGAACCTTTCATTTTCATGGTTGGCTACAACTCTGTGTTCCACACTCTTATATACTCCATTGCTCCAAGCCTGCATTGTGAAATTGATCACAAATTATGCTATGTTTGAGTTGAAGAAGCACAAGTAGAATCTGGTATGTACTCTCTATCAAATCTCAGACAACCATATTACCTACCACTTGTTAAAGTTTTTTGAACCCCAATACTTAGCTTGAGTTTAATTCCCGGAAAGTGCTAAGGAAAGAAAATAATATTAAGGAAAATGATTTTCTTATTTGGTTGTCTAATGCAAAATCTCAAAAAAAATCAAATATAAATAAATTTTCTTAGGAACTCTTAAATGATTTAATCTTTATTTGATGAGTTAAAATAACTAAAATTGATTTGAAGTAGCAAATAAAGATAATATGTTAGATTTAACTATATTTATATTTTCCTTCATTTTTTCTTTTTTTCTACTTTTCCTCTCTGTTTTATTTCTTTTACGTTTTTCCTAGTCAAAAGTTTCCGGGAACCAAACATAGCCTTAGGGTTTCAAAGATTGCCATGCTACTTCAGGCAGACCTGAAATAAGAATATGTAAGTTTCCTAACACAACCTTTGGGTTTCAAATATTTTTATGCCATTTGAGTCCATATATTAAAAAAGCCAAGTTACCTGAAACAAGTCGCCAATGTTGATAACCAGAGCATCTGGATTAGGCTTAACTCTAATCCAATTTCCATCTTTTAGGAGCTGCAATCCTCCTACCTGATCTTGATGTAATATTGTTAGGAAGTCGCTATCCGTGTGTGGGACTTGTCCAAAAACCTTAGACGACATGGGACATGCTGGATATCTGTTCATTCGAATATAGCATGAACTTGGCAAGCAGTTCTTGGAAAAGAAAGTGGATTTACAGCCCAAATTCTCTGCCAATATTGCGGCTATTTGTTGAGCTAAATCCGAAGCTTTCATAGCCAACTCTTGAAGACTTGACCTGAAAATTCCATAGCAAAGATAATGAGAAAAAAAAAAAAAAAAACCCAGATGATACTCAGAACAAGGATCACAAATCTCCAAAAGTTTTATGCCAAAAATCTTTACTTCACTTGAATTCATCACTTGTGGATGTTCATCTCTTTATATTTTGGTGAAGGACTTCACAGTATAATCTCTTTCTATATATATAGAGAGAGAGAGAGAGTATATGGGGCAACTAAACTTCTAATCAAAGAAACTGGAGCGCAGATTTTTCTTTTTGGCCTTCTCTTTTCTAGAATGATCTTTTCTGTTGTAATGGTTTAGGAACAAAACATTTTCTTATGCCCCCTTAGGCTTGGCTCAAGTGGGCTCAAGTGGTAAAGCGTAGGGGATGGGCGTGCAAAGAGAATTGATGTCAAAGAAAAAAAGAAAGAAAAGAAAAGCACTTTCTTATATATATGCATACCTGAGATCTTGGAATTCACTTGGTTGGAAAATAGTATTAAGCGGAATGTGAAAAGCTTCAGACCATGCGAACTGCTTCTGAGTAGTTGCAGTCAGCGTTCCCCAGCTGTAACAGCCTGATGATAAGTTCAACAACTTCTCATCAGTCTTTTTCTGAAACGGCTGCCGGAACAACTCCACTTGCTCGCAATGAATCCTGGACAAAATATCTTCGGAAACGCCATGGTTCACAATCTGGAAGAATCCCCATTCAGCCGAAGCGTTACAAATCTTTCTCTTGCACTCTTCATTTAATTGGCTTAGGTCAATCATCGGTAGTTCACATTCATCCACGTTGAATTTTGCTTGATGATTTTCCTCTTGTTCTGCAATGTTTCCGAAAAAGGTCTTGATGAACTCCCCGAACGGCGGCTCCGATTCCATTCTGATCACGGGCTGGGAAAATAATGGAGAGGTTGGGTCAGGAAACCTATGAACTGAATTAGATATGGTAGATGAAGATATTTCCAGTCTATCTGTATATATATGAATAAATGGTGGAGTCTTCCTGTTCCTGACCCCACAAAATGATACAGCATCAGCATGTGAGTTTCCAGTTTCCACTGCTTGGCTTAGCCTATGTGGAGTTAGAATTAACGGCATTCATCACCAACTTGCAGGCTATAGAACATGTGCAATACTTCATATGCATTAAATGATGCCCATTCAATATGAATGCTTGGGAGAAAAAAGAAAATAAATATTTAATTCGGGATATATTTGTAAACAGTAACATTAATTGGGGTTCCTTAATTGGTTAACTTCTATCTGGAAATTGCTTTTACTTCCAGCAATCTCAATTTCAAAAACTTCAAATTAATGTTATTGGAGTGGAAGACTTTTCAGAAGGGTAAAGATTTCCCTTATTACCCATAGGCCATAGGTAGTGATTGATGAGTGGCTATAAACTGGAGAAACATCGACTGCAGACTCAATGCCGAAAATTAAAAAAAGAAAAAAAGAAAAAAAAGACCTCAATCCAGGAAAAAGAAAAATCAAAGTGAATCTTTCCACTGGAGTCCAGAAATAACTACATATAACCAAACCTGCTAGTTTTTTCAATTATTAACCAATTTATTGAATGGTTAGTAACTCCAGAATAAAGAAGAAGAAGACCAAACTTTGAATGCATGTGTGTAGCCCTTTTGGGTGGATCACGATAGACTAATCCAATTACATGGGGCATGTTCTGTACAGGACTATCCCATACCAACCACACTCCATCAATTTAAATTATTTTTTTTATCCATGTCCCATTTAAAGGGCAAGTCCTGTACGATGGGAATGAGAAATTCTCCTAACTATCCCGTTTAGCTTTTATTTTTATTTTAAATTATGTTAAAATTAATATATATTATAAATAAATAAGATATTATATTTTTATAATTTCAATTTATTAAAAATTATTATTATCATTATTATTATTATATATTAAAATGAAATACTTTTAAAATCAATTTTTTTAGGGCAAGACTAAACAATAACCTAGCCTACTCGACCCCACCAAAACCTAATTATATTAATATCAAACTTACCAAAAATTCGATTATATTAATTCTATACATGTCCCATTACGAACAGGGTGAATCAGGAACCAAAAAACACCCACTCTATTGTTATCCTAATCCATCAACTCAAAATTAGGCAAAAACCCATCAAAAAATAGATGGTTATGATCTCCAGAAGCATTTCTTCGAGTTGTTGGTGGTGTACTACAATTCACCATCCACCGTTGAAAGTGGAAAGTAATGGGACATAAACATAAAGGAGGGAAAGTTGCACGGGAGATCCACGTGAAATTGAATTCTTTTTGTACGGGGAAGGCGGGTAGAGGGAGAAATAGGGATAAGCTCAAGTGTTCTCTTCCAAAACGAGTGTCTCTAGTCTTTTTTAACAAAATAAAACCAAGTTCAGTTCATGTTTTTTAAAACTTTTTTTTGAAAACTCAAACAACACTTAAATGATATTATTTAAAAACCGTTATTATTATTTGAATTTATTATTTTTTGTATTTTTCATGTTTTTTAAAAAATAAAATAAAATAAAATTTATTCTCCCTATTTTTCTTAAGAAAAAATAGCTTTCAAAACTGTAACCAAAGAGACCCTATTATTCTAGACCATGCATGCAAAGAATAACGTATTGAAAGGTGAGACGTGTAGGAAACCAGATCATGTGGTGCTTCTAACTTTAAACGGTAAATGGGATGAAGGTGTGTAGTTGAAAGTGAAACACGTCATTCATTTTGAACGTAGTTGAATATTTTTGTTGTCTTTCACATTATGACATGTGAAGTGTGCTTTTACAATAATAGTCGGCAGTAATGGGGGTAGGGTCGACGTTGATGTCGGATATTTAATCGGTGGCTGGAGATTATGTTACGTGGCTCTGCTACATTCTTACTCCCTGTCGGTAGGTTTAAGCCTCACCACTCTCCACTCTCCACTCTCCACTCTCCACTTTGAGTTTATTGTCTAAGTAATTCATTTTAGATGGGTAATCATCTTTTCAAATAATCATTAGCCTTTCACCTATTTTCAAAATAATATTCACTAACTATGATTTTAAAAATTATATTAAATCTACATTCATCAATTATGATTTTAAGATAAATTTTAAAACTATAATTATTAGCTATGCTTTAAGGTTAATTTTTTTAAATTACAGTAGATGAATACGTTCTTGAGATAATTTTTAAAATATGAATACAGTTTTGAAAACATGTAAGTTGATTATTTTGAAAAGAAGGTTAATCATTACTTTGACACTAAACTCCCCCACTCTTCTCCTCTATCAGCCATCAAAACATTTGAAAGACATTCGTGCTATTGTCTTCTCACCTTTTTGGGCTTCTCTTAATCCGATCCCCCAAATATTCAACACGTAATCAGTAGTATACAAATGTTCAATACTCTACCGCTTAGTTTAATATTCCATGCTATTTGGTAATCTAATCTAACGACTAGACAAGAAGATACTTAGGACTTATTAGCAAATAAAAAATAAATTTCAATACTCTACCGCTTAGTTTAATATTCCATGCTATTTGGTAATCTAATCTAACGACTAGACAAGAAGATACTTAGGACTTATTAGCAAATAAAAAATAAATAAAAAAGTGGATATATATGTGCTGAATGTTATGAGGAAATGTGAGATTCTTATTAATGATAATAACATGAATAAAAAGACTTTGATCTTTGCCGACCTGGAATTAAGTTTCAAAATGCAAGGGGAAGAGTGGAAGTGGAACCATCAGTCACTGCTGTGTCTGATCATGTAGGGAAGTCGGCAAGCTACAAGCCTACAACTACAACTGCCTGACCGTCTTAGGAGAAATTAATGGACTACTCACATATTTAAAAGAGAAAAGAAAAAAAAAAAAACGGGTAGCGTCTCATTAATAAAATTGATGGTACTATTAAAGTAGTGCTGGTACAGTGGTAGCAGGTATGCGACCATTATGCCGACATCATTTTATATATATATATATATATATATATATATATATATATATATATAATTTTCAAATATCTAAAATTTTCAAGTGTCTACCAGGTTTTAGGTTTAAGTTTTCAAATATCCAAAATTCATCATGTCGGGAACCTCGTAAACATTGTTATGATATTATCTATTTTGGATTTATTCTTTCATGATTTTATTTAATTTAAAAAAAAAAAAAAGATTCATACTAATTAAATATTATTTATATTTAGATATTTATAAATCTTTCTATTTCTATTTGATATGAAATATTATGAGACTTTAAATACATACTCAATATTATGATTATAGCAAAAATAATTAGATTTTAGTCAATTCATTTTTATATATGATAAGATCGATAATAGTTTTTCAATCGAAATCAATGAGTCATGAAATTATCGAGCACCCAATTTCCTGGATGTCGTTTCCGCAAAATAAGAAACAAAAAGGATTGACGGAGATCGTCCGTTGCCTCTCCGATGCCTAAGTTAGTTCCTTCCGGTGGAAGAGAAAAAGATCAACTGCTTAGGGCGTAAATTAAATACGTATCTTCACCAATGGGATGACCTAGATTTATAATGAATGATCATGAAAACTTTCTTATTTGGATGATGATACAAATATTTCTCCCATTGGGTGATGAATTTTCTTTCCTTATTGTTAACCGATTAATAAAAGATAATTGATGAACAATTATTATGAAATATCTTACTTTCCTAATTGGTGGAGATTTAATTAGGGAAGTTGGGTACTTTCCTTTAATATGTCTCTTTAGGATGTTTACGCCACCGCAGCCAAGTGATGGCGGTAGGGGGCGAGGGGGGAAGTGGCCGCCCGATCACGGATGCGTGGATGAAATTTTTTTTTTTAATTAGACCAAAACGACGCTGCTGGGGCCGCTTGTGTCGCTTTTGCAATTGGAAAAAAGCCATGAATAAATTTAGAGACCATGTTGGTTCGGCCTAGCAGCGCCCCACAACAAAGAAATGATTTTGAGAACTTTCAAAATCAAACAGAGTGTGGCTTTCTTACATTGTTACGTGGACAAATCTAAAAGTGAACAAGCTTATCACATTCGCTCGACAAAGAATTCTGATGTTATTCAAGTATCTTTTTAGGTCGATTTGGCTTTCGAGACATGATGAGTCTTCCACATCGTTAAGGAAGGAAATTTTATGGAGTTAGTGCATTGGTATAGCTTAAGGAATAAGGAGGCCTGGAATGTTGTTTTGAAGAATGCCTGTGCACAAACTGCATGACCGCTCCATTAATTCAAAGACATGATTAATGTTTATGGCCAAGCAAACTACACTTGCAATGTTAGGTGATCTTGGTGACAAGTCATTTTCTATTATGGTTGATGAAGCCTGATCGCTCTGAAAGAACAAATGGTCAAGTAGGGATTAGATATGTGAACAAGCGTGGAGAAATAATTGAACGATTTTTAGGTTTGGTTCACGTATGAGACATCGGCAAAATGTTTGAAGGAAGCTATTGAATCTCTTTGCTAAATATGGTTTGTCTTTGCCGAGATTGAGAGGTCAAGTATGATGGTGCAAAGAATAAGGCAGGCGAGTTTAATGGTTCAAGTCACTTATTTTGAGAAAATCCTTCGCATGGTATGTTCATTGTTTTACATCAACTTCGCTGGTAATTGTTGCCGTATGCAAAACAAATCGATATATACTTGTGGATTTTTTTGTTACACTTGCTATGATTGTGAATTACATGTGGATCATCTTGCAAAAGGTCGATGAACTTCAACAAAAGGAACATGAGAGTATGCGTAACGCCTTGAGAATGAGAAATAACTTCCGTACAGAAAATCAAGAGACTTCTTCAGACAGACCAGTGATACTCCGATGGGGTCACACTGTCACTCATTGTTCGTTTCATAGATATGTATTACCTGTTGGAAGTTTTACAAATTGTGTTTGATGACAACACTCAACTCGAATCAGGAGCTCAAGTTAGGGTCAGACTCAAAGGATGCGCACTGAGCTTGTTTCTTCCATGATTGATGAAACGCTTGTTGGGAATGACAAATAAATTATCTATGGTTTGGTAAGAGAAAGATGCAAATATTCTAAATGTTATTATTCGCATCAAAGTCAGAAAATCGAGTTACAAAGTCTAAGAGGAACTGGACGGGATGGCTCGAACGGCAGAGATGTTTTGTCAAGCTTAATAAAATTTCAATTGTTAATATGGAAGACATAGTAATTCAAGACTAGTTCGAATGAAGAGGGATGGACAAATCCACATAAACTATCATCATTATCGAAAGTGAAAATATTTTGTGAGGTATACCTAAAAACTATGACTTTATTTATTTCTTTTTAAATAAAGTTGTCTCAATATTTAATTTAATTTACTATTAATATTTTGTTAGGGTTATTGATTCGATTATACAAGAGATGAATCATCGCTTTCTCAAGCAAGCACTGATGCATTTGATTGCATTGCATGTCTTGATCCAAAGAATGGATTCTAATTTTCGAGAATTTGACAGTTTCTGCATTCACGATCTTTATCCAAAGAGACTTCTATAAGTACTAGAGCACATTTCTTCTCGTGAACTTCAATCTTTCTTAGTGATATGAGAATAGATGGTCGGTTCTTTAATGTAAAGACTTGGGAAGTCTAGCAAAGAAGACGAAGAACTATGAAAGATGAGTTTTTCCGACGGTTTATCGTTTGGGCCAATAAGATTACTTCTACATATTGCGACAACATCTGTTGAAAGAGTATTTTCTACTATGAAAGCTGTGATAACTGATTTGCGAAATAGAATCGGGGATGAATGGTTAAATGACGCTTTAGGGGTGGCATATAGAAAAATGAGATATTTGATTCTATTGACAACGAACTCATTTGAATCGTTTTCAAAATACGGATCAGAATCAATTATCTAGCGCACAAAACATATGAGCTGATTCACTTTTTTCTATCCTTCAAGTTTAAACTTTTATTAATATAATTGTTCGTACTTTATTTCTATATTTTGATATATTTTCGAAAAATTAATTTATTAGCGACCCGCCCCTCCTGAGTTTTCGATCCGCCTATCATCACCGCTTCTGACTGGTGAAATCGGTCCCATTGGCCTTCGTGGTTCGGGGTATATGTGGTGGGTCAGAGCCTCTTTTATGTCTTTATTAGGCCTACTTCTTTATCCCTTTAAGCCTGACATTCGGGGCTTGTGTTTTAGGCTCAAGTATTATTATTTTAAAACCTAATCAAGCTGTTTCAACCCTTGGCCATAGCAGTTTAGGCAAGGGTCAGGATTGTTTGCTGATCTGGGTTTGACTTCCAATGCGGGCTACTCTGTGGATGGCTCGACGGGGGCTATGTCACTAAACGCCTTGTGATAATGACGACTTTTCGATTTTTTCACCCAATCTCTATTATCACCTCTATCGCTTTAAAGATATCCTCCAAGGGGGCTTACTGCACTTCTCTCACGTTTCGAAGTCCTCTTCCTATGCGGGTTTGGATTTTCCCCCTTTCAAAACATCTTTGTCTGTTGCTCATAATTGCTTTTATCGTCTTTGTAACACCCCAAATTATACCCTAGCAGTTTTTGAACATGTTTAGGGTATAATAAAAGTAATAGTATATTTATCCGAAATAAATTAAAGATAAAATAAAATAAGCAAGAACGTGGAATTAATACAATAGTTAAGAGTAATTGGTTAAGTTACCAATCTAGTGACTCATGGTCATAATTTAATAAGTTCATATGCCAAAGTAGAAATATGCATAAGTTAAATCTTCAAGAGTAATAGAGAGTCGAGGATCAAAGAGTAAATAAAAGAAATATATTAGAATGAAATAAGGAAGAAATTGTGGAAGAGACAAGTGATGAAAGGAAAGAGGGAGTGTTTCATTTGACTCCAGCGAAATAAAGGGAGGAAGACCAAAATAACATTCTATTTTGGTCTTGGAGAGAGAGAGAAGAGAAGAGAAAGGAAGAAGAAGAAGAAGAAGAGAAAAGAAAAGAAGAAAGAAGGAGAAGAAAAGAGAAGGTCACAGGTATGGAATTACTAAATTTGAGTATGGATACGTGTCTTAGTTTTGTATGGAAACTATGGGAGTATGGAAGTCTAGTTGTCTGTGATAAATAGATACATGGTTTAGAACCCTATCTTGTGTCGGTTTGGGTTTGGGAACTCCTAAACTCATTTCGTGTAGGGTTGAGTTGAGAAAAGTTCTAAGGCTCCTATAGTTGTGTTTTGGGAGAGGGTCGGTGCAATTAGAACCAAGTACATTTCCATATTTTTGATCCTACGTATTAACCTGACCTTAGAACGAGTTTTTGGGTAAGAAATAAAGGGAATTTAGAAGTGAGTCCTTCTAGTAAATTGTAGCCACATCAATGAAATTGATGTTAGGATTTTGAAATTCTCAATTTGGACCTCTATAGACTAAGTTATAGTCCTTTTAATGAGGTCAGCCCAGCTTCAACCGGGTCGGGTCGGGCTTCGCTAATCTCAGTCAACTAGCCGACCTAGAACGGGTTTTTGAGTAAGAAATAAAGGAATTTGGCAGTGTTCTGGTAAATTGTAGCCACATCAATGAACTTGATGTTAGGCTTTGAATTTCAATTCGAACTCCTGTAGACCATGTTAAGGATCTTTTACTTTGAACGCTCAAATGCGAGAGGTCGCCCATAGAGGTTATCCAATTGCAGGTCGCAGACCTCATGCAATGCAGGTCGCAGACCTCATGCAGCAGCATGTCGAAGACTTCATGCAAAGCAGAGGTCAGCACACCTCATGCAACAGAGTTCAGCATACCTCATCCTGCAGAGGCCGCTGCACCTCATCCTCGTAGGAGGCCAGCGCACCTCGGGCCCCGTAGAGGTCGCCGGCCGCCCAGCCGCCGTCTCGGGTTGACTACGCATGACCTCCAACTTTGGAAGGTCATATCTCCTTCGTTTGAACTCCGATTTGGGTGTTCTTGGACTCTATGGAAAACCCATTGAGTCAAGAATACATTCATATGCTTGAGGAGGATATTAGATGTCAGACCGAGGTGTTAGATTGAGATCGTCCAGGTCAGGTCAGCTCGTCGCCTGCCGCCTCGTCCGTCGACACGCATGACCTCCAACTTCGTAAGGTCATATCTCCTTCGTTTGAACTCCGATTCGGTGTTCTTGGACTCTATGGAAAGACCATTGAGTCAAGAATACATTCATATGCCTGAGGAGGATATTAGATGTCAGACCAAGGTGTTAGATCGAGCTCGTCCAGGTCATCAGGTCAGTCCTGTAGTTCAGTCACTGTCCGGTTGACTACGCATGACCTCCAACTTCGTAAGGTCATATCTCCTTCGTTTGAACTCCGACGGTGTTCTGGACTCTATGGAAAGCCCATTGAGTCAAGAATACATTCATATGCCTGGAGGAGTGATAGCTAGATGTCAGACCGAGGTGTTAGATCGAGATCGTCCAGGTCAGGTCAGCTCGTCGTACCAGTCACCGTCTGGTTGATCTACGCATGACTTCCAACTCTAAGGTCATATCTCCTTTGTTTGAACTCCGACGGTGTGTTCTTGACTGCGGAAAACCCATTGAGTCAAGAATACATTCATATGCCTAAGGAGGATATTAGATGTCAGACCTTAGGCATTTGATCGAGCCTGTCCAGTCGTCATCGTCACTCAAGTCACCGTCTGGTTGACTACGCATGACTCAACTTCGAAAGGTCATATCTCCTTCGCTTGAACTCCGACGGTGTTCTCGGACTCTATGGAAAGACCATTGAATCAAGAATACATCCATTCCTGAGGAGGATAGATGTTAGACCAAGGTGTTAGATCGAAACTCAACCAGGTCGTCAGCTCATCGGGCCAGTCGCCGTCTCGTTGGATTCACGCATGACCTCCAACTTCGGAAGGTCATATCTCCTTCGTCCGAACTCCGATTTGGGTGTTCTTGGACTCTATGGAAAGCCCATTGAGTCAAGAATACATCCATACATATTGTGATAAAATTGGAATTCATATTAGTTATAGAAATAATGAAAAATAGAAGGCCCTGTAGGTAACCATAGTTATTCATATTATGAACTCATAAATAGCTTATAAGCATACATGGTAAGCATAGCTATTTATGCATATAATGAGATATGAAAAATGCAAAGATATGAATAAATGATTGTATATATATATATATCTCATATGATTACCGAATGACAATAATTATTCGGGAATATGAGGTATATACTGAACATAAAATACATATTGATCATTCGCTTTAGAACCTGCAGGGATAGACGTGGCATGCCCATTAGGGAAAACCAAGTCCGTGAAGATACAAGTTTTGATATCGAGGCCCCGTTTGGGTCAATGAGATAGATCCCGTTTGGATCATGGTGGCCCCAGTGGTCACCACAAGCCGTTTTCAGTTCTTATAGATGGTCATTGTCTCATTAATGATAACAGCGCCTTCTGCCCTTATAGACCACTGCTTCACACAAAGGGAGTACGCCTCCTTCAGTTCTTATAGTTCCTGTATCCACTTCTAAGGTTTATGCAGACATGAAACATAAAAGAAAATGACAGGTATATGCAAGTGAAATGTAAAGAATATATGACATGATATGAGAAGCATAGCACTGATATGCGATGATAGTATACAAAGCATAAGAACAATATAAAGTACAAGATGACATGAAAGTATATAGAAGATGATAAAGAAATGAAATTGGTGAAAAGTATATGTATATGAGAAATGATAAGAATCTAGAAATGTTATATGTGTTATACGCATTTAGAGCAGAAGTGTGTTGACCCTTAATGAGGTCATCCATGTGTATTAATTCTCACTAAGCGAAAGCTTAGCACGTGTTCAATCCGTGTAGTACAAGTAAGAGGAAACCAGAGGCACCATCCACATCAGCAATAAAGGCGACACATCAATAAAGCCCACCGAAGACCTTAGGTCTATTTTGTATATGAAATTTGTAAACTAATGTAAATATTGTGTGCTGAACACTTCCATATATGGAGCTTGTATATATATATTTGTAATCCGTCGCTACGTATAATACAAGTTAATTGTTTAACATTATATGAATGAACTAGCATAAAGTTTATACGTGAAGGAAAAAAAAAAAATGACCCCTCACTTGACACCCTATGCCGAGTTGGGGGCGTCACAGTCTTGCCCTCCTAAGGATCGTTTTCTTTGTTTTCTTCCGTAGCTCGGTACGTCTTCATTCTTCTTCTTTTTAACTTTCCCTGTCTTGGCCTTCGGGCTGTTTGGATGTGTTTGGAGCCTCTTTTATCATTCTTTCGCCTTTCTTTATCTTTATCTAATCATGCGTGTTTTCCGGGGTCCAGCCACTCACGCCTACATAGAGGCGCCCACCGAGGGTCTCGACCCAACAGGTAGGTGGTGGTCTCGTGGTCTCCCAGTTGCAGCCGTTAGGGCTCCATTGGTGGGTCATCCCCCTCTGCCTGGCAAGGGTAAAGAGAGGATTAGCGAGATCAAGTACCCCACCAGATCGAAATATCTTAGGGCTGCTGTGAGGTGTTCGGATGCAGTGGGCCCTAGTCGGGTCGAGCCTTCCTATGCGGAAATTTTTGCCACTCGCTATAGACCTCCGATTGGCATCCGTGCTCAAGGCCCACTCTCACCTCTTACGTTGTCCATGTTCCTAAGATGGTCGCTTTTCGAGGCTTACCTTGAAATGGTCTCCGCCCCTTTACACTCCTTTCTTCAAGTGTCCTTCACACTTCAAAGTATACCCAAATTTAGCTTCAACTTCTAGTGGCATGCTGGTTGGCCTCCTTGTTGTTTTTAGGGATAAAGGCCTGGGGTTCCTAAATTTAACTCTATTACTGTTCCTTTCAAAGGTAAAAGAGTCATGGAAGGTTTCTAGACATTTCTGTTGCATTCCACTCTAGGCTATTATTCGACATGCCATCTTCCTATAAATTCTGAAGGAATACTTATTTTTCGTTAGTGGCCATAATTAGGAATATAATCCCATTGACGCAGAAGACACGTCATGCCTTACCTTTGACCACCCCGAGAACCTTCGTGAGTTCCCTCCCGTCTAATCTGGGCCCACCATCTGGTCCTCGTGTCTCTAACTTGGTTGCGTGGTTTTCTGTGCTCATACTGTCTTAGCCCCAGGGATTATGAGGAATAGGTTTGCAGTGCCACCCACTAGCCATACTCTAAGCTTATTAGGTCGAATATTCCTGGGTTGTCTTGTGTGAAGCCTACACGACTTCCTGTTATGAGGCCTTCTCATCCTTCCATCATGAAGCCTTCTCTACCCCCTGTCTCAAAGTCTTCTTCGTCTGT
This sequence comes from Tetrastigma voinierianum, assembly GCA_016808115.1. Taxonomy (NCBI): domain Eukaryota; kingdom Viridiplantae; phylum Streptophyta; class Magnoliopsida; order Vitales; family Vitaceae; genus Tetrastigma; species Tetrastigma voinierianum. The sequence goes on from JAEQBH010000403.1 coordinate 304,873, forward strand.
TGTTTTTGAGCCTCTTATTGCGAAGCCCACTCAGGGAGAGCTTCGAGCTCGCCTGGAGGTGTTGACAAAGAAGAGGAGGAGCAAAAGGCAAACCAAGCTTTCCGGAGGTCGCCGCCCGGGTAAGACCCCAAAGGCGGGGGTCTCTTCTTCGCCTGGCCTTCACCGGGGTCAGCCGGAGATCTCTTCGGGAGGGCGTTCCTCGGGTGCCCTATTTCGCTCCGGAGTCCCACGAGGTGCCAGCCCTCTCCTCCAATGCTAGATGATGTGGGAAGGGGTCTCTTCGAAGGCCGTAGGATGAGGACTCTGCTTTCTCATGCGGAGCTCGCACTGGGCCGTTTCCTCCATCCTTCATTTCACCTCAAGAAAGCCGACGCCTGTTCAAGGAGGAGGCTCGCCCTACTCTTAGGGAACCGCTTCTGTACGTCCAAGCGCCTTCATTGGTCCATTTCCTTATTGTTTCAGATTGTTAACTAACTCTTTCTTGTTCTTTGGTAGGTGGCTACTTACGTGAAGGGCCTAGCAAGGAGGACCAACCTTAACGAGGGCTTCGCCAGGGCGGCGAAGTCTTATAAGGCTAAGATTGTAGCCTCTGAACCCGAGAAGGCCACTTTGAGCTCGACATGGACCTAACTGAGGAGCTTGTGAAGCACAGGTCTAACCTGAAGCATGCTTCGACGGCAAGGGCGCGGGCAAAGGATAAAGAAAAGAATGCCTGGAAGGACTTGAGGGTCGCTGAGGATGAGTTGCGGTTGGCCAGAGAGGAGTTATAGTCAAGAGTGGTGACCTACATCGCCAAAGTGACGGACAAGCACCATTTCGCCAGGTTGAGTTGGAAGCTCTATGGGCGCTCACAGAGCCCAAGAAGGTCTCATGGACCTTAAGAGGCAGGAGGCTTTGGCCACTGTGACGCGGCGGAAGGATAGTAGAGCCAGACGAGGCCCGCACCCACGGGCCTCCCAGTGGTCGCCTAAATAAGGTGTCTCAGCTCCCACTTAGAGTTCAACATCCAAATTTTCCGACGAGGAGTTAGAAGAATCCTCGTTTCGTAGGTCGAGGCCGACGCGGCGCCGAGGTGCGCTTTCGCCAGCCCCGACGTGCTCCCTCGTCGATGATCTTCTAAGCCCTCCGAGGCCACACTTTTCCGTCGGCTGGGCTTCTTTGCCTTTTAAGCCCTCATGTATGTGAACCAGTACACCAGCGCCTAGACTTTTTATTTTAACTAAGTATTTCCTGTGCCCCGACCAGCCTCGGGATTCAGGGATACTACATTGAATTTTCGTTGATATGCAAGAGATTCATTATCACCTGATCGTTCTTTTATTGTTTTGCTAAATTGAGCGTTTGGCTCTGTCTCACGGCCTCGAGCTGTTTAGCCCCAAAACTCGAGCTATCCGCTCCTATGTCGTTTCCACCTGGGGCGCTTAAGCTCGCAAACCGAGCGCCTGGGCCCCGGGCTATGCCTTCGAGCGTTGCTTCAACCGAGCTTTTGGCCTCGGGCCTGCTCGCTCTCCGAGCTACTGAGCCTCTTCAAAATGGCCACGCCTTCCGGGAATATCAGGCTTTGCGCTTAAGCCCTACAAACCTGAGCCACCGGGGCTCTGGGCTATTATGCCTTCGAGCCGAGCCAAACCAGCTGCCCTTAGGGCCGTTTCGCCGGTCGTTGAGCTCTTAAAATGGGCCACTCGCCTTCCGCCATTGCAGCCTCGGTGCTAAGCCTCGCAAACCGAGCTAGCCTCAGTGGCCCTGTGCCATTCTCGCCTCTTCGAACTCGAGCCATCGCCTAGGCTATTCTCGCTCTTCTAACCGGAGCCAAAATGGCTCCTAGGCTATAAGGGTCTTCCTCGAGCATTTGGGCTTGCAACTGAGTTATCTGCCTGGGCTATCAGGTCCTCCGAGCCGCCTGAGCCAAACCCGAAGTAGCTCTCGGGTCGTTTCCGCTCCCGAGCCAGCTCAGCCTTCAAATGTGCTACTCGCCTCTGAAAAGCATGTGCCTTTGAGCGCTTAAGCCTACAAACTAAGCTTATCGGGCTCTCGGGCTATCAGGCCTTCGAGTCGCCGAGCTTTCAAAACTCGAGCTTTCGCCCATCACCGCCAGGCCGTTCGAGTCAAAACGGGCTACCTACTCTCTCTAGGCCATTGTGCCTTTTGAGTAGCTTATGCTCTACAACCAGCCAGACTGGCTCTTAGACTATCAGGCTCTCGAAATACGAGCTTTCAAATCGAAGCGAAATTCCTCAAGACTCATTTTCCGAGCTGAGCTCTTCAAAATGGGCTACTAGCCTGGGGCTATGGTGCCTTTTGAGCAAAGGCCTTCTGGCAAACTGAGCTATTGGGCTCTTAGGCTATTGGGCGCCTTCCGAGCCGGGCCGAGCCTTCCAAAATCGAGCGCCCCGTCATCGCCTTCCGGGAAGCTGGTTGAAGCCTTTAAAATGGGCTACTTCGGCCTTCTGGGCTATTGTGCCTTTTTGAGTAGTTAAGCTCTGCAAACTGAGCTACTGGGGCTCTTAGGCTATTCTTCCTTCTTTGAACTGAGCTAAAATGGCTCCTGGGCTACAAGCCTTCCTTGAGCAGTTAAGCTCTAAAAAACTGAGCTACTAGGGCTCTTGAGCTATTTTGCCTTCTCTGAACTGAGCTAAAATGGATCCTAGGCTACAAGGCCTTCCTTGAGTAATTAAGCTACGCAGTAAAAGTCTCTTGGGCTCTTAGATATGGGCTATTATATATGAGGCTACTTTGAGCTTTCAAAACTGAGCTTTTTGGCTCTTAGGTTGTTTTGCCTTCTGAGCTGTTTGAGCTCTTCAAAATGGGCTACTTCGGCCTTCTGGACTATTGTGCCTTTTTGAACAATTAAGCTCGGCAAACTGAGCTACTGGGGCTCTGGGACTATTCTACCTTCTTTGAACTAAGCTAAAATGGATCCTAGGCTACAATGCCTTCCTTGAGCAGTTAAGCTCTGAAAAACTGAGCTATTGGGGCTCTTGGGCTATTATGCCTTCTTTGAATTGAGCTAAAATGGCTCCTTTGAAATTATGCCACATGGCTCTTTAATATCCCTTCCCTTGGGAAAGCGCGCGCAGCTTTAATGTAGGTTTGTGGGGAATCGGTGCAGATCGCATGAATTCCCCAGGCATCCAGGCTTCTTTATAAATAACTACCTTCCTTTGATGGGGTGAGTTATAGTCTGCTCCCATTTTTCTTCCTGCCTTCGATAGTGCCTAGGTTCGTAAGTGATGGAGCTTCAAGGTTTGATGATCCTTGCTTGACGTCGGTTGGAGGAGTCATGGGTTGGCGCTTGGTTTCTGCTCTCTTTGTTGTGGGAGTTGTGTTTTCTAGTTTCCCCACAATGGGAGTTAATGACTGTTCTAGTCCTACCCATTGATGGAACTGGACTAGGGAATGTATTCGGAGGGGGCGGTATGCTTAAGAGGAAAAACTTTTAAGTCATGCTTTCTCCATTATTCCTGTCCTTCCCTCTTTTCTCCCTATCCCCCCTTTTCTCTTTCTCCTTCTCCTTCCTTTTCTCTTTCTAATTTTCTTTCTCTTTCTCTTTCTCCTTTTCTTTTTCTTTCTCTTTCTTGTGGTTTTTTCCTTGACTGGGTATTGGTCGATGTGAAGAACGACTTTGTTGATTGTAATTTTTTTTAGATGTGGAGAACGACCTTGTTGATTGTAATTTTCTGAGATGTAAAGAAAGATTTTGTAATCCTGTGAGGTGATTGTAATTTTTTTGAGATGTGGAGAACGATTTTGTAATCCTCTGAGGTAATTGTAACTTCCCTGAAATGAAATTTTGTATTTGTGTTATGTGACTTCAAGCTTCTGACGAGCTCCTTGCTTTTTCTCTTCTACTTTTCCTTGTGGGTTTTCTTTTTTGAGGAGTAGAAGCGCATTTGTGTCAGCATCTCTCTAAGGTGCAGGGGAACGACTCAGTTGGCTGTGTGATCCTGTGTTAAATACAACATCCTTTGAAATAAAGAACAATCTTTGTATGACATGCTTTTGCACCAGGACAGCACTACGAATTAGAATATACAGCATCATACAACTTGTTGCACCCACGCTATAATATTAAGTAGCACAAAAATGAACATGTTTGTTGTTAAAATCATTAGATACTTTATTAAAGACTACATTCGAGGTCTTGTGTTTTGGTGACAGGGTGTTCAGCATTTCATGAGTGGAAGCGAGGGTTTTCCTTCTTACAATTTGGAGCTCGTAGTTGCCGGTCGAGACTATGCGGGATCTGATATAGGGCCCTTCCCCAGTGGGTCCCTTTATGTGGGGTCTTTCCTCATTAGCGAAGCTTTTTAGAACAGTGCTGGGCATGTTCTGGGTTTGACCCCCGCCGGTCATAGTATCTTGCGATCTTTGTGATGCCGTCCTCAATACGGCCGAGGACTGCTCCCGTTTTTCTTCTAGGAGATCCAAGTTTAAGCGAAGAACCTCCTCGTTGTGTTCGGCGCTAGTGAATTCAATCCTTGGTGACTTTGTCTGGAATATCGACTAGAGCTGCGCTTTGGTGCCAGGCGGGCGAATGAGGTCTCTTGGGGTTTGCAGACTTGGCGTAGTTTTATTTTGAAAGCACCTCGGGAGGTATTCTGCCCATTTTCCTTTAGATCTTCTAATTTAGTCTTGTGCCGTAGAGTCCTTTTGACTTACGCGCCGTGGATCATGGATGGCTGGGGATGAGTGTGATTCTTTGATTCGGCTGGCGCGAAATCTGACGGATTATCGAACTATTTCGTTATCGAACCTGAGGACCTTGGTCCGGGCATAATGCCAGTCGCGGAGACTAAGTTAGGTACCCTGCATTGCGTGGTGATTTTAAGGAGTTGACCTCGCCCATGGTAATGTAGTCCGCGGCCATGTGAAAGTAAACTTGCATTGGCCCACATTCGATGGGCGGGTCCCGATATGTCTAGCCCGTGCGAAAGGCGGGGGCTTGTGATTGTCGTCAGTGGCTCAGATGGGAGATGAGAGATCTTGGCATGCTCCTGACAAGCTTTGCATTTTCTAACCAGTTCTGTTGCGTCCTTGAGCATTGTGGGCCAGAAATACCCCTGCCTCAAGGCTTTCCCTACTAAGGTCCGAGCTCCGATGTGGTTGCCATAGACGCCTTCGTGTACCTCTTGAGTATGTAATTGGCGTCTTCCTTCCCTACGCACTTAAGAATGGGCATAGAGAAGCCTCGTTTATAAAGGGTCCCCCGATGAATGGTGAATCTTGCCTACCTTGCTCTGAGTTTGGATGCGCCTTTAGGTGGCAGCGATGTTCCTTACACTAAGTAATCCCGGATGTTGAGGATCATCATTCGGTTCGGACATCACGGGGAGACTTCTGCATTTGTCGATGCTTTGCGGGGGTTGGGAGGGTGCTCGGCGGGGTGTCAGTCTGCTCAGTTTTCTGTGTTGTTGCAGTTTAGAAACATCGGCTTGAAATTTTACGCTCTTGGTATGTTTGACTGAACTTCGTATGAACTTTTTAAGGTCTCGCACCTTCTTAAGGTCTGAGATCATCTTCTCACCTGCGGCTTCATAGAATCCTTCTATCTGTTTTACTACAATTGGGTCTTTGCTCACCTCCAGGTTGATTGGCTGTGGTGGCGAGGTTAAGCTAACCAGTATGTGAGCCTATTATTAAACGCGTTATTGGGCTTGAGCCAAGATACAAGGAATAATTCCCACATCTATCCCATGCGAAGAGGTCGAATCGGACACAGCTTCCCTTGGCATTGGCGGCCCCATCCACGGACAACCTCTAAATGGGGAGGTCCTCGTCGATTGGTAGCATGAGGCTCTAAAGGTGTATTCCATGATGAAATACGCGAGATGCGCCTTTTATCCCAGCATCATTGGTTTGTATTTTGATGTTGAACTCTTTCGGCTCATATTACTTTTATCAGTCTTCTAGAGGTTTCTTGCTTATGTAGTATTTGCTTCATGAATGTTCGATTGGGACTTGATGATATGAGCTTAGAGTAAGGTTGGAGTTTTTGGATGGTGCAAATGTGGACCAACCTATGCTGGATATCTTCCCTCATCCTCCAGAACTTGTTTTGCAATAATTATCTTGGTGTACACCTTATCCACATCACCCGATTCTAGTCCGACCGTTGGCGGATCCGAGCAGGAGATTCGAGGAATGCGAGACCATATCTTTGGGACTCTTTACCTATTTTTTTAACGAGTCAAATATCACCGCCTCGAAAAGAACTGCCGAGTGAATTGTCCATCAAAATCTATACACATATACTGAGTCCCATTTACAAATACAAAAATTGTACTTTTACATTAACAAATCAGAGCACGGAACCTACTGTGATGAACCCCTACTAGTGTGTTAGCCAAGCCATATGCGGAAGCTTTCAGACGTCATCTCCTGTACCTACATGGATTAAAAACCCGTGCTAAGGCTTTCACGGCTTAGTGGAAGCAATATGTATGCATATCTGCGTTTAAAGCATAAAAGCAGTATGAGATCTCGAATTTTCATGCATTCCTTATAATGAACCTACAATTATATGCTTTATCTGAGGACTTATACTTGTCGGATCTCTCATCGAGATTCTGAGGAGCTTGTGCAGTACTTACTACGGAGACTTATACTAGTACTTCTTATCTTGTGCCTCAAGGCATATAGCAAACATGCTTATCTCAGTAGGACACATGCCCTTATCTCAGTGGGGCCTTGTATACTATGCCGTTTCCTCGTATGCGAGGTAGGCTTATACATATACTTACAGGAGGTACTTATCCACGTACTCATTATACGTACGATCTCGTAGGAATTCTGAGCTTATCACTTATCTGAGAGATACTTATATCGTCACGGTACATATCTATCTCGGATCTCAGTAGGAGTTCTGAGCTTATGCTTGTCTGGTGCCCATAAGCGTGCGATGCTTATATCTATCTCGGATCTCGGTAGGGTTCTGGAACTTATGCTTATCTGGTACCCTTAGGTGCCAGCTATGCTTAAACCATGGGGCTTATACTTGTACTCTGGGTTTGCTTATTGGAGTGCAGTGGAGTCTTCTGAGAGACACGTGACGTGTATCTTTTTGGTGTTGGAACTTATTCTTATGCGAAGTACTCGTAAAATTGCCGTTTCAGATCTCTCGAGACACGTACTTGTGTTTATATCGACTTATATTTAATTAAAAGTACGTGATTTTCTGCTTATACTCATGCGGAGTGGTGGAGGTACTACCAGCACCTCATGCGAATTGCAGTAGGTTTTTCTTGAGTTTATCCTTTTCCGAAGCTTATACGGAGATATCCGTAGGTACTACAGAAATTAATCAGATACGAGAGGGTGCCATGGGTACCCCTACATAGCTATCTTTATTCTTGTATTTTGGTTTTGTTCTTGTGTATTCTGAGCATATACATGTATTTTCGATCTTATTCTTGTCTTGGGAGCATATACCTTATCTACAGGATCTTATACTTGTGTTAAGAGCTTATTCTTGTATTTGGACATATCTTGTATTCTGGGAGCTTATACTTGTACAAAAGTACCGTGGGTACTACACATATTCATTATATGGGTGGAACTTTGTGGGGTACCCCTCTTGGACTTTACTTATATTACATAGCATACTTATTTTTGCGATGAAGTACTCGTGGGTGCACTACGAGCTTATCTTTATATTACCAGATCTGAGTATAGTAGGACTACATAACTTATGCTTATATTGCCGATGTGGAGTACTTGTGAGTGTGCAGACTTATGCTTGTGGGTCGGTGCCCATACAGGTCTTAAGGGATTTTACTTGTGCAAAGAATGCGGTGGTACCTACGGAGACGGATACGAGGTGCACATTAGGTATATTCGGATCTTTACCATATTCATTTCTTTACCCTTATTCTTTGTGGAGTCTTATCAACAACTGTTGGTACCAGTTGATCATAAAGAAATGAGTGAGATGAGCCTGTCAGTGCGGGTCTGTCTGATCTTACTGTCTTGTAGGCACAAAGCGGGGAGTCACAAAAACGCGAACGAGTCTTGGTGAACTGTCGGAGTGCAGTACTAATCGGTCTGTGTTAGCACTAATCGAGCAGTTCGTAATACTTGAGTGTCGAAGTATAATCGGAGTTTTAGTGCGATCGGAAGCGATCATTACATTTCGGTCCTAGGTAGTCATATGATCATATGTCTTTCAGAACTCATAATGTATCTTAATCACATTTTATGTTCATGATATTTTCATGTTAAGTATTTCGGTTAAGTTTTTCATATTTCATTATCATATTCATGTTTCATGAACACAGCTATACATATTGCATTTCATATACTTGTATAGTATGATGCATATGTGTTCACACATCATTCATGTATTCTTGTCCCTCTATGAATCTATTTTACTTAGAAATTTGAATCATTCCAATTGAATCATTAAAATTAAAGTTATGGCATTTTTATGCCAAACGATCCGTTGCCGATGTTACACTAGGGACGAGTTTATAATACCTCGGTGTCAACTTGACTCCATGACTGACACGGTTCTTTATATCGCCCAGCTAGGTGCTAAGGAGTTGCCCTCCGATTAGAATCACTTCAATGAACTTGGGCTCAAGTTATGTCCTAAACAACCTGGGGCCCACTCTATGGTAGCTTGGAGCAAATTTGGCTTGAATCTCATGCTTTAAGATGAATTTGGGCCATAGAGTAGGTGAGTATCTTGGGATGTTTGGTTTCATTGAAGTCTATTTTAATATCAACTTGAATCCCTCAAATCGGATCGGGAAATAAGCGGTTATGGCAATACGAACTGCTAATTAACGAAAAGCGAGAACACTACGTACGGTACATTCGATGATTTGATGCATTCAATTGCCCATAATGTGGGTTTTCTTCCCTTTTTCCCATATATTCTTTACTAAATCAACTCAATACTCTATATACACGCATCAAAACCACTCCAATTCATCTTGAAATCTCTTTTCTCGAATCATCTTTGTTTATATATTTCTTCAAAACTTTTCATGAATTACTCCCCAAAACCACCATTCTAATATGGGTCATAGCCATACACGAAACCAAACCCGAAAGGATTTGTTAGGGTTTGTTTCTAAACCTACTCAAATTACTTGCCATTTAACCATGAATCCAACCTCAGATGGGATTCCGTACTAAATCTTGTTCCATATGGGGTTTTACCAACCCTAATTTCAAGAGATCCAAGGTTAGGATGAAATTCTAACAAAACCCTAGATTTAGGGACAAGCCATTAACCATACAAAACCTTAGAATTCCATACAAGAAAACCAAAGATCCATACCAAATCTTCTGCCCAGAATCCATACCTTTTTGTCTCCTTTCTTCTTACATTCTCTTCTTCTTCTCTTTACTCTTCCTCTTCTTCTCTCTTTTCATCACTCCTTCTCTTCTCGTTTGGTCTCTCAAAATGAGACGTTCTCTTATCCATGTTTTTTTTTGAGTTAGGCCGTGTTTGGCGAGCGAAAACCCGTTTTTGAGTTTTAAGTCCCTCACAATTGTCTTTAAGCCCGCAACTCCCCTTCTATTTGCATTCATTTTAAACTTATTTCTTGTTTCAACCTAGTCTTTCCATTTATGACCCATGGAGTCCTCAGTGGTAAATTACATATTTACCCCTTTTTCTCTCATATTAATTTCTGGGTTTCTCGTTTTATTTCCCGAAAATTCATATTTATCTTTCATTAAACCCTAAACATGTCGAAAACGATTAGGGTATATTTTGGGGTGTTACAATCCCGCTCTTTGACCAAGGCGACACTAGTTGAAAAAGTCGAAATGGCGGGGTGAAGTGGAGTTCTCCGCTGGAAGGGCTTACTAGAACGGGAGAGGCTGGGTTGGGTTTTGGCCAGATCTTGAATGCCTCCTTGCAGTGTGCATCCCATTGGAAGGCCTTTTTTTAGAACACGAAAGAAGAGTGACATTATCGGCGGCCTTGGACAGGCGACCATGTATTATTCTTCTAGTCGGAGTTGAATTTCCTTATTGTTTGAAGGTGGCGACGTAGCGAGAACAACACTATCTTATGCAGGTTTGCTTCCATTCCTCTATTGGTGACTGGCTGTAAACCAAGGAGAACTTTTGGTAACAGCGGAGACTTGAGCGCACTTGCTTGAGTTTAACTTCATATTATAGCTCTTTAAGACCTGAAACACCTCGACTAGGTGGGTTATGTGGAGCTCGACCTTAACTGATTTTACCAACATGTCATCTATATATACCTCCATAGATGCTCAAATTTGCTTCTGGAACATCCTGTTTACCAACCTTTGGTAGGTTGATCCTGCATTCTTTAGTCCAAAGGGCATTACCCGATAGCAATAGGTTCCTTGCCCGGTAACGAATGAGCTCTTCTCTTGGTCGTTGGGATCCCATGCGTCCCGGTTATGGCGGAGGCATCCATGGCGGATTTCATGATGGTGTGGCGTCCATTATGGTCAATCCGGCGGGAATGGGGAAGCTATCTTTTGATGACCACTGTTGATATCTGTGAAATCGATGTAAAGTCGCCATTTGCCGTTTGCTTTTTTAACAAGAACAACGTTGACCAACTACTCAGAATATTCTATCTCCCTTATTGCATCTGCTTGGAGGAGCTTGCCGACCTCTTCGTGTCATATGTACTTTCAAGGCGACTCTTCTTTGTATAAGCGAAGGATGGGTGGCGTTCAACCTTGTGGGTGATTAACATGTCGGTCGGTCTGCCCGTAATGTCTTTACAACTTCCCGAGCCGAACACCTCATATTCACTTTAAAAGTGGATGAGAAGGCTTCTGAGTCTTTAGCTAGCTTAGATCCTATGTAGACGAGGTGTTCTGGTTGGTCGTCAAGCTGTATAGGCTCTAGTTCTTCTAAGGGCACAGGTCGGGTTCTTACCTCGTCTCGCATGTTGAGCTCGTCCATGTAGATGTTGTTGACCCTTTTTTGTTTCATTGATGCTGAGTAACACTCCTTGGCTACGCGCTGGTTTCCTTGAACCATTCCTACTCCATTTGTAGTTGGGAATTTGATAACCATGTGATAGGTGGAGGGGATGACCCTTATGGTATTGAGAGAGGGCTTGTTGATTCGCACGTAAACGTGTAGCTAGGCAGCTTTCGAACCAACAAAATTTATAAACCTAAACCTTCTATTGTTGTAGCCTAGCTACTGCAGTATAGTGGTTTTAGGGTCGAACTCAGGGATGGGTTTTCTTCGTACAAATGATTTATAGTGAGCTCAAAAAGGTGAATTTAAGTTTGGATTTTTGGGTTGGATAAAAATAGTAGTGTGTGGTGGTTTGCAGGCTGAAAATAAAATGAAGAAAAATAAGAAAAAGAACTCCTTGAAGCATTGTATTATTGGGTTGAGGGCCTAAGGTAAATGAGAGGTTCTCGGGTCCTTTTCCTTGCGTTGGAGAGGATGACCTATAGTCATTTCCGGAACTGAATCTTCGTCTGGCTTTTAAAATCTGAACCCTAACAATTTTCCTTTTGAAACAAAGCATTTATTGAGCTTAAATGCTCATGGACGATTAAGCTGCTATTTTGATCCACCTCTGATGACTCATAGAAGACAAGTAGCAGAATCTCGGTGAATCTAGTAATAAATCACTTCAGACAGATTACCAAATCTCCCGGGGTCAATCAGGCATCTCAGTTTTAAACCTAGGTGAAAGATGAGAAACATAAATGCTGTCGCGCTTAGATTTAAAAGCAGGGAGAACTGGAATTTTACCTCAATTCCAAAGCCCCGAGTAGCCCTCCTCTTCAAGGATGAAGGGTTTTAGCCAACCATCCCTTGAGTTTGTCATCCTCAGGGGTGTTTAGCGATTGAAAAATGAAAAATGAAAAGAAAGGGGGATAAAATAAAGAAGCGAGAAAAACTAGGCATGCGCCAAAATTCCTTTGGACAAAAAAGTCTCCCTTTTCACGATTATTATTACAAATATTATATAGCCACAAGACAACAAAATTACCAAATTACATGAACTATCACTATTACATAAGGGTGGCAATTTGGGAAGAATTACAAAAGGTCAAATGGGATCAAAAGGAAAGGCTGGATTTTGCAAAGTGCGAAATTTCGCACCAGTGCGAAATTTTCACACCCTCCTACGAACTTGCTCGTTTTTCAATTTTTTCTGCTCTTCTTTCCTTCTGATTTCTGATCTGTAATGTTGAGTTCGACTCGAATTCTTCGTGCTTGGACCGATTCAACAAATTTGGCATTAAAAGCTTGCAAAAACTAAAAAATTAGCCCGCAATACGATGCAGTAGAGTAACCGGGACCTTAATGTACCATCCCGGGTTATTTCGATGGATTAGTACATAAAAAGTGCTGAAAACCTACAATAAATAGGGCTCAAAATAACACTTTTTGGGCACTAATCACTCCCCCCAACCGATACATTGCTAGTCCCTTATCAATGAAAGAAAGAAAGAAAGAGCAAACAAAATGTAACAATTATGTTCAAAATGGTATTTCAAAATTAATGGATGAGTAATACTAACCCTCAATGAGAATCAAACCCTTGCTCAATAACTATCTCAGAGATGATGTCATACATAATTGAGTATCAAGAGCCTCCCTCTTGGTGAATCAATCAGAGACTTCCACGAAAACCTAAGTGTTTTGTTGATGAGTTCTCGATGATAAAGCGCAAGCCTCCCCAACAAGCGCTATTGCCTCCACCTAGAACACTAACCAACCTAAATAGATCGGACCCACTCTTATTCCCCCAACTCTTTTTGTGTTGTAGAGTGCAATGTTGTTGATGACCTCACAAGGAAGTCTATGTAGCGGGGATGCAGATGACTCCCGACCAAGATTAAGGCATAGGGCATTAGGCGCAAGGATCTTTTGGGCCAGCTCTTCCATGTTTTGCCCCTGGACTAGACGGTTTGAGGACTCAACTTCAACACTGACTCACTCATCCACCATGTAGCAAGCACAAAGTCGGTGACTCAAGCCAGGTTAAAGCAGAGACATAGGGCTTTAAAGACTTAGTCATATACCCCTCGGATCGTGCTGGGTTTTCAAGGCAAAGTGTTGTAATTTTATTTTCTTTCTTTTCTTTCTTTTCTTTTTCTTTTTCTTTTCACTTCTTTGTACATTTTGGAAGATTTTATTGGCCTTCTTTTCATGAGGGTCCTTAACCTAATAAGAATGTCAGTGAAACTAGGGTGGAAGCTTTGCAAAGTTTAGGAGGTTAGGCAGTTCTTCAACCTATTGTTGAAACCTAATGTGCACAGTGTGTGGCTAACTAGAGGTGGAAGAAAAAGGTCGAAACCAATAAGAATTCAACTAATCATCCACTCAACTAGGCATGGAATCAATCTAACATCAACAGAATTGGACAAACTTTCAATTTTTCAAACTGCAGGCTAGGCAAGACATAAAAAAAAAAGTGGGTATAATTTTTTAAAATTGTAAGTGCAAGCTGTAAAGTGTGTATTATATAAAAAAAAATGACTATATTTTCAGCTTTTCAAAAACAAACTAATAGCTTCACAAACAAAACAAACAACTATAGAAAAGGAAACTAAATAGCAAGTCATTAAACTTAACAAAATAGGCTTGCTTAAAATGGAAACAAAACACAAAATAAATGCCGTCATACATTAACTCTACAACCAAATGTAATAAATTTGTCATAATGGAGCTCAGTTGAAAATTTAGGGGAAGGAAGTGCCTCATGATGAGATGTACAGTTTTGGATAGGAGACCGCAAGCTTTCCCATCGAGACCTCGTTTTGGGCCCCAGGCCTGACAAGTTAAGAGAAGAAAAAGAGAAAAAAGTGATCGATTAAGACATTTTAGAAAATTTTGCCTTTATAAAAATTTCAAAAGTGTTTTTTTTGGTTATATTTAGATTCTACACTCTCCAAGCTAAGAACGCCTAAAATAGAGTTCGGATGAGAAAGTTATAAGTGACAAAATGGGGGTGTCGTGAGTTTAAATATCGTCATTCTGAGTTAACGAAAATTAGCAACCAGTACAATCTGAAATTTTATTTTATTTTACTATACAAGCTTAAATAATAAGAGTTTTTTTTAAAATAATAATAATAATAAAATATAAGGAAAAAATTTTATGTATAGGTGGTTGTATTCCACCGGGTTTCTTGGTGAGCTTCTAGACCTCCTAGCACATAAAATTTGACCCAAGCGCAAAAAGCCACAGAAAAAATAAAAAAATGCAAAATTGAAAAAATCTAAAAACAAAGATTAACTTAAAGTGGGAAAAAAAAAATCTAAAAATCAAAATTAAATAAATCAAAATAAAACAAGAAAATCAAAACAAAAAGTGGAGGAGACTGAGCCCCCTAAACCAGTTTCTCAAGCCTTTTGAGGCTGTTGGAACTAGTAGAGCTAGTGGAATTGTTGAGGTCTTCGGAGTGCTCAGTACGAATCGACACCAATGAGCCATGGTTTGTCATGCGGTATGGGTAGGCTGCCCGATGTTTACGCGATGTGGTGATGAAAGATGCGAGCGGATGCCTGCTTTCGTCTTGCACAGGCGGGCGAAGGTGGATGGCGCCAGCTTGTGGGAAGCGGAGTGCGAGTGTGAAGGTTGTGCTGCGAGCGGGATATCTGATATACCATTTGGAGTCGATGGGCAAGTGGTGTGCTCTGGGGCTCTTCCACTACATCCTTTCCACTACCCTCCTCATTCAGCATTGGGGAGTTCTTTTCCCATAGACAAACAGGCCTTTTGATAGTTGAGGATTCGGATAACCAGAATATTCGAGTAAAGTTTTCTATCGGCCTTTTTGTAGCTCCACATTGACCTTTGCTCCTCTACCATGTGGTGTCACTCGAGGGCACACTCTCTGGACTCTCTTCCTCTTGTTGAACATGTTGCTTTGGCGGTAGCATGAATTGAGTGCTACGGGTTGTCAAATTCTGATCAATTTAGCTTTGGAACCCGTCCAATTCCTTGTTCGGGGGCTCTCCAATTATGTCAATTTCCCCGACAGTTTCGATATCTACTCGCCTCTCGCTCCACTATGAAAGAGTCTACCAGCCACAAGTTCAAAGATTGCTTCGTCACTAAAGACATCAACTCGGTGGCTGTGGTGGCTGCAGGGAGTCAAGCGCATAATATGGAGAATCGTGAGGTGCATACTGCGGAGGCCCTGGTTCCCATGAGGAATTTGTGTGGTTCCCCAACTAGGGTCAGGCACGCTACAGTGGTGCATTACTGGGAACATCGCGTATGGGTGCATTCATCCAGGGTTTCTATAGTCCTCACGGACCTATATGCGTTTCGATTTCTCTCCACGTAGTCACGATTCTCGCCATGGAAGGTGTCCGTAATCCCTCATGGACATATATGCACCCAAGGTTTCTCCACTAGGTAATCGACCGTATTGCTCTCCCTCTAAGTGTTCCACGGTCAAGATTCACCATCTGTGTCTCTGTGGAAATCGGATTGACTAGCCGCTTTCCGAAGTTTTTAACCCACTGGAGCATGCAAGAACAAGGCAAACACGAAACAAGCAAGAAACAATCCTACCTATAGGGTTAGGGTTACCTAAAAAAAAAAAAAAACAGTGAACTGAAACTAAGAAGACTAACAATAAAATATATACAAGAAAAAATGATAAAGAATTACCAGACTTGTGACAGGATCAGGCGTTCATCAGGTCATCATTTGCACTTAGGCACAATCCCCGGAAATGACGCCATTTGATTCGCACGTAAACGTATAGCTAGGCAGCTTCCGAACCAACAAAATTTATAAACTTAAACCTTCTATTGCTGTAACCTAGCTACCGCGAGATAAAGGGCTCTGTGGTCGAACTTCAGGATGTTTTCACACAAACGATTTACAAAGTGAGCTCAAAAAGGCGAATTTAAGCTCGATTTTCGTTTGATAAAAACATATAGGCGGTGGTTTGCGTGCTAAAAATAAAATGAAGAAAAAATAAGAAAAAACTCAAGATTGTATTATCGGGCCGAGGTCCCAAGGTAAATGAGAGGTTCCTGATCCTTTCCTCACGTCAGGAGGACGACTCATAGTCATTTCCCGAACCTGGACTTCATTCGCTTTAAAATCTGAACCCTAACAATTTCCTTTTGAAACAAAGCATTTATTGCTACAAATGCTCTGTGATAGTGAAAAACATGTCCCCGGATTCACCCTACAAGGACTCATAGAAGACAACTAACCGACCCTGAATCTAGCAATAAGCATCCATTGAACCCAAAAAGATTGCAAAATACTGGTCAATCAAGGCATCTCAAGAGGATTTAAACCTAGATTGAAAGATAGAAACATAAATGCTAATAAATGCTTGAGTTAAAAATAGGAGAACCAAAATTTTACTTCAATTCCAAAGCCTAGTAGCCCTCCTCTTCAAGGATGAAGGGGTTTTAGCCAACCATCCCTTGAGTTGTCATCCTCAAGGGGTGTTCGCGCCGAGAAATGAAAGAAAAGGGGAGAAAATAAAAGCAACAGGAAAACTGGTCGTTGCTGGGCTACCAAAATTTATTTATTCATTGGACAAAAAGTCCCTTTTTACGGTGTGTACAATGGCTATATACCCTCAAGACAAACAAAGTACCAAATTACATGAACTATCACTATTACATAAGGGTATTGAATTTGGGAAAAAATTCAAAAAAAAGGTCAAATGGATAAAAGGAAAATGCGGGGAAGAAATTTTCACCTTTGTTCCACATGTGAGGTACCACCTCTATGAACTTGCTCGTTTTCGACTTTTACGCTCTTAATAACCGATTTCCTTATCTGCCAGTCTTTGAGTTCGACTCGAATTCTTCGTGCTTGGATCGATTGTGATTTGGCATTAAAAACACTTGCAAAAACTATAAAATTAGCCACAAAATCACGATCGATTAGAATAGTCGGGACCTTAATGTGCAAATCGAGTTATTTCGGTGGATTAGTACACAAAAACTGCTCAAAACTTACAATAAATAGGGCTTAAAATAGCACTTTTTAGGCACTAATCACCTACCTAGTAACATGTTGTAAGCTGATGAGACATCTACTGTAATCACTTGTTGTTGTAGCTTTGTGGCATAGGGTCTCAGTGAGCAGATTTATGCCGACCCGGAAGTAGCACTCTTTCTCCAGAGAATCCACGTAGGTAGGCGTTGACTAGTCTAGCTTCTCCCTTCCAATGCCCATTTTGTCGAAAGTTGATGTGAAGATGATGTTGGTCGAGCTTCCATTGTCGATAAGGACCCTGGTGATTGTTTTATTGGCTATGACAACCTTTATCACTAGTGGATCGTCATGGGGATGTTGGCAGCCTTCCATGTCGGATCAGAAGGGTTAGCGATAGTATCCCCAGTGCGGGGAGTTTGGATCGACTTGTATTTCCTAATGTTTCCACGGTTTGATGCTACGCATGAGCCTACTGGTGGTGGACTCCGCCTTACAATAAATCCTCAGGAGATCATGGATCTCTTCCCGAATGGCGAGGTCTTGAGTTGGGGTTAGTAGCGAGGTGGTGGTGGGTGCCTGGTCACAATTCTAAAGCCATGTAGCAGCAGAAAGTACCCGCCAGTTCAGTGCCGACTTCTTTCCTCAGCGGATACGATCATCGGTTCGGTGTCCATGATCCATGAAACTCACGATGTTCGGTATCTCTTTTCTTTGGTGACCTCATCTAGATAGCCATCTCGGGGAATTTTCATGTTGCGCCGGCGTGGGACTGTGATGCCGTGACAATCGGTACGGGCGGTCGAATTTGAGCCCAGCCAGGTTTGGCGAATTATTCCGATTTTCGGGCCAAATTGGCTCGAATTTTTCGAGACGAAATTTTCTTGACCTAGCCAGCCTTCGCAGGGCTGGTTGGGCGAGAATGGCCTTTTGAAAGCCAAAGAACCGAGCGGGTCGGGTGGGAATTAGAACCGTACTGGCTTGAGCCATATTGAATTTGGGCGAATTTGGCTTGATTTTTCGGACGATAATTTAATGGCCTGCCAGAATCTTTAGTCGTTGAATGGGGCTAGCTCATAAGATCGACCCGATTTTGCCACCTCTGGTGATGCTAAAGTCGGGGTGAATTCTGGGGTGAATACATTGTGCGGCTCGAGTGAGGTGGTCTGAGGCCGGATATCTAACGTTCCTGTCTTTTGAGGATCGTTCTTTGATTTCTTTGTTCCTTCGTGGGGATCTGTCCCGATCTCCCACCTCACAGGGCTTCGTTCCGTTTCTTATTTATACCACTCTTCTCTTTTAAGTAGAAGAGCTCATTCGCTTAGATAAAAGGGCTTCTTCACCGTTGATATACTTCTCTATTTTGGCGAGTACCTCGACCATGCTTGCCTGAGGGTTCTTTGAGATAGAGAACATCAAGTCTTTCGACTATACCCCTAGCCCTACGATAAAAGCGGTTATGGCGAACTTTTTGTCTGTAATATCTACCTTTCATGACTTCGCGTTGAATCTTTTGAGCGCCATGAGCCTCGGGCTCTCAGCGAGTTACCTTTATAGTCGGGAAGGTGATAACTTGGCTACTGTACGTCCTGGCTCGATGAAGTGGGAAGGCAGAATGCGATGGAACTTGTGAATGATGAGATTGAAGATGGCGAATGTTAAGCTGGTCAATCTGGGCCTTTAGCGTGATAGAGGCTCTGCATCGTGGAATCACGATATCTGTGCAGCTCCATGCGGTTCTTATATGTATTGAGGCGTCTATGGGGTCTTTAGTTCAGTTGAACATTTCGATGTGACATTACGAACTTTCTTTGGAAGGAAAGTGCAACACCGTTGTGAAAGGGAGTTGAGTTTGTTGCACGGACGTCCATAGGGGCGGAGCTCGGCCTTTTATTGTTGCTTCGCCATATGGCTGAGCTCTTGCGGATGTCCACAGACCTCTACTCCATGGTCGCTCCCACTGTCTCTGCTGATAAAGGATGGGTCCATCTTCATTATTTCTGCCATACCTCTCTCATTACGGTCTCTATAAGGGGTTTGTAAGGGTCATGCTCCTTTGCTTAGCTAGTTTCTCCTTCTCCATATGCTTCTCAGAGGAAGTTGGGGGTGTTCTTTATTCTTCTTGAGTAATTATTGTTTTGGCCTTCTCGAGCTATCCGCCTCTGAGGGCGTTGTATTTGCCTTCGAGGTTACTCAAACTCTCGGCAAACGTTGGTTGGTAAGGCCAGCGCGCTCCGTCACAAATCGATATTGGCATGTAGAGTTTCTAGTGTGCCTGCGGGAGGTCGGCTATCTATGTTGCCTTAACGATCTGTCCCTTGGGGATTGGCGTGGCTTTACCTTCTTGTGTTTGAGTTTATACCAGCCGATCCTTGAAGTCAGCTTGTTGTAAAGGCATCGTTCCAGCGGCAATCAAAGCGATGATGCTTTCAAGCGAAGCTGGGTTGGGCTTAGAGTGGAATTGCTAGGCCGGTCACGTGACTGGATGTGGGACTCTCTAAAAAATAAGAAACAAAAGGATTAGCGGGGATACGTCTCTACGATGCCCTAAATGGTTCCTTTAGTGGAAGAAGAAGATCAGTGCTTAGGTCGTAAATTGAATCGTCTTGCTATGATAGGGTGGCACGATGTTATAATGGATGATCATGATCATTTTCGTAATTGGATGATGATCCGGATATTTCTCCCATTGGGTGAGGGATTTTCTTTCCTTATCATTAACCGATTAATAAGGGATAATTGATGAACAATTATTTGGAAATATCCTACTTCTCTAATTGGTGGAGATTTAATCAAGGAAGTTTGGTACTTTCCTTTAATACGGGTTTTTGGATGTTTTGTCACTGCACTTCTCGGGCGGGGTGAAATGGTCCCAGATCTGTGCTGTGTTTGGGCATATATGATGGGTAGACTCTTTATGTCTTTTATTGAGAGCAGCTTGCTTTATCACTTTTAAAGTACCCTGACATTTGGGGCACATGTTAGAAGCATAGCGTCTTTTATTATTTTAAACTCAATCAAGTACTAAAATTGATTAAAGTCTTTATAAAAATAAAATACTCAAATAATATAATGATAAGTGAATATAAGTAAAAAAAATAGTACTCAACCTCAATGAACTGAAATCTAATTATTTTTGCTCTAACAGTATTAATGCTGGATTTTTGAAAATTTAAAGCCTAAAATGATATTATTCGTATATTAACAGCCTGAAATATACTTTCCTCCTCTCTTAACAAAATTATTCAATATAAAATGCTGTTATTAAACTTTAAAAGAAATAAAGTATTGAAAGTTGATCCAAATAAGATGAAAGACACTCACATGAATACACCCATAAAAATTAAAGAAAGATTGCGTAAAATAATAAGATAATAATGAACCTAAGAGAAAAAGTTGGAACAATGAAAGAGTCGATGGCTCGATGCTTCCCAATAACATCAACACGTGGGAGCTACTTTCTTGAAAAGGAAAACATATTCTTGGTGATAAGGTCGTACGATGTCTCATTCCAGAAGTTCGTATCATTATTGAATTATGATAACAAAGTAATTCGTTTTTTTTAATATATATATATATATATATTCTTTTCAAAATAATCATCATATTAATTTTTTTTATTTTTAAAAACCACATTTACTAACTACAATTTTAAAAATTAAACTTAAAACCATAATTACTAGCTATGATTTTAAGATTAAATTTAAAAGCATATTTAGTAATTACAGCTTTAAAATTAATTTTTAAAATCATAATTAATGAATACAGTTTTAAGGTTAATTTTCAAAATTGAAATACGATTTTCAAAACATAAAAAAACTAATTTTATGAATATTTTGGAAACAACACTATATTTATATTTATTTTTTATAAAAATGAATTATTTTGGCTTTAAACCCTCGTTACCAGCTATAAAAATGAATTTTATGATCAGATTAATTTTTTAATAAGGTCAAAATTCTGGTTTTAAAACCTAAGAAGATAATGCAGAAAAAGAAAAGAAGATAATGCATGAGAGTTTCACGTGAAGAAGTGATTTTCCTTTTCTATGATAAACCATTCAAGAGGGAGTTAGACAAAGAGACTACTTGGAGACATGACATTAAGGATATGTTTGCTCAAAACAAGAAGAATAAGAAACACTTTAAAAATATGTTTGATTTCTAGTTTTTTTTTTTTTCTCTGAAAAACATAAAAACCACTAAATTTAAAAAATAAAAAAGAGTTTTCAATTGGTGTTTTTAAAAACTGTTCTTGAGAACAGTTTTTAAAAACATGAATCAAACAAACCCTATGTGTTAGGTAACATTTGTTTTTTTACTTAATGCTAAATAAATATTTTGTTTTGAATAATATTTAATAGAATTAAGTGTTTTGTTTTTCTTTTTAAAAAAAAAAGAAACAATTTTTTAATCTAAATTTTGAAATAAAAAATTTAAAATATATAAGTTTTTATTTAATTAGTATGAATTTGAGAGTTTCAAGTGGATCATAAAGTATATGATTTTGTTTGAAAATCTATTTTTTTCTTATTAGATAAAACATTCAAAAAAAATAATATTAAAAGCATTGAGAAACACAAAAATCAAAGAAAAAACAAAATAAAAACGAAAACAGTGATATGATTTAATCAACTCAAAATGGAAAGATATTTATAGTTTGTGATGATGCTTTTTTCAATTGGAACTAGGTTGGGGCGTGTTCGGATCGTTGAGGCTAGGAGCTGGGCTAGCTGCTGGGCTGATGCTACGCTCTCTGCAAAAGCAAATGCTCAAAGAGGATCGGGGGGGGGCTCTCTCGTGGCAGCATCTCGTGCCTAAGTCGATTCTTCACCCCCGATAAAAGAAAGGATCCAGGCGATGGGGGTGGCCTGGTATTTATAACATATGTTTTTCTTAATTGGATGGTGGTAAGGATTCTTTCTCATTGGATGGGGAATTTTCTGTCATTATAGAATGCTCCAGTTAATAAGGGATAATTGGAGAAGCGGTGTGAGAATTATCTACTTCCCTCGTTGAGTGAGATTTGGTTTGATTTACGGGATAAGCAGTTATTGAGAATTATCTACTTCCTTAATGATGAGATTTGGTTTGATTTACGAGGGATATGGGCTTCCGGTATGTCAGGTGCTGCGTACAGGCGAGATGGTCTGAGCTCTCGTTTTGGGCGCGTCTTTAGGGGCTCGGGCATTTGATAGGCTTGTATTCTTGGGCTTGGTGAGTGGGATCTTTATTTTTTAAAGCCTATCGGTTGCCACGCCCTTGGCTCACGACGAGGCGTGGGCGAGGGTACGTATCGTTCTTGAATTGGTGCGACTTCCGCGTGGCGGGATTCGAGGGCCTAGTTTAGTTAGGGCTTTGTCATGATCAGCCCAGTCCTATGATAATGATGACTTTTCGACTTTCGCTCTTCTTCTAGTTCCTTCGATTTCTTAAGGGAACATCCTCGGCCAGATTAGTATTATCGTCCCCACACAGTATTAAAGCTTTGCTTTTAACGAGGAGTTCGGGCCTCGTTCATCGACCTTACGTAAGGAGTCTCTTACGCGTTTTGTGATACTGGCGTTTTGTGATACCTTGCTTGAGGTAGCCTTTTTCGTTTTATTCCTGGGACTGGTGTGTCTTTCTTCTTTCGGTGTCTTTTCGAGTAATATAGCGAGACACTAGGGCTAGATTGGTTAGGTCTTGTTCTTTCTACTTGTTACTCTCATGGGTCCGGGTCGTTCCTCTTCCTTACTTGTGTGGAGGTGATTCCTACATTGTATCGATTCGGGCGGATAAGTGGTTGCCTCAGGTGTTTAATTTGGGGTTGGCACCCCCGAGGCGTGGGGAACCTCCTCTCCATGGATAAAGGCGGAATTAGAGATTGACAAGATTAAATACCGTGAGATCGAGATATACGAGTGGTAGTCACGAGAGATGCACTCTGGCGGTGGGACCTAACAGAGTGGGGCCTTTATAAGGAGAAACGTTCGCGAGGCGCTATAGGCCCCCTTTTGGTGTCAGTGGTCTCGGAAGCATTTTGACCTCGTCGGTCCCGAGTGCCAGACGGTGTGCTTTTGAGGTGGCAGCAATGATGGCTCCGTTTCCCTTACCCTTTGCTCCAGGTCTTGCAACATTTCAGCGTATGCCCCTCTCGGCTTTAATGTGTTTGAGTACGATTGGTGTGGTTTCTTTAGGGATAAGGCACAGGTGTTTGAGTATAGCTACATTCTTGGACCTCTTTAGTGTGAAGCCCAGCGAGGAGCTTTATTTATCTATCTAAACGTGTAGTAGCTCCTCTCTTATCATCTCGGATCTCCCGTCTTCTCATAAATTTTGGAAAGAAACGTTACTTTTGTTAGTAGCCCTGAGTTGAGAATCACGACCTCGCCAACAAAAGGAAGACACAGGGCGTTCCTCTTATGCGGACTATAAAGAATCTATGAGCTTTTCTTTGGTTAAGTTCGGTCTAGTTTTTGTAAGCTAAAGGATGTCCCTAATTTTGCATTAGTTGTCTGTTATTAGAATGTGATGAACAGGCGTGCGACGCTAATCTTCTGCACCTCGCTGCCAGATCTGAGTTTGATCTTTGGGCGATACCGTGAGTCACTCCTCGTTGAGTTTCGCTGCGTGGGCTCTAGTTGTTAAATGTAACGTTACTAGATTGGCGTCGACCTCCTCTCGAGAAAGTCAGAATGAGTGTGTGAGTGCAATCTTGGCGCAGTGTTTGATGAGTCTAAATCTATTCTAAGGTTATGATCTTAAAGTGGGATCTGTTGCAGTCTGATCACATCCTAGTATCTCTATACGATCCAGTGTGCAATGATGAGCACATTCTATACCAAATTAAATGTTGATTTGTTGTGTGTAATGAGATTTGGGCCGTGAACGAGGGCCCGCGTCAGCCAGCGAGTCTATCGCGAGGTGGGCTCTGCCGAAGCGGTGTCTTTGCGAGATCGGATCTGAAGAATATGATGGAGGCGAGTGAAGCTTAAGTCCCGATGGGGCATACCATGGCCAATGTGTAATTTGAGTAGGGAAGAAAAAGGCGAATAGCCTAAGAGTGGTAGGCGAGCTTTGGGAGGTCGGGGACGGCTGCCAGTGCCGAGATGATCTGGCAGTGGCCGGGGCCAAAAATTTGGAGGCCTCGGAGCCCGACTCAAGCGGTCGGGGATGTTTGCAGTCGTCCCGAATGGCTGCGGGTAACTTTCGAGGTAAAGATTGCGTCTTTGCTTAGAAATGAGGCTGTAGTAATAAGGCCATATTTGCTAGATGGAGCTAAAATCCACCAAAAGCACTTCCGAGGTTGTGGGCTCTATTGAATGCCTGACCGAGGAGTGCCATGGGTTGCGAGGGGAGCTTCAGAGGCAGGAAACTCTGGTTGTTCAGAGGGACGGAGCCATAACGAGTTTGAGGGATGAGGCTTGCACTCAGTGGACTTCCGGGTGGCTTGCTTTCTAGAGGAAGGCTGCTAATGCCTATCCGGGCTTGGACCTTAACTTTGATATCCACCCAGTGACGGGGCGGAAAAAGTCCTTTTCCGTAGTATTTGGAAAACGAACACCGGCGAGGTTCGCTCCCCTTCTTCGCCTTCTGCTCCCACTTCCGCGCCAGACGCCTGAATTCCTTTGTATAATTTTGCTTATTTTTTTTTATTGGGCTTCGAACCCGGAGATATGTGATGTCGTTCTCAATGAATACTCCATTTTTTTCTCATAGTCACATTTTTTTTTGGTGCTTTGCTTTCTGTGTGCTCTTTCCTCTCCCCAATGACATGGATTGGTGGCTACTCTGCTTCAATACGGCAGTTGAGTTCTTTGTGGCCCAGCTCGCGAGGCTCAGGTGGGCTAAAGCAGCCACAATTAAACACTCGCCTCTTGGGCTGGGGGCCTTAGTTGAGCGGTCGAGCTCTTCAAGCAGGCCGCGGGGCTTCATGGGCTAATCTGCCTGAGTTGAACTGGCTCTGCGGTTGTATGGCCTTTCTTGAGTAGTTGGGCTCGCCCGAAGGCGAGGCTGCGGGGAGCTCAGTGAGCCTGGCCCACTGAGGCGAGACACCTTTCATGGGCTACCGGGCCCATGGATTGAAGCGATTGAGCTCTTCAAAGCTGGCCGTAGAGGCTTCATGGTGATCTGTCTGGTGAGCGGCTCTGTCTTGTATGGCCTTTCTTGAGCAGCGAACTCTCTTCGAGTGGCGCGAGGCTTCGTGGTGATATGCTGGCCCAGGCCGCTCTGGCAATTGTATAGCCTTTCTTGAGGCAGTTAGGCTCTTGAGCGGGGCTCTTCGGGAACTCAGGCGTGGGCTCGCCCACTGAAATTTGAGACCTACTCTGGGCTACTGGGCCTTGGTTGAAGCCGGTCGAGCTCTTAGCGGCAGACGGGACTGTTGAGGCTCAGGTGGGCCTCGCGTTGGAAACTGAACTGCTCTGAGCTCTGGGCCTTAGTTGGCTTGATCGAGCTCTTGAGCCCAGAGCTCTGGAGCTCAGTGGGCTAAATTACTGAGCTGAACACACTCATGGGCTGGTGTAGTTGAGCCAGTCGGCTTGGTCGAGCTCTTGAGCGAGTGGTGAGGCTCAGGTGGGATAAGTTGCTGAAGTAGAACTACCTCTGGGCTACTGGAGCCTTAGTTGACGGTCAGGCTCTTCAAAGCCCCGAGGCCGCGAGGCTCGTGGAGGCCTAAGCTGCCTAATTTGAGACACTCTGGGCTCACAGGAGCCTTAGTTGACGGTCAGGCTCTTCAAAGCTGAGGCTGGCGAGGCTCAGAGTGGGCTAAATTACTGTTAGAAGCCTGCTCGTGGGTTACCGGGCCTTGGATTGAGCGAGTGAGCTCTCCCAAAAGCCCAGGCGGCGAGGCTTCATGGGCTGATTTTCTGAAATTTGGGGCGCTGCGGTTGTGTGACCTTTTCTTGAGGCGGTTGAACTCTTGAGGTGAGCGCTGAGGCTTGCGTGGGCTGTCATATGACGTTAGCTCTGCTGCTGTATGACCTTTCCTGAGCAGTTGAGCTCTTGACCCGAGGCTGTTGAGGCTCCATGGGCTAAAGCGTCCCGAGCTAAACACTGCTCTGGGCTGGGCCTTAGTTGGCTTGGTCGAGCTCTTGAATTAGGAGCGTAAGTGCGGCTGGTTGACTCTTACTTCTTGGAAAGAGCGTCGTCTTGCTAATCTTTGGTTTATGGAGAATTGGACTGACATGGAGGTGGAAGCGACTATGCGAATTTCCGAGTGCTCCGGCCTCCTTATAAATTGCAACTCCTACCTTGATGGAGCTCGTGCTTGAACCTTCCTTACAGGTTTATGCTTGGAATCAGCGCGCGTGATGAAGCGTCAAGGCTTAGTCGTCTTCGCAGGGGGCCCGCCTAGGGATTATGATCCGGCGTTCGGTTTCGATGGACCTCTGCCTGTGGGAGTTGTGTTTTTCCCTAGTTTCCCAGCTGTAGAGTTATGTTGTTCCACAGCCGTCTTGGGATGCGTCTGGAAAACGATTGTACTTGCAGGCGCTTTCTCCATTTTCTCCTCTTCTTCCTTCTCTTCTTCCTCTTTCTCTTTTTTCTTCTTTTCTTCCTCTTTCTCTTCTTTCTTCTCTTCCTCTTTCTCTTTTTTCTTCTTTACTTCCTCTTTCTCTTCTTTCTTCTCTTCTTCCCCTTTCTCTTTTTTCTTCTCCTTCTCCTTCTCTTTCTCACTCTCTCCTCCTCTCTTTCTCAGTCTTTTTTTTTTTTGAGGGAACTGCTTGTACTGTTTATTTTTGAGATGTAAGGGATGACACTGCTGATTGTAATCAATTGTACCTTCATTGGAATAAAGAAAAATTTTCTTTTTTCGCGCATGAATTTGTGTATTCTGATGTGTGTAACTTTCTTGTACGTTCCCTGGCTGAGTTGTCTGTTTTTCTTTTACCGAGATGCCCCGCTTTTTTATTTATGAGGATATTAAACAAAGTAATCAACAAGAAACACACATGTGTACGGCGTGATACTTTATGCTTGATGCAATCAGAAGTCTCTTGATAAAAACGCTTAAGGTGCTCAGCGTTCCAAGAGTGAGATAGAACTTTTCCTTCTCCTGTCTGGAGCTTATAATTACCCTGTCTAACGATGCGAGATACTATATAGGGGCCTTCCCAGTTTGGCCCTAGTTTTCCATGTGTCGGATTTTTTCTTGCAGGCAGAAGCTTTTTTAAGACTAGGTCGCCAGGCTTGTAACTCCTGGGTTTGACTTTTTGGTCGTAGTACCTTGTCGTCTTCCTTTGGTAGTCTTCTGTATGTTTCTAGACTAGATCACGCTTTTCATCTAGGAGGTCTAGGTTCAGGCAGAGAGCCTCTTCATTGTGTTCCACGCTTGCTAATTCAATCCTTGGGGATTTTAATCCGATCGACGGAGCTGCGCCTCGGTGCGAGGCTAAAGCGAATGGGTTTCTTTGAGTCATTGACTTGAGTGTAGTTACGTAGCCTTACAATACCTCGGGTAGGTACTCTACCCACTTGCCTTTTAGATCTTCCAACTTGGTCTTTAGTGCCGCTTTAAGAGTTCTGATGGTGACTTCAGCTTGTCCATTAGATTGTGGATGAAATTTGAGGGCGAGTAGTAGTTCTTGATCGAGTTTGTACGAAAATCCACGAACTTAGGATTGTGAGATTGCTTTTCCATTGTCGACACGAGCTCTCAGGATACCAAACACCGCAATTATGGAGCATGACGAAGTTGTGTAATCTTACGTGTGATAGTAGCCAAGTTGGCCGGCCCGTTTGGTGAAACGTCCCACTTTGCCACGATGATAAATTTGCATTGCTTTGTTCGATAGGCGAAGGAGTCCCATATGTCGACCCATTTCTTGAAAGGGCGGGCTTGGGCTTCGTCAATGGCTGGACGGGAGGTGAGAGATTTTTACAGGCGTGCTCGACAAATTTTGCATTTCTGTTGGTTCTATCGTGTCTCACGAGCATTATGGGCGGTGGTATCCTGTCTTAAGAGCTTTTCTGCCAAAGCAGAAACTCCGTGTGATTTTATACCTCATGTACTTCCCTCAGCGTAGTCGGCGTCTTTCACTACGATGCGCGGGGATGGAGTGCAATGAAAAAACCTACGCTTATGAGGCTTCCACAGATGAATAGTAAACACAGCGACCTGGATCCCTAGCTTAAAGCCTCTTCGGGTCGTTGGGCAACAGTCCTTCTATTAAATAGTCCCAAATGGGGTCCATCGGTAACCGGACATGGCGGGAGGAGACTTCTCGTCATAGAGATCCTATAGGGCTCTGCGAGGTGCTCGACGGGCGTCAGTCTGCTGAGATCTTCTTGGGAAGGCCCATTGCCGAGTTTTTACAGGAGCATGCCTTTCGGAATTCTCACTCTAGGTATGTGTGACACAGTAGCTGGCTTCCTGGTGAATTCCTGTGCCTTTTTGAGGGTATAGGATCAATTTTCTGCTTGGCCTCGTAGGTGTCTTCCCATTTAGCTACTACCAATTTAGAATTATTTGCGTACCTCGGTGGTCGACTTCCATTGAATGGGCGAGGGTTGAGTCAGTGATAATGACTCATACTCGGCCTTGTTGTTGGGCTTGAGCCCAAATCGGTGCATATGATACCATCCTATTCCTTAGGGAGTTAGAGTGTCAGGCATCGGCTCCCATGAGCATTGTGACCGTCTATGGACGGAGTTCCCAAGTGGGAGTCGGCGTCGCTCGTATCCTCAGCCCGAAGCTTGTTGGGGTGAACTCCGTGATGAAATGCGCGAGACACGCCCTTTTATTCTGCCGAGTTTTTGGTTTATATCGATGTCGAACTTCGCTCAGCTCTAAGGCCACTTCATCGATCTTCAGAGGTCTAAGTTCATGTAGCACTTAGCCATTGGGTATTCACAATCGGGACTTGATAGTATGAGCTTGAAAGTAAGGCCCAATTTCGAACTGCTTGAGTTACTTGTGAGATTAGTTTCCTCCATCCTTGGATACCTCTCCTCTGCTCCTCCTGGAGCTCGACTCTGATAGTGGCGGATGTTGTACTTTCGGTCTTTGTCGTGATACAAGGACGGCGGCGAAATCACAGGCTAGCAGTGCAGTGAGGTTTCCACTGCCGGGGGCTTACGAATGGGAGAGGCTCAGATGGATTTGATCTTGAACGGCTTCTTCATGTGTGTATCTCATTAAAAAGCTTTCTTTAGAACCTGGAAGAAAGGCTGACATTTATCGCTAGCCTTGGACACAAATCGGCTCATGGCTATTCTTCCAGTTAGGCGTTGGACTTAACATGTTTGACGGTGGCGGCATAAGCTTCAACTTTTATCTTGTGCGGATTTTGCCTCGATTCCTCGGTTGTTGACTATAAAACCTAAAGATATGAGGGCCTCTGTGGGTTTCATGCTTTTAAAACTACTTGAGCACCTCGGCCCGTATTTGCCTATGGATTCTTGGAGATGGAAAACATCAAATATTTTAACTGCATTCCTAACCTAGCGATGAATGCGGTGATAATGAACTTCTCGTCCGGTATGTCTACCTTCAAAGACTCGGCATTGAACCTCTGGACATAAGACCTCAGGCTTTCCTGCGAGCTCTATTTTATGGTCAGCAAGTGATAACTCGGCTTCCTGTTTGTTCTAGCTCCAATGAAGTGGGAGATGAACGCGATGAAGCTCTAAGTAGGAAATGACGATGGTAGAATTTTATTAAACCAAATATGTAGGGCCTTTTAGCGTGATGAAAGCTCTGCCGTCTGAGAGTCCCGATACCCATGTAGCTCCATTTGATTCTTATATGGCAGACCAGATGATCGGCGGGATCCGCCGCTGCATCAAGACCACTTTTATTTGCGGCGTCCCGAACTTTCTTTGGAAGGGAAGTGGAGCACCTCGGCTATGATGAGTGACTCGGTTCTTTGCCACTAGAGTGTCCATAGAGTCGGTCTTTCGGCCTTTCGACTTCCTTCCGCGTGCATTTGAGCTCTGTTGGATGCTATGAATCTCTCTTCATGGTGCCCGGGTTCTTTGTTGAGAAGGGAATTCGGCTCATCGTTTAGAGTCCCAGTATTGCTTCCTTACTCTCCTCTGAAATTTGGGTGGGAGTCCCTTGCCCTGGCTCGGCTTGGATTTTATACGCTTCTCGAAAATTTGAGGTGTGTTGCTCTTCTGGGTGTGGTGTTATGGCCTTCACAGGCTTGTCGCTTCCGTGGGCGTTGCGCCATGCACAGTGAGTTTCTCTAACTCCTCTGTGCGTTAGTTTGGTGGGGGCCAGTGCCTCTACCTCGTCTGTGTTGGCCTGCACTGTCTCTAATGCGCCTCTGGGAGGTCGGCTATCCACCCCACTAGGCGGGTCTTGCATCCTGGAAGGATTGGCGTGGCTCCTAATTGTGTTCCGGGTTAATACCATCAGTCGCTGAGAGATCAGCTTTATTTGTAAAGGAACTGTCGTTCCCACGGTGGTACCCGATTGATGATGCTTTTCAATTGGAGCTGGGTTGGGGTGTGTTCGGATCGTTGGCGGAGCGGCTTGTCGCTCGGCTGATGTTGCGCTCTCTGTAAAACAAGTAGCAAGAGGATCGGTGGGGGCTGCATGTGGCCTCTCAGTGCTGATCAGTTCTTCACCGATGAAAGAAGGATCAAGCTGCCCAGAGGGCGAGTCATTCTGACTACTTCACCTATGGGGTGGCCTGGTATTTATAGCATATGTTTTTCCCAATTGGATGGTGGTAAGGATTCTTTCTTATTAGATGGGGAATTTTCTGCCCTTATCGATATCAGATTAATAAGGGATAATTAGGGAGTGGTTATTGAGAATTATCCTACTTCCCTAAGATTGAGTGAGATTTGGTTTGATTCTAGGATAAGCGTTATTAGAGGAATTATCCTGGCTTCCTTAATGATGAGATTTGGTTTGAATTACAAGATATGGGGCTTCGGGCTATACGTACTACTAGCCCTTGGAAATGACGATCACAGGCTCCTAGTTTTGGGCTGTGCCGAGGCTTGGCGTTTCAATGAGCTTACCTTTTTCTTGGGCTTGGTGAGTGGGCCTGCGTGCCTATTTTTTAAACCCTATAAGTTTGCAAAATAAGTGTTTGTCTTGTAACCATTTTCAGAAACAGTTTTTGTTCTTTGAAACAAAAAAAAAAAATAATTCAAGAAAAATGCATTTAACATCAAAAAACGGTTTTATGTTTTTATCCCAAAAACATAAAACATGATATTTTCTATAACATGTTTTGATTATTTGTATTTTATTTTTATAGTTGTTTAAAAAATAATCATACAAATAGTTTTTAAACAACTATAAAAAGCAAATACAAACAATCAAAAGATGTTATAAAAAATATCATGTTTTATGTTTTTTGGATAACACATGTCCTAAAGGTCTGGCTCTAGTGGTAAATGTGAGTACCATAATATTTAGACCTTTTACTCGATGGACCCAAGGCCCGCTTGGCCCGCATTGTGAAACGACCCAAGCTCACTTGCCATATTAAGACCAGGAGGGATTATCTAGACGGGAAAGTCTCTAAGCACAATTGAGAAAGCTAGGGGTGTCTTCCCATAGACTAGCTTCAAGGTGGCCCGCCTAGAGTTTTAAGTCCCTTAGACGACCATCCTACTACATATGAGAAGTCTGTTATGGATAAGTATATAAAGGCGGAAAATACACAAAAGAGATATTTATCAATGGATTTCCTAGTCTTCAAATCCCTTATTTCTCGAAAGGTTAATCCTTGATAGGGAATAAGAGATTTTATCCCTAAAATTAAGAGATTTTATTCCTAAAATTAAGGGAATATTGGCAAACCACACCCTATAAATCGGGAATATCTCCCACGAGGTAGGATATTCCAACTATGAGAACTCTTTGCTTCTTTTTCTCCATCTTTTGTAGGCTTAATCATTGGAGATAGTAATTATTTGCAAATCGCATTGGATCACACCTCTTTTGTAGGTTCACGTTGCATGTTTGATGCTGAGTTTTAAGTAATCAAGGTAAAATGACAATTGGCGTTGTCATATGCAGAGACATAACGGTAAGTCTCATCTATGGTAGTAGTACTGCTTCAACAATTGTTTAGTAGCCCTCCATCATCGAGAACTCTGTCGATTCCACCTTCCACATCTTATTCGTTTGAGGCCGTCGCAATGTCAAGCAATTCAATGATCTAATCACCAGAAGATCAATTCCTCCATTGGTGGCGGAGACATAAGAAAGCGGGGAGAACAAGCCGAGACGGATGAAAGATTTGCAAGGCCATGGCCGGAATGCTTTGCGATGGGAGAATGACTGGTGCGGGCGAGATAAAGAAAATAGCGATCTTGAGATGCACGAGATAGCGCGACTTTGTACATCTGATCGTTCGTAATAGAGGGAATGAGCCTATTATCCATGACGATGTCAATACCTTAGCAGATGATGAGTTGTCCTCAGGTAGTTCCCCATCTTTGAGTCTCTCATTAGCAAAGAATGCTTGGATAGTACAAAGACCAAATTGCCCAAGAGGCCTTCACATCTCTCTACCCTCAGTGATGCCGTTGGTGGCGCATCCCGTAGGGCAAGAAATGAGGCAGGTAGGAGGCAAAACCAACCATTTCAGGCCCTTGGGAACGTGTCGGTATTACCTGAAGGTACGATGCCACCATTATTTCCCTCATGCATGATACCACCAATGTCGTTTGTACATCCTATCTTTGGCACAAGGCCAACATTATATATATCGCCTGCAGCCTTAATTCACAGACCCGATGACATGCTCTCCTTGCCCCTAGGGCAACACATTCTTGATTATGACCCACCTAGCAGGTTTGTCATACCAGCTTTCACCACATTTGATGGCTATGTTAAACCTTACAATCATATGCTCCACTATAATCAGGAGATGATACTGAATGCCGGCAACGACCGGTTGTTGTGCAAAGTATTCCTGGCTAGTTTGCGAGGGCCTGCGTAAGCTTGGTTTCACAAGCTCTCGTGTAATTCAATAAATTCGTTCAATGAACTATGAACCACATTCATATCACAATATCTTTGTTTGGTGCAATAAAAGAGGAACATTAGCTCTCTGCAAACTATTTTGAAGCAGGAAAGGGAGTCTATTGGAGATTTCACTAGGAGGTTTGGGTAAGCCGTTCAACAGGTAGAATCATATAGCATGGATGCGGTCCTCCAAAACTTTAGGAGAAGCTTTGGACTATCTACTAATTTCTTCCATTCACTGTCTTTAAACCCGCCAGAGAAAATGTAAGAGTTGTACAGATGGGGCGTAAGTACTTTCGATCTTTGGAGGATAATATCAGGTCTGACAACCTAGATAGTCATGATTCTGTTGGTGGGGAAATGGCCCGGTCAGGAAGGCGTCGAGTCGAGGAAGGTCGGGGTAGAGACCGAAAGTGATCTTGGTCCCGATCACTAAAGAGAGGAGAGCTCCTGATTCACCTGTAAGACCTGAGAAATTTCCAATTTATGGAAAAAGGGCAAAATCGTAATTTCGGTCAAAACCCGAAAATTTTCTAGATCTCGGATGACGAAACGAATTTCACCGTTGGAATCGTTTGGAGAAATCTAGCTACCACGTCAAATTTCATCAAATTCTGAGACAGTCGGAGTTGACACGTTTTTTGAGGCATCACGTTTCGGGTACCATAAAACGACATGTGATGTGACAAAAGTCACTTATAACATGTACTCATGTGACACATGTTGCATGGTAGAGGAAATAGATGATGATGATGAAATGGGCGGCCGTGATAGTGTCAAATCGAAAATCAAAGCTTAAGGACATAATTGGCATTATTGAAATGTTTTAAATAATAATAAGGCAGGAAATACCCAATAGTGCGTCTCCTACAATTGAAAAGGAAAGAAAGCGTCTGCGAGGAGGAGGGGATTTCACAGTGAGCTTAGGTCTTTGGTTTTAGATAGAGAGAGTATGACTTCTCTGGGTTTAAAAAGCGTCCGATCGTCGGGAATTCTTCGAGACAAGGAAGGTCGCTCTCTGCGCGGTGAGGCCCTCTGAGTGGGCTCCGGTTTTAAGGAATTTTGACAAACTCTGCGAGGTAGGGGTTTCATCCCACTTGAGTTTTACACTTTGTTTAAGTGTATTTACGATGTTTGAGTTGATTGAGGCCATGAGTGGCCGTTTGATCTGTCCCAAAGATTGGAATCGAATTGTTAGGAAGTTTTGAAACCCATTTGTCTGCAGTCAGTGAATACTTACGGCGGTTTTAGGTTGTAAATTGTATAAATTAATGAAAAAAATTTGTGTTGTGATGTGTATGAGGCGAGGAAATGGCTACTCTGGTCGGTTTCACAGGTGAAACCGATATTAAATATTGGATGTGAGCAGTGACCCAAGAGTTTCCCTTTGTTCCGTGAATAGTGACACGAAAAATAAATTTTTTGTGTGAAAATATGTTTGGTCGGAGTAATTCAAGTTGAATTACTCGTGTTTGACAATTAGCCAGTGAGTTAATTTTGGTATAATGGATTGTGAAATTACATAACATGTTTGTGTGATTAAATTATGTAAATGTATGTCAGAGTTATATATATTGCATGTGTTATATAATTAATACTTTGGATTTACATCATGCATTCCATTACCTTTAGGGCACCCTAGAACAATAGAATTGAGTGCAATGAGGTGGAATGCACGAGTGTTTGGAGGGTTGACTAATTATAATAATTATCGGGTAGTCCGTATAAAATATCGATCGTCGGGTAAGGCTGATTGATATACATCGGAGGTTATCCACTAAATAGAACCCTTGGTCGGTCCGGCTACTTAGATCGGAGGTTGTCCACAATTTAAAACAAATATCTTTGTTTGAAAATAATGTTTCTCATACGTGAAGCAGGCAGAGTGTGAAGTCGATGAGGACTCGGGGTATGAGTTGATCATGTAGACATTAGTAGGATCACAAATTTGCTTGAATGTATGTTTTCATTGGAGCAATGCATATGCACTTAGGTGGAGAGTAACCCACCAGGATGATTCCACTCTTGAGCATTAGCTCACCCTCAAAGAATTTATTATTTGGTCACGAGAGCACAGGAGACGACTCATCATAGAGGCCGCTTTAGAAGAAAGTCGGGTTGTGGCTTTGGTTTTATGATGTACTACATGTATTAGAATTTTAAATTTTAATATATGTTGTATAAAATTACAACTCTTGTAACTATGGTATATAGTTGGTATGGTTGTGAGTATTGTTTTATGGGCCCACAGTGAGCCTTTGCCTACGTATATATATCTTTTTGATGTTGATGATTGGGACGGTGGTTCTTGGGTAGGGCTCCGGGTACAAGGGGAGACTACGCCGATTTTTCGTGAATTATGTAAGGTTGCAGAGCATTCCACAAAATGTTCGCGGGTTGACGGGTTGTCACGGACCCAGAATGGGCGTCACGACTTAGTATCATAGCTTGGGTATACAGTACACAGGGCTTGAGGGGATTTGGGCTTAGGCCATAGTCTTTGAGGTATAAGAACATCACCACTAGGTGTGGTTCGATGTTGAGTTTTGGTATGAGATTACCTAGGAAATCACGGGAAAAAACTAGAACACTGCATGTGTGTTTTGTGTGTGATCATGTGAATTGATGAATTGTTGTGTGAATGGTGTGCATAACATGATTTGTTATGTGTTGTGAGTGATTGTGTGCTTAGTGATTAGCACATTGATGTGTAGGAAAAATTTTTGGGAGTTTTTTCAGTGTGTAAAAACTGGAACAAAGAGAAGAAAGAAAATAAATTTGAATAAATATATTTAGTTTAAATGAAAATGGAAAACAAAAAAGGGTGAAGAAAATAATTTTCTAAGGTTTTACAAGTTGTAAAATTGAAGAAAATTGAATAAAATAAATTTTTATAAGTTTATTTGAGTATTCTTGAAAATGGAAAAAAAAAATTAGGTATATATTTTTTAGTGTATCTTCCAGTAGCTGGAAGAAATGAAAAAAAAAAATAGTAAAAAACGAGAAAAAAAAAAAAAAATTTGGTGCAGAATTGATTTGAGGCTCTTTGCCCAGGTGTATTATGACACATAGCTGTGGAGTTCAAAGTGTATAACAAAGAGCATGCGTGGTGGAAAGAGTTGTGTTGCAATAGGAAAATTGTATTTTTAGAGTATATTGTAAATTGGTTAGGTTTGTATTGCGAGGAGAAGAGGCTTGAGAAATTTGAGTTTGTGTCATGATACACTTATTAATATTAATGGTAGAAATTTGGTTTGGGTACAGGCGGAAGAGCGGGTGTGTCCACGATGCAAATTTTGTATTGTGGTGAAGAGGCCGACTAGAGTTAAGGCGAGGAGTGTATCACAATACACATACTGTATTGTGGCTAGGAAAGGGCAAGAGGCATGTCACGATACACTTGATTGTATCGTGACAGGCGGGCTGGAAGGGTTGAAGGAGGCAAGGTTGTATCGCAATACACCTAGGTGTATTGTGACAGGGGGCAAGGGAAAAAGGCTGGGCTGTGTTGCAATACAACCACGACCAGCCAGTTTCCTGCCCAGCCGGTCGCGTGGCTGAAGTCTTATTTCTTAACCACGGCGCTGCGCCCACGATCTGACGCCCTCGCTGCGACCACGACCGGGGAGTCCTGACCCGGCTGCAGCCGGTGTAACCTTGCAGCCCGCAGTAGCGGCTGAAGCCTTGTCGCGCTTTGGAGTGTCTTCGGTAGCCGCGGTGTACGCGGTACTTTTTCCCGACTGTTTTTGAATCGATTTTTTGACTACGATCTTGTTTAAAGTCAGCATTTTGAACCAGTTCATGAACAGTGTTCATCAAAAAAAAAATTCGAAATTTTTTTTTAATTAAATAAAATCAAATCAAATAATATGGGACAAAAATTTTGGAAAAAAAAAATAAAATATTCGAAAATAAAATTTTTGAGGATAAAATTGATTTGACATGTGAATTAATTGTCTCGCATTGCATTTAAATGCGGGAATATAGGAATATGAGCGTATGTGCAGTATGAATAATAGTGTCTCGAGAATTGTCAGTTATGCCTTAGAACCTTTGCGTGCTATAATTAGCGCCATTTAGGCTGAGTAGATGGCTAGTCGAGGACGAGGACGTAGAGGACGTCCACGGGGTACTGGTCAGGCACCACCGGCATTTGACTAGCCACCAGTATTTGATCAGCAGGCCTTTGTAGAGGCTGTAGGTATTGCGGCAGCAGCTATAGCATAGGTTTGTATAGCAGGTAGTTAGGGAGGTCCTAGTAACCTCCATAGGTTTAGGGCGCATCATCCTCCGACATTCACAGGGGGAGGAGATCCGATGGTGGCAGACCATTGGTTTATCACGGTCGAGAAGGTGTTAGAGGCCGTAGAGTGCCTGCGACGACCAGGATCGGAGTTAATTTGCATTCCAGCTAGAGGGTGAGGCCTAAGTATGGTGGAGATGGGTAAGGACCTCTAGAGACCTAGAGGCTATGACATGGATAGAGTTTCAGGAGCTGTTCATAGGTAAGTATTTTCCAGATACTACGAGGCATGCCAAGGCTCAAGAGTTCCTAGAGCTGAAGCAGGGGGCGATGACTGTGATGGATTACGTGGCTAGGTTCATGGAGCTAGGCCGATTTGCTGATGGTTATGTGGCCACGGACATGGCCAAGGTTAGGAGATTTGAGAATAGGCTGAAGTTGTCCATTTGGGCCAGGATTGTAGGACTTCGCCTATAGGATATGGACTCCATGGTTGGGACAACCCTGACCATAGAGAGAGAGATTGAGGATGCTCGGAGCACTTGGGATGTGGGTGTTAGTAGCAAGAGGAAGGAGAGTCAGTCTTCTTCCAGTTCAGGAAAGAGGCAGAGAGCTTCTAGGTCACGGATTCTGTTCGCGGCCATCAGGGCCGAGGGACGAGATGAAATTGTTGGTCGAGGCGGGGCGGATGGTGTCTTTACCATTGTAAAGCGGCTGGACACATGAGGGAGGATTGCCCCGAGAGGCAGGATTCGGGGTTTTTTGGGGCCAATACAGAGACCAGTCGGTGAAGTAGGACGGGCGGGAATCTGATGCGGTCCTCCTGGCCTTGATCTGTTTAGAGGAGCCAGGTCTGATTCGAGGAGCTACCGCGGGCACCTCGCATTTTACAAAGCGGGCCAGAGGCCGGGGAGTATGGAGTAGAGAGCGGAGACGAGGCCTGAGGGTAGAGGACATCGGGGAGTCCAGTATTGTCCTACGCCATCACATTGGGTGGAGTCGGTCGGCGGTATCTGAGTGCGTTTTTGCTATCTCGCTTATGGGCAAGAGTGTTATTTGATTCTAGTGCTTCGCATTCATTCATTGCTGCATCAGTTGTGATAGAGTTAGGCTTAGAGGTTGAGACCTTGGAGGAGCCTTTGTATGTGAGTTCTCCCCTAGGGATTAGGGCGAGAATAGGGATGATATGTCGTGATTGCGAGTTAGAGATTGCGGGGACTCTACTCACAGTGGACTTGAGGATCATGGACATGTCGAGTTCGATGTCATCCACAGGGATGGATTAGCTAATGAGTTTCTGAAGTGGGTATTGATTGAGCATAGGAGGGTTACCGCCTACACGTAGGACGGTACTCGTGTTGTGTTTCAAGGGGACAAGCATGACATTTGCCGCAGACGATTATACGAGTCCAGTGCTCCGGGGAGCCGGTTAAGCGGGTTGGCTAGCGAGCCTTACTGGGACGAGGAGAGACCGGACTTTGATCTACCTCCCGAGTAGTTTGCGGTATGTGGATGTTTTTTCCAGGATGAGCCGGACTACCTCCATAGGGTAGTAGACTTTGGTATCGAGTTACACCTGGTAGCCGCCTGTCTCTATGACTCGTAGGATGGCACGAGTTGAATTACGAGGAACTCGCCAGTCCCAGCTACGGGAGCTCTTGGATAAGGGGTTCGATAGACCCGAGCACTTCACCATAGAGCAACCGGTTCTATTTGAAGGACAAGACCCTTGACTGCCAGATTGTTGGCCAGACGGGTTGAGACGGGGTTACGATCGAAGCCGGTACCATTGCAGAAGTTAGCGATTTGTTTGATTAGTTGAGAGGAGGCGAGTCTACTCAGATGAACCGCACTAGTTACCATCAGCTGAGGGTTAGGGAGATAGATATCCCTAAGACAGCGTTTAGGACACGTTATGGCCACTTTGAGTTTACGGTGATGCCCTTTGGATTGACGAATGCGCTAGTGACATTCATGGATATCATGCATAGGGTATTCCCGACCTATCACAGATCGGTTTATTAGTGAAGTGCCGTGGATGACATCTTGATCTACTCCCGGTCGGAATTGGGAGCATGATATCACTTGAGTTGTGTTACGGTGCGAGATCATGGAGTTATCATGGCAGTTGTTAAGTGCGGGTTTGGCTTCTTGGGAGGTGACATTTTGGGACAAGTGGTGTCGGCATCGAGGGCGATGTCGAGTGGATCAGGAGAAGGTCGAGGGGCCGTGAGTTGGGAGAGGCCCGAGTCGATCTTTCGAGATCGTGGATTTCTTGGGATTGGTGGGTACTACGGAGATTCATTGAGGATTTCTCCCCGATTGGCCGGCCTATGTGAGATTGACCTGGAAGGAGGTCAAGTTTGATTGGGATGACCAATGTGAGGGGGCATTCTAGGAATTGAAGATGAGACTTACTTCAGCTCTTATCTTGATAGTCCCGGATAGGGGATAGGGGTACACAGTGTATTGTGAAGCCTCGAGGGCCGGATTGGGATGTGTTTTTATGCAGTCCGGGAGGGTGGTAGCTTATGGTTCCCGACAGTTGAAGAATCATGAGCAGAATTACCCCACACACGACATGGAGTTGGTGGTCGTAGTCTTCGCCTTGAAGATTTTGCGCCGTACTTTATGGCGAGGGAGTTCGAAGGTGTACTCGGACCATAAAAGTCGAAGTATATCTTCACGTCGCGGGACCTCGTGAGTGACACGGATGGATGGAGTTCTGAGGATTATGACTGCTTTGCGTACACCATCTGGTAAGGCAAATGTCGTGAAGCGATCTTGTTCGGTCGAAGTCACGCGGGGAGTATTGGCTAGTATAGCTTCGAGAGTGGCGGATGCTGGGGCGTAGGACGGTTGAAGCTCACAATCTGACGGCGAGCCTGAGATGCGTTAGGAGTTTAGTGGTACACCGTCTTTGTTGAAGCGAGTGTTCGGTCCCGGTGGCGGGACGAATGAGTGTCCATCGGGGGCCAGTGGAGTTAGGTATGGGTGGCAGAGTGGGCCGTCCACATAGATGGTAGTCTTCGATATAGAGAGGGCGAATAGTGGTTCCCGAATTCGTAGATTTGAAGGAGATTCTGAGGAATTTCATTGCTCGATTTCTTTGTGCATCAAAATTAGCCTGAATGTCTGGGATCTTCGTCGTCGGTACCCCTCTTTGGACGAATGAAGAACACGTGGGGACTTTGTTCGGCTTGATGTCTCACGTGTCGACCAATTAAGGTTGAGCACGGAAGCGGTAGAAATTTGCCGGCCATTGGAGGTAGGTAGTGGAAGTGGGAGCATGTCGCGATGGATTTTATGACCCACTTGCCCTGGACACGCGGGGGCATGACACAATATGGGCCAGTGATGAACCGGCTCACGTCGGCACATTTTCTAACCCGTCGCGAATGACCATCTCATTGGAGAGATCTGCTTAGGTTGTACATTCGAGAGATAGTCCAGCTACATGGAGTACCGGTATCCATAGTGTCGGATAGGGACCCAAGGTTTACGGCGCACTTTTGGAAGAGTTTCCAAAAGGCTATGGGCACACGGCTGACCATGAGTATAGCTTTCCACCCACATACGGATTATCAGTCTGAGAGGACTATACAGGTGTTAGAGGACATGATACGAGTATGCGTCCTAGATCATCAAGGTAGTTGGGAAGAGCAATTGCCCTTAGTGGAATTTGCCTACAACAATAGTTATCAGGCGAGTATACAGATGGCACCATATGAAGCATTGTATGGGAGGCCTTGCAGATCACCGTTATGTTGGACCGAGGTGGAAGAGGCTCGTCGTGGCCCCGTCGATTAGAGACCGCCTCGGAGGTAGAGATTGTCTGACGGCGTCTTCTCCGCGGCTCGGGCGGCGGAAGAGCTATGCGGATGTGCGGCGTCGACCACGCCAGAGTTGGGTTGGGGATCACGTCTTCTTGAAGGTGATGCTTCCTAAGAGAGAGAGAAGTGGTTAGGTTCGGTAAGCCGCGGGGAAAGAAATTATCGTCGAGGTTTATTGGGCCGCCCGAAGTACTCGAGAGGGGTAGGCAGCATTGTGTACCGGTTAAGCGTTACCGCCTAGCATGTCGGTGTCCGCGAAATTTATTTCACATCTCCATGCTCGGAAGTATGCTGAGATCCATTTCATGTGGTGGATTGAGAACGATTAAGGGACGGATTGAGGGGGCGATTGAGGTTGACGATGTGACCTTTGAAGGGATGGACCAATGTATTTTGGATAGCCGTGATCGGGTTCTGACATAGAACCGTGAGGTAGCTAGTGAGGGTGTTATGGTGGCACTATGGAGTAGAGGAGTCAACGTGAGAGCGCGAGGACACGATGCGGCCCACCTATCCCTTCTTGTTTAGGGATGAAGGTACATGATTTAGTTGTTTAATATTTAAATGACTAGTTTACATGCATGGTAGAGTGCATGTTGCATATGCATGTGAGTGATTGTGATTGTCCAGAATTTCGGGACAAAATTACTTTTAAGGAGGGGAGAATGTAAGACCCGAGAAATTTCCAATTTATGGAAAAAGGGTAAAATCTTAATTTCGGTCAAAACCCGAAATTCTTGAATCTCGGATGGCCAACGATTTCGCGTTGGAATCGTCTGCGAGAAATCCCCAGCTCGTCGAATTTCGTCTAATTCTGAGATAGTCGGAGTTGACACGTTTTTCGAAGCATCACGTTTCGGGTACCATAAAACGACATGTGATGTGACGAAAGTCACTTATAACATGTACTCATGTGACACATGTTGCATGAGTAGAGAAATGATGGAAATGGACGGTCGTGATAGTGTCAAATGTCGAAAATCCAAAGCTTGGGGACATAATTGGCATTATTGAAATGTTTAAATAATAATAAGACGAAATACCCAATAGTGTCGTCTCCTACAATTGAAAAAGGAAAAGAAAACGTGCAGGAGGAGGGGGGATTTCATAGTGAGCTTAGGTCTTTGGTTTTAGAGAGAGAGAGTGTGACTTTTCTCTAGGTTTCTAGACGATCCGACCGTCGAAATTCTTTGGGACAAGAAGGAAGGTCGCTCTACGCGGTGAGGCTTACGAGTGGGCTCCGGTTTTAAGGAGTTTCGAAAAATTCCATGAGGTAGGGGTTTCATCCTACTTGAGTTTTACACTTTGTTTAAGTGTATTTACGATGTTTGAGTTGATTGAGCCGTGGTAGCGTTTGATCAGTCCCAAAGCTTGGAATCGGGTGTTAGAAATTTTGAAACCCATTGTACCGTCAGTGACTGTGCATGGGCGGTTTAGGTTATAAATTATATAAATTAATGAAACAATTTATTGTTATGATGTATATGGGGCCAGAAAATGGCTATACAATTCAGTTTCACAAGGTGAAACCCGATATTAAATGTTGGATGTGAGCAGTGACTTGGGGGTTTCACTAGTTCACGTGAATAATGACACGAAATAAATTTTATGTGAAAATGTGTTTGGTCAAAGTAATTCAAGTTGGTGCTCGTGTTTGATAATTAGCTCAGTGAGCTAATTTTTTGGTATAATGGATTGTGAAATTACATAACATGTTTGTGTGATTAAATTATGTAAATTTAGATCATGTTATATATATTTGCATGTGTTATATGAATTGTACTGGAATTGGCATCATGCATTCCATTTGCACTGGGGCACCCTAGAACAATAGGAGTGAGTGCAATGAGGTGGATACCTGAGAGAAGTGTTTCGGAGGGTTGACTAATTATAATAATTATCGGAGGGTAGTCCATATAAAATATCAATCGTCGGAGTGGGCCCAATTGATATACATCGGAGGGTTATCCACTAAATAGAACATCGGAGTCGGTCCACTACTTAGATCGGAGGGTTATCCACAATTAAAAACAAATATCTTTGTTTTGCGAATGTTTCTATCGTGGCTTAGAGGCGAGTGTGAAATTGATGAGGACTCGGGGTATGAGTTGATCATGTAGACATTCAAGTAGGATCCGCACATTTACTTGAATGTATTTTCATTGAGCAATGCATATGCACTTAGGTGGAGAGTAACCCGTTTAGGGTGATTCCACTCTTGAGCATTAGCTCACCTGTCAGGAATTTATTATTTCGAAGATCTGAGGGCGCACGGGAGACGGCTCATCATAGAGGTACTTTAGAAGAAAGCTAGGGTTGTGGCTTTGGTTTTTATGATAATACTACATGTATTAAATTTTAGATTTTAATATATCTTTATTAAAGTAAAAGTACAACTCTTGTAACTATGGTATATAGTTGGTATGGTTATGCGTATTGTTTTATGGGCCAGTGGCCCTTTCACTCATATATATCTTCTAATGTTGATGATTGGGGCCAATTGGTTCTTGGGGTAGAGCTCCCGTATAAGGAGACTGCGCCACCGTGAATTATGTCGGGTTACCCGATTTTAGAGTGAAGTATGTGGGTTGCAGGCATTCCGCAGTATTCCACGGGTTGACGGGTTGTCAACGGACCCCCGGGAAATGAGGCGTCACAACCCCCCTGAACATCTCATACGAGAAGTTATTGCCCATCATCAACGACTTGCCAGAGTTCAAATGGCCTACACCAATCTAAACGAATCCTCCCGAAAGCAAATCCGCGCGATTAGGTATCATAGAGATCATGGGCGTAGAGGCCAGAGCGGTGTCGAAGCCTAAATTTCTTGGTGGAAAAGCTAATCGAGGCAAGACACCTTGGGAGGTATATCAAAGAAGTTGACCACAGAGAAGAATCAGGGCAAGCAGTAGATAGAATTATGGCCGAAGCAACAATCTCGGTAGATTCCATACCAACCATAAATTATATATTAGGCGGCCCGTATGACGACCAGTATTAGTCGAAGCGCCAAGGTAAGAAGATCTTGAGAGCTGCCACAGTGAAGGTCATGATTAACGTTATCCACACAAAAGGCTGCCATGAAGAAACCAAGCCAATAGATGACCCCTTATCCTTTCCTCCTGTCAACTCGAACAGGATCATTGTGCCCCATTATGATGCACTGGTATTGACCCTTTG
Organism: Tetrastigma voinierianum; assembly: GCA_016808115.1. NCBI lineage: Eukaryota > Viridiplantae > Streptophyta > Magnoliopsida > Vitales > Vitaceae > Tetrastigma > Tetrastigma voinierianum. Next base: position 348,940 of record JAEQBH010000403.1, read on the forward strand.
TATTAGTGGTTTTGATGTGCACAGGGTACTGTTTGGACCCTGGCAATGCGGTAGATTTATTGCAACTAACAACCTTTAAGCAGATTAGACTTTCCCTAGGTACATTAAATTCAATCGAGCAAATCCTCTCTGGTTTTAATGGAGCAACTACCATAACACTAGGGGATGTCGTGCTCCTTGTAAAGGCAGGGCCAATGTCACAACAAGTTTTGTTCTCAATTGTCGAATACTGGGGGCCTTACAATGTCATAATGGGGCGGGCCTGACTGTACTCGATGAAGGTTGTCCCTTCGACCTACCACCAAATGGTTAGCTATTTGACTAATGTTGGGCAGGTCAACCTTTTAAGTAGTCAACTGGCCGCATGGCAATGTTATCAACTATCTATACAAGAACAGTGGGGGAGAAGAACTCTGAAAATCCTCCCCTCGAAGATCAGACCCTCGCATAGCAATCACAATTTGCCACCCAAGTCAGGGCAGAAGAGAAGGATCTGCTTGTTGTGGATCTTCTGTAAAAAGTAACATTGGACGGGCCGGAAAAGTTCACTTACGTCAGTTCTGTCCTATCCAATGAAGAAAGGGAACAATTACAACTCATACTATCGAATAATGTAGATATATTCGCCTAGAGCCACTCATACATGGCTGGAATTAGCCTGATGGTGGCCTCTCACAAACTGAACATTATTCCCACGGCCATACCAGTAAGACAAAAAGTGAGGTGTTTTCACCCAAATCGCCACCAGATTATTCAAATGAAAGTAGACAACTTGCTGAGAGCAAGTTTCATCAAAGAAGTGAAATACCCTGAGTGGCTAGCCAACGTGGCGGACAGTTTCCCGAAAGAAGGCGATAGAGTAAGGCGGTATGTGTGGGTGCGTGACCTCAGCGAAGCATGCCAAAGATAGCTTCCCCTTACGGCGTATAGATCAAATTGTTGATCACACTTATTGGGCACGAACTGCATCATTACAGGCGCTTTCTCTAGATATCATGATTCCATTACACACATGATGTAGAAGCAGTTCATTACACGGGCTATGTTGCTACAAATGTGATGCCTTTGGCTTGAAGAATCTTTAAAGGCAATTTGTATCAAGGTTAACTAAGATATTCCGCCGCTGTTGGGTGTAACCATGGAGGTTTATATAGATGATATGCTAGTGAAATCCAAAAAGCGTTTCAACCACCCAAAGCATCTACAAGAATCCTTTAAGCTATATGAAAGTACAGCATGAAACTCAACCCTTTGAAATGTGTGTTTGGAGTCAGTTCAGGCAAATTTTTAGGCTTTATGGTGACCCAAAGAGGGATAGAGGCCAATCATATCCAACTCAATGCTATAATGGATTCTCAAGTTCCTACCTCCAAAAAAGGAGTGCATCAACTAACTGGCCAAGTAGCAGCTCTTAGGCGGTTCATATCTCGTTTCATTGATCGGTTAAGACCATTTTTTATCACTCTAAGGGGAGCCAAAATGGACGGTTGGAATGAGGAATGAGACTAGGCTTTCATGGCAATCAAGCAATACATTATCGAACCATAAATTTTGGCTAGCCTAGAAGCAGGCGATACGCTCTATCTTTACCTAGTGGTTTCAGAAGTCTCAATAAGTGAAGCTTTGTTCAAAGTAGATGAAAACCGGAAATATAGGCCAACATTCTTCATAAGAAAATCTACGTAAAGTAGAAACTGGTATACACATCTCCGAACAAGCGACACTAACCCTCAGGTGTAGGCGTACAAACGCCCCTACTTCGAACCTTTATCGTCATGCAGGCCAATCTCCTTTGTGAAGCACTATACATGGCACGACCTATCGGGAAAGATGGTCAGATGGGCGATTGAGCTAAGGAAGTAGATTCGGTATCAATAAGCCCACTTAGCATTAAAGGAAGATGCGGAGACTTTTAAAAATCCCCCGACGGGATGCGAGACAGGAGTAACAACGGTTAGTGGATTCTTAACGTATGGAGCTGGAGTTGGTTTGCAACTTAAAGCCCTAATTGGGGAAAGGATAGAACAGTCCATATGGCTAGACTTCCCAATGTCCAACAATGAGATGGAATATGAAGAAATCCTAGCCGGAATTGACCTCGCAATGTCTGTATCTTCAGAAAAAATCATCATCTGAAGCGACTCTCAATTGGTGGTAGGGTAGGTAAACGGAGAACACGAAACGTGAGACCAACGCATGATCAAGTATGTACCCCTGGTTAAACTACGATTAAGGAGTTTTGCAGCTTGGAAGCTTGAGCATATCCCGAGGGATTCGGATGAAAAGGTAGATGAGTTGGCAATAGTGGTTACATCCCTCCCAATAAAAGAAAAGGTATTCCTCCCTGTCTATTACCAGCAGGCATTGTCAATTACCACCAACCAAGTAAATGAGATAGATGAAGCGTGTTTTTCTTGGATGACTCTAATATCACATTATTTGACCTCGTGAGAACTACCAGATAACAGGATTGTAGCCCGTAGGATCCAGGTCCAAATGACTATATTTTCCCTCATGAATGGACTACTATATAAATGATCTTTGGGCGGGCTGTATCTTAAATGTCTCACCACTCAGTAGGGGCAGTATATATTGGCAAAAATCCATGAAAGGATATGTGGAAGCCATCCGGGCGGTAAGACTTTGGCTCACAGGACCCATACATGGAGTGTGCGGCTAGCTATGAGGAAATGACATGGCCCAGCTACGTCAGGAAGTGTGACCATTGCCAACGACTAGCCCCCATATTAAGGGTGCCGGCTCAATCTCTAACCACCATCACGAGCCCCTAGCCCTTTTCTTAGTGGGGAATTGATATAGTCGGGCCACCACTTGCCGCCCCAGCTCAGAAGAAGTTATTGTTGGTTATCTCCAGGCTATTTCGACCAAATGAATAAAATGAAGTAACCGCCTCCTCAAAGACAAAGGATGACCAATTTGTGTGGAAGGAATCGCCATGCATTGTTTTGGAAGTCACCTCAATCGATTATGGCGACAATAAGCCACGGTTTGAGAGTAGAGTATACAAAAATTTCTTCCATGAGTTGAAAATCAGAAACTTGTACTCAACCCCGCAGTACCCATAGAGAAATGGCTAGGTAGAAGCATCTAACAAAACTCTTATGACAACTTTGAAAAAACGTCTACACTCAGCTAAAGGAAAATCGATAGACAAGCTACCAGGAGTTCTTTGGGCCCTCTGGAGACAACTAGTAGGAAACTTGGCCAGAGTGGTATCGTCGTTTGCCTCACTCTTGGATGGAGGCCGTAATTCCTATAAATTGAGGTGCCATGACTTGACGAAGTCCACTGAAGAGACAATTACTGAAGTCATTGCTAAAGACTTAGATATGACTGACGAACTTTGTGAAGCAGCGGTTGTGTGTACAGCATCTTACCAACAAAGTATGATAAACCTATATAACAGGCATGTAAAATAACGTGTATTCCGAGCTGGAGACCTAGTCTTGAGAAGGGTCTTTGAAAATACCGCTGACTTAGCAGCCAGCAAATTCCAATCGAATTGGGTGGGGCCATACGTGATAGTAAGAATGGGGGTAGCCGGATCGTGGGCATTGGACCAGCTAAGTGAGGATGTGATACCCCGGGATGTTGGAGATACTGTAAGCTTAGAGGTAACCATAAAATTTTCTTTAAAGATATTATTAATAAAATTTTCTTTAAAGATATTATCAATAGGATTTTTTTAAAAGGTATTATCAATTAAATTTCCTTTAAAGTATTTCTTTCAATTCCTAGAATAGTCCCCATATCTAAGACCAAAAGTGGCTTCTAAGCCTTCTGGCACATAGCAAAGACTAGAAGTGGCTTCCAGCCTGCTAGCACATGCCAAAGACCAGAAGTGGCTTCTAGCCTGTTGGCACATATCTAAGACCAGAAGTGGCTTCTAAGCTTGCTAGCACATATTAAAGACCAGAAGTGGCTTCTTGCCCACTAGCACATACTAAAGACCAAAAGTGGCTTCTGGCCTGCTGGCACATATCTAAGACCAGAAATGGCTTCTAAGCCTACTGGTACATATCTAAGACTAGAAGTGGCTTCTAAGCCTACTGGCACATATCAAAGACTAGAAGTGACTTCTGGCCCTGCGTCATGTCAAGGGCAGTGGCTTCTAGCTTCACGGCACGATACGAAGACTAAAGTGATCCCTAGCCTACTGGCTAAAGTCAAAGCCCGGGAGTGGGCTTCTTTGCGGAGTCCGTGTGCAAATCCGCTGTTTCTAGTTTTCTAGAACTTATGATGGTTATATCCTTGAAGCAACTATCATAGTCCAGACTCATAGCGACAAATTGTAAAATAAAAGATATCAATTGCATAAGAAAATTAAATATCAAATTCCATCGAATTTCCAAAGTACGCCAATAGCATTAGTAGTTCCATAGAAATATATACCATAGCGGCCACACAAGACCCCTTTACAGAAATTTCAAAAAAAAAAAATGGAGAAAAAGAGACGAATCGGCTCGATTCCCGATAAGAAGCACTCATAAGTTCCTTTGCCACTTACGTCGATTCACCCCATTTGTTGTGCCTTAGTGGTACATTTAGGGTCGAGAGGGCACACAGGGTTCATAAGAACTACGGAGGAAGTGGAGTCGGAGGCGGGCATGCCATTTGGAACCTACGGTTGGTCTCCACGAATCATTGTGTTTGAACACACTTATCGTAGTATAAGCGAAGATCAGCTCTAAGACCTTCTAGTAGTCCTCCTCCATGGCTTCTTTATCTTTGCCGGCCTATAACTGAAGAGATGATACTTCATCTTTTGCCACCCCGATCTCTAGTAGAAGAGAAGTTCGTCCAACCTCTAGGTTGGTAGCCTCAGCCTTATGCCTCGCCTCCTCCACAATTGCCAGAGCAACTTGGACCTTAGTCAGGTCATCCTTTGCCCACGCCTTCACATCACCCACCGCTACGACATCTAGCTGAGCGATCTGAGCTTCCTTTTTAGCCTCATCCCTCTCCTTCTCTGTGCCGTAATGATCTCCGTACCCTCTTTAGCCTTTCCGCTCCCAGTGTTTGGTCCTAGCTTTGTGCCCCTTGTTGTCTTCTAGGCGTGGTGCTTGAAGCGGTGGCCAGTATAAATCCTTGACTTCTCGGCATCTTCCAACCTAAGGTGAAGCTCCCTATTCTAGCGTGCCATGTTCCAAATAGCAGTGACAGTCTGTAAAAGAAAAAAGTGTTATGAGAAAATCGTAACATAAAGCACACACTCAAACGATAGAAGTTTAACCATACCAGCTCAGTCGTCTCGTCAAAGTCGTGGTTGTGAATATACATCCCGTCTTCAGCCACATGCTACTAGGATTTCTTATCCATATGGTTGGGGAAAGGGATGGAATACTCCTCAGCACGAGCCACCACTGGCATTTGGAGGTTATTGGGGTAGAGTTTGTGCATATGTGTGACAAAAGAGTCCCTCATGTTAAAGGGGTTCCAATGGTTAATAATCAATCGGGCAACATCTGGACCAGGAGTCGACATGTCCATCGAATGACGGCTCTACTCCATCGACTTAACATATAAACCCAACACCAGCTTATCAGGTAGCCTTGCGCAGGGCGTCGGAAATTGAGAGACTAGATCGTTTAGCCATGGGCGGCGGACACACGGTTTTCTTTGTAGAGAGAGCCTCGCTTACACCTTGATCAACATTAGGAGGTCCTTTAGCTGGAGCCCTATCCTCCAATGATGCATAAGCATCCTAGGAAGCACCCTCCAAAGCCGGTAGGGCACTAGAGGCTGGATCTGCGAACTCCCACAGTAGTGCTTTGTCGGACTCTTACGAGCCTCTTCATCTAACCCCAGCTTGACTTTGAGCATTTCTTATTAATACGGTATGGTAGAGTGGGAGTAGTCTCCTTTGAGCACTTGCGACCTTTAGCATCCGCGATAAGTAAAACCAACAGCGAGACTAGAAATGTCTTCCTCGCTCTCCTTAAGCCCAGATTAAACATAATTTGGGGAATGGGGCGGGCTAAGCCTCCCAAGGAGGAACTAGATTCGCGATCCTGAATCTTCTAACCCGGCGCGGCGACCTTCACTGCCCGCTCTTATCATTCTTTCTCTTCTTCTTCTTCGCCGCATGAGGAGTAGGCTTTGGACTAACCAGGGCTCCTTAAGCAGTCTTGGCTTGAGGCTCTTGTCTAACCCCCGCTTGTCAAGAGCTATCCGGGATTGACTTCAAAAAGTCAACGAGTTCTCCCTTAATAAGCTTTGTTGGCAATGGGCGGGGGATGGCGGAGACTATGTAAGGAAAAGGGATGGCACCTAACTCCTGCAAGTTCTTCACAGACAAGAGGAGCTTGTGATTGCGCTGGTCCTCAGTGTTCTTGAGCAGCTGTCTAATGCGCTCAAGACTAGCCTTCTCCTTTAGCTAATCCCATTTTGCCTTACTGCGCCTATCTACAAAATTTCGGAAGAAAGGGCATGTCAAAATGCGGGCTGACCTAGGAGCACGCCTGAAGTTAAAAATAAACACAGGAATGAGAGAAGTGAGGATTGAGATCAAATGGACCACAGCCCAGGAGCTGAGTGTCTTGTACCACGTACCTTTGACCAAAATAACCTTTAAACCGGTCTTAGGGAGTGGAGCTTGGGTTACAAGTGCAGCGCGGGTCGTGGGCCGACATAAATAGGCGGCCCCAATCCCAAGCTTCAAAGTGTAAATAAAACAAATCTCTACCAATGAAATATCTAACTAATAGAGAAAGTTTAGCACACTACAACCCATCAGAATCTGAAAGACATTCGGATGTATAAGTGTAAGTGCCTAGCAGAAGTCACGGCTTTACCAAAGAAGGGATTGGAAGAACGAGAGTCAAGCGCAAAATGCTCACCGGAGTAAAATAAATGGCATTATCTACCCCTCCTATGGTTGGGGTAGCGGAATTAATATTCTGACACCTCGATTTGATTGTAGGCGGGAACTTTCTAAAGGATCAATTCCTTCTGAGACATGGGAGCTAGGTTGCTTGTCGTAGGGTTTCTCAGGGGGTCCCCACTCTCACGCCTAACTTTGGCGGTGGAAACCTCTTAGTGAGCCTCTGCCATTCTCTGGTGAACAAACATAAAAATAGGGATCAGCTTAAAAACCCTCAAAAGACAAAAGAAACCCCCCTTTGGAGGTTTAACAATCTACTAGTGATAGAACCTAAGAACCCCAAACTAGGAAACTTTGCAGGACCTAATAGGATGTCTCTAAACCTAGGAACACCCCATACCAAACTTACTAAACATCATCATCAAACCGCAATTGAAACGATGTTATGACCTTAGAAAAAACAAAACTTTCTTAGAAGAATACCTAGCAAACAAAGCCACAAAAAACGCAAAGAATGAGATACAAACTAGTTTTGAAACTCACCATAAATTGAAAGTTGTATAGGGATCTCTGGTAATTCCTTTAAAAAGACAGTTTGCAAAAATATAAGGGAAAGGAATTTGCAGTAGGTAAAGAGCTTTGTGAAATCGTAAAAAGGGAAAGCCTCAGAGCCCAACCCCTATATTTAAGGGTGAAACACCAACGGGCGCATTAAATGTGCCATTAGGACATCATGCGTTGTATACATGTTGGAAAACGTGCACTACCCACGCACATTATATCTAAACATACTTCACCTTACGTTGTGTTCAATATACGCATTAATTCTCCCTATTCGTTCAACTTTTCGCACTCAAGATTTAAAAACACGGTATTTTCCCCCGACATAAAAAGCACAAAATTCCAGACAGGAAAAAGGGGGGCATTGTGAGTACCATAATCTTTAGACCTGCTACTTGATGGGCCTAATTGTGAAACGACCCAAGCCCACTTTCCATATTAAGACCAGGAGGAATTATCCAGACGGGAAAGTCTTGAAGCATGACTGAGAAAGCTAGAGTGTCTTCCCGTAGACTAACTTCAAGATGGCCCGCCTAGACTTTTAAGTCCCCTAGCCGACCATCCTATATCATATGGTAAGTCCGTTATGGATAAGTATATAAAGGCGGAAAATCAACAGATTCCCTAGTCTTCAAATCCCTTATTTCTCGGAAGGTTAATCCTTGATAGGGAATAAGAGATTTTATCCCTAAAATTAAGAGATTTTATTCCTAAAATTAAGTGAAGATTGGTGAACCACGCCCTATAAATCAAGAAGATCTCCCATGAGGTAGGGGATTCCAACTGTGAGAACTCTCTTCTTCTTCTTCTCCATCTTTTACTGACTTAATCATCGAAGAGCGTGGCCGGCACATCGCCACCAAATCACCTTTTTTGCAGGTTTACATTGCGTCGCTGATGCTCAAAGGTTCAGACGATCAAGGTAACAATAGTAAAGAGATGAGATGGGGTTATGGGAGGTTCCATGTTCAAGTCCTAATATGGACAAAAAGAACATTTACTTATAAAATAAATCGTACAAACATGTAGAATAATTAAATATAAACACTAAACATTAAATTATTTTTCTCTCAGAAAAACATAAAATTATTTTCAAAATAATTTTTAAAACATTAAAACAGGTTAAAATATGTTATATTTCCAAATAAACATTATTCTACAAAACATTAAAGAACAATTGTAAAACAAGATCTTAAAAACTGTTTTAAATGAGCTACCAAACATGCTCTAATTTTATGTTTTTAAAAATAAAAAAACAATGTGTATTCTTATAACATAAAAATACACACACAAAAGGCACACAAAAAAGTACATAATAATAGTTGAAGTATCTTATTGAACTATATAATATCTTATAAATAAAGTTAGATGCAAACTCTCATTATGTCATGCCCTGAAACCCACCCTAGGGGCATGGCTGTCAATTCACACCTCAAGAATTAATGCACCCAGCCTAAGGGTGAATTGACCCGGCCGAATCCAACTACGAAAACTCATGAATATTGGGTAACGATACCGCTATCATGTCCATTCTGGAACTATCAGAGTTAATATTTGGATAGCCACTCCGGTTCAACATCCATATTCATTTGAAACATGCAAGGTCATAATTTAAAACGGCTTATAAGGGTTTAATTACGATTCTCACACATAATAAAATTACAAGTTAGAACTAGATTGTTCCAAAACATTTTACAAAAAGGTTATTAAAAGCCACATGTCGTCTTTCTTCATAATTGTGGCCTCGAATGAGCACCGTCCACAGGTGTTTATTCCGCACCTGAAATATTTTCCCTTATAGGGTGAGCCACACCCAGTAGAAAAACTTCATACAAAGGCTACGCACCTAAGTGCACATGCAATGGTCATGTTCCACATTCACATTCCAAGTAAAACATGCAATTTCTACTATGAAATCTTACATGTCATGCCATGAAATGAGGTAAGACTCAATCATGTACCATGCCCCAAGTCCTCACCGACTCCCACCACACAATGCGAATGCCAATGTGTGATATATCGTCATTGATGAATCGCATCCCATGAACACTTTGAATAAAAGTCCTTTGTTTATAAACCAAAAATTTTATAGATGCCATCATTTCAAAGAATCTTTTTATAATCAAAACCGTGTGTTTCATGGTAGCGGATTTTCGGGGTCTCATTGCAAAACTTTGTAACGTCCTAAAAGTAGCCTTTACATTTTATTATTTTATTTTATAGCATTTTTTGCTATTATAATTTTTTTTTATTCATTATTTTATTGGTTTTAAGTGATAAAAATAGAGGTTTTGTTGCGCCCTAACCCCCACCTAGGAGGAAGAAGGGGACGCGTCACGAGACTGTTACTCTTTAACCTGTTTTTCTAACATTGATGAGCCCATAACATGTAATTAATTCATAATCACAAATACATATAAAACAACCAACACATTGGTGTTCATAATGTCTTGTACAAATATTTGAGTCTCATTGACTTATACATACATATATATATATATATATATATATATATAAACTTTACATGTACATATTCAAAATCAAAGGTAGCGACCTATAGATGTTGACTCCTATTGCTATATTGGCCCTCCTACATTATGCTTGTGCGAAACTGGGATCCTCTTAAATTACCTATCACGGATGGAAACACTCGATTAAACATAGCTTAATTAAGAAACACATATAACATATATGACCACAGTAGTGGTCCTCAAAGGCGATATACAATTTCTGAAGTGTCTATTTGCACAATATATATTCATATATAATTATACTTGTACATTATACCATTTAGTAGAGTTCTCACTTTCAATCGTCATAATACATAGTACTTTTCATATCATTATAGCTCTATCACATTTTTTTTCAGTTTGAATCATTGTTTTCATGTTACATGCTTCTTATAATCATTTCAATCATTTTTTGTTTTATCACATCGTATGTCTTATGTCTTGCCTGCATATTCCAAGAAGTGGATACTTGAATTATAATCAGTATGTACCCGAGTACCATCGGCATACGAGGCAGTGATGCGTATGCAATATGAGCCGAAACACTTGGCCGCTATAATGATCAAAATCGGATCTATGTCATCAACCCAAATGGGGTCTCGATATCAATAAACTGTATGATGCAGCAACTGTATCCCTATAGGCATGTCTATTTATCCCTCTACCTAGTGACATAAGAAAAAAATCAAGCTTATTACATTTTCATTCATGTTCAAGCTATGAACATCTCATATACATGGATAATGTCAATCACATGTATCCACATGAGATACTTTCAGACAATATTCCTTTATACATATACTATAATTGTTGCTTTTATCATAACTTGTATGATTATGTTCTCAGTATTGCTTGTATTTTTGTTCATGTAATCATATTTCATATAGCAATCACTTTTATAATTCTTTTACAATTTCATTTATTCACTTGAATCTCGTTATACCGAAATATTTCCTATAAACAAAGCTCCCTTTAGACGAATTTTTAGGTACAATGGGGGTCCAAATTTTAATATACTTATTTCAAGGAGATTTGTTCTCCTAGAAGTCTAGTTGCAAATTTGAATCCTTTCCAGTTGGATGAGTGATGAGTCGAAAGAACAAAACGTGGGTTTTGGAAATTTTTTGATAGAATCTCCCCTAAAACACCAACATTTTCTTTATACAAACATTCCTCAATTGAGGACCACAACTAACTCAAACAACCATAAAACTAAGCTAAGACCCGACCCAACCATCATTATTGCCCTACAAGTTAGGGTTTTTCAAACCCAAACATCATCAAAAAAGGGTTTTAGGTTTAGTTTCCATACCTTAAATCTCTTGCAATCTCTTCTTTCATCTTCCTTCTTCTTCTTGATCACATAAACCCTTGATTGCATGGAGTAATTCAAACCAAAGTTGCCTTCCCTCTCTCTCGTATGCCCTAGCTCTCAAAAACCCAAAAGAGAAATGTCTCATTTATAAGACCAATATTTGGTCTTATCCCATCCCAACCAGTGAGCCATGTTTGGAAAAACCCATTTTGCGTTGCCCGTTTTGCATTTAAAGTCCTCCCTTTCTCTTTCATTTACACTTCAACTTATCAATATTTATATATTGGCATATAAACTTATTATCATATGACCTTTAGGTCCTTGATTGGTAAATTACCAATTTACCCTTGACTCTTTGATTAATCTCGGGTTTTTATCATTTTTCACCTTTAGCCATATTAATTTCCAACAAATTCAAAATTAACTTATATTATACCCTAAACATGTTATAAAACTGTTAGGATATAATTTGGGGTGTTACAGGTTTTTAAAGTGAAAATTCACATAGTGGATTAGTGCACCCCAAATTAAGCCCTAGTAGTTTGATGATATGTTTAGGGTATAACACAAGTTAAAATAAAACCGGAATTAATACAAGAGTCAAGATTTAATTGGTAAAATGTCAAAATGAGGACCCATAGGTCATAAATGAAGAAGAGTATATGCCAAAGTAGAAATGTGATAAGTTGGTATGCAAATGAAATAGAAATGAAGGGCCTTAATGCAAAAATGAAAAAAGAAAGCCAAAAAGGGAAAGGCCAAACAAGGCCCTATACAAGATGAGAATAAGACCAAATTTGGTCTAGTGAAATGAGATAATTTCTCATTTGGACAAAAGGGGGGAGCTAGGGTGCGTTCTTGAGAGAGAGGGAGAAGCCATCTGTGGACTTTACTTGTTCTTGAAGAGGAAGGAAGAAGGAAAGTTAGAGAAGTGTTCAAAACGATTAAGGTATGGATACTTGTCTAAGTTTGGGTATGGATTCACCCATTTGCTTGTTAGGAACCCTCCTAACTCCTTTCTTTATTGTGTTTGGATTGGTAAAATCATAAGTTAGTATATATATATATATATAAAGGAAATGTTGCTTTTGCTTTGCTTTGATTAGGATTGGTTTGCTAGAGTTCAAGCAGCCTTTTGCTTTGATTAGGATTGGTTTTGAGGAATATTTGTATAAAGGAAATGTTGGGGTTTTAGGGGAGATGCTGTCAAAAATTTTCCAACACGCATGTTTTTGTTTTAGCCATAACTTGGCCATTGCTCATCCAAATTAAGTGATTAAAATTTCTAGGTAAACTAGACTTCTAGGATAACAAATTTTCTTGAAATAAGTGTATTCAAATTTAGACCCCATTGGACCCAGAAATTCGTCAAAGTGAAGCTTTGTTTTCGGGCAAATTTTGGTTCTATTTTGGTACAGTTTTGGTGTTTTCTTATTGTTTTGGTATTTAGGCTATAAGTTGATTTTTACTCATCCAAATTGAGTGATTCAAGTTTTTTGGTAAACTAGACTTCTAGGAGAACAAATTTCCTTGAAATAAGTGTATTCAAATTTAAACCCCATTAGACCCAGAAATTCGTCAAAGTGAAGTTCTATTTTCGGGCAAATTATGGTTATGTTTTGAAAATAAAGTAATCCCAGTTGTTTAGAACATATCTTGAGTTTCGGAGCTCCGAATTGGATGATTCCAATTTATGAATAAAATAGATTTATAGAAGAACAATGGACTTGAAGGAAGTGGGGTAAAATATGGCTCATTTGTTCCCAGAAAATTTTACAACTGAAGGTGTATTAGGTAGAAATCAACCCTAACCAAAAACACTAGCATGCATGACTGATTTTTCTTTGTTTGTTCTCTGATTGTGATGTATTTGTGATGGATTAGGGGTTGATGATGATAAAACTTGACCTAAGATCAGGATTCCAAGGATAGGAGACCAGAATTGACAACCTTTTTGGTTTGTTCTTCATACTTCTCTTCTTGTTTCAAGTTTTGTGTTTGTTTGTCAAACAAATCTAGAATGTTTATTATGAAATTTGTGTTTCGTTTGAATATTGATTAAATACGAAATGTTTGACAAACATACGCATATGTTTCTATTTGAGCCATAAATGAATTTGTTTGAGTGTTGGTTAATTGACTTATAAATAAACTCGCTAGCAGTGACATTATGGCGGAGATTCACGTATGTACAAACGAATCCGTCGAGAATGTTAATTGTATTGTGGAAATGTGAAAATGGTATTATAAATTACTAATTATTAATGCCCTTAAGAGAATGGTAACCGTCATGTTTGAATTAGGGATATATTGGTATACCAATAAGGGTTAATGTAGCAGTACTGCAAACAAAATGATTTATAGTGGTATATCGATCAATAGCCCAGTGGGACAGTATCGGTAGTGTACACAAAATGCAAATGTAAAATAACCAGTCCGTAGCCTAGTGGGACAGTACTGAGTTATTAAATGTTTTATACCAGCCTACATCCTAGAGGGACCATGCCGATGATTCTGTTATCCTACGCACCAAAGTTTCGGTTAGATTCGTTTAAAGGCAAAATGATCAATAATTGTGTGGATTGTGTGAATTAAGTTGTGACAAGAATAACAACACATGGGTGCATGAAAGATGAGAATAATTGTATTTCTATATTTGAGACAAAATGAACGTATGTTAAACTACTATAAAATGGTATATTTATAAATATTGCATGGATCACATGAGTAGTATGTTGAAAGGTTGTTTGGAAAATATGTTGAATGTTTTTTAGATGATTAAGTGATGCATAGCAAAAGTTAATTGTTGTGCCTGTATGTGGTATAATTGTTTTGAAATGAGAATGAAATGCAGAACCACTAAACGTAGAAAATGCTTTTACACAGCGTTGGCTTTCACGCCGCAGTGTCGAGTAGATAGTGGCAGGAGCGAAGACCGTAGAGCCTAGAGTCATCGTCGAATTGTGCGGAGTATAAGTAAATGCTCCGTCTCATGCATACACTTCATTCCATGATATCATGTGACTACTTTGTATTGAAACAAAAGATGTAAACATCTTCATAAGAAGATTATATTTTCAATTTTTTTTTGGAATGTACTTTAAATGGTGGATTTTCAAAGATAGGAAGTGAACTCTGACAAATATTTTGTAAATGATTTGGAAAGGGCATGGAAATGCTGTTTTGTATAAATATTATACTATAGTTATGGGTCCTCTTGAAAAGATATAATGCATACTTCTTATAATAATGAAAGTGAAATAGTAGTGATATCACATTCACATATATAAATATGATTAAATGGATAATAAATATCCTATCGAAATTAAGTATATGAAATATGTTTTACAAATAAATGGATTTAGTGGTCCCGTCCCCCGAGTCGCGATCAATGTTGGGTTGGTCGGTCGAGGCGCGATAGACCTTACGTCTTCCCTACCTTTTAGACTTTCACGTTGGAGTGTATGAACTGGTCGGGCCTTTCACGAGGGATGTCTATGCCACCTTCTTGCTATTACCCACCACCGTTTTCCATGTTATACAGCGGGAGACTACGTTGGACGTAAGGTAGCGGTCTCGAGCCACCCGTGATCACGAGTATGGTGATTGATCATAATCATGTACTCACACCCATTCAATACGATGTCCCCATGCATATGCATAATGCATTATTGCATGTTATATCATGCCACATGTATAATAAATGCTACATGGACAATTCAAACCATACAATTCACCATGTATTATGGACAATTATATCATGAGCATATAATTTCCAAACCAACAATCATCTCAATGTCAATATATTCAAACACATATATATTAACATTCAATCAATTACCACCAAGCATGTCATTCAATTTTAAGCAATGACAACCTTGATCCTTAAGACTAATTTTGGCATCAGAGATGCCCACAAAACAGTCCACACCATGGCCTCAAGACAAGCCATAAACTAGTTGAAACTAGGCCACACAACAAGCCATAATTGGCCACAAACTAGCCATACACAAGCCACAGGACAGTTTCGAACTCAGCTTAGAAATTGGTCTCCAAACAGTCCCTAAATCTGGCCTGAAATAATCCACAAGACTGATTACAACCAGGCAATGAAACCATCCACTAAGCAGTCTCAACATAGGCCATAAACAACCCCAAATAAAACCACAAAACAAGCCATAATTCTGTCCCACAAACTGTTAAAAAACCTAAGCTATGGTAGTCATAGGAAAATGACCATAACTTGAGCTGTAGATGTCCAATTTAGGTTATTCAAAAGCCTAACATCAATTCATAGAGTCAACTACAACTTCTATGAAGAACACGAGTCCAAAATCTCTCTGTTTCCCAACCGAAAACTAGGCCCAAAATTTGGACACAAACTGTTAAACATCCTAAGCTGTGGCAATCCCGGGAAAGGGACCATAACTTGAGTTGTATAGGTCCAATTTAGGTGATTCAAAAACCTAACATTAAGTTCATAGATGTATATACAATTTCTATGAAGAACACGAGTCCAAAATCCCTCCGTTTCCCAACCGAAAACCAGGCCCAAAATCTGGACACAAACCATTAAATAGCCTAAGCTGTGGCAATCTCGGGAAAGGGACCATAAATTGAGTTGTAGAGATCCAATTTAAGTGATTCAAAAGCCTAAAATCAAGTTCACAAATGCAACTACAATTTCTATGAAGAAAATGAGTCCAAAATGCTTTCAGTTTCCCAATGAAAACCAACTAGGCGAGGGGCGAGTGTAGGGTCAAAGCAAGGGACAACCCTATAAAAATCGAACTGGCTTGACCCTTAGGGTGGAAATAAACCAAAGGAGGAACAATCTCTACCTCTTGGAGCGTAGCCCTTGTTGAGTAGACGGATTTTAACCCTCAGCCCAACAAAATCCGACCGTCGGAACACTGGAAATCAGAGGAAGAAGCCGTCGGATCTTCCTGTCTCTCATTTCCCTTCTCTTTCTCTCCTTCTTCCTCTCTTTCTTTCTCTCTTTTCTTCCCTTTGTTTCTCTCCACCACCAAGACCAGTAGGAGATATTTCTTCTCTCCTCCTACTCACTTTCATCCACCTCCACTCAAACCTAAAAGATCTCTAGCCATGACACTTGGCCCTCACCATGCTAAGCGTCACCATGGCATGAGTCACATGGCATGTCTCATCATGCTATGTGTCACCCACTCATTTGGCTCTGTTTGGTTATGTTTTCTACCCCGAACTGCTTTATTTCGTCCCGGTTTAAGTTCAAATAATTTTTTTGTATGAACTCATCAAGTTTCAAACTTCCAGAATTTTCTTAAAATGCCCACTTTCGAGGTCACTGGACATCCGTTGCCTCGAAAAACATGAAAATCCGCCTATTCGAAATTTGAAAAAATTTTCCTAGGCAACTAGACTTCACGAGATGAACTTAACAGTGAGGAAATTTCATCATCTTAAAGTCCAAATGTACCCGGGTTTTACATCAAGCCCGAAGGCTAGAAGTTCAAAACAACATAAACCTTCTTTTCTTGTAACTTGATTGAGTTCAATTACCAAACGCATGTTCAGAGTAATATGTAACTTTCTATATCACCAATTCTCATATCCAAAATTCCATTATAAAAAAATTTCTCTAACTCTCAATATTCATGATTGAATTAACATAAATGGCCCAAGACAAATATTTATATCTTTCTAACCAACTCTGAAAACATATAATCCAAATGAACATAGATTCATCAACTAAACAAGGTCCATAACGAATTTCAAAATCAAATTCCTAATAATGATTGTAGGATTAATCAACGGAAGCAAGAATCATCATGTGATTTAGAATGACTGATTTAATTCTTAAGCTAATATAGCCCGGTCGGATCATGTGGCGCCCCAAACTCGGGTCAGTTGACTACGTCGACGCGGAATACAAGTGGATGTTGAGTTACGAGACGCCACTTTAGAAAATCGGGCGGAAATCTCCTTTGTGCAGGGAGCTCTGCAATCATACACTGCATGAAACACATCCCAAGCGGATCCGATGACCATAACGAGTCTCATATACAACTAAACTGAGTAAATAATGGCCACTTGGGCCCCTGCATCATCACTCACAACATATATCCAATATGATCACAACATGAGTAAAACGGCCACTTGGGCCCATAAACAATACCCATAAAATATACCAACTATGAATCCAACTATATCCAATAGTTTTAAGAGTTCAAATGTTTTTACTCTTATACAACACATATATTACAATTAAATAATTCTAATACATGTAGAACATCATAACCCAAAGCCACAATCCGGCTTTCTTATAAAATCTGACCTCTAGGGTGGTGCTTGCATTTCACTGTGCGTAAATAGTATCCTTAAACGGGAGTGAGCTAGTGTAGTAGTGGAATCACCCTAAGTGGGCTACTCTCCACACAAGTGCGGTCTGATACTCCAGAAATAAACACATTCAAGCAAATGCATGATCCTACTTGAATGTCCCCCAACTCATCATCTCTTGCAGAGTCCTCACCCAGGCTCTCACACTCCACTGTAAGCCTCGTGTAAGGAAATTATTATTTTTGTTTTGTTCGTGGACAGCCCTCCGATGTGTATATATCAGTTGGGTCGTCTCAGACCGATTGATATTTGTGGACTACCCTCCGATGTATATCAGATTGGGCCGTCTCAGGCGTTGATATTTTAGTTTGGACTACCCTCGGATAATTAACATTTTGAAACCCAGCCCTCGAGCCATTTTTACAGACTCATCTCATGCACTCATCTATAGTCCTAGGGTGTTCGATGCATATGGAATGCATGTATGCCAATTCAATACAGTCTAATTCACATGTAAATATATAAACATGCATATATTCACATAACATTCAATTCACACAATCATGTCATGTAAACTCATTTTCATACCTCAATAAGCTGTAGGCTAATGATCAAACCACGAGGCATTCAACTTGAATCACTTTCCACGATCAAACACATTTCACCACAAAAATATATTTTGAGAACCTTTGTTTGAGAGCAGTAAAACCCTCGATTCTTGTTATATCAAAGCAAATTTTCAGTTTCTTTGTGAACCCGTATTTCGGCGATTAGGCCTCATACACATCAAAGCACACATTTCACCATGGCACTCCAAACAGCCCGTGAGCAGTCACGAGATTTGTCACATGGGTTTCAAGGTAACACCTCGGTTCCAGATTTTGGAACCGATCAAGCAACCCCTCTGACCTCATTCAATTCAAACATTAACAATGTTCTTAAACGAGTAAAAACAGTAGGGAGGAAACCCCTACCTCTTGGGTTTGAGGAAACTCTAAATCAGAGTGCCCACCTTGAAGCCCTCTCAGCGTAAGAGCGACTCTCATGCTTTGCAGAGATTGGGCGAGTCGGATGGCGTATTTAAGAGAAGTGACACTCTCACTCTAAAACGCCATTTCAAACCCTACATAAGTCCTCCCCTGCTTTTCACGTTTTGGTCCCTTTAATTGTAGGAGATGAACCTTTATTACACTATTTTGGCATTATTCTCATTTAAAACAAATTCTATATTGACCATTATGTCATTCTTTTCCCAATTTTGACATTCGGCACTATCTCGGCCGTCCGTTTTAGGTATTTACTCTCTTTCATTCCACTTATGGCGCCCAGTGCGTGTTGTTATATGTGACTTTCGTCACATCGAAAATCGTTTTATGGCACCCGAATCGCGATGCCTCGAAAAACGTGCCAACTCCGACTGTCTCGGAATTCTACAAAATTTTTCGTGCTAACTAGATTTCGCGAGAAGATTCCAACGGTGAAATCTGTTTCATCATCCCGAAGTGCAGAGAATACATTCTGATTTTTAACGAAATTACAATTTTAAATGATAGCGAAATACGATTTTGCCCTTTTTCGAGAAGTGGAATTTCTCGGGTCTTCTAGTCGTCGTGGATTTGCGAGAGAGTAATAAATACAGGCCATGCGTCTTCCAAACCGTCCTCGAGGTGATGGAGCGCGTGTGGGGCGCTTGAATCAACCCAGAAAGGATTTCTTTTCTCACAGCTATTATCTAAAACTAATTGATTTATTAGGGTTCTTGTTATCTTACTCTGTTATAGAGTACAAATACTAAATGTAATAATACATTTGGGCCTCCCACACCTTAGGGCCCCGAGTCCGTAATATTGAACCCATTTAGTGTTTTAAACAACTTGGACTTACTTGTATAGAAAAAATCCAACAATGATATGATTCATAACCTAACCAATCTCTCCTTGCTGAATTAAAAGTACTTGAAAATATGTCAACAAATGGGAGTGAACTTAAAGCTCAATAAGAAATATTAATACAGTTTCATATATCAAAAGATTTTCAATCATATAACAAATAGGAGATCTTTTTCATCAAAACTTTCGATTCAAAAATAAGCTTGAACATTCAAAATTTTCATTCAAAACATTCTCAAATCAATTTCAAATTAGTTTCATATCAAATGTGATCCAAACAATTTCATATCAAATTTCGATTCAAATACTTTCATATCAAAGTCTGAAATCAAATATATTTCAAATATATATATATTTTTGTTATCAAATATCAAATAGTGTCCATCCATGTGGGACTTTCAAATGTGTGGCTAGCGGCAAATTGTTCTTTTTAAGGTAGACGGAACCAAACACTACTAGTACTAGTAACCTCTAACCGAAACCCCTGGAGGTTGAGGTTCAAATCAATTATATTCGCGACCAAGGAATGTAAAGGTTAACTATTATTCTCGTTGAGAAGGACCAAATAGTGTCAACTATTATCCACGTTAATATGGGCGAATTAACCAAAGTCAAATATTTCATTAAAAAATTTAAACCACAAAACATCACATTTCTACATTTTCTTTCATAAACAAAACAAATCTCGAAATTATTTCATGCAAAATCACTATTTGATCCATGGATAATCAAATGAATAGAACAAGTCAAACTTTTCCTTATTCAAATTACATAAAAGGCAAATAAATATATTTTTCGAAAAAAACTAGATAGATTATATATATGAAAAAACATATAAAATATTTTATTTTACAAAAGTTGTATTAATATCTCTTACCTCAAAAGAGTAGTCTAAAGTTTTGAAATAGTTAATCAGAAGAATCTCGAATGAATATTTCACCCATAGCATAATAAGGAGGAGCTATCATCATTAATTATTCACCTAAAATTATAGGTTTGAGAATCCTAACAATGTCATAATGTCAATATTATTAATTCTAATAATATTTTAAACATCCTAACTATTAATAATTTAATTAATGAGTTTAAAAACTTTTATAAAAGTCAAATTACTTCCAAATATGATTTCAAATATTTATTTAATTTATATTCTTAATTAATTCACCTACTCTACTAAAAATAATTATTATAGTATATTTTATATTATATTATCCTACAATATTTATCTTGATCACAATATTATCTAAATAAATTCTCAAATCATAGAAAATATCTACTTGCTAAAAATAAATCCTCAATTACTTATCAAATACATATATTTATAAAACTTTAGCTTCAAAACTTGTAAAACCCGAGAAAACAAATCAAATTTTCTAAAAAATGGCAAAAATAATAAAATTGTTATAACGGTTCAGGGAAGCCTGAAAAAAATCTCTAGATCTTGGTTGATGAAACGGACTTCACCGTTGGATTTGTCTCGCGAAATCTAGTTACCAAAACGAATTTCGTCGAATTCCGAGATAATTGAAATTTCACGTTTTTTCAGGGTGATGGGTGTCGCGTGACTCTCAGGGACGAGATTGCTTATGGAAATCTCGAAAGTCGGGAAATAACTTGGGTTAAGTTCATGGGATATAATTTGAACTTAAACTGAGACGGAATAAATAGCTTCAGGCCAAAATCGGACCTGAACAATGGTGGACACATGGCGCAACGTGGGCCACCCATCCAACTTAAGCTTAAGTGGGACAAAAGGGAAATAAGGGCAAAGAGAACCCATTCCTTTTGGTTCACGTGTGAGAGAGAGGAGAATAGGGAAAAAGGAGAGCCAAGCTTCCTTCCAAGATCTACGGAGTTCCGCGGGTCGGTTTTCGTCGGGCCAAGAACAAAAGTTTATCGCATCGACGAGAGGTACACGTGGGCACCTGAAAAGAGGGATTTCGTCGAAGATCCAAGAGGGGAGATTTCGAAAAATCAAAGTTGTCAGGTTTAGGAGGCTTCCTACTCATATATCACGTGCCTAGAAGTGAGGGATTCTTCCTACCTTACTTTACTTTCAATTTTTAGGCCGCGAAAAGAGGGTTTTTTGGTTAAGGGCCTGTTTAGCGGAGAAAAAATACATTTTTCGGGTTCTACATAGTGTTTTCTCACCTAGGCGAACCTCAGCTCACCTAGGCGGAGGTGAAAATCTTCACATGGAAGATTGTTACTATGCCTAGGCATAGCAGCTTCGCCTAGGCAAACCCGAGGACAGCGGAGGAGGACATTACGGTCGCTGGCGGCGGCGTTTGCTACTTTGGGTGGCCACTCCTCTAAGCGAGGATTGTGCTACGCCTGGAAGGCATGGCCTACGATGGTTCGAGGCCTGTGTTACGACCTAGTTTGGGTCGGTCTCGTTGCCCGATTTGTGATTATCGTGGCTTGATTCGGGGGCCATTGTGTGACATGTTTGGATGTGTGTATTCTAACATGTTGATATGTGATGAATTCTTATGTGCAATGTGTAGCACTCTTTTACCTTTTAAAGACCTGTTCATTTAAACACATTTCATATACCCATTTCTAATATGAATAATTAATATTCATTTAAAACATAATTATTTATGGGTATATGATATGTAACCTAAACACATTCTTTGACATAAAAGAATATATATACATTCCTTAATTCGAATAGAGACCCATGCTTGTTCTTGAATAACCCATTTTATACAAATTGGCATTTCATGCTTGTTCAGTATTTACAAAATGATATTCTTAGAGTTCACTTCTCTTTAAACACATTCCATAAATATCCAAAACAAAATGGAGTCAAAACTATATTCTTCATGAAGACTTTACACATCATTGAATTCAATGCAAAATAGATTTTAAAATATCATAGAAAAGGAATGATATGTATGGGAAGAACATTTACTTATACTCAAATACGTTTGATGAGACTCAGCGTCCGGCAATCATGATCCTACTACTTTCTACTTGGTACTGTGTGATGACAAAAAAACAACGCGCTAAGCATTTCATGCTTAGAGGTTCCTATACAATTCTCTTAATTTCGGTTTTAATCGAATCATCTGATGTTTATAAAACAATGTTTTTTGTACATTTTCAATGACCAATGCGTCTGATACATATTCATTTCATTTTTACATTTAATTACATATATATATATATATATATATATATATATATATATATATATATATATATATATATATATATATATATATATATATATATATATATATATATATATATATATATATATATTCATTCATTTAATTCGATTACAATTCATTGGTCATTTCAAGTTATGCAATTTCATATGCACTAAATCATTCAAATCACAAATCATGCACTTTTCAATCTCATTATCATTTTTACTCTTATCGAATTGAACATATGCTTTCGGTGCATAAGATAACGAATCACCGGCATGGTCCCGCTGGGCTGCAGGTCGGTGTTTATATATATATATATATATATATATATATATGTACTCGGTTGGTGTACACTACCAATAATGTCCCGTTGGGCTACGGATCGGTATGCCACAATAATATGTTTGTTTGATTCTTATTGGTATACCAATTTATCCTTAACTCGAATTCTAATGGTTAACATTCTTTTAAGGGCATTAAAATCATTCAATACAATTTACAATAGTATATATATACATTTGTATGCAAATAGAACATTTTCACATTCATGCAATTTTCTTATGCAAATTCATTACACAAGCAATTGTCTCAAATCACTTAAAACAAATCATTTCAAACACAAAGCAATATGCACTTTCTTTTCAATCATTTCCAAAATTCAAATCATTTCATAATTATTCAAATATTTTAGAAATAGAGAGAGAGTTTGAGAACAAACCAAAAATCGTCGCTTTAATTCCAATCTTGGGAATCTCGACTTCAATGCGGGCTTTCCTCCTCATAAGCTCCTATTAAAATACCATGACAATCACATATTAGTCAGTTATTCTAGGAGTTCTATTTTTAGTAGGAATTGGAATCATCTCATTTAGATAACCCAAACTCAAGGATTCTGACATTTCAATGCTGGCCAGTCGATATGCCCGACTCACTCGATCACCGGTTTGTTTTTTTTAGATTTTGAGGTCTTAACTCCATAAATTGGTAATGGTGTCTTCACTCATTTGAAGCAATGGTTCTAAGGTTTCTTCTCCAATTGGAATCATCCAATCTAGATCACCAAACCTCAAATTCTGACCCATTTAATGCCAAACTAGTCAATATGCCCAACTTCATTTATATCTAGGGCTAGTATGAGGCAATGAAGTAGAACTGCGAACATTTAGAGCTAAGCTTGTTAATTTATATGAGGAACTCGGCAGAAGTAGAGCTTTTGAACGAGCTTAAAATCAGGCTCAAGCTTGGCTTGATTTAAAAAAAAAAGCTTGGCTTGAGCTCATTAGGCTCGTTTTCCATATGAGCAGGCTCGAGCCGAAGCCTCGAGCTCAAGCGATCAGAGCCTAAATGGGGACCAAAGAAGATAATGATATGGATGTTTTGAAAATAGCATCCATATCATCAAATAAATAGGTATTAAGGTTAGAAGATAAAATTTTGTTGATAATTAAAAAAAAAGATTTATCTCATAAATAAAATAATAAAGAATGAAAGATAACACGATAAAAACTGCATTAATGATTGCTAAATACTAACAATGTCAGGATGCTAATCAAATTACTTCAAGTTAAAATGGGGGGTACAAGGTTAAACTGAAAAGAAGGGGGGAAAAGGTTCTCTCTCGTTGCCCAACGAATACATTTATCATGATTTACGATTTTACTCTTTTATTTTTCATTTGGTCATTGTTAGGTGACAAACAAGAGTGAATTGTATGGTGATTAATAAAAGTTTCCAATGTCAAAAGCATGCTCGATGGGTTTACCTTCTGAAGGGATAGCAAATAAGGTTCGAATTGGTAATGATTTCATAATTTTATGTGTTAGACGACCGGTATAAATAGGCGATGTCAAAGTAATAGAAACTATATTGTGTACATAAGTATAATGGAAAGGAAACAAATATAGAACTAGGTGTTGATAGTGAAAGCAGGGTTGAGGTGGGAATCACATAATGGGGAGTAGCATGACCTTCTCTCCATTAAAGGAAAGCTTCGGTGCTGGTTTTTCTCCTTGTTGGATTCTTTGGGACTCGGTGGTCTTCGTTTGTCAATCGAGGAGACAGCCAGAAGCGTAAAACGAAATGACAGGCATTTGGAAGAAGACCACAATTGTCTAACAACCCTATTTCATTTCCTTTGCCACTTTCATCCACACAGACTATAGATATTTCATCTACAAAGACTGGCTTCTTCACCTCAATCCGAGGATCATCAAATTTTAAATGTGAATCCCCTTCTTTTGATGCCAAAAATAGAGTGCCTCCATTCTTGGAAACCTCCAAATAAACGTACTCCTCACGAACTTTCAACTAATAGTTCCTTTTGCTTTCCAATTCTTTGGTCGGAAAGAGGAGATACGAGGAACTAAAGGCATTATAGTTTTGGTACAAGATCTTGGGATGAAATACTTGAAATAGATGCCGGCGGAGAACTAGTTGGAGAAGACATCGCCCGTATCTGAATCATGTATGATCTGAAGTCGGTAAACCCCATTCAAGAGCGCACATAAAAATTAAGCTCCATTTCAATTGATTGCAAATACAGCGTACAACCTCCCGAATGCTTTGAAAATCATCATCCATATCGGACGCTCAAAAACCATGATTGGATCGAACCACCTCCTCTGCACATACTCCTCGCACTAACAATCCATATCAAATTATTAAACATACGTGAAAACTTGACTGACAAAATGAATTAAACTAGAAAAGACCACACTACATTAAATTAAAAACCCCAAATAGAACCATAATGGCGAAATGTGCTAACAAATAATACCAATAAATAAAACTAAAAGCTAAAACACGTCGGAGGAAAAGCGGAGTGAAAAATCTCTCGTACAAATCCATGTTAACAATGCGGGCGTTCCACCTAGAAGATTCACTACCCCGTTATCAATCATCACAAATCGCGAACCTAGCGAGTCGATTTAAAATCTGTAACTGACAACAAAGAAAATAAAATAAAAATCAGCATTCGGTACGAAGAGTCGGTTGCGGAAGCACGATCGGGCGTGAGAGGATCCGCGAACAGCAATCGAGGCTTCTGACGAAAGAGCTGGCCTCTTGATTACCACTGATTCGCTTCAGATTCTTCTTCGACGGTAGCAATCTACCAGCAGGATCTCTTCCTCTGGCTGCACATGTCGACGAAGAAGGAAGCCGCTATAGGGTACAGTGCGATTAGGTGGTGTCGTCTGCCGTGGTGCCTTCAAATTTCAAAGTATAGGAACGAAGAATTTGGGAATAGGGTTTTTGATTTTCAAATGGGCGAAAATGGCGAGGAGAGAGAGAGGGTTGAGGTAGGCGTCGAGGGTTGAGAGAGAGGGTTGAGGGTTTTTTATTTTTATTTTGGGTTAAGGCAAATAATAAAATCGTTTTTTAAATTTTTAATGTACAGGCTCGGCTGGGCTCGGCTCAGGCTCGGGCTCGAAATTTATCAAGGCTCAAGCTCGGCTCGTTTAGCTAACGAGCTGAGCTCGAACCGAGCTTTTCTCGAGCCGAGCCCGAGTAGCTTGGCTCGTTACCGTACAACTATATCACCCCTCTTGTTTTTTTTTTTTTTTATTTACAGGGTCTTAACTCCATAAGGGTGGTAGTAAGTTCCCTTCTATTCATTTGAATCTATGATTATGGAGTTTCACAACTACTCAATTGGAATCATCAATTTGGATCACCAAAACTCAAGTTATTGCATTTTACATCCAAACTACTCTAATTTGCAAAGTAGAATTAGTTTGTTCTTGCAATGGCTCGGCTTTGTGATTTACGGGCACTTTGGGGTAACAATTTGCATACACCCCCGCTTCAAATTAAATTATTCCCTAGAATTATATTTACCCATAATTTTGAATCACCGATTTGGATGAGTGAAACTCGACTTATGCTTAAAAACATATAACAACATAAACGAGCATACCCGTGAGCTACCCGAACTCACCTTTAAGCCCATATTCGGGAGCCTTAGAGCTACAATTTGCTCATGGTCCCTTATATAAATTTGTAACCCTATCTCTTATGGTTCTTTAAAAATTTGAATCACTTCATTTGGATGATTATAACTTAACATATAGCCAAAACAAGAACATGGGTTTTGACAAATTTTTGACAGCATTTCCTTTTAAAACCTAACATTTCTCTTTTACAAACATTACACAAAACCAATACAACCAACAATAATCTTCAAAACTCAACCTAAAACAACCCCAAAAGTGGTTTAGCACCAATACAAACCCCTTTTACTTAAGTTAGGGCTTTTCCCCAAAATCAAAATCAAAAAAAGATGAAGTTAGGGTTTGATTTCTTACCTTGAATCTCTTCAAATCTTATAACTTTATGGGTTCTTTGTCTCTTAGAAAGCGAAATTGGAAAGATTGTACAAAAACTTGATCTCTCTCTTCTCTAAAGCTTCTCCCCCTTTTTCTCCCTCTTTCTCTCAAAAACGATTTTTATCTCTTAATAGACTTCCCTAGACGAAATTGGCCTTCAAACTATTTTCTCAAGGCCTTGTTTGGCTCACCAAAACCCATTTTTGGGTTAAGTTCTCTCAATTTACTATATAGCCCACATTTCATTTTATTTGCACTTCAAATATCGATAATCACACTTAGACATATAACTTAGTCTCAAATGACCCTTAAGTCCTCATTTTCCTCCTTAAGCCTTGTTTGGCTTTTCTCATTATTTCATTTCTCATTTTTCTCATTTTAGCATTTAAGTCCATTTTCATTAGACCCTTAGGTCCTTACTTCACAAATTCCAAATTTCTCTTTTTCACTTGGGTTAATTTCCGAGTTCGATCATTTAATCACTTTGCATATATCATTCAATCATATACTCATTTTCGATCATATAATCATTTAACATTTTCATTTAATCATTTATAAATTCCCGAAAAATCCCCATTTTGCTCGATTTATACCCTAAACATATAATTAAATTATTATAAAAATTATAGGGTATTTTTGGGGCATTACACAATGGCCATTACATGGCTTGCTTGTTTGTGTGTCATTGCTTGATCATAGAATGACATGTTGAATGTAAATATTAATATATGCTTGTATGATATATTGACATGAGTGAAATGATGTATGGAAATGTATGCATATAGATATAATTGTCCATGATGCATTGGCGATGTCGTGAGTAAGTGTCAGCCAGTAGCACTCGTGTGCATGTGGCGTGGTGTAACTATGTGGCATAATTAAAATTGCATATCTTGCTGAGAACATCGCATGACATGGGTGTGAATGCAGGATAGAGATTGACATTGTGTTTGGTGTTCGATGGAGTGTCATGGGTACACAGTTATTAATCAACACTATGTTTGGTGTTTGATTTGGGTGGGCTCAGTTATGGGACAACGTCCAAATGAGTCACACGATTAATTGAAATGGTAGAGGACAATTTGCACTGGGTATCAGCAAGTTGGGATAGATTCCCCCCTGGGTGAGAGACCCGTCAATTATGGTTAGACATAATCCCTAGCGGTGAAAGGTCGTAAAAGTGTTTGGGTTTGTAGAACTCGCGATGCAACACCAAAAATCCACTACCCATAAAAAGTGCATGATTGTGAATATAAAATGAAATGAATCTAAGAAATGATCATTGGATGTCATGGGAAAATGACAGTTGCTCACACATAGGCTTAGGCATTGTGTGAGAGAGACACATGAGGACTCGAGCGCATGGTACATGGTGAGTCGCATCTCATTCATGGCATGGCATATAGTATTCCAAATAGAATTGGCATGTTCTGTTGGAATGTGTTTTTGTGATCGTGAAAAAGGTGTTGCATGTGCACTTAGGTGGGGAGTAGCCCTTATAGGAAGCATTGTCTACTGGGCATTGCTGCCCAGTCGTGGGACCCAACACCGGATACGAGGAATTATCTGGGGGGAGACGGGCTCCAGAAGCGAGGCGTAATTTTGAAAAAGGTCGACATGTGGCCTTGAGATTACTTTTGTATAAAGTATGTGTAAAGAGTTATGGTCGCATTGTTTTGGGGCTATTGTTTTTAAATGGTCAGGTATGTAGTCTCTCTGGAAGAATTTGAGATTGGACTCTTATGGACTGTTATTTTCATATTTTAGATTTAAATATGAATTAATGAATTTCAATAAAAAGGGATGTGTTGAGGTGGTGCCGAGTAACTCGGTGTCCACGAGTAAATGGTACCAGTCCGGTACCAAGACTTAGGTGTGCGATGACTTAAGGTGGGGGCCAGGTAGGTTGGCCGGTTAATCAGCGGACCCTCGGAATGGGGCGTCACGGCAGTATTAGGTTGGGTATCACGAATACCACAGGGCCCCGGTGGATATGGGTCTAGGTCTTTAGATTCATTGAGTTTTGGTGTCGTAGTTTGTACATCAGAACATAGGTATGTGATTACCTAGGGATTGATGGGCATGAGTCTAGATCATGCATTGTTGTGTGTTGCATGTTTTGTGCTTAACATGCTGTATGATATGTGTGGTGATTGCGTGATTGTGTGTTACGAATTGCGTGAATATATACATAGTGTATTGTATATAGGAAAAGATGGACACTAGGGTTTGAAAACATAACCTTAGGGGTTCGGAAAAAAAAAATGAACATGATAGTTTGGTATTTTGAAGCCTATTAGTGGTTGGCATGTGCTCTGCTAGTTAGACAAGAAAAGAAATCTCATCTTTCTATTTGAAGTATGTAGATGGCGAGTCGAGGACGTAGAGGTCGTCCACGAGGCACTAGCCAGGCACCACTTGGTTTTGATCAACAGACCTTTATAGAGGCTATGGGCGTTGCATTTACCACCATTGCATAGACTAATGCAGCTGGGGGTCAGGGAGGGTCGAGTAACCTCAAAAGGTTCAAAGCACATCATCCTCTGACGTAAATGGGAGGAGGGGATCCAATGGTGGCTGACCATTGGTTCCGACAGGTAGAGAATATATTATAGGCTATGAAGATCACCTCCGATACGGTAAAGATCAGGCTAGCTACATTCCAACTAGAAGGTGAATCCAAAGTATCGTGGGATTGGGTCAAAGCCTCGAGGAACCTAGAGGTAATGACATGGGAAGAGTTTCGTGAGCTCTTCATGGGCAAATATTTCCCAGCATCGGCAAGACAGGCGAAAGCCAGGGAGTTCCTAGAGTTGAGACAAGGAACGATGACAGTGCTTGAATACGTGGCTAAGTTCACCGAATTAGCATATTTTGGGGATGACTATGTGGCCACGGATATGGCCAAAAGGAGGAAATTTGAGGATGGTTTGAAATTATCCATCCGGGTTAAAATTGTGGGACTCCTCCTACAGGATATGAACTCGATGGTCAGGACAACGTTGGCCATAGATAGGGAAATGGAGAACGCACAAAGCATACGAGATGCGGGTGCTATTGTCAAGAGGAATGAGAGTCAACCCTCTTCCTCTAACTAGAGGAAAAAGCAGAGGATTTCTACTCCACGAGGATTTCAGAGACAGGGCCAAGGCCAAGATCAGTCGTCCCAAGATGGAGACACTTCAGGACTCCTAGCCAGCCAGGGCAGAGAGTGTATTTCCAATGCCACCAGCCTGGACATTTTAGATGGGATTGCCCTTAGAGACAGGGACCCTAGAGCTTTGGGACTACCGGTCCCAATCATCAGGTCAGGACACACCTGAACACACTATGTTCCTCCTTACTTACTGCATGGGCACGGGAACCGAGTATCGATCCTAGAATTTAAGCACCTATTATTTCACACACGGGCCCACGTGGGCCGGGTATGATGGCATTAGGAATGAAGCTCCTGGCGAGGGACAGGGACTAGGGACGTATATCTACACAATTGTACCACCAATTGACGATGAACCAGTCGGTTACACAGTATGTTTTGCTATCACGCTGTAAGGCAGGATCTTTATTTGATTACGGTGCATCGCATTCATTCATCGGCCATCGTAATGTGAGAAAATTGAAGCGAGTTGAGACCTTGGAAATTCTGTTCTATGTAAGGTCTCCCCTATGAACTAGGGTGAGTGTGGATCTGATATGTCGGGGTTGCGAGTTAGAGATCTTTGGGATTCTACTCACTATGGACCTGAGGGTCATGGACATGTCAGAGTTGATGTCATCCTTAGGATGGACTAGTTAACAGCACATCGAGTCGTCATTGATTGTGAACGTAGAAGGGTTACCGACTACACACAAGATGAAATTTGTGTTACGTTTCAGGGGGACAAGCACAATGTTGTACTACTGGCGAGTGCAACTCCCGGATAGCGAGCGGTTGATGGGTTGGCTAACCAAAACACCATGGAGGGGATGGTGAACAGGGCTGGATCTACCTCGGGTAACTTACGAGTACGAGGATGTTTTTCCATA
Organism: Tetrastigma voinierianum; assembly: GCA_016808115.1. Lineage (NCBI taxonomy): Eukaryota > Viridiplantae > Streptophyta > Magnoliopsida > Vitales > Vitaceae > Tetrastigma > Tetrastigma voinierianum. The sequence continues at coordinate 379,892 of JAEQBH010000403.1, forward strand.
TGAGCTATCGAGATTACCTTCGTAGAGGGATGTAGACTTCTGCATTTAGTTACACCTTGGTACATCGCCTATTTCTATGACTCCGCATAGGATGGCGTCGGTTGAATTGCAAGAACTCAAGGTCCAGATACAGGAATTATGGGACAAGGGGTTCATTAGACCGAGCACTTCACCATAGGACGCTCCGGTTCTGTTTGCAAAGAAGAATGACAAGACCCTTCGACTGTGCATTGACTACCGATGGTTGAACAGGGTTACGATCAAGAATCGATATCCATTATCGAGGATTAATGACTTATTTGATCAGTTGAGAGGGGCACGATTCTACTCCAAGATAGACCTTTGTACCAGTTATCATCAGTTGAGGGTTAGGGAGGTAGATATCCCTAAGACAACGTTTAGGACGCGATATGGGCATTTCAAGTTCACGTTGATGCCTTTTGGACTGACGAATGCGCTAGCGGCATTCATAGATCTCATGCATAGGGTATTCCAACCCTATTTGGATCAATTTGTTGTGGTCTTCGTTAACGACATTTTGATGCTCGATCGAGGAGGAGCATGAGGATCATTTGAAGTGTTCACAGTTTTGAGAGACCATCAGTTGTATGCCAAGTTTAGCAAGTGTGAATTTTGGCTTACTAAGGTGAGATTCTTGGGGCACGTAGTGTTAGCTTCAGGTGTGTCAGTGGACCCTAAGAAGGTTGAGGCAATTATGAGTTAGGAGAGGCCAAAGTCAATCTTCGAGATATGTAGTTTCTTAGGATTTGTGGGGTATTACAAGAGGTTCATCAAGGATTTCTCCCGGCTAGCAATACCTATGACAAGATTGACCCAAAAGGAGGTCAAGTTCGAGTGGAATGACTTGTGTGAGGAGGCATTCCAGGAATTGAAGAGGAGGCTTACTTTAGCTCCTATTCTAATAGTCCTGGAGAGGGGGCAAAGGTACACAGTGTATTGTGATGCCTCGAATGACGGACTAGGATGCTTTTTGATGCAAACCGGGAGGGTAGTGGCTTATGGTTCCCGGAAGTTGAAGAATCATGAGTAGAATTACCCCACACATGACATGGAGTTGGTGACCATAGTCTTTGCTTTAAAGGCTTGTCACCACTATTTGTATGGTGAGCAATTCGAGGTGTTTTTAGACCACAAGAGTCTTGAGGCACGCAGGTGGATGGAGTATCTGGAAGATTATGACTTCACATTGCACTACCATCTGGTAAGGAGATGTGGTGGGCGTCACTCGGTTGAAGTCACGGGGGTCTTTGGTTGGTGTAGCTTCCGGGAGTCGCGGATACTCGAGATTATTAGAGCGAGTTTGGGTTATGGTAAAGTGATCAAGCTCAAGGTACTTTGGGAGTTTAATTGTTGGCTATGCCATCATATTAAGTGAAGTGATTGAGTCCCGAGGCGGACATAGAGATAGTACCCGTCGAGGGCCAGAGATGCACAGTCGGTCTGCAATTGTGAAGGCGGTAGTTCACCACGGATGGTAGTCTTGATGTAGGGATAGGTTGGTTCCTAATTGATAGATCTGAGAGAGGAGATCCTCAGGGAGTTCCATTACTCTCGTTTTACTATGCATCTAGGTGGTACGAAGATGTATCACGATCTACGTCGCCAGTATTACTAGAGTGGGATGAAGAGACACATTGGGGATTTTGTTCGACGATGTCTCACGTGTTAGCAGATAAAGGCTAAGCACCAGAGGCCAGTAGGGCTACTCCAGCCATTGGAAGTAGCAGAGTAGAAGTGGGAACATATCACGATGGATTTTGTGACTCACTTGCACGGACATCGCGGAAGCATGATGCTGTGTGGGTGATAGTAGACCAACTCACTAAGTCGGCACACTTTCTGGTTATACGAATGACCTTCTCTAACTGGAGGAATTCTATAGGTTGTATATATGGGAGATTGTCCGATTACATGGAGTGCCAGTATCCAAAGTATCGGATCGGGACCCCAGGTTTAAGGCTCATTTTCGGGAGAGTTTCCAGCAAGCCATGGGGACACAGTATGATGAGCACAACTTTTCATCCTTAGATGGACGGTCAGTCAGAGAGGATCATCCAAACGTTAGAGGACTGGCCCATGTGTCTTAGATCTCAAGGGTAGTTGGGAGGAGCATTTTTACTTGGTAGAGTTCGCCTACAACAACAGTTATCAGGCGAGTATACAGAAGGCACCTTACGAGGCTTTGTATGGGAGGCCATGTCAATCTCCGTTTTGTTGGACAGAGGTGGGAGAGAAAACCACCATGGGTCTAGAGGTGGTTCGAGACACCTCTGAGAAGGTGGAATTGATTCGAAAGCGTCTTCTCACGGCATAAAACCAGCAGAAGAACTACGCCGACAAACGACGTCACCCTCTAGAGTTTGAGGTGGGTGATCATGTCTTCTTGAAGGTGATGCCTAAAAGAGGAGTGGTCAGGTTTGACAAGCAGGGAAAGTTATCGCCAAGGTATATTCGGCCCTTCGAGGTACTTGAGAGGGTGGGCACAATTGCGTATCGGTTGGCATTACCGCTGAGCTTATCGAGTGTATATGCAGTATTATATGTCTCCATGCTCAGGAAGTACACCCCGGATCCGACTCATTCGGTGGATTGGGGAGAGCTTGTAGTTGATGCAGATGGAACTTTCGAGGAGGGACCCGTGCGAATCATGGATAGCAGGGATCAGGTTTTGCGACGCAAGACCATGAGGCTAGTGAAAGTGTTGTGGCAACACCGAGGATTGGAGGTGACAACATGGGAACATGAAGACACGATGCTTGCCACTTATCATTTCTTGTTTAAGGACAGAGGTACGTGGTTTAGTCGTTTGGTGATTAAATGACTAGTTGTATGCATGTGATTGTGTACGGTTGCATATGCATGAGATTGTGTGTGCGGTGTGTGGGAATTTCGAGACAAAATTCTTGTAAGGGGGAGAGAATGCAAAACCCGAGAAAAAAAATTAAATTTTCTGAAAAATGGTAAAAATAATAAAATTGCCATAACTATTCAGGGAAGCTTGAAAAATTCTCTAGATCTCGGATGATGAAACGGACTTCATTGTTGGATTCGTCTTGCAAAATCTAGTTACCTAGACGAATTTCGTCGAATTCCGAGACAGATGGAATTTCACGTTTTGCTAGGTGATGGATGTCGCGTGACTCCCAAGGACGAGATTGTTTACGGAAATCTTGAAAGTCGAGAAATGACTTGGGTTAAGTTCATGGGATATAATTTGAACTTGAACTGAGACGGAATAAATGGCTTCAGGCCAAAAATGGACCTGAACGATGGTGGACACGTGGCGTAATGTGGGCCACCCATCCAACTTAAGCTTAAGTTGGACAAAAGGGAAATGAGGGCAAAGAGAGCCCATTCCTTTTGGTTCATGCGTGAGAGAGAGGAGAAGAGGGGAAAATGAGAGCCAAAGCTTCCCTTAGAAGTCTCTGAGTTCACGGGTTGGTTGATCGGTCGAACAGAAGTTCATCGCATCGACCAGAGGTACCATTAGATTGCACAAAAGAGGATTTCGTAGAAGATCAGAGGAAGATTTGTCGAAGTTGGCAGTCGAGTTTAGAGGCTTCTATGGTACTTATCACGCACCTAGAAGTGAGGAGTTATTTCCCTACTGTAGCTTTCCTTTTTGGGCCAGGAAAAGAGGGTTTTTAGGTTAAGGGCACGGTTTGGCAGAGAAAAACTGCATTTTTTGGGTTTCGCACAATGTTTCCTCGTCTAGGCGAACCTCAGCTCACCTAGGCGGAGGTGAAACTCTTCACATGGAAGATTGCTGCTACGCGCATAGGTAGGGATGGTCCGCCTAGGCATAAGGGTCTACCTAGGCGAACTCGGGGACAAATGAGGAGGACATTCTCGTTCGCCTAGGTGGAGCATTGCTCGCTAAAACGAGCCTTCCTCCACCTAAGAGCATACTGCGATGGTTCAAGGCACGTGTTGTGGCCTGTTTCGAGATTCGATTTAGTGGCTGGGTTGTGATTATCGTGGCTTGCTTCGGGGGCCATTGTGTGACATGTTTGGATGTCAATGTGTGTGTTCTAACATGTTGATATGTGATGAATTGTTGTGTGCAATGGCCATTACATGGCTTGCTTGTTTGTGTGTCATTGCTTGATCATAGAATGACATGTTGAATGTGAATGTTAATATATTCTTGTATGATATATTGACATGAGTGAAATGATGTATGGAAATTGTATGCATATAGATATAATTGTCCATGATGCATTGGCCCGATGTCATAGGTAAATTGTCCATGTAGCACTCATTTTGCATGTGACATGGTATAACGTAATGGCATGGTGCGTGCGTATCGTGAGAACATCGCCGACATGGGTGTGGTCTGATGAGATAGACATTGTGTTTGGTGTTTGATGGTGTGTCGTGGGTACACGGTTATTAATCAACACTGCGCTTGGTGTTTTATTTGGGTGGGCTCGGTTATGGGACAACGTCCAAATGAGTCGCACGATTAATTGAAATGGTAGAGGATAATTTGCACTATGCATCAACAAGTTAGGATAGATCCCCCTGGTGAGAGACCCAGTCAATTGTGGTCGATTGTGCCCGCAATTACTAACGTTGAAGGTTGTAAAGTGTGCCAGGTTTGTGGGCCCGCGGTCTGGCATCAAAAATCAGCTCTCCCCTGAAAAAGTGCATGATTGTGAATATAAAATGAAATGATCTAGAAATGATCGTTGGATGTCGTGGGAAAATGGCGGTTGTTCGCACATAGGCAGGCATTGTGTGAAGTCGCGTCGAGGACTCGGGCGTGGTACATGGTGAGTTGCGTCTCATGCATGGCATGGCATATAGTATTCAAATAGAATTGCATCATTTTGTTGGAGATGTGTTTTTATGATGCGTAGAAAAAGGGCGTTGCGTGTGCCTTGGAGTGGGGAGTAGCCTGTGGGGCATTCTGTGGGCATTTGCTCACCCCATCGTGGGACCCCCTTTTCAAATGCGGGAGTATCTTAGGAACCGGCCCAGTCGTAATTTTGAAGAAGGCCAACATATGGCCTTGAGATTACTTTTGTATAAAGTATGTGTGTAAAAGAGTTGTAATTAAATTATTTTAGGACTATTGTTTTTAAATAGTCCGGTATGTAATTATAGTAAGAGGGCCGAGATTGGACTCTTATGGACTATAATTAATTGCCTTGTTTTCATATTTTAGATTTAAATATGAATGAATGAATCCCGATAAAAAGGGACATGTTGAGGTGGTGCCGAGTAACTTGGTGTCCACGAGTAAATGGTATCGGTCCGGTACCAAGACTTAGGTGTGCGATGACTTACGGTAGAACTTCTGCAAGTTGAAGGTTAGTCAACGAGACCCTCGGAGATGGGGCGTCACAAAACTTGTCATATTTGTTTATTATTATTCTCTACGAAGTTATCATCAAATCTTTACATCTTTTGTTTTTTCTTCTAAAATAATTGGAATATCTTGATTTTTTTTAACAATATTAATCATTATCTAGACTTTAAATTTTCTAGGCCTATTTGATGAAGACTTTTAGACCTCATTTCTTTTAATATTAAATGATATTAACCATAACAATATGTCCATTTTGGCTTTTTACTAAATGTTCATTTTTGTCTTTTAAATTCCTCCAACCAAAAATCATGACAATATTCAATTTTGATTTTTCAACTTACTTGTCACATACCTACAATTCATTCCTACAATTCTCACTTTTTTACAATTCTCACTTTTTTTTTTATTGATTCAAAATCTCAAAGTATGTGGTCCCATAATATATTTTTTTATTTTTTATTTTTTATTTTTTCTATACTCCCATAGTACGGTGGTCTCCTACTTTTTTCGAATTTCAAGCATATGGTAGTCCTCTGGACCTTTATTTCTTTTTCTTTTCTTTTTAGTTACCGAAAACGATTCGATTTTACCGTAACTAGTATTTTATTTTATTTTAAAAAGAAATAGAGTGAAATCTAATTCTCATTTCTTTAGAATTGATATAAAATTAAAGAAAATTAAATAATTCATACCAAAGAATTCTAGGAAAATAAATAAGGAAAATATTTTACCTTTTCGAATTATAACATTAGCCGTTTGATATCCCCAGGTTTTTCGAATTCTCTGAACAGAAAACTCGGCAGGGAAGAACGAAAATAAAATAAAAAATTTTCAATTCACTATAATAAGATATAGGAAAACTCTTACATTTTGAAAGCTTTTTCTTCAAACCCTAACTTATGAAGTTCTACGATCAGAAGAGACTACGTAGAGAGAAACGGAGGATCCAATGAATAATAAAATATTTTTATGATTTTTTTTCTATTTATACATAGGATTTCATATGAGAATTACCTTTATGCTCTTTTTGAAATTTAAAAGAATAATTTTTTTCTACCCCTTTGAAAATTACGAGTGCTATTACAGACTTTGAAAGAATTTTAATTTTACGAAAAATGGAAAAATAGTAAAATTCTTTGAAATAGTTCGGGAAGCTTGGGGGAATTTTCTAGATCTCAGATGATGAAATAGACTTCACCGTTGGATTCGTCTCGCAAAATCTAGTTACCCAAAAAATTTTTGTTAAATTCCGAGATAATCAGATTTTTATCATAGATTTTGAGATATGGACGTCTGTGTTCAAGGAACGAAGTCTTGGGATTAGAAAATAATTCGAGTAAAGTTCATTTATACATAATAAAATATTTTTATGATTTTTTTCTATTTATACATAGGGTTTCATATGAGAATTACCTTTATGCCCTTTTTGAATTTTTAAAAGAATAATTTTTTTCTACCCCTTTGAAAATTACGGGGTGCTATATTGTAAAACCTGAGAAAATTTTAATTTTTCTGAAAAATGGAAAAAATAGTAAAATTGCAGAAATGGTTCAGGGAAGCTTGGAAAATTTTCTAGATCTCAGATGATGAAATAGACTTCACCGTTGGATTCGTCTCGCAAAATCTAGTTACCCAAAAAAAATTTGTTAAATTCCGAGATAATCAGATTTTTGTCACGATTTTTGGGGTAACGGACGTCTAGTAACTCCCAGGAACGAGAATCTTGGGAGTTAGAAAATAATTCGAGTAAAGTTCATTTAAAATAAATTGAAACTTTGAGGCAAGGGAAGAAATAAATTATTTAAGGCGAAACGGACTGAGAATGAGGTAATGGACACATGGCGCGATGTGGACCGTATCCTCAACTTAAATTAAGTTAGGCAAATAAAAATGAAAAAAAAAAAATAGAGTTTGGGGTGAAAATGAAGCGGATTTTTGTAGGAAGAAGAAAACCCATAGAGTGAGAGAGAGAGAGAAAAGAAAAATCAAAACTTCTCTCTTCGATCCATGTAGATTCTAGTCGATCCCGAAATTTGTTAGGCGAGAACAGGAATTTTATCTACTTTCGGCGAGAAATTCGTGTGGGTCTGCAGAAAGTAAGGGATTTCAGGAGTTCGGAAATCAAAAAGTTTCGTGTTTAGGAAGTGTCCACGAGGACTTCCTGCGATTTATCATTTCCCGAAGAGGTAGGGTTCTTCCTACTTTGGTTTTATTTTCCATTATAGGGGCTATTTAGTTTTGAGTTTTAATGCCTAAAGAAAGTTGTTTGGCCGTTTTCCTAAGAGGTTGTTTGGCAAAATAATGAGTTATAGAATAGTACATATTTTGTATATATGATGTCCAGTTTTTGGGCTGATTTCGTTTAGAAAATGGAGAATTTGGACTAGTATCCTTCAAAAATTGTAGTGGCCTGTTGAGAACTTGATGTTAGGCTTTTAAATCACTCCAAATTTGACATCTATAGCCCAGTTATGGTTCGTTTTCAAGAGCCATAGGTTGCGACTTGGCCGAATATCTGTCCAGATTTTAGGACAGTTTTGGTTGGGAAAAAGTGAGAATTTGGACTAGTATCCTCCAAAGAAATTGTAGCTCTATCTGAGAAATTGATGTTAGGCTTTTGAATCACCCAAATCGGACCTTTATAACTCAAGTTATGGTCCGTTTTTCTGGACTACACAACTTAGGTTGTTTAATGGTTTGTGTCCAAATTTTTGGACTGTTAGGGGACTAGTTTCTGAACTAAGGTTGAAACTATTATGCAGGCTATGATGGCTTGTTGTGTGGAATTTTTTGTGGGTATCTTTATGCCACAACTGGTCTTGAGGATCAAGTGTCATTGTTTGACTAAGAGTGACGTGTTTGGGTGTCAATGTATGTGCTCTAACATGTTGACATGAGATGAGTTTATATGTGCAAATGACCATGACATGGCTCGATTGTGAGTGTGCCACTACTTGATAATGTAGTGATCTGTTATGTGCAATGGCCATTACATGGCTTGCTTGTGTGTTCATTGCTTGATCATAGAATGACATGTTGAATTTGAATGTTGATATATGTTTTCATGATAGGTTGACATGAATGAAATGATTTATGGAAGTCATATGCAGGTGATGTGATTGTCCATGACACCGGTAAGTGGTGTGGATTGTATTATCCATGTAGCATTCATTATGCATATGACATGAGATACATGCAATAGCATTGCATTGCATCTATGCATGAGACATCGCATGACATGGGTGTGAGTGCATGGTAGAGATCGACACTATGTTTGGTGTTCAATGGTGGGCTCAGTAAAATGGGACAATGTCCAAAATGAGTGTCATGGTTTCATAAAAGAAAAGTAGAAAAATAAGTGTGGTTGTTGGGTATAGCAGGGGATAGATACCCTCGGGTGAAAGACCCAATATTCTTGGTTGAACGTATGTGTCAGGTGATGAAGGATTGCGAAGTGTCGGAAGGCATGCGAGGAAGCACAACGGTGAGACCAGAAATTCGTTACCACAAAACACCGGGACTTGGTAAAAGCAATTGAATATCGGAGTTTGTGTCACGATAAAGTTTTTGATTTATATAACAAAAAGCTTTTGTTTTTAAGGTCTTAATGGAACATAAATGATGGATTTCACTTGACATAGCCATGGCGGGGTCGATTGAGGACTCGGGACATGGGACGGGGTGGTCAGAACTCTCATCCATGGCATGTAGACATTTGGTAGGATTGGTGTGTTTTTTACTTAGTGTGTGAAGTGACATTGCATGTGCACTTAGATGAGGGTAGCCCTTGGAATTATTCTGCGGGCATTGTGCCAGTCGTGGGACCATATTTCAGGTGCAAGTGGTACACCGAAGAACATCGCTCCTTCGAGGCCGTGATTTTGAAGGAAGCCAAGATGTGGCTTTGATAAATATTTTTGTAAACTATATTAGAACAAGCTAGTTTTAATATATGTTCTATATAAGAGTGTTGTAATAAACTCTTATGAACTATTGTGATATAGTTGTATATTGTTGATATGGGCAGATAGATCTTGTGTGGTCATTACTACTTCTATTTAGACCCTGAATGGGTCATTGATATATTGTTATATAAATTGTATATTAGGTAGAGCTCCTCAAACAAAGGAGACTCTGTCTGATTTTTGTGAAAATATGGATCTCGATAAATGGGACACAATAATGTGATATCAATTGCAGGAAATTCAGTTTTGGGTTGTGAGTTGGTTAATGGTTTAGGGTTTTTGGGGGCATCACATATCCTCCCTTCATATAAAGTTGATCATCTAAACTTATAGTATAAGTGAGTATTAACTAGTTTTTTAATATCATTTTCTTATCAAATTTTCTAACTCACAAATATCTCTCAAATATTATGGTTGTCTCAATAGAGCTTGACTAACTTAACAATAGCAATCAATATTATTTTCTTTTTTCTATCACATCTCTATTTGAACAAATACTTTTTATAAGTTTAGTCTCCAAAAATTAATAAGAATAGCTCCTATTTCATAGCATAAAAGAGATCAAGAACTTATTTACTCAAGGCTAAAACATAAAAGTCATTATGAACTTAGATGAACTTCAAATTAAGACCACTTAATACACCAAGACATATATTTTTCTGATATTTCAAATGGTCTTATAAACAAAAATTTTGGTTTTTTTTTTCTCCAAATCTCATTATAACTCAAGAAGCAAACTTTAAGATAACATAAATTCAAATACGAAATATTGGCAGAGATTATCAGCCTGCTCTTATGTGTACCATGATTTTCTTCCAAATTCTTTTCAATCAGGGTTATCCTTTCAGTAGTCAATTGCACAAGTTCACGTGTTAATTTTTTTTTTTTTTTTTTATCCAATATGATCATAACACATAGGGGATCATAAACTTCTACAACAAACCTCTTTTAAAGTATCATCTCATTGCTAGCTTAACACTATTTTACAAGAAAGTTTAACCAAAGGTAAGAACTCATTATGATTACTTTTCAAGTACAAAACAATATATTTCAACAAATATTTCCAACTTACGATTCCTTTCCCCAATTAGTCCTTAGCCTAAGTATAACGGCTACTATCAAAACTCAACTTAGTACTTAGATTTTTTTTTCTAGGCGAAGTCAAAATCTATAAGAAAAACAAGAATTCTTATTACATACCATAAAATCGAACATCTCATACATTGTCAAAATCTCCTTAATACCGAGAAGCTAGTTTGATAGAAAATTATTAGACTTTATCCATAAACAAAGCATCACCATGAAACATTATTATCAACTAAGGTTCTTGGTAACCCTATCACAAAGTCTATAGTAATAAGTTTTTCACACTCATTTAGATATACAAAGTAGTTGCAAAACTCCATCGGTTATTTAATGTAAACTTCCATATACAAACACACTAAACCCAAAGTCATAGATCATGTAATATCCTACTCTATTTGACCTCCAATATTCTGCTTTAAATCTCTATACTATTAAATCTTTTAAGGTGGATCATAAGCCTAAAGCAATAAACTTCCTTCAAAATTTGTCTCTTTACTCTTTAGGTCTCCATTTAAAAAAAAAAAAACATCAAGTCCATTCCAAATCAAGATCTCATTATCTAATTAAACAAGTCAATCTTATAATCTTTCTCACATATTCCATGAATTCAACTAATTGTGAATCATTATTTAGAAGGTCTTAATCCTCCCAACAAGTTTGGTTGCATTATGATGCTCAACATAAGAACTCTAAAATCCAAAGGTATGACATAAACTTGCAAACAACTCAAATCATATAATAATCATTTGTAACAACTCTAAGAAATTCCAATGAATCAATTAATTTCCCACTTAAGGCATAAACCACAAGATTCTTATTACTTTATTAGTACTGGATAATATCGTCATAATCCTTAAGTAATTGTATCAATATCTTCTAGTTCCTGTTTAAAATCTTTTTAAGAAAACAAAGACTTCAAATTTTCATAATCTATTAACATCTCATAAATTTCACCGGAAGGCTCTAAATCTTAAATGTAAAAATCTCTTTACTTAACTTCAAATCATAATGAAATAGTTTCCATCTTAAGATTTCAAAAGTCTAAAAGTATAGATCACGATTTTCCTATGTTACATAAGAACAAAACCTAAATTCTAATGGAAAACTTCATTGTGGAAAACAAATACTTTTAAACCTAATGAAATAATCAAAATACTAGTATTAATTTGCTTTTCCACTCTAGAAAGCTGCTCATAGTCATTAAACTAGTCATACTTAACTCCCTTTTATGTTACCCTAAAAGATAGGATGATCTTAGAGATTCAGAAATCGATAAATTGTTAGTAATTAAGTAAATCCCCGAGGAATTTCAAACGATAACGATATTAGATCCTTTCAAATTTCAAATTGTTTTCATCACTCATGACATTGGCCAAAAGTCTTAATAATCTTTCTAAATAAAGAATCACTTTGCAAAGCTAAACTTATACGACATAATTTATCTACATGGTTTTCCCTCCAACCAAAACTCAGGTTAACTAAGAATATGGAAAGTCGTCATTTTTCAAAAACAGTTAACAAATATATAGCTAGAAGCTAATTAATTAATCCTCAAAATTACATCAAATCCTAAAAGTCAAGGAGAACTAAGTCAACTCACATATTCTTATTACTAATCGTCATATGACGACTTCAAACCATCATATTGTCCATAATAACATGCTCCATAGAAGTGGCAAAATCAAACCAGAATTCATATTGGTAGAGGTATATCCACTAAACCAACAAACCATACAAAGGCAAAAGAGAGTATTGAACTTTGACTTACACTTGTAAAGAATGCTAAGAATACACAAACAAAGATGTACTATCAACTAACACGTCATTCATCTATTCCCATAGACAAACTTAAATAAGTTCTCATCAAGATCATAAACTTATAACTCTGATACCACTTTGTCACGCCTTGAAACCTACAATAGGGGCATGACTGTCAACTCACACCTCAAGCCCGAAGACTAGAAGTGTGAAACGACATAAACCTTCATTTCTTGTAACTAGATTGAGTCTAATTACCAAACGCATGTTCAGAGTAATGAACAACTTTCTATATCACCAATTCTCATATCTAAAATTCCATAATAACAATAATTCTCTAACTCTCAACATTCATGTATGAATTAACATAAATGACCCAAGACAAATATTTATATCCTTCTAACAAACTCTGAAAATAAATAATCTAAATGAACATATAGACTCATCAACTAAACAAGGTCCATAACGGATTCCAAAATCAAATTTCTATTAAGGATATGATTCCTAACCTAACAAATCTCTCATTACCGAATTAAATGTACCTGAAAAGATGTCAACAAATGGGAGTGGGCTTAAAGTTCAATAAGAAATACAAATACATTTTCATGGATCAAAATATTTTCAATCATATAACAAATAGGAGATATTTTTCATCAAAACTTTCGATTAAAAAATAAGCTGGAACATTCAAATTTTCCTTCAAAACATTCTCAAATCAGTTTCATATCAAATGTGATCGAAACAATTTCATATCAAATTTCGATTCAAACACTTTCATATCAAAGTCCAAAATCAAATATATTTTTCTCTGGTCATCGAATATCAAATGGTGTCCAACCCTGCGAGACATTCAAATGGGTGGCTAGCCACAAATTATTCATTTTAAGGTGGACGAAACCAAACACTACTAGTACTAGTAACCTTTAACCGAAACCTCTAAAGGCTAGGGTTCAAATTAATTACATTTGTCACCAAGGAATGTAAAGGTCAAATATTATTCCCATTAACGAGGGTCGAATAATGTCAACTATTATTCGTCTTGAAATAGCTAATCAAAAGAATCATGAATGAATATTTCACCCCTAGCATAATAAGAGGGAGCTATTATCATTAATTACTCATATAAAATTATAGGTCTGAGAATCCTAACAATGTCATAATGTCAATTTTATTAATCATAATAATATTTTAAATACTCTAACTATTAATAATTTAATTAATGAGTTTCAAAACTTTTATAAAAGTCAAATTACTTCCAAGTATGATTTCAAATATTTATTTATTTTATATTTTTAATTAATTCACCTACTCTACTAAAAATAATTATTATAGTATATTTTATATCATATTATCCCTTAATATTTATCTTGATCACAATATTATATAAATAAATTCTCAAATTATAGAAAATATTTACTTGCCAAAAATATATCCTTAATTATTTATCAAATACTTATAAAACTTTATCTTCCAAACTTCTCATCTTTGTTTATTATTATTCTCTACGAAAGCTATCATCAAATCTTTACATCTTTTGTTTTTACTTCTAAAATAATTGGAATATCTAGAATTTTTTTTTACAATATCAATCATTACCTAGACTTTAAGTTTTCTAGACCTATTTGATGAAGACTTTTAGACCTCATTTCTTTTAATATTAAGTGATATTAACCATAACAATATGTCAATTTTGACTTTTTACTAAATGTCAATTTTTGTCTTTTAAATTCCTCAAACCAAAAATCATGACAAAATTCAATTTTTATTTTTCAACTTATCACATACTTACTATTCATTCTTAAATTTTTTTTTTTTTTTTTTTGTATTGATTCACAATCTCAAAGTATGTGATCCCATAATATATTTCTTTATTTTATTTTCTTAACCTTTTATTTTTATCTCACATGATACGGTGGTCACACTCTTAGTTTTTTATGGCTAGGCGTATGGTGGTCGCATACACTTTATTTATTACTAACTTTTTTTATTACCGTTAAGCTTGATTCGATCTGATACCACAAACTAATATTTTATTTATTTTTAAAGAAAGAAATTGATAAATCCAGGTTACTTCTTGAGGTTGATATAAAATTAAAGAATATATACCAAAGAATTATAGGAAAATAAATAAGAAAAAAATTTTACATTTCGAATTACTTCTTCAATCTTAGATTTGACATAAAGAATTATAGGAAAATAAATAAGGAAAAAATCTTACATTTTGAATTACTTCTTCAATCTTAGATTTGACATCCTAGGTTTTTCGAAATTCTATGAACAAGAAAATCACTCCTTAGGGAATTGATGGGGGTAGAAAACAATATGTGCACAGGCTCAGAGCGCAAGCCCAAAGTGTAAGCCCAAACATCCGCCTTATGAAGGGAGTTAAGGCACAGACCCAATAAAGAAGTTCGGCCCACAGTGAGATCCTACCCATGCCAAAGTTCACGGGACCAAGCCTAGAATTGAAACTACCATGCGGGTAATCCAAGTGATAGGCGGCCCCGAACTCGTGTGAAGGAAGATCACCAGGAGTTCCGCGTCCACGCCCGCGGATTAGGACAGAAGGATCTTACATGATCATGACTCCTCCATTATCCCTTAACAGTCGGTCCATGATAAGGAAAAGGAAACTCCTCACTCAATGGGAGAGATATCGTATCATCATCTAACAAGGAAAGTAACCACTATTTCCCTTTATAAATAACGATCCATTCTACCACAAAAAGGTATCTGATAAGCTCGTAAAAGCAATTGATCCTTTCTTTCACTGAAGATAAAAATGAGTTAGGCATCGGAGGCGTAGGCCTCCCCAGGTCACCTTGTCTACTGTGCTTTCTTGCTAATAGCATCGCGCGGGATCGCGAGGTGTTGCGACTCAATCCGCTCACAGTCGTCTAGGTAGAAAAAAACACCATCGGTTGTGCAAATGCGTGAGCATTGTTCCTTTACAAATAAAATTCTCAGTGATTGATGGTATCGGCACGGAAACATGAAGCGAGAGTCACGCCCAGCCTTAGGACGCAAGACCGGTTGGGCAGCCTAGATAGCCAAACCACCCGAGGGCGCTCCCGAAACTGCGGGCTAATCTTGACGAGATGGAAGCCTCAGTCTCCTGACCAGCATTTGGCGAGAGACTGGAGAACTCGCGGGAGACGGTCGATGGCGCGAAACAGCGACACGGCGTTCCTCGAGGCGTTGTGAGGAGAAGGAGAAACTAGCGACGAAGCATGATCCTGAGCCCCTTGGAGGATGTGATGAGAGATGCACAGGTAGGAACAACGAGACGAATTGACCCATCCTTTATCGTGAGATAGAGGAGCGATCGTGGGAGCGACGTTTCAGAGACATCCAGCAGAGCTCGACCACGTGAAGAAGCTGCCAAAGGGCGAGCTCGAATCTCCATGGATGCTTTAGTGACAAATAGATCCCGTTCACGGTAGGGTCTTACCTTCCCTCTCATTGCGAAGTTCAAAATCTCGGATCGAACGTTCGTGGGAGCGAAAGACCCGAGTAAGCCACCGCAAATACTTCTGAGGAATCGGATGGAGGCTACGGTCTGAGACCCGTGAATCTGAGTCTTGCTATCACGCTAAGGCTCGGCGTTGAATTACCGGATTCAGCCAGACTCTATGCTCGTCGATCTCATCGATGCGAGCTATCCATCACGTTGTCTCCTTCATGAGCTTCGGGATGTATAGGAAGTTGGTATCAACTTTGCGACCATAAGCGAGCCGCGGGGAGAACCTAAGGTTCTACGTCCAAAGGTTTAACTCAAAGTCATTAAAGGTAGACATCCCAGATGAGAATTTTGCCATCACCGCTTTCATCACCGTGCTAGGCGTGCAATCAAAAGACCTGATGTTTTCCATCTCGAAAACTCGAAGCGAACATGGCAGGAGTGCTCGCGAAGCGAAATACATCAGCGGTGGGAAGCCGCCACATGCAGAAGTGGGAAAACTCTTTCGTCACCGAAGGAGAAGCGAGGCGAGAAAAGAGAAAAAGCCACACAGGGACGAGGAGGCGGGGGGATAGATCCGCGAAGGGACGAGGAGGAGCAGAGAAGCGGTCTCAGAGGCGAAGAACGGCGTCGAGGATCGCTTAGGCCCACCTCGGCCGGCTGCGGCGTGATATCCACTTTAATGATTCTCCCAGCCAGCGGCCTTGGTATCCACGGGTCTACGAGGAGTCTGAAACAAGAAAAGTTTTAAGGTGGCCATGCCAGTGAAGAGACGGACCAGCCAAAAAGACCTTCGACCAAATGTTGTGAATTCCATAGGGATCATGGATACTGCGTTGCATCCCGGCTAGGAAGTGGAATACCTGTCCAGGCGTGGGCGTCGTTGCCGCCGTGGCCTGAAAGGTCGGGACCGGGCCGCCCCCATCACCTCGTCGGCCCGGCTCTAACTTCGGCTACCGGCAACCTTTGGGGAATCAGGTCTCAGGATTTCGCAGAGAGTCGGCTCGGCAGAAGGTAAATCTACAAAGATCATATCGAGGAGACACTAGAAATACAAGTGCATTATCAAACTCCCTCAATTTGGGCGGTACCATAACCTTTAGGACTTTCAGGCATGGAAGAGTACCGACATCCCTATGACGATCCACTAGTAATAAAGGTCGTCATAGCCAGCAAAAGCGTTACACGGGGTCGCTGGTTGACGGGCTTAGTAGACATCATCTTATACGCGCCCGATAAAATGGGCATCGGAGGAGAAGCTAGGGTAATTCGGCGCTGCGAAGTTCTCGGGAGAAAGAGTGCTACCCACAGGGTGTCTGACTAGTGCTCACTTTGGGATATCCCGGAGTGCCGGGACGCGGCGATTGGTAAGGTTCCTGCATGGTAGATGCCCCATCCGCTTATAACATCTTTTGTGTGACCCTCCTTAATGCCATAAAGTGCGTCCACTTACCCTTTATCATATGGTTATCAAATTCCCTATTGCAAATGGGGTAGGAATGGTTCGAGGAGATCAGTGTGTGGCCAAGGAGTGCTACTCGGCATCAATGAAACAAAAAGCGGTTGGCGGCATCTACATGGACGAGCTCGACATGAGAGATGAGGTAAGCATCCGACCTACACCCTCAGAAGAACTAGAACCAATACATCTTGACGACCAACCGGAACATCTCGTTTACATCGGATCCAAATTGGCCAAAGACATCAAGGACCTCCTTATCCACTTCTTAAAACATAATATAGAAATGTGCTTTGGAAACGGGAGGATATGGGAAATTAACCCATGATAATCTGTGGCGAACATCAGTCCCTCGTGAGCTCGTCGAACAAAAAAGAAGAAGTTTAAGCTGAGAAGGCGAAGGTGAACAATGAAGAAGTTAACAAACTCTTCTAAGCCAAAGCTATCTGAGAAGTAGAATACTCTAATTGGTTGGCTAATGTAGTCCTTGTCGAAAACGAAGCGACAAGTGGAGACTGCGGTGACTTCCTTGGAGTGTCAGCCAGGCATGTCGAATGGCTTTCCCCTACCTCGGATTGACCTTATAGTGGGCCTTGGTAGCCCTGAAGCTTCTCAGCTTCATGGACTCTTTCGGGAGGCTTGGTGCGGTCGGTCCCACCTCCGGGGTGGGAATTGGCGTGGAATCACCTTTTCAGTTCGGTTCAAGCCTCGATCTCGCGAGAAATTTGAGTGCGGAAAATTTGTCATAAGCCGGGCTTAATCTTGCCCACTCCATGGATTCTGATTAATTGGAGGTATGTAGTGATTCCTAGTTGGTGGTGAAATAGATAGAGGACTCCTACGAAGCCAGGGGTGAAAAAATGATCCTTTACTTCAAAAAGGTGTGAGAACTGTTTAAAAGGTTCATAGAGGTTGGTCGGCATGTCCCAGTGCAGAAATTGACCAGGCCCGATGCCTTGGCAAAGCTAGCAACAGCATCATGGGATGATCTAGATAGGCGGTGATCGATTGAGCCTCCCAGCTTCGTGTGAAAGGAAGGAAAAGTGCGTCTCCGTGATCAGTGTACGGCGGATTAGGAAAGAAGGATCTTCTGTGATCGTGAACTCTCGGAATTTATCCTTTACTTGGTCGATTATGATCAAGAAAATGGAAACTCCTCACCCGATGGGAAAAGATCTTAGTATCACCCGTCTATGAGAAGTAGCAAGCTATTTCCTTTATAAATCATGATACATTCTACCATAAAGGTATCTGATAAGCTTCATGTAGAAGGCGATTTAAGTCTTCTTTATTTGAAGATTAAATTGAGCTTGGCGTTGGAGGCGGTCGGCTGCTTCCCATTTGAGTCACCTTGTCTCTATTGCCATCGCATAGGATTGACGGATCAGCCCAATGACTCCAACCCACTCCAGTCCAATACCGGTAGAAAAAGCACCATCAGGAATAATGAAAATAATATTTTTTTTTTTTTCGATTCACTGTAATAAGATATAGGAAAAATCTTACCTCTTGACAAGTTTTCTTCAAACCCTAGTTTATGGAGTTCTAGGATTAGGAGAGACTACGCAGAGAGAAATAAAGGATTCAATGAATAATAAAATATTTATATTTTATTTTTCTATTTATACATAGGATTTTATAGGAGAATTACCCTTATGTCATTTTTTAATATTTAAAAGATTTTTCTTTCTACCCCTTTGAAAGTTACTGGGTGCTACACATTATGTGAATAAATTATATGTTGTTAAATTTATCAAGAATTAAATACGACGGTGATAGCTAATAAGACCTAGCTCATATGGTTAAGGGTTTAGGAAGGCATAGGAAGGGTCAACGGTTCGAGTCCTAATGAGAACAAATTTATGAGAAACAAATACTATAATATAATTCAAAATGAATATATATCTAAGAATATAGTCAATTATAAATTAGTCATTAGTTGGTTAAGGACATAAAAAAATAAAAAAGAAACTTTACATTTTGAAAATATGAAAATCAAAGGAAAGATGATCAACCATTAAAAAACATTTACTAGAATATAAAAGAAAAATTATGAAAAATTTCCATGGTCGTAAATGTTTTTGATGTACTATAAATAATTAAGTAAAAAATAATTTTATAAAATTTAAAATAAAATAAATAAAAACATTTTTTCTATAATATATTTAATATTTATATTCATCCTTCTTTATTCAATATTCGCCTCATATAAAAGGATTTTTTTTCTTCTTCTTTTGGTAAGGGTTGAAAAATCAACATATCTGACCAAAGAGTACTGATCTGACCAAAAAAATTCAGTCTAATCCAAAATTAAATGCTAGAATTCAGAATTTCCTAGAATAGCACACTCAGATTATGAAGCAGTAGAGTGAAATCCGACCCTTCTGTTTGGTTACCAAGAAAGCGATGCAAAATAAAAGAACACCACATTTTGATTACAAAAAGTACAAATAATAAAATAAAAATTCAGGTCAACTAACAAAGAATTAGGTAAGGAGGGGCTGGAGGGCACAATTTTCGGGATTATGGAGGTAAACGTTTTTACTACTTTTATTTTTCTTATAATTTTCTCGGTATTCAAACGATTCCATGTAAACCGCTCGATTGAATTGGGAAAATAGATTGAAACAATAAGTTACCTTGATTCAGACGCAGCAGCGCTAGAAGGAAGATGGATTGAATGAATGCCTTTGTCTAAACCCCAAAACATCGTATAAACCCCCAAGGCTTCAGTCGAAAATCTTTATAGAACATAAAAAACATTAAGTACTGTTTGGTTATTGTTTTTAAAAACTGCATTTCACAATTGTTTTTAAAAACATAAAGAATATTATTTTGATGTTCTCTACAAATTATTCTTATTCTTTAAATTTATTATTTTTTGTATTTTTATTGTTTTTCAGAATAACAAAAGCTGAGACCAAACATATTCTCTATATTTACTCACCTCCCATATTTTTTAGAATAAAACGGTTTAAAATAAAGCAAAGCAGCTCTAAATTTAGAGAACAACAACGGTTTCGGTTTCGGTTTAGGTTTTTAGATAACATGATTAGTATTTCTGTGTTTCGATACTTTGTTTTAAGAATAGTTTGAGATAAAAACAAACTGCCTAAAACTCTAATGACTTATTTGGTTTATGTTTTTGAAAACTATTATATAGAATAGTTTTTGAAAACACAAAAAACTCAATTTTGGTGTTCTTGAAACCTATTATTTAAAAAAAAAATGTTTGACCATTTTTAAGTGTAAAAACTGAGTTGTTGGTTGACTTTGAGCCTAAATTAAAGTGAGATTCAATTGTTATTTTGAACAATATTTCGTGGGTTCATATTCTACTCCGTGAGGAGAATAATGTAGTATATTCATTTGTTCAAATCGAGTAAGAAATGAATGAGAAAATGGAAACCACGGTGACCCTCTTGAAATGTGGAAATAAAGGAAGTGTAATGTAGGTAGAGTGTATGGCCGTGCGTGAGCTTTGAAAATTCAGGCCAGGCTTTGTTAATTTATGAAGCGAGCTCAAGCCGGAGTCGAGCTTTGCATGAGCTTATTCAGTTTCGAGCTTGGCTTGACTTAAAAAAAGGCAGGCAGGCCGTTGGCTCGTTTTATATGAACGAGCTCGGAAGCAACCTCGAGCTCAAGCGCGTCAGGCTTATCTGAGTTTGTATTATGTCGATCATATTTCAGTCATTATCTTTTTAACTTTTTGTAATCGATCGATAAATCGTCGATTAAGAAAATAATTTTACATGGGTTTGTTTTACCTTAGTTGATTTAGCAATTGATGCTAAAGGCTGTTAAAGCCACCTCCTTGACATTTGTTTCCGCTACGGATTCTGCTTGAAATTCATTGTTGAAGCCGACACAGGCGAAATTATGAAATAGAATTAAAACAAGTAGAAATTGCGAGTGAAGAAATAGATACTGAAATCATTGGACAGAAACATGATTGGTTTTAATCAATTATCTAAATAAAGAAATAATATGTCAACGAATCTATGAAACAAACACATTAGTAACAACAAACTATTTGGCAATATCTTTGCTTGCACATGGTTAAGTTGTACCGCCTCTTGACTAAAGTTGCGCATGATTAATTTTCAGCTGTGGCTTCCACCCTTTATATTTGGAGATCAGAATGCCACCATGTCGGTAGGTCGGCGAAATTTTAGTACCGAAGCCGTTTGATGGTGGCACTCCGGCATTACAGATGCAATTACCGGCGGAGTCGGATCTTGAAGCTCTTGTTTCCTCTATGAAACCCCACCTTCGATCTGCACTTGATGCCTTTACCCATACCAGTCTGTTGGGTTAGTCAATACCAGTATCCAAAGGGGCCCCAATACCCTCAGATTTGAGATTGGATCCTAGTTCATCAGGCTGAATTGATCGTATCAGTGGGTCCGTGCATTTGCCCTCAATGCTACTTTCAGATGAAGCCGACCATGCAGCTCATGGCCACAGAGCCTCATGGTTTCCCGGGAGTGATACCCTCATATTTGTGTCAGTTCTTGTACACGAGGATCGTCGATCTCGTACGATGGGTCGTACCTTTATCCATGTCGCTACGACGTGCGCTACTTGGCACCTTCTTCACGCTATCCCGCAATTTGGAACATGCGTCGCCGGAAACACCTTGGCGCTATCGTAGGTACCATTTAAACTCACAAGCGAGATGCGGAGATCTGTCTGATCCCCAGTGACGGCGGTGAGTTCGCTCGACCTCCGGCGTCTTCGTCATGGCCTTACTCCATAACGGCCGTGAGGATTGCAGCATTTGCCATCATATCATTGGATCTAGGCGAGGATCCATTACGCCGATATCGGGACACATGACACAGAGCATTTCCTCGGCGGCGCCCCAGTCGGGACTCGCAGGTGAAGAGATCTTCTTGGGCCGGAGGCGAGTAGGCGGAAGCCTCGTTCGACGACGGATGGGTCTCGGCTGCCGGCGGGCACGTGGGCAGATTTGTCGGCTGAGTGGGCTCGAGCTCGGCTGGTTCCCCAGGCTCACGGCGAGGCCAATGGGCCTTCCCGGCGGGCCGGGTTTGTCGAGCTGGGGTGGGGCTCGGCTCGACTCGTTTAGCTCCACGGTTTGGGCCGGCCAGGGCTTTTTTCGTTTGAGCACAGTGGCTTAACCGTTACCGACCTACGGCCTTCTTCACGCTATCCACCTTTGGAGACATCGTCGTGAAACACCTTGGCTATCGTGGGTACCATTTAAATAGAGGCATATGTAAGGATCTATCACAGTCCCAGTGTGAGCGTGGGTTGCTCGAGCTCATTGTGCCGTCGTCGGCGCGCCATACTTGGCCGTGAGGATTCAACGTATTTGCCATCCATGTCGACTGGATCTAGAGCTTAAGTCCATTACATACGATATCAGAGACATGACTGGGCATTTCACTCGTGCTGATCGGGATCATACTGGTGAAAACCGGATCTCGGAGGCCGTGGCGGAAAGCCTCGTTCGACGGATGGGTCGGCTGACCCGACGGGCTTTTTAGTCGGGCCAGCCAGAGGGCCCGGAATTGGCGAAGTTTATCAAGCAAGTGAGAACAGTACCGTTCGTTTAGCTCGTAGTGAGCTGGCCAGGGCACATTTGAGCGTAGGGCGAATGAAGCGGCTCGTTACCGACCTAAATGTAGGATGTGACACAGTCACATTGGTTAAGGAAGAGATTTAACACCGGACATATAGGTTAAGTTTTTTCTCTGGGTTGAGCCGAGGGTACTCTGAGTTTTATGAGCCAAATGACACTTATATGCCTGCGGTTCCCCGACCACACACCGCATTGCAGCCTTGCACGACCCGACTTCGATTATTTGCAGGGCATTTCAGTGTGGGTGTGATTTAATAAGTCCTATCTTTTTGGAGAAAATTGAATTAATTAATGGCGTGAATTTCTTAAGGCGATCGAAATTAATTAATTTAAATTTGGTGTGTACATTCAAAAAAGGTGTCACATAGGCTATTTGGTTTGGTTGTATCATGGATGGTGATTGTTAGGAAAGTCACCAAGAGGTTATAAATACTCGGATTCATTGTCATTCTTTCCTATGAATTCAGTCATTTAATGTGATCACCTTTAAGCGAGCTTTAGTGCATTGATTTTTCGGCATTTAAGGCAATGCATTTGGAGAGTACACAACATAGTTTGGTTCACTGGATCAATAGATTAGAGTGTTACTTCTATCTGTGTGAAGATCATTGTATCTTGGGAGGCAAACGCTCGGTATTCCATAAGCACCAAGAGTGGGAGCAAAATCTGTCTTAAGGACATAGTGTCAGACACTAGCCTTGATCTACCTAAAGTTCTATCACAGTTCCTGTTCTGCAATCGGGTTAATATCTAGTTTACATATATAAAAAATTGTTACGTGTAACACTTTCATGTCACACTTCTCATGTAACAATTTTATGTTACACTTTATCTTTCTACATGTAACATACCATGCTCGCCTTTCACATTTACTTATTCTTGTTTAGTTTGTTGCATGTTTCAAAGCGAAATTTGACAAGTAATTTCTTATATTGAATACTTGGCTTGATCAGCAAAAACTCACAAAAACTATTAGCATTATCCGGTGTATTTTCGGCTTTTCAACAAAGAAAAACACACAGACAAATATGTTCTATGTATTTTTCTAGTTCTCCTTATTTTTCAAAACAAATAACATTTTCAAAAACTTTAAACTAACAAGCCTTAGGGTCTATTTGGTTAAAGTTTTTTTTGAAATGTTTTTTCAAAAAACCAACGAAACAAGGAAATCCCCACTGCACTTGGCCTTAGAGATTGCAATTTGGATTTAAAGTTTTTGGAAATTGTTTTTTTTTTCAAAAAAAACCAAGGAAAAGAAGGAAAGCACCTATAACAGGTTTAGTTTCCTTTTTTTTTTGAAAAACATGAAGAAGACACAAGAACTTAATTCAAAGAACAAATTTAGTTTTTAAAAAACACCAAAATGGGGTATCAAGAACTTTTCTCAATAACCATTTTAATAAAATAGGAGCCAAACAAATCTTAATTCAAAGAACGAGAATGGTTTTCAAATAACATCAAAATGCTGATCTCAAGGATTATTCTCAAAAACCATTTTAAAAAAAGGGGAACCAAGAGACCCTAAAGCTATGTTTGATTGGTGTTGGTCATATGATAAGAAAATACATATCATTTTTGGGATCAATGCCCAATGGAGTCTTTATCGGGTCTTTGAGTTCAAGGCTTATGAGATTAGTGGAGATATGAACACATTTATGGTTCTATTTGGTTGAGCTAATTGAAAGAGCTAATATGTGATTCACTCCAATAAACTCTTATGACGTGTAAACAACTCTTTATGAGTAAAATGGATAAATAACTTTTGATCGAAAAAAGTTACAAATCATAGCTTTTTTGATAGGTTCTTATTAAAATAACCAAATTTTATGGTTTTTATAAATTATATGAAATAATATGAATTTTTATGGTTATAAATTTATTTCATATTATATTCATAAAAAAATAATATGAAATTATAAAAATTTATGACTATAAATAATTTTTTATTTTTATGAAATAATATTATTTATGGTTCAATTTTTATAATTTTATATTATTTTTTATTTATGAAATAATATTGTAAATTTATTTATAAATTATAAATAATAAGAAATATATAAATTTTTGTATGGTTATAATTTTTAAAAATTTATTTATGGTTATATAAAATAATATGAAAACTTTATAAACATAAAAAAAAAAGGAAATAAATAATATTTTATGTTTATAAATAATATTTTTTTTATTCATGGTTATAACTATAAATTAAATTTGTTTATTTATGAAATTATAAATAATCATAAAATATGGAATTTATTTTATAAATTTATAAATAATATTACAAAAAATAACCAGAAAAATTTCATAAATTTATTTATTTATGGAATAATAAAATGTATGTCATATTTTTTAATTTATGGTTATAATTTTTTATAATTTCATATTATTTTTTTATTTTTTGTCTATTTTTCAATTTTTTTTTTAAATTTTCTGTCATGTTAACCTTTAATTCACTACTTCTAATCAACTACCAATTATAATTACAAGCTATCAGGTAAATCAAACATGCCTTATAATTATAAGAAAATATAAATAAATGAATATATATATATATATATATATATATATATATATATACTATTTTATGATAATAATAATAATATGATGTTATATATTTGTCTTTATATTTATCTTATTTTGTCTCGTTATCCTTAATATAATTTAAAAACTATTTTGAAAAAGGTACATAGTATTATAAGGCAAAGAATTTGATGTCGAAAAAACTATTTTTATAATATAATTATTGTTAATTTGAAAATAAAAATTGTTACAGGTAAAATAATTAGATGTCAAAAATAACACGAAGGCAAAGTAATGAAACGAAATCCAGGCATTAATCACTGGTTATAGTTAAAGTTGTATCAATTTTATTTTTCTTATTTATTAAATAAATTATTTATTTACTTTTGTTACTTTTATTAAGGGTGGGCAAAAAAAATCTAAAAAATCGAATCAATCGAAAAACAAACCGAAACTAAATCGAAAAATAGGTTAATCGAACCGAGCGGTTTGGTTTTAGTTTTTGTTTTACACAAATCTCAGTTTCGATTTACAATAAAAACCGTGGTTTCCAGTTAACCAACCGAATATATATATATATATATATATATATATATATATATATGCTATATATATATATATATATATACTATATATATATATATATATATATATATATGAGTTTCTTGCTGCTTGTGTGAGTTGTGGCTTTTTTTTATTTTTGTTCGTTGTTTTTACTTTTTTCCTTAAAACCAAACTTTTATGATTTTCCTTTAAATCAAAACATATAAATTGTGATTTCTTTGAATTTATTTATTTTTCTATTGAAGTTGTTAAAACATGTGATAGATTACAAAATGGTGATTAAATAATCTAATCTATATATTATTTATGAATCTTTTAATATAGTGTTGTAGTTGTAAATAAATAGATTGTATGCATTTTTTTTTATATTTTCTTATTGTATTTGTAATAATTATTATAATTTGAATATTGTTATAAATATTGTATAAATATTGGATTTTGAATGACCGTAATGATGCGATTACAATATACATTCATTTATGTAAAGAACTTTAGCGTACGCTGTGTGTATAATTTATGTAAGGCACCAGCGCCACCAGCCTCGCATAAATGAAGGCTGTCAGTATGAAATAGAAATGTTAAATTTCCTCTGAATTCTCTCTTTGTCTCTTACTTATCTCTCTACAAATTATTTTTTGAATTTACAACATGTTATCGTACAGCTCAGGCAGAGAAAAGACGAAAACTGAAAAGGTATATTTATAATTTTATTTTATTTTATTTATTTATTTATTTTGGATCAATCTTCCATAACTTTGAAGCTATGATGAAACAGCTGGCGTGGCAGTAATCTTCAAGATTAATACAGCATAGTGCGATAATAGGCCGTCTTGTGAAGCTATCGATATTATTCATTCGGCACGAAACTATTGAGCACGGAAACGAAGACAAAAAAAAAAAAAAAAAAACTAAGTCGACTGAAGTGAAACTTGGAGAAGAAAGTGTGCGATCTGAAATCTGAGCTTTGAAGCTTGAAGATAAAAATAAAAAATAAAAAAATAAAAATTTTATATATATATTCAAGCTTTGAAGCACGAGAATAAATAAAAAGATCTATATCGGCAGAAATTTGAAGCTTTAAATAATAATAATAATAATAATAATAATAATAATATTTGATATTTTATTTGAATATATATATATACATAATAATAGCATATTATTATTATTTTATAACTGAAGGATAGTTATATCTACGATCTCGTTTATCTTTGAATAAAATAATAATCAAATTTTTAGAAGATTCGAACCTTGGATCTAAAATTTTGATCTCAAAATCTTCGCTTGAGCTCAATTACTTTATTAATAAATTTTAACTTGTAATTCTCTTATATTCTTTTTACTTTATTAATATATTAATTATTTAGGAAGAAATGTCGGCATTGCCAAGCTTGAATTTCGCGCGCCGGCATTTCGGCGCCAAAAATTATTTATCTTGGATTACGGATCTTTGAAATCCACTTGGATCTTATGAATTTGGAAATCTTATCAAAGAAAATCTTATCCCGGCGGGATCACCCTTGAGCCTTAATTTTCATTCGTAATCATATTATTCTGGGTTTAGAAAAAGTAGATATCACTACGATTAAGGTCCAAATTGATCCTCTGGAATAATTTGAAGAAACGATATGACCATCAAGACGTAATACTTCCAAAAGCAGTTATGATTGAGCTTATTTAAGATTAAAATTTGATCGGTCATTGACTCTATTTCATTTATTTCAAAATTAGGCTCTCGATTCTGTTATGTGGAGAAAGATCAACGATGAGGACATCTTTCGAAAGCATCTCATTCATTTCCTAACATGCTCTGCGACAATATAGAAGCGTCGTTTACGAGATATTGAGTTAATTGCATGCCTCCTTGTAGGCGAGCAAAATAACAGCTGACCCATTAAAAATCATCAATCTCAAATCTGCGGGTGGGTATCGTTGCTGAGGCTTGATGCTACATCAATTTCTATTCATAAACATGAATGAGGGGCGTGGATATCATTATGACGTAGAGCGAGTGGTCGTGGCCGTAGTCGTGAGTGCGTAATTGAAACACCACTCTTGGAATCGAGGAAATTTTAATCGTCTGAAATAAGAAAAACAACTCTAACAACCGGAAGGTAAACCAAATTCAAGAGACATTAAATGGAAGACACGAGGGCCACATAGCAATGACATATGGCGAATGCTATAGATGTGGAATGAAAGGCCATTGGTCGAAGTACTTGTTAAAATGCACGGCCAAACATTTAGTTGATCTTTGCTCCAGGCCTCCATTAAAGGAAAGAACAAGCAAATTGAGACAAATTTTATTGATGGCAATGACATAATGAATTTTGTGACTCATCAGTCTCTCAAGAAAGAAGATGGCAACGAGTAAAATTCTTTGATGATGAGGTCTGATGCCTTTAACTAATTTTGATATTTACGTTTCTTTTGAGGATCAGTGAAAATCTAGACCATTTGATTAGTGGTGGCAATGTTTGCTATGATTAATGATAAGACTATTTATATTACTTTTCTTATATTATTTATCTATTTGAAACTTTGATTTTTATATCTACATTTTGTTTTTCTTTGAAGATATATGGATTTCTCTTCCAACAGTCAATTATATATATCATCTGCTTGGAGATGAATGTCTTGTTGGCGTGTACAGACCCACACGATCTTACGGAATAGAAATATTTTCAAACTTAGCATTAATTTCATCTAATGTCCAAAACTATCTCAGGTCTGTTGACCCCTGGTAAAGGCTCGGAAGAGCTACGATCGTCTTACTTTAATGGTACCAAGTTCAATTAATAATGCCCTTTATTCTAATAAATCTAATAGAAATTTACTTAGTTTGAGGATATTCGAAATGGATATCACATTGAAACTATGCATCAAATGATGGAAATAGTATTTACTCATTACTTCTATTATTTTGGGCAAAAACAAATCTTGGAACAAATGGCTTCTTTTATCATGTAGGTTATGTCAAACAACTATAAGACCTATTGAATCCCATGCTATAATAAACCGAGAAGTTCAATGACTCTAAAGCATTTATATTATGGCATGAGCCGGCTTGGACATCAAGGGATTCTCCATGATGCAGCGTATAGTTACAAGTGCAATATAGGCGTGAATTATGACAGACAAATTTTAACATCTCATGATTTTAATTGTCTTTGCTTGTTCTCCAAAACAAATGATTGTTAAATATGCTGCCCAAGTTGTGTCGACTCCCCTCTTTCTAGAAACGTATTCAAGGGGATATTTGGCCAGGCTATTCACCCGCTTGATGGACCCTTTCGGTTATTTATGGTCTTGGTGATCACGTCGCTCGATGGTCTCATATGCACTTCTTCTAAGAGATATCGCGTTTGCTAGATTACTAGCTCAAATAATTCGACTAAGGGCCAATTTCTGATCACCTATCAAGACAATTCGTGCGATAATCTTTGAAGTAATTCTCATCTCGAGCCTTAAACCCAATTGTGCATATCGATTGGAATGAATGTTCAATACCGATTGCTCGTATTCGTACCTCAGATGGTTATTTTGAATCCTTTGTCGCGTCTGTGATTAATTATAGACCTTTACTTTTTTAAGCAAAATTGCCTTTATCGGCATGGGGGCATGCTATTATTAAATGCGGCCGAGTTAGTCGCCTACGACCTCGGCAAATCGGGATTTATCACCATTCGACTTGTTTTAGGTTGCCAACCTAATATTTCACATCGTGTTTTTGGTTGTCTTGTTTATGTTCCTGTATCCCCACACATCGACCTAAACTAGGTCCTCAGCCGCCTTGGTATTTATGTTGGTTTTCAATCCTCATCTATTATCACCTATGTTGGGCTCTCACGGGTGAGGTTTTTCTTTCGGTTGCAGTTGTCATTTTAATGATGTTTTCCAGCCATTAGGGAGGAAAGCCAATTCCGAATAATAGAAAAAGCCCATGGAAGATCATCTTTATCTCATTTTGACCCTCCCACAAAGCAATCTGAACTAGAGGTTCAAAAGATAATTCATTTACAGATCTTGCAAATCGATTCACGCGATGCGTTTATTGATTGACAAAAGTTACAAAATCACATATGCAGTCTCCAGAATATCGGCCTGGTGAAATTCCAATGGAAAAATTGAAATATAGCATGGCTAATGAGCACAAGCGCGAATTAAAGCGTGGGGCGTATAAGAACAAGACAATTCTAGAAAAAGAAAAATATTAAATTTAATACTCTGAAGGACGCTCACGAAGAGCATCTGAATGAAAAAGGATTGACAAATATAAATAATGAACTAATAGCCCTGCGAAATACATCAATTATTCAGTTATCTCATGAGTTTATCTTAGGTACATAACAATGAAGAAATCTCTATCAATTATATACATAAAGGGTAAAATGCGGAATCGAAATACTACCATATAGATGATGCTTTCTTTCCAAGTATTTCTGAGGCATCGTAAATAATGATGAAGATCGAGAGCCACAAATATAGATGAATGTAAGCGTCGGGAAATGATTGGTTAAAATGGAAAGAAGCAGGTGAAGCGAGTTAAGTCCCGCATTGTGAGAATTATTTGGACGATGGATTGAACACACAAGACATAAAGCTATTGGATATAGATGGAGTGCTTTGTTCGCGAAATGAAGCGAAAATAAAATAGTGCGATATAAAGCGCGTGCTTGTGTGAGTTTTACCCGCGAAAGGCGCGGAATTGATTATGAGGAGACATATTACTCACATTAATGGATGCAACTACATTTAAGCTATTTAATATATTTACTTGAGTCTACGAAGGACTTGATATGCGGTTGGATGTAGTCCACGACTTATATGGATCTACAGATACTAATGTATATATGAAAATCACGAAGGATTCAAATTGCACGAAGTAATGAATTCAAAATATAAGCATATATTCATTCGAGTTACGTGATCTTTTATATAGTTGAAAGCAGTGCAGTGAATGTGGGCTGTGGTTCTATGTATTTACTCGAAGAAGGATATGAATAATTCGAATTTGTCCCATGCGTTTTTATAAAGTAATGAATTTTGCAATTATTGCGGTATATGTGGATGATTTGAATTTAATTAGGACTCCACGAAGGCTAAATCAAAATAGTTGACTACTTGAAGGAATTTGGGGGAGAATGAAGATCTTGGGAAAACAAAATATTGTCTCGGCTGGTCAGTATTATTCGAAATGGTGTATTAATCCAGTAATCAGCATATCTGAAAAAGTCTGAAGCGCTTTTATATGGATAAATCGCATCCCTTAGTTCGTGGTTGTTAAGATTAGCGAAGTGACTAAAGATCGGTCCGACTGAAGAAAATGAAGAATTACTTGGTCACAGTATATATCTTAGTACGGGGTGAAGCCCCAATGTATCTTCTGAATTATCTTTGCGACCAGACATTGCTTTTCGGTTAATTTACCCCAGCAAGATCTGATTCGATTTCCGACTAAAAGGCAGCGGAATGGAATTAAGCATTGTATTAAGATATCTCGTGGAGCGTGTAGCGTAGGATTATTTTGATACAAGACATTGGAACCACAATTGTTTGGTTATGCGAGATGCGAGGCTATCTTCGGACCCTCACAAAGCTTCGATGCCAGACAGGGATATATATTTCTTATGTGGAAATCTTTTGTTATATCATGGAGATCGATAAAACAAACTATGAAGTACTTCTCGCCGTCGTTCGAAATACTTGCGTCGTGAAGCTGGCGAATGTGTGTTGGGTGAGATCAGAGTGATACAACACATGAGGAGAATCATGTGGATTATCTTCTAATGAGAATGAATATGACGGAGTATTATATGAAGATAATGCTGCGTGTATTCTTATGATCAAAAGAAGGATATATTAAAGGTGGTCAGGCCCAAAAGGTGATCGAATCATGAGCCACTGCGTCTTTTTCTATACTCGAACTTCAAAGTAGTGGTAGATCAATGTAAATAGATAAGGTCCAATACACCCAGCAGATTTATTTACAGCACTGCCTACCGCAACGTTCGGGTTAAAACTCAGTCAGATTGCGTATGCGCCAACCGGAAAGATTCCAGAATGAAGCGTATCATGTCACTACTGGGAGTGATGATAAGATATTAGTATACTGTAATTATTTTTCCTGTTCAGGTTTTGTATCCCACAAGCTCTACTCACAAGGTTTTAATGGAGGCAGTTACCAATGAATTTGTGGGATGGCTTTCATTCATGTATGCTATAAATATTGTATAAATATTGACTTTGAACGACTATATGACACACTGATTACAATGTCATTCATTTATGTTATTGGCCTTTCCACGATATATCATTTATGTAAAGGCTTTTGGCCTTTCTCACTATAAGCCTATAAATAGGTCAGACCAGCATGAACAGAACCATCAAAATTTCCTCTGAATTCCTTTGTCTTTTCCTTATCTCTCCTCTACTCCTTTTGATTTACAACAACATGAATTATAAATTTATTTTTAATTATGATTAATTGAAAATTATATATGATTAATCAAAATATTTGATTAATTATATTAATGGTTAGGTTTTTGATGGTTATCTTAAAAAGCATGAAGGCGGCTGCAATTTATTTAACATTTTAAGAAGGATTCTTTATCTTTATGTTTTTGTAAAGCGAAAAGAAACGATGACGGAGTCGTCGTTACGGCGAGAGTCACATTTAACGTCCACCAAACCCCCCACTTTGGTAAAATAATCTCCACTAATAATTCTCCGTCTTTCGGGTAGAGCCGAGAGAGGCATCTACATACGTGGAGGATAGGCTAGGGTACACGTGGCATCCCTCCATTCGTTTTTCCCACCCGTTTTCAACAGAGAGTCGGCACCTTAGCCTTCATAAATACACGCCTCCCTTCTAGCCTCCTCCACGTTGACCCCTTTCAGCTGCCACTAGAAAATTTTCCTTCCCATCCTTTAAGTTGCTTAAATCTTTCTTCGCACGTACTGTTCTCTTTGCCTGTTCTGCTCTGCTGGTTGATGTGTTCTGCTTTCTGCTTTTTGCAGAAAATTTATGTTTTGTTTTCTTAGAGAATATAGATTACTTTTGATCTGTGTTTCTTATTTTTATGTAAGAGTTTTCTATGTTAAAATTTTTGGTACTGTTATTGATTGGTTTTCGCGAATCTGCACGAAAAGTCTCTCCGGTGTAAATCGGTTTTTGAAGGTTTTCTTATTTGTCTTTCAGATCGGTTGTTATTCCAACAAAATTCAGACTTTTTTATTTCTGGGACATGTTAGTACCATTTGATTCGCGATCTGCACAAAGCCATGGTACTTATGGTTTTCAGTTTAGATCTGTGTAGATCAGAGCCTTCTTGATCTTTGTTTTTTGTTACTGAAACATATGATCATTTTTTGCAAACCCGGACGCCGTGCGGACCAAAGCATCTTTTTTCCCCCGATCTCAGGTTCATACCAGAAACAGATGCATCTTCGTTAAATTTTTATTGAAAGACAATAACTCCCAGAGGCGCAGAGTCTGACACACGACAACAATGCCGCCAAGATCCAAGATAAGGAGGCATCCCACCGACCAGGTAGAGGCTGATATTTGCCGGAAGCAGCTATAGGATGCCGAAACCCCCCGCCGACCACAAACATCCAGAAAGGAGTCCATCTTGCACCTGCGCCCGTCCCCGTGGAGGATGTAGATTTTTGTTAAACCCTCACAGGAAAGACACCACTACCCCAGAGCAAGCCGAAAGCTCTGACACCATAGATAATGTGGTGCAAGATCCAGACAAGGAGGGCATTCCACCGGATCAGCAGAGACTGATCTTTGCTGGTAAACAGCTTGAAGATGGCCGAACCCTCGCCGACTACAACATTCAGAGTTATCCACCCTGCACCCTGGTTCTTCTGCCTTCGTGAGGATGCAGATTAGAAAACCCCACTGGAAAGACTATTACTTCGAGAGGTTGAAAGCCCGACACCACACAACGTGAAAGCAGATCCAGATAAAGAGTGGCATTCCACCAGACCAGTACAGAGGCCGATTCGCGGTGTTGAGCCTTTGATAGATGGCCGACCTCAGCCGACCACAACATCCGTAGCCGAAATCGACGCCGCACTTGTGTCTGTCTCAGTGAGTGACAGATTTTTAGAAGACCTCACCAGTGCTGACAAATCACTTGAGTGCAGAGAGTTCGACACCAGACACAGAAAGCGGAAGATTCAGGATAAGGAGGGAATTCCCCCAGACCAACAGAGGTTGATCTTCGCCGGCAAGCAGCTAGAGGATGGGCGAACTCTTGCTGATTACAACATTCAGAAAGAGTCAACCCTCCACTTGGTGCTTCGTCTGCGTGGAGGTATGCAAATCTTCGTGAAGACTCTGACTGGAAAGACCATCACGCTGGAGGTGGAGAGTTCTGACACCATCGACAACGTGAAAGCGAAGATTCAGGACAAGGAAGGTATCCCACCGGATCAGCAGAGGTTGATCTTCGCTGGGAAGCAGCTGGAAGATGGGAGGACCCTGGCGGATTACAACATCCAGAAGGAGTCAACCCTCCATCTTGTCCTCCGTCTCCGTGGTGGTTTATAAGTATTTTGCTGTCTGGTGGTTTTGTGGGTCTCATCCATGGGAAATTTGCCTTTTGAAGTTCTAAAAACTATCCAACCTAAATAAGTAACCGTGTTTTAATATGTTTTGAATATGGTTTTAGTGGCTCTAATGAAGCCATGACTAGTTTCTTTGCTATTTTCAATAAAATTTGTGTGCGCGCTTTATTAATGCGTATCATGATTTGCTTGATTGTGGGTAAAGTAGCTGTTGGTCAAGCTTTCCATGTTTTGTTTTATTCTTTTTCCCTTTTATTTTCTGAAAGAATGTGCTTCTTACATTTATTTTTAGTTTACATAGGTCTTTGAATCGTGTGATGTAACCTGTTTTTAAGATTTAGGCCGATTCCAGCCTGTCATATATTCCAGTGAAACTCATATTTTTTTCTTTTCTTTTGTTTTTAAGCTAGATTATTACTCTTCCGAGAGATTTATCTCCTAGTGCATTCTTCAAATGCACTAATGTTTTTGGTGGTTTAGTATGTATTTCAAGTGTTTGGTGTTATAGGTTTATTAAAGCCATGCCAATTGCATTTGTTAAATGTGCAGACCAAGTCATGCTGTTTTTTCACTTAACGCCGAATTAATCCTTTGAAATCTTAATGTCATAAATATTTGTTTAGCATTTAAATATTGTTGTTGTTTACCATTGCAGAAATGGAAGAGGAATATTAACTAACAAAGACAAGCTCACTCATTTCTTTCTTGAACTGATATATTTAGACGAATTCCACCTGTTTTAATTTTATTGAGTTTATTTTCTTCAACCGACACATTAGAAATTTTAAAAATGGTAAAATGTTAATAAAAATAATAAATTCTGTAAGGGTTCGAAGTTTTAGAAAGTCTACAGATGCCGGATAACGAAAGCAATTTGCGTCGTTAAATTAGTCTCGCGAAATCTAGTAGCTTCAAAAAAGTTTAAGTCAGATTACAGAGACAAACGGAAATTTTTCGATTTTACGGATAATAAAGTTCTTGGAGTGGCTGAAGGGCTGAGATTTTTGATTTTAGGCGGAAATGGGCCTTAATGAAGCGATATAGGCAATGCTCCAAAAATAATAATAAGTACATGCAGATTATATTTTAAAAATATTTTTATTATTTATTTTATACTTTAATATAAATAATAATTATTATTATAATGTTTTTTTAATAAATAGTTTATAAAAATTCATAATATTTTCTTTTATGAAAAATATTAATTTTAATATAATAAAAATAAAAAGCAAGTATAAAAAAATTTAAATTTAAAAATAAAAGCAAAAAATAAAATGTAAACGGGGAGAGTTTGAGAATTTTAAATGCAGTAAGCCTTGTTTAATTTTTAAATGAGAGCCGAGTTTGAAATTGAAAAAAAATAAAAGCGAAGTGGGATCGGAAAGGGATGGGGCTAAGCTAAAGATCCCAAAGCGCTCCCAGTTGTCGATTCACCAGTAGTGTATATTCTTAGGCTCTTATTTTTATTGAATGATGATTGAGGTTTTATTTTTGTGGAAATGAGCTTTGAATAGAAAAAGTAAAATATTTTCAGCTTTTACATTAGGAACTTTTAAAAAAATTTATTGATAAGTTATGAAATTTTAAAAAGCAAGCAGCTTTAATCTTTGAAAACTGTCGATTTTCGACATTAAGTGCTCTGCAGTGCTAAAGCGGAGGTGGTGGAAGAAGAAAGATACTATGGTTCTATGATAAAATTTAAAACTAAAGCGATTCTGCAATCTATTTGAAAATTTCTTGAACCTCTTGTTGGAGCATCTTGATAAAATTATGCAAAATAAGCTACTGAAATATATTAAAATATTGTATTATTTATTTTTAGCTAGCAAGCTTTTTAGAAATTAAACAAACAACGCTATCTATTTTAACTATCATTTTGACTAAGCTTCGCTAGCTTTCGATAATAAAATGCAAAATCTTATATAGTATGTCATGTCATCACTATATTGAAAATGTTTAAGAGTCAGCGATCATCACGAGCGGAGTTGAGAACTGCAATTTATTATCTTTCGACATTGTATTAGAGACAAAATTCATTCAAACTCTAAGCAAATCTAGTTGAGCATATCAGTGGAATATGCATGGAAATTACTAGAGGCGCTCTTGCAAATATTTATTACGATGCTTTAATATAGCAGTTACTCTTATCTAAATTTGTTTGTATATTAATAAAAAAATTACATCTTCTTCCCCAATATTTAGGTACCAGTGGCGTTAGTAATATTCAACTTGCAAATGAGACATCTGACTACAAATGTCCATCGACATTATTCAATCTTCCTCTTTCATAATATCGTTTCGTTTCTCGTTTTCTTTCCTTAGTAAGACATTCTTTCTGCCGTGTAGTAGACGTTGTTGTTCTTAAAGATAACATTTTTCCATCATTTCAAATTTATTATCATTCGCTAATTTTTTCTCTTCCTGCATAATTGCTAACAAATTAATGAGTTCAACATTTTTTATCACCTCCAGCTTCTTTGCTCTTGGTTGGATGGCGCTTTCTGTTTTTCTACCCGGATGGTGCGTCTGGGATCCATGGGACCCATAAATCATCTCTAAATTTATGGACTCCGGTGGCAGAGGCCGCAGGCGCGGGAGTAGCGTTATGTTTTGATTTTTTGTTTTCTTTCTTGAGAATCGCCAGTAATTTTGGTTGATCGTAACTCCATTCCATGATGTTGAAGACGGAAAGAAGATTTATAGAGTTGTATCTGAGGATTCGCGCGCATCACGAATCTGAAAATTTTTACAACAAAACTCATTACCATGTCATTAAAAGATAACTATTTTGTAAGAAAATATTAATTCAAACCTTGTCTTTCTCTGTCAAACCACTTTGATTAAGTCTTTATATGCATTACCGCACCCACGAAATTGTTGGTGGCTAGTTGGATTAGACCAGCGATTCATCAAAAATTTTGACTACGAATAGGCGTATTAGTTTGTATTAGTGGAAGAGCTGCAAACCCTTTGCCCGATATGTCTTAGATTTTCTTTCGTTTCCTTGCACAACATCAAATTAATATTAAGCGCGCCGAGATTATCGTAATGTCTTCCTTTGATGTAAAATTGCGCCCCTCGTTGTTTTTGGTGGTGGAAATACACTTGAGAGATATTGGTGAAGATTGATCTATAACCTCATCATTTAAATGTATTCCATCATGCTTGAGATTGAGTGGAGAAGTACGCACCATGATGGAGATGGATCCATGAGATGGGCGGTTTGTGCTTTGCAAATATAGATGATGCTATCTTGTAAAAACAATTGACCGCAAGGTCAGGCACATACTTATAATGTTCGGGTGAAAGTTTCTTGACCAGGACAACCCGCAAACCGAACATAAAATAAGCCGAAAAAGAAATTTCAATATTTACCTCTTAATTAGTTCAAGAAAGCGAGTTTCCCACAAGAAAATTAGGAGCTTCATTTGTGTAATACATACAAAAAAAATTATGAGTTTGAAGATTCAAGCAACAATTGATATTAAGACTTATGAAAAATTTGAACATTTCCTTAAAATGAATCTGAAAGAATCTATTAATGAATTACAAGCTCATAAGCAAAACAGAGGTATGAAAAACATACAAAATATGGATATGCAAATAACTTTTATACACTTGTACATATTTTAGTATTGTATGTAAAACTTATAGATTGTTGATAACTATGCACTATAGTTTAACCCAAAAATGACTGATTACTACCTTTGTTAATTACAATGTTGTACACATAGTCAAAATACTCAAATGCCAGTAGTAATAAAATCGATCACACTAATCCCTTACCCAGTTGAAGAACAATGCAATACCCGAATGCAAACATACATGCATATATAAATCTTCCATGATTGAGCTCTTCCAACTTTCAAGGACTCAAACTTCAAGGTGCTGAATACTGCTTGACAACATCGATGATCGAGGCATTCAACTATTACTTAAGAATCAAATCTAAGACCATACCCTACCACATCTAGCATTCACCTAACCAACTAGAAAACGTGGGCGTATCCATAAGCAGTATATATGGAAGAGTTTCAGCTTACTCCATAAAAAGTCCAAACAAGTAAAGTGTGTGAGGGGGAGCAAAAGAAAATTCACTGCATCATTTCTTGGAGTGTGGTTGGTGAAGTAGAAAACAAAGCAAAGTTGATATGCACAACTTTCCCATCAAAATTCTATAAATAATGCTAAAAATTCATCAGTAAAAATTCTATAAGCCCTAATGAAATGATCCTCAATATCCTTCAATGCATCCAACAGTTCCCTTCCTCGGGCTGGTTGGGAAACCCTTTTAACAAAGTTTGCCGAAAACAAATAATTCCATGATTTAATTCTCAATTTATTATATTTCATCAGATAAAAAAATCCAGTCTTTCGTGGATAACCAATACAAAGCATCATAATGTGGATTGAACAATAGGAAGCATACCTTTTCAAAAATTTACGAAACCGGATATGATTTTGATCGATGAAAATGGGTATTCTCGCATTGATCTCTACATATCAATTATTGACCGACCAACAACTAATATTCCTCGAAACTCCAATAGACTTAAATAAATAAAAATCGGGATTTAAAAGCTAACCCAACATGAATAGCAAAGGCATGGATGAAAAACAAACACTTTGAGATGGAAATGATACCAAATGAAGAGAAGGCAGATGGGAAATTGGGAGAAATAGCAAATTTCATCAACCAAACCAAGAAAATAACCTAGAAAAAATAAAAAATTCTTTAATCTAGAGGTTACCGTAAATGCAGGCTTTGAGAAGAGAAGTGCAACAGCTTGAAATGATATGAACCAGATGGTATCAAGGGAGAGAGAAGGAAAGGGAATGAGAGGGAGGGAGGGAGGGAGAAAGAGCTGGATGAAAATCAGGAAGGGGAGGCTTTGGCGAGGGAGACGGATCGCTAGATGTGGCGAGGGAAATGAAGGCTAGGGAAATTAGATAGCAAAATAGCTAGGCTGTTGGAGTTAATTTTAAGGGAGAAGCTATCTAAAATAGCTAAGGGGAGGGATTTATTGAGCCTTTTGGAGATGCTCTTAGTGCTTAGTTATTTTACTTTTTACCTATTAATTTTATAATTCATCATTTGATTTAAAATCAATCATTGATTCCTATTTCTTATGGTGGAACCACCAATGCCTACAGTTTGAAATTACTTTTGCTTTCTAATCTAGAGGGAAGACTTCCATTTAAATGCTTTTTTGGGGGTTGCTTGTTTTTCTCCCATTGTTTCTAGTTAAAACCTCCTAAGACTTAGTTGCTGTTTATTTTTTTTTATTTTTGAAAAGCCATTTAGAAATATGAAAATTAACAACTAAACATAATATTCATGATTAATATACAACCAACACCCTAGATCACAAAATTAGAACATAATATAAGTCTAATCTATTACGATTTTAAGGAAAACTCCAATGATCGAGAGGATGATGGATTTTTAAGGATCTTCAAGTTTTTCCCATAAAAGCCTTCAAATCTCTTCAAAAGATGTAAAAGAAGACTCTTTCAAACCCTAGCAGACCTCCCCTGTACGAACTTGTGCCAATTAGGGTATTTTACTTAAAACAATTTTTTTTTCCAGAACTTATTGTTGAATTTTAAAATTTTTAGTTGACTAGTAAAAGCTAAAATATTTGGATCTTTTTTAACTATTTTTTCTTATTCAAAAAACTAGATTTTCAAACTCTTAAAACAAGAACATAAGAAATTACCATTTGTTATTTAGTTTTAAATTCAAACTTAAACATGAATTACCAAACTCTATCTATCTTCAACTAAAACATTAAATACAATATTCATGGAATTAAAGTAGCATGTGGAACCAAAAATCCTTTGAGAGGGTAGTTATTAATCCTTATATGTATTGTCATGGTCGCCCGTATCTTTGATATTTTGTTATTTGTCCATTTGTCTAAATTGACTGTTTAGGACTATTTCTAAGCATTAAGGGAATGTATGATTATACTTACAGGGGCTAAGGAATTTCAATTTGAGTCAAGGATTAAAGGGGTGAAAGAGTGAGAATTAAAAGTTTTTATAAGTCCTACTTAGGATTTTCCTTACTTTCTTATAGCTTTTTTTTTTTTTTTAAACAATAATTTACAAAGTTTTTTGACTAATTAAACATCCTGTAAGTATAATCATGCATTCCCTTAATGCTTAGAAATAGTCCTAAACAGTCAATTTAGACAAATGGACAAATAGAAAAATATCAAAGATATGGGCGACCATGATCATACATATAAGGAAAGTTCATTAATCAAAAGGAAAATACAGTTCATTAATCAAAAGGAAAATATTTTTGAGGCCATAAGATTTAGGGAGAAACCCCTTTCGGGATATCCCCTAAGGTTTTAAAACAGATTAAGATTTAAACATATAAATAAATGACACTAGATGGAAATATTAAAATGTGATTTCATCTGGAAGAACACACTTTTATATTAAGGAATAAAGCTTGAGCTGAAAGCTTTTTAAGAAAGCTTATGCTGAAAGCTTTGGAATATCAAATATCACAAGAGGGGTTGATGAGAGAGAGAGAGAGAGAGCTCAGGAGTTGAAGACTCGGGAGAGCTATATATCAAATACATCGGTATTCTCATTTATGCAGTAAAACAAGAGCGGCCGACAAAGTCATGATAGTTGCCAGTTTCAGCGAATCCGATTCCGAGCGCCATCAGGCCCTATCGCCAAATCAAAATCTTCAAACTTCTCCTTCT
The DNA here is from genome assembly GCA_016808115.1 of Tetrastigma voinierianum. Classification (NCBI taxonomy): domain Eukaryota; kingdom Viridiplantae; phylum Streptophyta; class Magnoliopsida; order Vitales; family Vitaceae; genus Tetrastigma; species Tetrastigma voinierianum. The sequence goes on from JAEQBH010000403.1 coordinate 420,952, forward strand.
TTACGTAGAATATAATAAATGATTTGATATGACGGGTTTTCCGATAAGATTACGACACATGGATGGTCGTGATTTGTCCCTTCTATAATCTTATCGTAAAATGATCTAAAATAAAATAATGTACCGTTAATCTTAAAAGTATCTTTCACAGATGGCTTCGCCTTTCTTCCTTTTTCGCTTCTGTCCTTTATGCTTTTGTCAAATCTCATTGGGAAGCAACTATTTTTCTTCATGCTTTTTTATCTTCTTCTTCTTTGTCTTCCACTCATATCAAGTCTTTGCCTTTTTGCTTTTCTATTTTCCACTCTTCTTTATGTTCCACTTTCATCTTTTTTCTTCCACTTATATCTCTTTATGTTCCACTTACATCAAAATATCAAAAATCGTATCATATATTTCGTTTTCTCTACTTGTCCTTCAATGGACTTTGGCCAATCTTAGGTCGCTTCTTTTTTATATATATATCTTTTCGGTAACTTTGGCCACCACAAGTATTGGATCTAATGTGATTTTTGGGAAAGCCTTCACCTATGAACGGATTTGTGCTCTTACCAGCTTACCGTTTGAGCTGGACTAGGTTCATTATTTATGCCCAATGAACTAGGCTTCAATAAATTTATGAATTGTTCTAAGGGATTGGGTTCTATCTTAATGTCTTCAGGTTGATTTTCTAAAGCTGAAAATTTATTAATGTGTCAAAATTATTTGTGTGTTCTATCTTGAATTTTTTTCTTTCTAAAGTCGTATTTTTTAATTTTATATCTATTTCATTTTCTATTTTGTCTTCATATAATTTCTTAATGATTAGATAATCTTGTTCAGATCTATCGTATTTTTTCCTTAGAATTTCTAGTTCTTCTCTAAGTAAGTGATCTTGATTTTGACGTGGGGGAAAAAGGGGAGGAAAATCATGTGTTAAATCTAGGGTTGTTGTCTGGCTATTGCATGGTTCTACTGGTTTTAAATTAGATTGGCCATGATGATTAAAATTTGTTTTACTAATGGACTAATAAAATAATTACTTCATAAGTTTGTTTTACATTGATCTAAAGCCTGGGTTAGATTATAAAATCCTTTGAAAAATGGTCTGGGATGGTTTGATATATAAGGAAGGACTTCTTCCCATGTTTTAAAAATACCTGTTTTATGACCTTGGTAAATGACATAGTAACTGAAATTAACATTACTATTATTCTTTTTATGAAAATATTATGATAAACAATTTAAACAAGTAATAAAATATTTTCTATCTAAATTCTTATTGATCTGGTGATTAAAAATCTGACTGAAACTAATCCAAAGGTTATCTATAATACATTTTTGTTCTTCATCTAGTCCTATATGAGGTAATAAATTAAAGGTTATATTACTTATGGGGTATACCTTAAGAGAATTCTTTCCGAAGGTTAATACATTTTCTTGATCTTTACTGGAATAAGTTGGAATGATCCCAGTTATTTGCCTGTTCATCTGTGACAAAAAATTAATTTATTAGTCTACTTAATGAATCTGCTAGACTATTATCACTTCCTTTAATATATTCAATTTCTATTTTTATCCCTGTATTAATTATTCTTTCAGAAAATTTAACCACCTTCAGGAAGATCTTTTCATTTTTTAATTTATAAAACTTTACTATTGCCTCACAGTCTGTTCTGATAGTAATTTCTTTTTTAGAAATTATTAATATTTTAAAGCTATCTATAGCATATGTTATAGCTAATACTTCTGCATTTATGCTACTTATATTTCCCTTTTCTTTGTATTTTCCACTATTATACCTACAGATTTTTCCGTATTGGCCAATATTTATGGGTTTCATAATAATATCGGCCCCATCCTAGGCTATATCCGTATGTTTCAATTATTAAATAATCATTTATTAATGGTAGATCTAATGGTGGTAATTTTGTAACTATTTTTAAGAGATTTTTACTAACTTAATATCTTCTTGATTAAAATATTTATGTCCTTTACTTCCTACTTTACTGAATAAAGGGCTTGCAATCCTACTTAGATTTTTTATGAAAGGTCTGGCATAGTTTAATAATCCTAAAAATTTATGTAATTCTTTTGTTTCTTCATTTTGTCCGAAAAAGTTAGAATTTTTTTTGAATATGTGGTTGTAATAATATTTTACTCATCTCCTATTATTACCCCTAAAATTTATGGTCTCATGAAATAATTGCATTTTACTTTTTTGCTAATTACGCACACTTTCATGCCTTCAAACTTTTTTAATACTATTTGGAGATGTCCTATATGTTGTTTTATTTTTGCTAAAAACTAGTATATCGCCTATATGATCGCTACGACGAGTCATTATCTCTAAAATATTATCAATCTTCTTGAAATGATCGAGAGTGCTTTTTTAAACCAAATGGCATTACAAGCCATTCAAATGCCCCTTCGATGAAAAGGTCGGCCCAAGGTATACCGTCTAGTATCTTAACTCGCCAAAACCTGATTTATAATCAAATTTTCTAAAATATAGTACAATCTTTTATTCTTAATTAAATATTCTTTGTTGGTATATCATATCCATCATCTTTTCAGGTTATCGTTAATCTGTAGTTAATTACCATCCTACTTTTCCTCTTTTGTTTACTATGTTTATTTACTAAGAAAGTCATTGACCTATGAGGTGAATTTCGATCTAACTGATACACCTAGTTTTAGTAAATCATTAATATCTGCCTTTATAATCTTCTATCTTTTTCTTTCGCTGCTTCTATCTTGGCAGTTTTTATTTTATAATCTGGGTTTTTTATTTTTAATATACATTCAACTTTATCTTTTTCCCAATGTTTTAAAACATTTTCTCCTATAATTTCTTGTTTTTCTAACCTATCAATTAAACTTTGTTTCTGTTCTTCTTTTATATTTATCATAAAGTAGTTTATACAATTATTAATATGGACTAATTCTGGTAAGTACATATCTTCATATTCTTCTTCTTCAAAATCTTCTTGTTTTATGTTTGCAAGGCTGCATTGTCCTTCTTTTTTGCACTCACAATCTTTTTTGCTAATAGCTTGGTTTCTGGAATATTCTATTTGTTTATCTAATTCTTCTAGACTAATAATTCATGATTTCTTTTGTAATGGGCTTATCATGCAATGTATTGATAAGGTAAAATTTTTTTTATTAAAAGTTATTTGTCCATTATCTTTTAATAGAAATGATAATCCTAATATAACTTGATGTCTAAGATTTAAAGGTTTTATCTAAGTTTCTTTTAATGGTAAGGAGTATTCGATTATAATGGGGCTTATTACGAAGGATATTTTTGGGTTGTAGTAATTAGATGGTTGGTATACCTATTGTTCGCTCACTTGTTGTGCTAATTAAGTGGTTTTTTTACATGCTATGAATCTTTAATATATCCTTCATCTATAATTACATGAATACAACCTCGTATTCATTAATGCATATGTTTTTATTAAAAAATCCTTTATCCTAATTGTGCATTCTATTTGAGGTGCTTTTATTTCTCCTAATTTATTACATATTTCTCTAGGGTGGATTATTACATTAGATTTTTCTTCAACTATAAATTCTTTTGGGATTTCTCCCAATTTTTTCTTTCCTATATATTTTTTTCTGTTTTTATTTTCATCATTATATCCTTCTTTTATTAGAATTATTTCTTCATTCTATTCTTTGTATCTTTTCATCTATACGGAGAGTATTTATAATTTCTTGATTATCTTTTTGACATTCATTTGTTGTTGCATCTGTGTAAGTATTCTTCTACCTGTAGCCATCCTTCTGAGTGCTATTATGGCATTTTGGCATACGCACTTGTCATGATGTCTGAAGACGTTTACATTTAAAATATCATGCTATCAGGTCTATATATTCTTTCACATTATATTCATATTGTCTATAAATTATGCGTATTTGGGGATTCTAATTCCCAAGCTAAATCGTTTTATTAGATCTTATTTCCATTTGAGTTTTGTTTTCCTTCTGTGATACTAATGATACTATATATCGTTTCGGTATCAGATATTTCTTCATTTATCTCTACTAATTCTTCATTTATTGCATTCTAAAAGCATACTAGTATTATATAGGTTTTTTTTTCTCTGGATAATTTGTGCCAAATAATTGATTCTCCCCATAATATAACATAGTTTAGCTCTATATTCTTTTGGATTGTATTTTCTAACATGCTAAGTCTAAATAGCAGGTTTTCTTCTAGTGAATCACAAAATATCTTAGTATATTTTTTTATATGATTTATATTTCTTTCTTTTCTATTTTCTAAGCTATTCCCATGTTTGTGGTGTAGACCTCTTTTTACCAATCTATCTTACGACTTTCTTATTTGAGTTGTCTTTGGGTTTTGTTCGCCATTTTCTTTTTAATATTTTCATTGGTTTATCATATCATCTTTAAAGGGTTCGCGGTTTCTGTCAGCTCTCATCTTGTTGGACTTCTTTTGAATTCCTGTGGTTCAATTCTCTTCTAAGGTTCCCAGGAAGTTTTCTAAATAATTTTTCTCTAACTCTTAGTTGTGATCCATTCACACAAAATAGCACAAAATGGTAGTATGATTGTGAATTCTTTTATTTATTTCAGTCTTTTATACGCATTTGTTTTAGATGTAATAATGCTTCTTGTTGAATAGTAGATGTCTGAGTTGAGATCTTCTTCTCACGTAATGGACTACTAATTTGGTTTCTGAAAGTCTGAGTTAGCTCCTAATTTGAGCATACCATTGTAATTTTCTCTACAGGAAATTTGTCTTGTGGAATTCCATATTGCCTATTTCTCTAAGGTTTCTAAAAATTTATACATGGTTTGAGATCTGTTTCTTGGGGTATATTTTCGGACTTACACTCTTTGAATCTTTCCATACATACATTACTATTATAGTGGATCTGTTTGCTATGTCAATATTTGTCTGGCTTGTCCTTGGAACTTATAGGTTTTTCTGTGAGTGAGTCTTGGCCCCCCAGTGCATCAATCTATGGATTCATCATCGGATTGATTTGTTAGGTTTGTTCCTATGAAAAGCAGAAAATATATAGCTTGGTCTGGTAAAATTTCACTCATATCTTGTATTCCCTTAGGTTGGAGTTACGAGTAAATGGTGTAGGAGATTCTAACAGTGCTTGCTTCATCATCATCATTTCTAAATCATTATCTGATTCTGTAACCATTAATAAATACTGCTGATGACAATGTTCCTAGATATCTAGATTAATCTTTCTTCTTCTTATTTTCTCCTTCCTTAAAGCTAATGTTTCTATTTTAATAAATCTTGTTCTCTGTTTATTACTCCATCACCTTCATAGAGTATTCTTTTATTGGGTAATCTTTTCCTTCTAAAGATTCTGAGTCTATTTTATTTCTAATTCTTCTTGGTACTCCTTCTGCTTTCTTGTGTATCATTCTTTTGTAATCTATAAGATCACATACTAGTTTTCTAAAGTAATTTTGGTATACTGAGGATTTTAGTATCGTAATTACGTTTTCAACTGTAGTCTTACCGTCCCATTAATCTGCTAATTTTCTGTGCTTGGCTGCCTGGTTTAGCCATTCTAAACTTTTTTTTTTTTTTTTTTCTCCTTTAGTGGTTAAAGATTTACCACATCTTCTACTTTATTTTACTTTATTATACATAATTTATACATCTTTAATGGAAATCCTGTATTAATTTACTGAATTACTACCTTTTACTTGTTGTTCCTCCTTTTGTTTTAATTCCTATTTAAAATATCTTGTTGTAAGTCTTTAAGGCTCATCATAAGTTGGCATACAATATACTATACCTATATTGTATTCATATCTATTTACATGCTTTATCATTGCTTTTCCCTTACTCTGTCCAACTATCATCATATATGTACTAATGTTTTGTTCATAAACCTTTCTTTCTTAAGCCTTTATAATATTCTGTTCTATTAATCCTAAGAGGTAGGAATGGACAAGCCCGAGAGGCATTAGAGAATTTGGGGATTAGGGTGCCAGAGGGTAGGGGCGACCAGTCTGTCTCTTAAACCTTCTTAAATTAATATAAGCCTCTGTGCTAATAACTACCTCTTTAACAGGTTCATGCTACATAACCCAATAACTAAGGGAGGGTAGGAGCGGTTGAGTATACTCTTATTTTTACTCCTCTCGAATCTGATATTATGTTAAAATCATTATTACGGAGTAAGCATGACCAGCAGGAGGTAAAGATTCAAATAACAAAGAAGGTGCAAACTCTTAACATCATCTGATAACAACTAGGAGTTTGAATTGGGAGGGGGGTGTCTTGAAGATGAAGCTCTGACTATAGGAAAAAGGGAGGGAGGAAGGGACGTCTCCGTCTGTTCTGGTGGGTGTTGTGACTGTGACATGGGTCGTTGGGTGGAGCTTGACGGCAACGTCACTTTGGTTGGAGATGGAGATGGAGCTGGCCACACCTAAAAGTTAAAACGAAGATGATCAGCAAAAATCGAGAGAAATAAGTGATCGGTAGAAAGGTCTAGGAGTGTATGATTTTGTTGACGACAACAATTGACACACCCTTCATTCTCCTTTCTTCCTTCCTTCCTTCCTTCCTTCTATTCTGCCTTAATTGGCTTGCCTTTTTGACTCATGACATTAGTGACCTTTGATTTTCTCCCAACCCTAATAAACCCCTAATTTGAAAACCCTAACTAAATAATTCTATTCCTTAATTTTTTTTTTTACTTTGTGATTCATGACTTTTATAACAACATGTAACTATTAACTCTATATACTATATATATATATATATATATATATATATATATATATATGTATATATATATATATATATATTCATTCATCCATTCATTCTAAGCCACTCTTGAAACTATTGTTAAAAAATAACCCTCTTATGTCATGAAGAAGAGATGTTTAGAATTTTTTATTTTTTAAATATAATTTAGATACCACAGTTAGCAACTATTGTTTTATTTTTGTACTAAAGTTGTAGCTACGACTTTAGTTCAAGTAATCGTGGTGCTAACATTCAGTTAAAAAGTAGACGGTTGCTAATGACTTCTACTTGTATTAATATTTTTTTTTTAAATTGAGTCTCTCCTACATGACATAAGGGGACTATATTGAACAATAGTTTCAGAGTAAGGCTATTTTGACCTCAAACTTTGATTATTGGTTGACTGAAAGGGTGCTCTAGGATAATTTATTGTTTGGACTTTTGTGAGTCATTTATTTCATTAGTTGTGTGTCGATTTTATAATGCTGTTGGTGATTGAGAGAACTATCAAGTTGATAGTGATTCACCTGACAAAACACCTTAGGGTGGTAAAGACATGTCGAATTACTAAGCAACTTGTACTGGACTAAACAACTCTAATAGCATTTGATTGAATATAAACAACTTACAGTTGAAAGAAGCTGCAAATAGTGACATAGCTCATAATCTGCATTTTCCGCATTTTAATATTTTGTCTTATTTGATGGAAATCTGTTAAGAATTGATTATATGAGAAGAAAATTTGTAAGAAGAAAGGAGAGCTAATATTAAGATTTTATTTATGATAAAGTAATTATCTAAACATAGAAAATAGTCAAAATAATAAGTAATACAGTTATGTTTAAATATATATGAAGTAACTGTATGCAAGGTACTGATTGCCTCAAACAAACTTTTATTTGTATTTACCTGGCTAGTTATTTTTTTATGATTTACTGAGATAATATTTGTGTTCTGATAATTTTGTTTAACATTATCTTTTAATTGATTTGCTCGCTTAATTGTTTACATATCGGATAATTTTATAATAAGACTATTTGATTTTATTTGTGATAATTATACGGATTCAAAATTCATTTTTAATTTGATATTAATTTTTAATTTTAAATTTGAGAATCCGTCTTGGGTTTTTGCTTGTGTATTTGCATGGTTTTGAGTGAAATTTTGGCCGCTTCTTAGTTTATTTTCTTGTCCACCTCTCTCAAATCTCACTAAAATACTAAAATAGCAAAATAAGTCGTTCATGGATTGATTTTACCGTCTGTGACACTTTCATCATTGTAGATTTTTATCTCTCTTCATAAAGACTCTTTCAAATACTATGACGCTATTATTATTGTTTTATACTATTATAATACGTATGAGTAAAATTTTACCTTGATGACTAAAACGGTGTGGGTGGAGGATTTTAAAAAATTTATTTCAGTGAACACAATTTCTAATATTATAGGTTATTTTATTTTATTTTAGATATAGTTATTTATTTATTCTTGAATCTTCTTTTTATTTTTATTTAGGATAGTTGTTGAGGGTTAATTTTTAGGATTTTAGTTGTCTTTTTAATTTGAGTTCATCTGATCACAGGTTTGAATACTATAAATGGCTTTGTTTTCTAGAATGCAGATTGACAATAAAAAAAAATATCAAAGTTTCTTCCCTAATCATTACTTTTGAAATTTATTCACTTGATCACTTAATTCAAGGTGGTATACGATTGTCAATGTCTTTTCGATCTGTATGACTATTTATGTAGTCTTCCATCTGTAGTTTCTTCATCGGTTGGTGCTCAATTTAACACTCTTTTCATCCTTTTGAATCCTTTGTGTTGATGTGCGATTCTGAAGAAGATTTTGCTACCTACAACTGACAAATTGTAATATATGACAATGCTTCATATTAGCATGCCGTTGAAGGTGCCTGACACCATGTCGGCTTAGCCAGACGAGGGAGATGTTCTGAAAATGTCATTCCCACATACAGCCTGCACATCCTGCGACACATGTCTGTACCAACTTTGATGATCTACTGTACTGTGATCATGTTGTTTGATGATGCTGGAAACTAGGAAACGAGCATTTAGGAATTAGAAATTCTAGATTTCATGAATCTCAATAATGAACTACTAGTGGATTGGTGTATTAGAAGAAGTATGAATTTAAAGTTCTGATATCGAAGCACCTCTTATTTGCAACATTTTACGTAGTAATTATGGCAGCACAGTGGCAACAATTGAAGGCTTCTCGCATCCATTCTAGGAAGCCGAAGATCGTTTCATGGGATAAATTAAAACATGTGGCGATGGCACCTCACCTTTAGCTAGAGCTGCATGTATCAATGACTTCAAAGGTGTGAACGAGTAATAACTTACGATGATAAATATGGCAAATTTTTCTCTTACTTTTCGTAATAATTACTAAAACTAATACTTTGCAGTATAGTGTCTGATTTATTGAGGTGACAACAATATAAAATATTTTGAATTTATTGATCCACTTATTGTTGAAGCATCAATGCTAACGATTGAGCGATCCACGTTAGTTCTGCTACCAGACGGCTTCTACTGATCGGGCTCTTGTTGCTCTCGAGCTGGCCCGCTGCGCTAATATCCCCTAGACCATGGCCCCTATACCGACCGGCCCCTTCCTATTTCAGCCCGGCCTTACTTCTCACTTGGCTGACCCTCAAGCCCTAGCGCTTTACGGTGTTTCTCTTGAAACAAACTAAATATCAAACAAGACTAGTATCTACAGAATTGGGAGACTACCACCTTTTGGTTGATGGCGCGGAACTCAAAGAGGTTAGCGATGTTAACTGCGAGATGATAGCGTCCCCTAAGAGGGCGTTTGGAAAAATTCAGTTCATGTTGACTATGGGCACTCTTATAGTATTACGACGTTCATGTTCATGCCATGATGGTGATTCTTGTTCTGAGAAGAATCTTTCATTCTGTGCGGGTGAACAACAAGGTATGCCACTTTATCATCAACTCGGGTAGTTGTGAAATGTGGTCTCAGAAGGCGTTGTTATGAAGCTATCTCAGTTCAAGTCATCTGTCACCATACCGGCTTGCTTAGTTGGAAGCAAAGTGCAAATAAGGTATCCGATCATGCTTTGGTTCTCATCTCGATTACCACTTACAGGATGATATTTTATTATTCGATAGGATTCTGTGGATCGCATCTGTATTATTCTTAGTCGTAGTAATTGGATTGGAATGTTGTTCATGATGGAAAACACATCAGTTTTACTTTGAGAATGAAGATTACTCTTTGCCTTGAAGCAATTGACCTCTGTTGGAGCTTAGTCCTTCTCTGACTTCAAAATAGCTATGTTTTTGTCACGTTCGTGCTTAGGCTGAATTCCGCACTGTGGCATGTGTGGCGCTTATTATCTGCGGGTCACGACCTGGTCAGCTTGTTAGCCTCAAGTTGATTCAAACCATCCCGATTCCTGGCATGCCGCACGGAGCTGTGCTTTGGGGTGTGCGTGGTTCGTAAAAAAAAAGGCTGCTTACAGGTTTACCTTACGGGACATTTGGCACCACATTGACTTGGTCCCCGAGACTACCAGCCAGTAACAAGCCCTCACCATCGAATGAGGCCCAGACCACGAACCCCGACAGATAAATTGGGGTCTTAAGGGTTGACACGTTTGAAGTTTGAGTCATACCGCACAGGGGTTCCGGCACTTGATCGAAGAAGGATGATTCATGCGTATATGTGTCGATAGTCGCCTGATATGAATTACGGAGTTACGCTACGATTCTTGATTCCTTGCGGATGATCTGCCGAAGCGGTGTTAACCGGCTTCTCTTTACAAACTGATCTTAGAGTGGTTACCATAATTCGTGTCGTCCAGGACTGAATGAGCTTCTGCCATTTAAGCAGTCTCTGGTGGCTTGTCATACTTTCGAATTGTTGCAGCTCTAGCACATTCATGTGAGTGATGAATCAAACACTTCATCCTTTCATAGGAAAATTTGTTGTCTTTTATTTTGACGACATTCTTATTTTAATGTTCATGGAGCCATGTTACGGCATCTACGATGCGGGATTATGATCGTATGGCAAGATCGATTTAATTAAAATGTGGGTTACCCTGTGGATGAGATTCTCTTTCTGGTATCATCATCCCTAAAGGAGGGTCTTGTGTCCCCGTCGGTCGAGTCAGGCCATTCAATCATGGCCAATCCCACCACCTCATGGCGATTATGGCTTTCATGATGCAGCGTCGACATATCGATGATTCATTATGCACTTTAGCGTGTGTGTAAGCGTCGATCTGCAGAGACACTCCATTAGGGATGGTGTGTTTGCTTGGACTCGAAGCCTCGGGGCCTTTGGCTGGAGTGGAGGCTCTGCAAGCAGCCTGGAAATGCAGTAACTACAACTATCATCATATTGAGGTTATGGTGACACTTCAAGGTCGTATCGGATCTTGCGTCACAAATTGACAGTGACTGTCTTTGCTGATAGAAGCTTTTGGTGCTCAAATCACAAACTCTGACATGATGTTGAGTTCACATCGTGGTTAATATCAGCATTGTGTATTATCTCCATCGTGGCATTTGTCTATGCTGATCATGATGTTAAATGTATTTTTTTTATAGGATAGGTTTTTGTGGCTTATGTCATGGATTGCTATCTCTCTGTGATTCCTTACGTGGTGGCAGTTGGGCGGCGCTCCTTGAGGATTGTTGCGCTTTAGTAGCTTTTATCCTTGCTCGTTTCATCATGGTTTCGGTTTAAGTTCCATGCTTTAGATTCTCAAAACCATATAGTCTTAGCTTCTTCGTAATAGTATTCATGATGATCGCAGTTTGACTTTGTGCTTCATGATGATTCCTCTTCGAGAAGCTAGATTATGTGTTAGGATTGCGACCTTAAGCGCTCAGATTTGTGGCTGACGAGGTCTGGCTGTATGCGAGATCGGACCATGTAGTTAGTATGAAGGCTCTTTTTGCTCTGTATTTGCGTATTGTATTCGCTGCATACGCCAGGCTTAGTAAGCTTCAATGTCATAGCCTCTATCACTTCCTATATGTCTGACACAACCATGAATGACATTGGCATGAATTTTTGTACTTGGTCTATCTTACACAAAAACTTCATAGAAGGGAGCTTGATTTATCTTTGTGGTCTGTGATAACTAAAGATGGCACGCACCGATAAATATGCAGTTTTATTAAGTGTGTTATTAACTGAATTTATAGGCTTCTACATGGTTTTATGAGTTTCCCCTACCCTGTCAACGAGGAAATGCGCTATTTCATAACGATTTTGCTTGGAGTCTCTGCTGCATGGTGATATATTTGAATCTCAGTTAAACATATCTCAGGAAACAGGCAGTGACAGAGCCTGATGCGCATGGCGATTTACTTAGAAAGATCTCGTTAGGGATCATTTTGAAGGTGGGATTTGAGGTGGAGTCAATAAGATTCACCTATAACCATAAAAATAGAGTATGAACTGTACGTTGGTCAGTTTATGGTTTGTCTTGCGATGCTGGATTGGACTTGACCACTCTTCCCCCGATTGCACTAGAATGCACGATAGTGTGATTTCATTGAAGACTTGCGCCTTCCACGAGCTCACTTATGACGTCATCTGTTGCCTCATTTGTAAAGTACAAGTGTGGGGAGATCTCATGTCATTACATGTAGGTTACAGTGGAGATAGGATTTGGGCTTTTTACTAGTTGCTTTATCCATGAAGTGAGTTAAAGGCTGGCGAATCTTCAGAGTGCTAAAAATCTTAAATGCATATAGTCTTGACTTCACATTGGCGCCGTCTCGCTTTGACATATTCAATGTCCCATGACTTTTTGGTTCTCTGTGATGATCCTGAGTCGGATTAGACAGATCTTTTGACTGGAGAAATGTGTGCACATCTGAATTTGTATTTCAAGTGAATCTGAGGTGTTAAATATTGGGTTATTTTTTGGAATTAGTTGTTATTTATTCTGGATATTCTTTTTATTTATTGGATAGTTATTGAAGATCTTTAGGATTTTAGTTGTTCTTTTTAATTTCAGTTCATCTTTATTCACTACGTTTTGAATATACTATAAATATGTAGTTTGAGCTTTTCTTTGATGCGATTGTTAATAAAAAAATCAAGAGGGTTCTTCTCCCTAATCCCTTTCTTTTTGGTATTCTTTTATAATCAACGAATTCAAGATGAAATTCAGCCTATGTAGTTTGGTATCTTTTTTTTTTTTAGATCCTTGTGACTATTTATGTAGATAAGCTTGTATCTGGTTTTCATGTCAACTAATATCAACTAAATCAAACAAAGTCTTTATGTTTGGTTGATGAGAAAGATAATTAATTATAAAGAATTTAGGGTAGTGTTGGCTAATGAGAAGATGGATGATGATGTGATAAACAAAGTATTTGGCGATTAAGAAGATATAGGTGTTGGTAGATGGCGACGGTGACAAAAAGAAAAAATCAAACTCGTCCTGAACTCGATCCAGATATTAAAAATCTTTCCAAACTGGGCTGCTTGGTTAAGCTGCTCTGAATACCATTTGGCTTTCTCTGCTAGGGGTGAGGCGTGTGATTTAACCGAGGAAATCTTTGTGAGATACGATTCTATCAACCTAGATTATGCATGTTGGGAACTAGAAGCATAATATTAATGAAGAAAAAGCCAAATTCATGTACTGATTTGAATCCATTTGAATATCTTCTTGATGCGGAATTGATGGCTTTTCCAAGAGAAAGAGCCGTCTCAGATCTCTGAATCTTCTCCCAAACGACCCTTTGTTGCTTTAGCAAGTTGCGATCCTCTTCTCTTGAAGCCGTATATGAAAAGAAATCTCTGAAATGTATCAACAGAAGGGTTTGGGAGGGACAGACTTTCCTTAAATAGAGTTAGACCACCTTAGGCCCTCTGCTTGGCGGCCAGACTTCATTACATGTAATGTATGATTTATTAAGCTGATAACCCTGCCAATTATAGACCGAGCACAATTCGGTTTTCCCGGATGTCTGACCGCTATTGAAAACTACTTATTCTCAGCTTGGCGATATTGTTAACAGCTTAATGTCTTTCTTATATTTAGTGCAGGATTTGTCTTAATAGTGTCAGATCCTGCAAAATTCTGAATCTTTAATCTGGCTTAGTGGTAAGCAACACTCACGCCAAGCCCTTCAGTAGATGTAGTCTCATTTCTTGATATGGATTAATGGTAGTGTTTAAATGGACAATACCATGTGTGGGTGATCCTTGCATTGTGTTATCATTTTGTTAGTCAAATTCTCTCTCATGAATCTGAAGCCTGATGTCACGAAGAATATCATTATGGTTCAAGCGAACTTTGTATAATATTTGCTGTGATGGTAACTGCAATAACATTATGATAATAACAATGAGGCTAATGCTGGGAGATGTAGCCTTTATTAGTTTTGCACTTATGCTGATGTTGCACTCAGCAATTGCTTAATAACTTGCTCTAACAAATAAACCTACGTATAACAATACCTTATTATGAATACAAAGTTAATCTAAGTCATTATTACAAAATGTGTAATTGCAGTCAACGCTATTAAAACAACTTAAAACTTAATAGCAACCACTGAATTACTGATCCCACATGATCTCACAAGCCCCGTAATGACATATGATTTCAAATACACAAGCGAAAGGCCTTTAGTTAAGCGGATCTAACGATCTAACTTATCTGTCCGTTGTTATGTGCTGCTATGACGTCCTTGATTTTGAACTTTTTTTTTTTTTTCACGCTATGGTCGGATATTTGTTGCTCCGTATTTTAGACCACTTGAGACCTGCATTTATTATTAATAAACAACCTTTCTGAGGAGTTTGTCGCAATACAATTGTATGGGCTATCACAAAATCAGAGCAGTTAAGCTCTAATAAGGTTTGGAACAATTGCTTCAGTGATTCTTTGAGCATGCTACAAAACTCATGCATGGTAGAGGATGCAGTGTAATTTACTGTTTCTCACTTTCCATGATCTTCTTTTTACTCTATACAACCCAAAGATATATCTTGGTTGAACCTTTGTCATGACGTGGTAGTCGAGATACGAATCTTATTGACGACAGGTCTTTTGGGCATGCAGCAAATCAACATATAGTCTTTTGTCCTCTAAGTACCTCTTCCTTCTTGTAGCACAGCAACCTGATGATCATATCTGGTTTGACCATTATCTGCTAGAATCTTTTTATTTGCTGGCAATATGGGCTGGTACTTTGAGCATACATAATACTCCCAGTGCCTTGCTTTCTAGGTCGATCTTCTGTTTCTGGGCTTCTGTATGTGGGAATGAGGAGCATGTGACCTGACTTGTCACTTTTCTGAGGCAGAGGCAATTCTGGCTCACATAGTATATTAGATCTTTCTAAAACAAGTCAACCCTGTCTCTGAGATAGTGTGATGAGAGCGATCCTATGAATCGATGCTGCGTGAAAGCTGACGCTAGAAAGTCTTGCTATCTGGATTATTTGTGACATCGCTTTGTCTCTATGCGGTAGACCCGAGGTGTTCGGCTGCTGCAGCGGATATCATCCGCATAGTATTAGGAAAATGAATTTCCTCCCCACTTGCCTTGTAGTATACATTTATTTCTGCTGTTCTCGAGCAAGCCATATGAGCAACAACACTATATCAAACTTTGATGTATTGTCTGAAACTTGCTGGACCATAATGAGCTTTTTAGGTCTATAGAGTTTGAATCATTTGCCCTGAAACCTTGGGTTGCATCATATAGACTTGCATTTCGGGTCTCTAGTTCAGGAGAAAATAGGTTTAACATCCATGCAGTGTAACTCCAGTATCGATAGGCAACTAATGCTGCGCGTCTGAAGAATCTTTAGAAGGAAGCTGAAAGGATTCTTCCATAATTAAGCCTGCTGCAGTGAAGACCTTTAGGCCTCTGAGTCTGAGCTTTCTTCTGTCTTTTTCCTTTATGGTCCTTTTAGTCTTATACACCTTGCATTCACGGCCCGATAGGTCTAGTATGGTAATTGATAAGTTCCCAAACTCCGTTATGCCTCATAGATTGAATTTCATCTCTCATTTGCATCAAACCTGATTCGATTGGAGACAACGGCTTCCTATATTGGGTGATTCTGGAGCCAATATCGTAGTCTTAACTCTCTATATAGACTAAATAGTCGATTGGTATTGTTGATGCTCGTCTCTCCACTAGTGGATCTCCTTCTTCTTGGGTAATGCGTGCACGAGGCCTTGATGGAACTTCGTGATGTCTCGACAACGGATCCTAGTCTGTGAGTTCAAAATGGTGTGTAGGAGTTTCCATGATTATTATCATATGGGGAGATCTGATACCACATTACTCCTTAAATCTTATCATCCTCAATGATCTGTGACCTTCTCTCTTGGCCACATCGACTCAAACTTAGACATGCGATTCCACAGTTCTTGTGCCTCCATTGGATTATAGAGCGAATATCCCGCCAGATGTTAAGGGTAGATACAAAAATAACCTGGTAGTTGAATCCCGACTTGCGCTTAATGTTGGATTATAACTTCCTTACCCAGGACATCCCCAAAGCCTTAGATGGTTTTATTAGGCTTTATTGATCCATGCTTTCGAATTAATCGTTATTTAATATGATTATTTTGATTCCAGAAGATGTGAATTTGTTTTCAAACTCACCCATAGAAAAGCATGATTAAAATTTGTCATATCATGCTCCTTATCATTCCACTTAAAGAATCTGATTCACATGCTATTCTGGGCATTTTGCTCAGGACTCCGGGCATAGTAAAGCGTACCCCTTTATCCCGAGAATCCTCTATTATTTTGGCGATATGGCCTTCGGCTGTCGGCATATCATGTGCTTGCCTGTCTCTCTACCTCGGTCAGATCTAACAACCTTTATGACTTTTTCCCAATTGTTTCTCGACTTGAGTCAGAAAAATCTTGAAATATGAGACTGGACTTTCTTTTAATCAGTACACATCAATAAATGATGAAATAAAATTTCTACACAAGGTTGCCAAGCATAAGGTCCACTTATATCGATGTGAATGACTTCCAACAAGCCTAACTACTGGGACTATAGCTTTCTTTTCTTATCTTGGTCATTTTACTCCCTATTAACAGCGCCTACGATATCTCTAAGTGATTTTTAAGAGCGTGCAGGATATTAGTCTTTATTAGCCTTCTACTCTATCCTTAGAGATAGCCAAGTCGCTTATGCCATAATGCATAAGACTCTTCCCAGTAGTGGTCTCTTAGAAATGTTCTTTTCAGCCGTATAAGCTACGTATATGTCAGTGGGAGATAAACTTAATCTGTATAATCCATTGGACATATGACAATACCCAACCTTATTTGAATTAAGAAATATTGAAATAATATTGCTCTTAATTTCAAAAGAATAATCATATGAATCCAAACATGATACTCGAAAACTAAATTCTCTAAAGGAAGGTACATAAAATGTGTCTTTTCAACATCAATTTAAAACTTAATCTAAAACTAAGATTACATCTCCCACCTAACATGACTTCAAATTTCTTCTCGTTATTTCCCTACGTTGAGCTTTGATTCATCCTTTGTCTGGGCTTCCTCCTGCCAGAACTCGTATGGTAAATGCAACATGATTGGTCGCTCCACCATCAAGCCACCAAGAACCTGATGGTGCTTCGTGATAGGTCGGGATTCACAAACAAGTATTAAAGAATCATTACCGTAGCCCACGCTTGGACATCCAAGCTTTGAATTTTGCATAAAATCTTCTTCATGTGACCTTTCTTCTTACAAAAGAAGCAAATGGAATACCATCCTTTTCAAGAATGTCTTCTTTCGGACCTATATTGTCGATTGACCTAGATTTCATGAGCACCTTTATGAGTTCGACAACTTCTTATTCTTCCTCTTATTAGACTTGCAAGATATAAGGCCATATGCTTTTCTCTTTCTTAAGCTTCTCCTCCGCCACCACCCTTGCTATCAAGTCATTTACCGACCAAGTCTCATCTTCGGAATTGCGCTTGTCTTTATAATCCCAAAATCGTGGAAGGGTGTTCAGGTTTGATGCACAATGCAAGCATCGTGAACGGTGACATTAAGAGCTTGAGCTTCGCCTTTTAGGGTCTACCATCCCGAGGGACATAATTCTAACCCTACCGTGACCATCATACTCATGTTGAAGAGCTTTTGAAGAAGTGTTCCAACCTCGCATCGATGAAACTCGATTTCTAGCCTCTATTGTCGCCATCATTTCCCTTAGCAAGACAGCGCCCATCGGGTAAACCACTTTCAAGTGTTCCCTTGTGATGGATTTCTTCATTGTCAATAAGCAAATCCTATTGCTCCTCCCAGTAGCATAGTCCGTTTCTTCGCCGCACTAAAGGTTGTGATATCCGCGCCATCCATTGTAAGCGCCATGTGAACATCCGCCGGCCCATTCCAAATAAAGTCCTCTTCCATTTCTTGAAATTCAATCCAATAAGGACCTCAATTGAAATGGAATTGCCGTTCACAGAAAAATTGACTGAAAAATAAAACAAAACAATACAATCAGCATCATGTGACTACATACAGAGAATTTACATACATCATCATATAATCACCAAGGGGTAAAATATGGCTACGCAGCTTGTACACTCTCCACGACGCCATGAGAACATATTCTAATCCTTCGTGAAATCACCACCTGCGTATGAACCACTAAGATCGCCATTTCTCATCGCGATGCCATCATGCATCCCTCCACGAACTAACAAGATCACCTCCTTTCGGGAGTATGACTACGTAATAAAACAGAGACATCCCACCACAATATGAGATTGATATTTCTCAAACCCAATCAAGTGTGCCACTCGCATGGGGTCACAAATTCTCAACTGAATTCCCTAAAAACACCATACCAAGGATATAAACTTATGTATCACATTCAATATATATATGTTATGCCAATTATATTGTTCAATCATTCATTAATAGTCAACGTAATTTAGTCTCTACATAGTCCTTTATGCAAAGGATATGCATGTTAGCTACCTTATGTATTTCCCAAACCATAGAGAAATACCATGAATGCGTGAAAATACCCTAATATCTAGTGTACTTAGTGGTTCTATACGATTTTCATATCCTGCGGAAAGCCTAAACATGCAAAGTCTATATACTCACATTGTAGAGAATTTCGACACGAATCAGTAGGCACCAAAATTTCCCAGTCATCCCTCACACGCCCCCCTCACGCGCCACCGTAAGGCTTCGCGCTGCAGGGTCAAGGTGGCGCCGCGGTACAAGCCACATGTTGACCGCCGGGCCGCGGATCGGGTTTGCCGGCCGCGACCGCTGACCGCCGTCAATATCCGGCCGGCTCTGCCTGCCTGGGGTCGGTCAAGGCGGTCGGATGACGCCATCATGACGCCAGCGATCCGCCACGTCATCGGGCCACGCGCACACCACGCCATCGCCACGCCGCCGCCACGCTATCGCACACGCCGGCCCACTAATCCCGGACCGGGCCAACAAACCCGGATCGGTGATCCGGCTTGACCGGGCCTGCTGGTCGCCAGGCGTCACGCCATCATGACGTCACGAAGCCAGCTGGGAGCCGTGATTCCCATGCGCAGGCCGTGACGCCGCCGCCGCTCTTTAACGCCGCGGAGGCGCGTGAGGGCGCGGCCCGGCCACCGGCGACGGCCACCCACCGATTTGATCGCCCCGCCGTAGATTCCAAATATGCAAAAATATTTAATTTTGACTTATTGAAAAATCCAAACTCGGGATGCAAAGTACGATTTTATAAAACCTTAAAAATTTCTCCAATTCCTTGCGTTTTGAATTTCAGTTCGCGGTTGGCTCGATACTAACCGTATATTACGATTCTATCAACCTAGATTACCATGAAAGAACACAAAGCATAACATTAATGGAGAAAACCCAAAATTCATGTACTGATTTGGAATCCATTTGAATATCTTCTTGATGCTAATTGATGAAGAGTCAAGAAAGAGAAACCATCTCAAGATCTCAAGATCTTCTCCCAAACGACCCTTCAAACCTGGGCTTTACTTATCGCGATCACTTTCTTGAAACTGGGGATGGTAAAACCGCATGCGATAGAACGTATCTCCCAGAGTGGGCCGGGAGTGACTCGAGTTTGCAACAGAGTTCGACCACTGCCCTCCTTATAACTGCCTTCTGGAGTCGAACTCAAATTCACACATCTAACAAAATTTACATGACGGTTGCTAGTTCTAATAACCTCACTCACTGTACTCAAACTTAATTCATTTTTTAATTCCAATTAACGGGGGTTCTCACTTTAATGAAACCTTACAAATAATTCAACCTTTGCCATCACTGTTCATGTATGTCCTCACTTAGCCATTCAACTGCTCAACTTGTTCCTTTTATCTTCCCGTTGTGAAAATCATGAAATCGTAATTGAGAACCAAAAAAGACAAAACAAAGAGCTAGGGATTTTTTTTATTTGAAAATTGAATAATGAAATTACATAACAAAAGGAGTTTATAAAAACTTACTATAAAATATAAAAAGACTAATTTACCCTTAAACACTACATAATCCTATCAATAATAAGAAACAAACTTGCTAGGAATAAGACTAATTATTACCCAATAACAAGAAACAAACTGGTTAGGAATAAAAATAATTAATATGAAATAAATAATATAATATAATCTAAGACCCGTACGTAAGTGAAAGCAATTTTTAAAAGGCTTTTTGCAGGAAGAAAGCATGGAAGATGAATAATAGAGTAACAGCACATGGATTTGTGTTGTATCATTGTATGTGTCTCACCTTTCACCACGTTCCCCTTTGCATGCATGGTGTAGAATAATAGTTCAATTCTCCAACGTGGTATTTTTTTTATTCTTTATTGGCTAGAGAAGACTAGGGACACTCGTTTTGGAAGAGAACACCCGGGCTTATCCCTATATGTCTCCCTCTACCTTCTTTCTCCTTCATGAATGTCACGTGCCCCATACAAAAGAAGTTCCATTTCACGTGAATATCCCGTGCACTTTCCCCTATATGTTTGGATATCCTTTTACTTTCCACTTCAAGATGTTGGATATACGTCATATATGTAATGGAAGGCAACTAATGAATTTTTTTTTTCTTTTTTTGACATGTCCAACTAATGAGTTATTCAATGCTTTAATGTGATATTAAGGTCCAATGCAAAGTTGCCAGCTTCAAATGATTTGATCATTGTATGAGAATGGATGACCAATATCTAGATAAGTGGGGAAGGGTGGTAAGGGGATTATCCGGCGAACCCCAGCCACAAAAATTACGTAATAATACCATGGATATGGGTGATGTTCATTTTCTTGCACAAATCTTTGGGGATAATTGAATCATACTATATTTTTTGTACCACTCCTATAATCAGATCATGACACGTGATAATTACTATTTTTTGGGATAATTATTATTCATTTTAAAGAAAATCTTATTGTAACCTAAAGGAAGAATTATTTATCCTAACTGGGAAGTTTCAAGATTAGATAAAAGGTTTGTTTGGTTCTTATTTTTTAAAACTTTTATTAAGAATCGGTTTTTAAAACACAAAAGACATTATTTTGATGTTATCTAAATTTACTCATTATTCTCTATATTCAGTGTTTTCTGAGTTTTTTATTTTTATTTTTTTAGAACAAAAAAATTAATCAAACATGTTCTCCTTGCTTTCTAGAACAAAAAACAAATTTCAAAATTATAACCAGACTCTAAATTTCCTCTTGATTCCTCTCCAAGTTAAGTTCTAGAAAAAGAAGTTACATATTTAGCAGCACAATCTATTCAAGCTTACAATGAGCTGCTTTTGACAAGATGAAAAAAGATCATTAGGGGGCATAGTCTTTAAAAAAAAAAAAAAATTTCCATAGTCAAATTCTTAAAATATAAACAAACTAAAAGTGGATTTTATAAAACTGATATCCCTTTTATATATATATATATATATAACATGTAAAAAGATCACCAACTTTTAGCTCTGAAAAGTTAGTGGGCATGATTCAAATTTGGAATGTTTTCCCTGTTCACCTCTAAAAATATCAGTTATGTCGGGGTTTCAATTAACCTATAAATTGGGTGTCTTCTTCCCATCTTAAGCCTGCAGGGCAGAAACTTATATCTTATTTTATCTTTTAATTCCTTTCCAGGGAGACTTAAGCCTTAATATCTTCTTCTATCATGTAAGCTTTTCTCTCGTTCATTCCTTCTACTAACATGCCTTATACAGCTTTTTTTCTTTCTTTTTTTTTTTTTGCACTGAATCACGATTTCTCAACTCTCATCTCACACTTGAAATGGGGTGGATACAGTTCAGAAAATTCCCCCATTAAATTTTCTTTCTTTTTTCTCTTGATTATATATCCAAAGCATTCATAGTGAATGGGCATTATTTCATGTGTATGTTGTATTGTACATTTTATATCAATTTGTCACCATTTGTGCATATACTGATAGACAAAAACATTTCATCTGCAAAAAATATACTAAATTGTCTCATATTCTTGATTCTCTAGCCAGCATACAAGAAACGTTTTCCATCTTTCAGCACGTGAGAATGGAATCAGAGTCACCATTCGGGGAATTCGTCGACAGTGTTTCCGGAAACATTATAGGACAAGAGGATACTGAAGCAAAGCTGGACGTGGGTGAATGTGAGCTACCGCTGATTGACCTCAGTCACTTGAATCTTGGCAACCCGGAAAATGAAGAGTGCAAAAGAAAGATTTGTGAAGCTTCTGCTGAATGGGGATTCTTCCAGATTGTCAACCATGGCGTTTGTCAAGAGATTTTCTCGAGGATTCATCGCGAGCAAGTGGAGTTGTTCCGGCAGCCATTACAGGAAAAGACTAATGAGAAGTTGTTGAACTTGTCATCAGGTTGTTACCAATGGGAAAGACAAACTGCAGCTACTTGGAAGCAATTCGGATGGTCTGAAGCTTTTCACATTCCTGTTACCACTGTTTCCCAGCTAAATGAATTGGAAGATATCAGGTATATATGCTTAAGAAAATATATATTGGCATGATAATATGTTTTGTTTCTAGACCATATGCAATTTCTTCATTATAGAAAAAACTGGCGCAAGTGGTAGGATGAGTGTACCGGAGGGCGATTGTCTATAAGAATAAGAACAGAGTACTATATAAGAATAAGAACGGAGTACTACAACGATATACTGTAAAGTGAATGGATATAAAAAAATGCGGGTTTTGACAATGTTTTATTTTTATCTTTCCTATGGAATTTTCAGGTCAAGTCTTGAAGGGTTTGCGATGAAAGCTACGGATCTAGCTCAACAAATAGCTGAAATATTGGCTGAGAATTTGGGTTGTGAATCCACTTTCTTTTCCGAGAATTGCTTGCCAAGTTCATGTTATATTCGAATGAACAAATATCCGGCATGTCCGGTGTCCTCTAAGGTTTTTGGACTAATCCCACACACTGATAGCGACTTCCTCACAGTATTGCATCAAGATCAAGTGGGGGGATTGCAGCTCCTAAAAGATGGGAAATGGATTAGGGTTAAGCCTAATCCAGATGTTCTTGTTATCAACATTGGAGACTTATTTCAGGTAACTTGGCTTCTATTATATGTCCTCAATAGCATGCTCATCTTTGAAATTAACCCAAATATCGGGGGCTTTGACTTATATATATATATATCTTCCCTTCTAGTGAATTAAGCTCTTTATGATATGAAAACCATACATGAGGAAGCATTTAAATTTAATTTCCTGTCGTTAATTTGGTACCCAATCTACCAAATTCTTCCATTGAACTTCTCCCAGGTGTGTACGAAGGAGTTTAGATGGCAATATCTCTTGACGAAATATGTGTGAAATCTGAAATCCATATATAGTGTCAGGGCCTCAAGGTTATAAAATGTTAAAGAATTTTCACCATTATCCTATGTGAGATGGGCTTAAAAAGCCGTCTACTAGCTAGGTCATACTTATATAAGCTCCAATACCATATATAAGGACCCGTATCTAATCATATAGATATTGTCAACTTTTTACCCAATGGATCCTCACGGCTACGTTTAGAGGATCCCCCATACTTACCTTATTTGATGTGAGATGTTATATTCCCTACATTGTCTTGTTTTGAAATGGAATGATGATTCTCGGGAAAACGTAACAAGGGGTAATTAACATGGTTTTAGCATACAAGGGTTCAACTTCTTCAGCTCAAACATAATATAAATAAATTGTGGTGATCAATTTCACAATGCAGGCTTGGAGCAATGGAGTATATAAGAGTGTGGAACACAGAGTTGTAGCTAACCATGAAAATGAAAGGTTCTCTTTGGCTTACTTCTCATGTCCCTCCCATGACACTGTCATAGAAAGTTGCAGTAGTGAGCCTTCCATCTACAGAAAATTTAGCTTCAGGGAGTACAGACAGCAAGTTCAAGAGGATGTGAAGACCACTGGGGACAAGGTTGGCCTTTCAAGATTTCTCAATCAGGCTTGAGCATCACTTTTGGACATATGAGGAAAATATTGTATGGTTTGCTTCTTGGGTTATTATTGATTAAGGCTGTAAAAACATGAAAGTGTAACAAATGATGGACAATATTGCTCTTGAGCATATTTTTCCCCTGATTCTGAATGACCCAAAGATATATTTCTCACATGGATTGAGGATCACCCTGTTAACATCGGAACCATGGTGGTCATTCAAAGCTTGTGACTCCCTTAAGAGTATATATTGCCTTTTAAATATTTGAAAATTAATGAGGCTAAACTCAATAATTTTACACACAGCTTCCATTCAAATATGTCAACCCCATTGGCCAAAACATGTTAATATGATAGGTTAATTTCCTATATTTGTATCGTTAAAAAAAAAAAAAAGTATGCATGTTTACACAATTCTTCTAAAACAATGCATGATCACACAATTCTCCCATTTCTAAGGTATGTGTACTGGCCCCAGGGAGGGTTTTATTGGGTCGAGGCAGTAATCTTATAGGAGATTGTGCCCATTTGGGTTTGGTCTAAGTCATGGACCTAAAAATGTGGTAGAAGGATGTGATAGGAGTTGGGCTGGGCCTAGCCTAAGCCCTGGTGGTGAGATGGACTGAGCCCGATTATAGGCTCATGAGCTAATGGGTTGGTGGACTGGAATTGGTTAATAAGCTAGTTTTTTTTTTTCTTTTCCCTTTTGACATCTATTCATTTTCCATTGTATTATGTTCTTATAAGAATTCGAGTCTCTTGTAACCCTTCTTACCCTTTTACCATTTAAGTTAGACCTTTAAGGCCCAATGAGCTAGCTTAAATGGGTTTGAGGAGAAAGGGTCCAACCTATGCAGTGAGTTTATGGGTTTAGCCTGATATAGTAGGCTGATGGGTTGGTTGGAGACGGGCTGAGCTTGTGTGTTAATGGTGGGCCGTCCGAATATGAAAATCTAAGGTTATGGGTCAAATCATGATGAAAAAAATAAATACGACTAATCTTCCCAAATTTTCTTCCATTTTCTTCTTCCCAAAGCCAAATAAATAAACAATCCCTCTCTCTTTAGTTTTCCCCTCCTCTTTTCTCTCTCTAGCTTTTAAATCCCCTTTTCTTCTCTCTCAAGACAAGCATTCTAAAAGAATCTTCGCTCTACATTTAGGATTTGTTTCTAGCCTACACTTGAAACTCTCCTAAGCCCACACCTAACTTGCACAAAAAAAAGTGATTAAAGATAGGACATGGGAGGAGAGAGGTAAACATAGTTTACTACATTGTCTTAAAAGTGATTAGCTTTTAAAGAAAGAAAAAGAAAAATCTAAGAAAAGACTCCCCCAAGCTCCCTAAAAGGGATATGCATATATTTATATTAAAAACAATTTCATATCGTATCAAATCAAATTAATATATAAATTCAAAATAGGGTTAATTACATAAATTGTGTAACAAACTTTTTAATTTTTTCTATTTTAGTGTCTTAACTTTATTTTTGTTTAATCAAATGTCTAAAATTTTGTATTTTTTTTTATTTTAGTATTTTAACTTTATTTTTGTTCAATCAAGTGTCTAAACTTTTTTATTTTTTATATTTTTGTGTCTATACTTTATTTTTGTTAAATGAAGTATATAACTTTTTTTTTCTATTTTAATGTCTCAACTTTATTTTTATTTAATTAAGTATTTGAACTTTTAATTTTTATTTAATCAAATGCTTATTAACCAATCAAAGCTTATTATGATATTTGAATAGGTATCAATTTTATTTTTGTTTAATTAAGTATTTGAACTTTTAATTTTTATTTAATCAAATGCTTATTAACCAATCAAAGCTTATATGATATTTGAATAGGCATCAAGTGAATCTAAACGACATTTCATATCATATAAAAATAATAAATTACTTAAATGATATTTAATGAGATGAAATAAAAACATTATCCTTTCCGCATTGGAGTTATTTTTATCTATTCATTACGGTAGGACATTCCTAAGACTGCTTTTCGTACACGGTATGGTCATTTCGAGTACACGGTAATGCCGTTTGGATTGACTAATGCTCTAGCAAAATTTTCATGGATTGGGAATGCAATGTGGTATTTCGACCAGACCGACTAATTCAGAATTTGTGTTCATCGATGACATACTAATCTATTCACTGAATTTCCGAGGAACATGAACGCCATCTCATAATTAGCCCGTAATTTCGAGGGAGCATAAGTTATAATGCGAAGATGAGCAAACGCGCAGTTTTGGATGAAGGAGGTGAAACTCTCGCTGGTGGAAGCCTAACAGGTGTAGCCGCTGACCGCAAAGATTGAGGCAGTTGATGAAGCCGGGAACCACCAAAGAATGTGACGGAGGTAATAGCTTTCGGGCTTAGCAGCTACCATCTGAGTATTCGTGGAGGATTCTTCAAGCTCAGAATGCCAATGACTCGCCCGACCAAGAAGTGGAGAGAAATTCTTGTGGGACCTGCAGTGTGAACTTGTTTTTCACACTTTGAAGGAGAAATTGACAACGGCTCCCGGTCCCATTATTCCAAATTGGGAAGAATACGAGGTGTACACTCGATTCTTCTCTACGAGGCTTCGATGTGGGCCCAATGCAAGTGGGAAGGTAGTTGCTACGGCTCGAGGGAAAACTAAGACTCACAGAAAGAGTAACTAATTCCACCTACGACTTTGGAACTACGCCGTGGTTTTTGCTCTTAAGTCAGGAGGTGCTGAGCTATATGGGGAGAAATTCCAAGTGTATTCTGGATCATAAGAGCCCTCAAGTATATCTTCACACAAAAAGACTTTAAATCTGCAATGGTGGGCCGAGTACCCGGGAAGACTATGACTTTTCACCAACTATCATCCCGTGAAAGGCAAATGTAGTGGCGTATGCACTTGTAGCGTAAAGTCTCTGGTGAACTCAATGTTCCATAAGTAAATGGAAGTCAAGGATGCCCTTTAGAGATTTTGATCTATGGATCGGGAAAGTGAATCTCACCCATGCATATTCAATTAGATTCAACCATTGCTTCAAAGAAAGGATCGTGACGCTATAAAATGGGCGGGACAATGAGTTAGAGGCTATACTGAGTAGGTCAGAGAGGAGTGAGATGGCTTGAGAATTGGCGCACAATTAATGATGAGTTACGCTTCGGGAAGGTTATGTATCCCACCATGATCGGATCGCAGTTAAGTATTAGATGAATGCCATCGTTCCAAGTTCTCCATCCATCCGGAGTAACAAAATGTATAGGGACATGAAACGGCAGTATTGGTGGAAGGGAATGAAAAGGGATGTACACATTTCAAATAAAGTGTGTGTCAACAAGTAAAGATCGAGCACCAACGCCCGGAGGATTACTACATACCCCGCTATCCCAGAGTGGAAGTGGGATCACATCACCATGGACTTCATATCTGGTTTTCCACGGACCACACGAGGGCATAATGCCGTATGGGTTATTGTTGATAGACTCACCAAGTCCGCTCATTTCCTGGGTATGAAGACCACGGACACAACCGAGACTCTGAGCCAGCTCTATAACCGTGAGGTTGTTAGATTGCATGGAGTTCCACTCTCTATCGTGCCTGACGTGATTCCCTGCTCGTGGCAAGGTTCGCAAAGTCTACAATGCTTTAAGGAGTACAGTTACATTTCAAACACGTTTTTCATCCCCAAACTGATGGCCAATCCAAAGGGTGATAACATGTGTCAGTGGGAAGACATGTTACGTGTTTCGTATGTCGACTTCATATGGGAAACTCGAGTAACCATTTGCCGTTGGTAGAATTTATGAGCAACAAACGCCTATCATGCAAGTGGCTGGGATGGCACCCTTATGAGGCATTGTATGGAGCTGGGCCATGTAGATCCCCGACATGTTGGTTTGAAGCGGTGAGAGTAATTGCTTAGCTCGATTGTTCGGGAAACTATAGAGAAGATTCAACTCATCCGAGAGACTTCACGCACGACGCAGCAGACGTAAGAGTTATGCGATCGATCGACGAAGACCCTTGCGGGAATTTCAAGAGGGGGATTATGTATTCTCAAGGTGTCCCCCCAAAAGGGAGTGTTTAGGATTTGGCAAGAAAGGAAAGTTAGCAATTAAGATATATCAGACCATTTGAAGTGAGCAAAGTGGTGTGGCAAAGCGGCGTATCACGGTAATTACCCGTCAATGGTTCAGGTGCATGACGTATTCCATTTATCAATGTTGAGGAAGTGTCTATCTGATGCAACACCGGTCAGAACTCGAAGATATAGAAGTCCGGCGATGCAGGTAACATATGAGGAACAACCGTGAGGATTCGATAATAAAGAAGGCAGGTGCTTCGCAACAAATCATCCACTAGCAAAGTCTGGTGGCACCGCGGTTTGAAGGAAGCCACATGGAACCCAGAGCGAAATGGCCAGAGGCAATCTGTTATTTATTCATCGATTATGTCGATCAAAACCTTTATAAAGAACAACTCCATGGCGCTCAAAATATCGCACAACTAATCAATCAGCTTTACCATCAAACGCATATAATGATAAATGATAAAAATATTGCATAATCAGAAAACAAATTTTAGTTAAAAACAACATTAAAATGAATCCGAAATGTCGAAAACCTTAGAGTAGTCCTATAGACGTAATTTGAGAGTGTATGGCAAACTGTAATTTTGGGAAGAAAAACCAAAATGCCCAATGAACAAGAAAACTGGGTCGCTAGGTTTAAAACCCTTTTCCACTCCATTTCTCTCATTTTTCTTGACTTCACTCTCACCCCACACCTTGAAACCCTAGGAATTGGTGTGTAGAGGAAGGTTTAAGGGCGACTCGGATCAAAGCTCAAGATCCCCATACAAACCAAGGATTAAAGGTAGGGGTTTTCTCCCATTCACTTACATTGAGGCTAGGGTATGTATATATGTACGTTTTGTGGGCTATAAATGCTATTTTTCTGGGTATTCTGAAACCATTCTCTCTTTGTACGTGGGAAGGAGGAATTTATTCTTAAATGTGTTCTTTTTGGGATTGATTTAACTCCTAGTGATTTGTGTGAGTAGAAAAATACCGTGGGTATGATCTCTTGTATTTTCTAATTATTTATTGAATTGTTTTATGATTGTTTGTGGATTCTTAGAAGTTTTTCCAGTAAATTTGAGATATATGGAATGATTGGTTGTGAAATGGTTGGTTGGTAAGATAAATTTTATGGTATGGTGATTGAGGAACTAAGCTAAGTATTTTTTTTATATAGTAATGTATTCTACTATGTGGTGACACGCCCGATTCCGACTCACTCGGACTTGTTTTCGACTTCGGTTCCGACTCACTCGGGAATGACTTTCTTTATGGGGATTTTTATATAATATGAGGGATTTTTACATAACCTAGGGGATTTTTACATAACATGGGGATTTCTTTATATGTACTAGGATTAATATTGTGAGATTTTATTAACATGGATTTTTATATAAACTGGATTCAATTACAGACACTCTGATTTTGATCTTACTGAATCTGTTCGACTACCTGAATGATTTATGGGGATTTTTATATAATATGGGGGATTTTTAAATAACCTAGGAGATTATTATATAGTATGGGGGATTTTTACATAACATGGGGGATTATTATATATTATGGGGGATTTTTACATAACATGGGGGATTGTTATATAATGAATGAGAGGTTCCATATAAGGATGCTCAACCTATACCTATACTCAAGAGGTTCCTTATAAGGATGCTTGAGAAAACCCTACTCATGATATATGAGAGGTCTTTATAAGGATGCTCAACTTATACCTATACTAAGAGGTTCCTTATAAGGATGCTCGAGACCCCTACTATGATATATGAGAGGTTCCTTATAAGGATGCTCAACCTATACCTATACTCAAGAGGTTCCTTATAAGGATGCTTGAAAGACCCTACTTTGATATATGAGAGGTTCTTTATAAGGATGCTCAACCTATACCTATACTCAAGAGGTTCCTTATAAGGATGCTTGAGAAACCCTACTATGATATATGAGAGGTTCCTTATAAGGATGCTCAACCTATACCTATACTCAAGTGGTTCCTTATAAGGATGCTTGAGAAACCCTACTATTATGATATATGAGAGGCTCTTATAAGGATGCTCAACCTATACCCTATACTCAAGAGGTTCCTATAAGGATGCTGAGAGAAAACCTACTATGATATCTCGAGAGGTTCCCATAAGGATGCTCAACCTATACCTATACTCAAGAGGTTCCTTATAAGGATGCTTGAGAAACCTTACTATGATATATGAGAGGTTCCTTATAAGGATGCTCAACCTATGCTCAAGAGGTTCCTTATAAGGATGCTTGAGAAACACTATTATGATGAATGAGAAGTTTATTGTAAGGATGCTTGAGAAAAAAAAGAATAATAAGCTGGGAATGGTATCGCGAAATGTTTATACTCTTGTTTTACGAAGTTGTTTGGAAAAGATTTATTTCTTAAGTGTTTTCATAAACTTGAGATCTATTTTCAATGTCATTTGCTTATAAAATGGTACATCTAGGATATGTTATAAAAAAAAAAATGAGACCGACCGTTTTTTCATACTTTCTAAACCTTGTTGTGCCTGGGAGGATTTTCCCACAGAGTTTCAAGGCTCACCCCTACTTACATCCCTTTTCAGATTTTACCTTTGAGGAAGTGGTAGAAGCAGAGGAACCCGTGCATTGGGAGGCCCCGCTCGAAGGAAAGTCAGAT
This sequence comes from Tetrastigma voinierianum, assembly GCA_016808115.1. Classification (NCBI taxonomy): domain Eukaryota; kingdom Viridiplantae; phylum Streptophyta; class Magnoliopsida; order Vitales; family Vitaceae; genus Tetrastigma; species Tetrastigma voinierianum. The sequence goes on from JAEQBH010000403.1 coordinate 451,899, forward strand.
CCCGAGGTCCCTCCGGTGAAGGAATTCAGCTGAGGCCAAGGTAGAAGAAGAAGAAGGCGATTTTGGTCAGCTTTAGATTTTGTAATTCTCTCGATTGAATATCCCGCTTTGAAGATGTGCTAAAAGATGATATGGTGGTTATGGTCAGTTTACTCTTTGGAAGGTTATCAGGGGTACTTCATACGGTGAATGGAAATCTTTTGGGATAATATTGTAAATATTTTATGGATAAATAGGCCCAATGTGGGTAATGTATTATAATTGCACAGGTTGTGTTTTGGGTAGAGCTCCCCGAACAAAGGAGACTCTGCCCGAATGTGGTTAAATTAAGGACCCTCGGTCAATTATGGATTTTATTAGTGCTCTCATGGTGTGAATGGTTGTTAGTATGTAATGACGTCCCAGGGGGTATTTGGGGCGTTACAAGTTTGCATTTTCTTAATATATCCACTACTCACATGTCCTAATCTAGCATGCCATATATCATACGAATCAACCAAGTACAAAACCCTTTTCCTACAAAGATATTATCTTTTATCATTATAATCTTGTCAGATTCAAATGACACTTTAACCCCCACCTTTCCCAATAGAGCCACTGAAACTAAATTTGCTCTTATATTGGGAACATGTAGCACATTATTTAAGGCCAGAGTCTTTCCCGAAGTGAGCTTCAGCATGACTTTGCCTTTTCCTAGGACTTGAGCAAGCAGGAGTCACCAAGGTAGACAACTCATCATCCCCACGGAGCTAGGAGGTAAAAGCATCTTTGTTTGTACAAATATGCCTTGTTGCACTAGAGTCTACCACCCAATTCTTGGAATTTGTCACCATATTAGCTTGTGAGATAACATCAGCTATTATGTCATCTCCTTCGACCAAGTTGGCTTTAGGAGGATTTCCCACTGCTTTCCGCCAAGGCTCTTCCAGACCGTGGTGCATGATGGCCCCGGTTTGCCACAAACAAAACAGCCCTCTTTCAGCAATGGTGGTTAGAAATTTCGGGTTTGCTCTCGAGTTTTGAGATTTATGTTTGTACCTTTAGGCCTGCCGACCAGTTTGCCTCGTCGACATCTCGCTCTCGCCATACCTGCTCTTTACTATTTGTATCTTCTATAATGATGTGAGCAAGGATTAAATCACCCAGTGGATAATTACTTTTGTTCACAGGTTTCAACTCCGTTGTTCGTACTCTCACTTCATGAGTCGTAGTTTCTCTATCACAACCCCCGCTTATAAAATGCTCGGTAGTTCTATTTTTCAGCCTTACTCCTCCAAAGAATTTATGGTAGTCATTGATTCGGGAGTTTTATGTCTCATGGTCGATCATCTCCCATTTCCTCCAGAGTAGTTTCCTACAACAAATTTCTCGTCGCCCACATCCCTGGCCGTGTATTTTTTCATCATTGAATCCCCATATAATCTTTGCTTCCCTTATAGGCACGTGACATCAAATAATTCATTAGATAACGAAGTTAGATGGTATGTCGACAAACCTTGTTCTCATATGTCCACGGCTCAGAGTTGGGAAGGGCGTTGGGCCAGAATCACGCCAATCTACGCATATCGAGAGCAGAAAACCGCTCCTCGCCACCGCTTATAATTTTGGCTCGAAAAGACCCTAATTCCGGAGATGTTCGAAATGGCTTTCGCATGTGGAGAGTAGGAATTGGTGGTATAGTAGTGATCGCTGAGTCATGACCGATGTTCGAGGATGCAAGCTTCTATTAACCGCAAATGTATCGGGCAGGTTTCTGGGCGAGGGAAGTCACTGAGCATTTGTTTCCAAGGATCAAAGTGGAGCAAGTAAATTCCTAAGATTGTTAACAAATATCAATCCAGCAAAGAACAGATAAATGATGTAGATGGCACGCAACCCAGGACGCTGCGCCAGCAGCAAAGATGATCGGGAGAAGAGAAGTCAGATGCGGTGGGAACAAAGAAATTATCGTGGTAGGGAGCAAGAAGAAGAAGAAATGAGTGGTGGAGCAAGAGTGGTAACAAGTAATCAGATCAAACAATCGAGATGCAAAGTGATCTAAGAACCGTAATCGAGGACCCAGGTGTGAATAACACTCGCCCTAGGAATTTATTTCCCAGATCCAACAAAGCCCTTCAACCGAGAGGTCCTGGATCGTGAACAACAAGGGAGGAGAACTGGTACTCGGTAGAGAGGAAATAGGATGCAAGATCCCCTTTCAAAGCTAGTCTACATTTGATTTTATAGGCAATAAAAGAATAATCGTAGCATTTAATAAAAGTAAATGGTATATAAAGGTGTTTGAATTCAAACATAAACCGTTATGAATTCAAACACAAACGGATTCTAAGGAGTTATAAAATAATTCTATTATAACATGCACACAAAACGGATTCGACTTGAATTCAAAATAAAAACGGCTTGTTTCCTTATATTTACACTGTCATTATCGTACAGAAAAACTTGTATTTATTGCCATTTTATGACTTCAAAACTGATTTGATTTTAAAGGCTCAAAACTCAGGTTCTTTATTCAGGCTTTACAAATTAAATTAATTCGGAGTAAAACCGAATGTGTCCCCTGGGCTTATACACGCTGCAGGTAGCTTTCTACCATTCTCAGGCGCGCGAGGCCTCCCTTTCAATCCATGTATAAGCCCATAAATGGGTTTTAATATATAAACTCAAAAAAAACCTTGTCTTTATTCCATGTGGGACACAACTTTTTGTTTTTGTTTTTATTGAAAAAACCTATTGTTTACAACAGTATGCTTTAATTATCTTATGGTACTTTTGTAAAATCCGGGAAATATTCAATTTTTCTGAAAAAGGGTAAAAAAGTAATTTCAATTGAAAATCTGGAATTTTTCTAGATCTCGAATGACAAAATGGACTTCACTGTTGGAATCGTCTTGCGAAATCTAATTACTCAGTCGAATTTCATCGGATTCTGAGATAATCGGAATTTCACGTTTTTCAAGGCACTGTGTAGCAAGTGGCACATGGCACTTGGTTGAATGGCTCAATTAGAGCCATGTGTCAAATGGATAGATAAGTCAAACCAAAATAGGGAAGTCTAAGGGGTGGCCCATGGAGACCATGTGTCATACCCCTAGAGAAAGGAAATCCGAGTTTTGGATAAGGGGGTAAGGTGAGAGAAAGAGAGTCAATGAGGAAGTGACATGTGGTAAGAAGGAGACTTCACACTTGAGCAAATTAGAACAATTTGGTGGAGAGAGGAAAAATGAGGGAAAGAAAAAAGGAAAGAAAAGAAAAGAGAGAAGAAGAAGAAATGAGTGAGAAGCTCCATATTCTCTCTAGGATTCACGGAGATCAGACCGTCAGTTTTTGTTGGAGCAAGAGGCAAAGTTCATCTATGCGACGAGAGCTTCGCATGGGTACAAGAATCCAAGGTTTTCTCCAAACTCCAAGAGGTAGGGGTTTCTCTCCTACCTTGCTTACTTTTGGTCTAAGAGCTATTTAAATGGCATGAAATGTTTTGGGGCCAGATTATACTCGCTCAATCCCAAAATTCTTATTTGTGATTCAAACACTAGAATTTTCTGACCGGTTTTAGGTAGCTCGATGTTGTGTGTTGTTTTTTTGTGTTATTACTAAAAACTAATTAATACATGGTTGTGTGAAAATCATGTTTAATGTATGTTTATGGATGTACTGACATGGAATTTATGATGGATGTAAATTATATGTAAAAATTATAATTATCCATGATTTATTATGTTGCATGTAGTACTCATAATTCATTTAACATGAATTGACATGAAATGACATTCTGCATTTCATATGCACAGGGACATCGCGTGAAACGGGTGTGAGTGTGTGACATGGGTTTTAAATGAATTTGATATCGAAGGGTTACCCAATAAACAAATTATATCGGAGTATGTCCACTAATAGTTTGTCGGAGTATGTCTACTAAATATTATCGGAGGGTTGGCCAGCAAAAATTTTGTCGGATTATGTCCACCAAATTATATCGGAGGTTGGCCATCAAATTTTTTTTCGGAGTATGTCCACCAAATTATATCGGAGGGTTGTCCATCAAATTATATCTAAGTATGTCCAATAAATAATATCGGAGATTGACCAATGATTTTTCAAAAACAAAAATCTTTTGTTTTGAAAACAGTCTTTTTTTCATACATGACAAATGCATGTGGGAGGGAGCCTGTATGACTCGAGACATTGGTAGGGCATGTAGACATTCGAGTAGGAATGCGAAAATTGTGCTTGAATGTGTGTGTTGCTGCCATATGCACTTAGGTGGGAGTAGCCATCAGAGAATTCATCTACTAGGGCATTGCTCAATTTCGTCAGAGTAGAAAAATATTTTCAGGTACTGGGAGGTACATCGGGGGATAAAACACATCCAAGAGCTTAGTTGTGAAAAAGGCCAAAATTCGGCTTATTCATGTATTTTGTAAAATTCTGGATATTCATCCAGTTTTTGTTTAATTTTGGGCATAAGACCTAATTTCTGTATATGTAAAAAGAACATAGGTGTAATTAAACTCATTTTGTATGATTAAAACAGTTTGGCAAGATTTTCCAAGTTTCATGTTGCCTTTATAATAAAAAGGCTATATATTGAAACTTAGGGCGTTTGGAAAAAGAAAGTGAAAAAAGGCTGGAGGCAAGGCACGGTCAAACAAAGTATTGCCCATTCTTCGTGCTCTGGTCAAGTACAAAGATTTCTGGCTCTGTGTCGCGACATGGTCCTCTATGTCGCGACATGGTCCTCTATGTCGCGACATGGTTCGCAGGCTACAAAGGTGCCAGTCGCGATGTGGGCTTCCGGTCGCGACAGAGCCGCTTCTCGCTTTCCCGTCGCGCAGTCCTCCCCTGCCGCGATAGCGTTTCGCATCCTCTCGTCGTAAGCAATGTCGCTGACAGGGTCCTCTTGTCACAAATCGAGACTACCGAGGCAAAAGGCTAGGGCTGCACAGAACTTGGTCGGTGCCAGCGAATTTCGTCATGACATGAAATGGTCAGGTCGCAACATGAAATTTGTTGTGTCGTGACAGGATTTGATGGGGTTTATCGCGACATAGCAATTATATGTCGCAACATAGTTAGTTAGGCTGGGACGTTTTTATGTTACGATAGAGGATTTTTAGGTCGAGACAAAGTTAGCCAGCTGTGTTTTTCCGCTGCAATGTAACAAGCCATGTCGTACGTGAGTGGCCAATGGAGAAGCTTTGTGTTGCTACAGAAATTCTATGTCACATACCGATGTGGGCTAAGGGAATTTCTATCGCGACGGAGTATTTTCGGGGTCACAAACGAGTCGACCGTGCTAGAGTTTTGGCCGCCGCGACGTAACGTTTTTATGTCACCTACGTGAGTTGGCCACGGCGCAGAAGAGGCCATGTACGCAGGACAGACAAAGCCAGCGCGCACGACAGCTCTGTGTGCACTATAGAGTCAAGGCTGTATACATGGGGGAATTATGTCGCACAGATTGACAAGGCCGGGCCACGCCAACAAAGTTATGTTGCCCGGCGATGCAGCTAGGTGTGCGCGGCGCCGCATGCACGACCGTGCACAATGCTCGGTGGATGTAGACACACCGCTTGCACGATAGAGACCTCGTCGCCCAATAGATCGGCGCAACGATGCATGCTTGCATGGTCAGAGGCACACGGTGAGTTATGACAACACCCTCAAGGCGCACACGACAAGGTCAGTACGTACCCACACCGAATGTGCCGCGATGCAGACTTCTATCGCGAAAAAGATTTTATGTCGCGATAGACTTGTCCAGTAACCAAAAAAAAAAAAAAAAAAAAATATATATATATATATATATATATATATATATATATATATAAGAGTATATATATATATATATATATATATATATATATATATATATATATATATATGACCTCACAATTCGGGATTTAAAGGCCACAACTTTGGTTGGTGCATTCATATGTTGTTGTCTAATTGAGAATACATGTGTTTTGTTTGTGTTGATTGTAGGGAAATCGGTGTAACTTCTTCATATGGAATGATGATCAAGTGAATGAATTTTTAGTCAATGTATTGAATGTATTCTTAAGGAAGGATGGAGACAGAAGTAGTTCATCCGTATTACTTAATGAAGTAGAGACAAATCTAAAGGTTGTAAGGAAGAAGTGTGAGATGCTTAAACTAAAGTTGTAGCAATCTGAAGAAAGTACAAGGATCATAAAGAGGAGAACTTGTTGTGATACCAATTGGCTTTTGTTTTATGTTTAGGAATTATTGTATATGTGATGGCAGTAGATTGAGCTATAATGTATCTTTGGAATAGGATTAGGTAGTTGTATGATGAGGCAAATTAAGTACTTGTATGATGAACTCTATGTTTTGGAATAGGATGTAATAGTTACTATTAATGTATACAAGCAAATCTTTATGGAATGCTTGTTTGGTATGATGAACTATACGCATGGTTCTACATTGTGATCTGAATGAAGGTAACACTAAATGGTGATTGAAATTGACCTTATGCCATTTCTTTTCTTTGCTTCAACTGGGTCATTATTGAGATTATAACTGATGACAAATTTATGTAAGCAGTTCACTAGATGATTAACAAGTGTTAAGTGTATTATGATATTATAATTGATATAGACGGCGTAAGCAGCCAATTACGATTAACAAGCGCTAAGGGTATTATGAGATTATAATAGAGAACTTTAAAATTTTAATTTTCTCGAAAGTATAAATCGTAATTTTGGTAAAAATCCAAATTTTTCTAGATCTCATATGACGAAACGGACTTCACCGTTGGAATCGGCCTCGGCGAACTCCAACAACACGTCGACTTCACTAAATTTCAGACTGAATTTTCACGTTTTTCGAGGCACCGAATATCGGGTGCCGTAAAACGAAATTTGATGTGATAAAAGTCACATATAACATATACTCATGTGATATATGTTGCATGAGTAGAGAGATGATGGAAATGGACGGTCGAGAGAGTGCCATGTGTCAAAATCCAAGAGAAGAGACATGGATGACATTTTTGAATTCTTAATGAGGAAGAAGACAAGATAGCCAATAGTAGTCATCTTCTTCCTTCAAAAAGAGACCAAAAACGTGATGGAGAAGGGAAATAGATGCAGTAGGCTGGATATTTAGGTTTCTTTGATTTTTAGAGAGAGAGAGTGCTCTCTCTAAGATCCCGGCGATCGGACCGTCTGATCACCCGAGCAAGAAGGAGCTCGTCTCTACGCGACGGCGACAAATAAGGCGGTACCGGTTTCTCGAGCTTCTCGGAGCAAACTCCGCGAGAGGTTTATCCTACTTGAGTTAAACTTTGTTTAAGTGTTTTGTTAATGATTGAGTTTGTTTGAGGCCTTGAACGGCCGTTTGATCGGTCCCAAAACTTGGGACCGAATTTTTGGAATTTTTGGAGATGATTTGAACAGTCCACGGACTATTTGGTCAACCTAGGTGATGATGTATGCATTAATTCATGTTTTGGTGTGTATGAGGCCGGGTTTAGGCCATTGATTTCGGGTTCACAAAGTGGAACCTAAGGTTTGAATTGACCGTGAACAAGAATCTGAGAGTTTCAATTATATTCATGTGAATGTTGTTAACAAATATTTTTGTGAGAAAATGTGCTTGGATGGGTAATTCAAATTGAATTGTCTTGTTAATTCAGCCTAGTGTGAGCTAATTTTTGGTGTAATGGATTGAGTTGTATGGAATTAGACAGGTTAATACATGATTCTAATGTGTTAACATTGTTATTACAATTATATAAAATATAATTGTGTTTAGTCATCGAGATGATATTGCGACTGCTCAAGTAGCTACTTGGGAGTTGGTTGATCAAAGAAATTAATAGGTTAATGCTTGAGGTGTTAACATGATGTCACAATTATATGGAATATAATTGTGTGTGTAGGCCATTGGAGATGAGATTGCGAATTGCTCAAGTGAGCTAATTTGGGGTGATGATTGATGTTATTGAATTACATGCGGATAATCAGATTTGAGAATATATATGCATAATTGATATATATATTGGTATAAAAATGGTTGAAATGGCATAATGCATTTTCATATGCACCGAGTAACTTAGAAATTAGGTGTAAGTGCATGACATGAATTTTCTGAAAAACGAACATGGTTGCGAAAGGAATTTTACAAGATGATTTTCCGGAGAATGGGGGGTCGAGACGGTCCAATGCATCATTTCGACGAGGACCATGACTGCTGGGAAGTTCAACACATTCGCCTGAGGGTAGTCCCATATTTACCGACATTCGTGAGTGTATTTTCAAGAACAACAAGTTTTATTTTGAAAATATATTCTTTCTCACATGGGCTTAGGCAAAGTCTGTGAGCTCTGAGGACTCGAGACACGGAACTGGTATGCAGATATCCCAAGTAGACATTTATTTACTTCTTGAGTGTGTGTTTAAATCGATCATTGCATATGCACTTAGGTGGGGAGTAACCCATTTAGGGTGATTCCACTTATCATGATAGCTCACCCCCGTCGAGGGAATATTTTTTTCGTGTACAGGAGCGTCGAAAGATGGGCTCATTTTAGAGACCCCATTTTGAAGAAAGCCTGGCTGCGGGCTTCTGATAAGCTGATAATATGTATTAGAATTGTAGATTTTAATATGTATTTGTATTAAGTAAAAAATTGAAGTAATCTCTGAGACTATTGGAACATAGTTGGATATATGTAAGATATGAGTATTGGATGCAAATTTCAAGTGGCTACTTTTACTCATTTAATTGTATGTGGACCCCTGCGGTGGCCATTGAATCGTTGACGTTTTGTATCTGTGGCAGAGCCCCCTCGCACAAATGAGATTCCGCCCGATTCGTGGAGTGGGGTCGGCTACTCAACATCTTACCAGCATCTCCTCGGCTGATCGACGGTTATCAACGGACACCCCGATTTTGGGGCGTCACAATAATTGATGCTAGATTTATGTAAGCAGTTTGCTAGATGATTAACATGTGTTAAGTGTATTATGAGATTATAAATTATGCTAGATTTATGTAAGCACTTCACTAGATGATTAACAAGTGTTAAGTGAATTAAACAAGCACCCATCATCTCCACAAACATCATTTACTTGTTTTCAAAACAAGCACCCATATAAGTGTTGACTGTCTTCCATTACAACACAAACCCATGTAAGTGTTTACTGCTTTTACAAATGTCCCAATTCTGATCATCAATACCTAAGTTGCTTTTCTTTTCCTACAAATGATCAAACATTTCACCACTAAGATCTTTTCACAAGTTCTCCAGTTCCACCCCATTATACCAAATCTTTTACAAGCTCAAAACTCACTCCTTTTGGAATAAAAAAAATTTGGACTCTTGAAAATTAATTTTGATAAAAGTAGACCTTCCCCTTTTAAAAATTGTTGCTTCGACGTCACAAACCTTCTTTGGAACATTTTCCACCACATTCCATACCATCAACAATTTTGTAGGAACTTTGACCAAACTTATCTTTTCATAAGAATCATAACCAAGGATCTAGAAGTTTCTACAACTATAAAGAAAACAGGCAGAGTGAATGTTTATTCGCATGTCAAGAGGGCAATTGTCGTTCTGCACATAGTGTTCCCCCAAAGAGCAAGGATCAAATATCGGTAAACACAGATATATCAATAATTGGATTTTACGGATATATCGGAAATATAGGTAAATATCTATGGATATTTAAAAAAAAAATCGATTCAATTAAATGAAATTAAAAATAATATTAAAATCAATTGGATAATTATTTATAATTACTAAATTAAATATGTAATTTAATATTATTCTTAGAATAAATGATTTTTTATTTTAATTTATACATATAGATAATGAGAAATTATTCATATCTTAATTTAGATTAAAATTCAGTAACTATTAAGTTAAATATGTTTTATTTAATAAATTATTAAGATATTATAATGTTAAAGAGATATTATATATTTGTTTATGTTATTATTACAATATTAGGTAGATAATGAGAATATTTTATATTATAATATTAATTTTTTAAATGAGATATTATTTTATTTTTTTTCCTTATCAAATTAATTTTTGATTTAAAAATATTGTAAATTTATTGATGATTTTAAAATTTTAATTTTTTTGGAAAGGTGAAAGGATTTTATAAAAAAAATAAAATGAAGTGATAATGTTAAAACAATAATGTAAAGTAGAAAAAGTATTCATAATAATAAGATAATATAATAAATATTTGCACCTTATTGTTTAAAATGCAGCTACTAGCATGATGGATAGACTTGTATACCAACAAGATTTTAGGCGGGTTCGAAATCCCCAGTTGGAATGTTTTTAACATTTAAACATATTCAAAACAAGAAGCAATTGGGTCTGAAATATTGATCAAAATCGAATAAATTGTCAAAATATCGGCTAAAATCCAATCTGAAATGGTCGATATTTCCTCCAACTGACTATTAGTGGAGGATATTCTATCGACTTCCACCAATAACCGAAATATCGGCGATATTTCGGCTGATATTTTCGATATTTTGTTCCTTGCCAAAGTGTGAGGTCTAGGGCTAATAGACTAACAGAGCTGGATACAATGCACTAGAATATGAAATTGCCACGCCTTAGAAGCTAAAGATTCTACCAAGAAGGTGTTACAAGTTTTAGTTTTGCTGGCTGTTCCAAATTTTATGCTAGAACCATATATATAAACATGTATATAATTTTGAACAAAATTGTTAAGTTGATAATAATGTCAATAGGGAAACAATTATCTCAATTTGCTTATTCAACCAGATCAAAAGTATGCAGCAATTAACCTCCCAAACATCCATATAAGAAACCAATTATAATGTACATACACCAAACAAAAAGCTGATTATCCACCCAAACAGAAACCACGTCCTCATCTACCATATCAGACTTTACAAAAAACCATGAATCATAAACAAAAAATCAACATGTATTTAGATCTTTGAAATAAGTTAACTAGTTGACTGCCCCCAACTGGTGGAGGTTGCAAGTCTACAACAGTAGGTTTTTGAGAGAGATATGGTTTACTTCCCCCAACATTTTCACAAATAGTATCATTGACTTGGGTTGATTAAGATATCCTTATAGTGTTTCTCCTTCTTCTGACTTGATTGGTTGGAACACTTGTTGAAATAATCTTCTTTGGTCTTCTTCTCTTCCCCTAAACCAATGAATAACACATTATATTAAGATTTAAATATGCTATTTTATTATATAATGACATGACAATGACATGAATATAGGATTGTGTACTTACTAGAACTTTAACTGGTTGTATAAAGTTCGGGTTATCTTTCTTTTTGCAACTTCGGATGTTATATCCAACTCCTTTACATAGCTTACATGTCATTTGGACGCTAATGTGACGCCTCAATCCCGGGGGTCCATTGACTACCCGTCAACCCGCGGAAACACTCGTGAAATGCCCTGACCGACATTTCACGTAAAAATCTGCGCAGCCCCTTTGTACCTGGGAGCCTCACCCGATACATAACCTGTATATAACTCCATCCCAATCAACATCAATGACCACAAGGTCTCATATACAACTATACTCGAGTAAAATGACCTCTCAAATTCCTCGCATTTATACTCACAACATATATCCCAACTATCCAATATAATCCATAGCATGAGTAAAACGGCCACTTGGGCACACAAACCAATACTCATCCTAATAATTCCCAACTATATACAATAGTTTCAAGAGTCAAAAGTTTACTCTTATACAACATATATTAAAATTCTAAAATTCTAATACATGTATACATAATGATAATGCCACAACCCTGGGCCAACTCTATTTCTATGATGAGCCGTTCCTCGTACGCTTCAGACCCGAGCATGTTCCTCGATAGGTGAGCTTAATGCCTCGCAGTGGAATCACCCTAAGTGGGCTACTCTCCACCTAAGTGCGCATATGCACCCACGAAACATACATTCAAGTAAATGCGTGATCCTACTTGAATGTCTAACTGATCATCTCATATCCCGAGTCCTCCCCGACTCCCTCACACCTGCCTAAGCCACGTATGAGAACCTTAGTTTTTAATTGTTTGTGGACAACCCTCTGATGTATATATATATCAATTGGGCCGTCTCCGACGATTGATATTATGTATGATTAATTCCTCCGATGTATACCAATCTCCAGCCGACCCGACGATTGATATTTTTCGACTACCCTCCGATATATTCATTATTTTTAGACAACCCTCCTGAACCATTCTCTCAAGAATACCTCTTACACTCACACTTATCAGTCCTAGGTGCCCTAGTGCATATGGAATGCATGATGCCAATTCCATTTCACTTCAATAACACATGCAAATATTCACATAATTTAAATCACACAAACATGTCATGTAATTTCACCATCAATTACATCAAAATTAGCTCATGTGGGCTAATGATCAAACACGAGCAACTCGATTTGAATTACTCACCCAAACATATTGTTTCACAAAAATTATTTTGTGAATGATTTCGAATAGTGAAACCCTGGGTTACTATTCCCTAAGAAATCATTAAATCATCGGGTTCACTTAGTGAACCCGAATTTCATGGCCATTCCCGGCCTTATACACATCAAGCATCATTTAATGCAAAATTTACACAATTTCTAACCCACACAGCCCGTGCACTGCCACGGAATACACAATTGGATTTCAAAAATTCTAACATTTCAGTCCCAAGATTTGGGACCGATCAAACGGCCCCTCACGGCCTCATTCAACTCAAACATTATAAATACACTTAAACAAAGTGTAAAACCTAAGTAGGAAGAAACCCCTACCTCACGGAGTTTGTCGAAACTCCTCAAATCCGGTGCCCACGCGTTGGCCTTGATGCGTAGAGCGACTTTCTTTCTTGTCCCGACGAATTCCGACGGTCGGATCTCCCGAAATTCTAGAGAGAATGAGGTCCTTCTCTCTCTAAAATCACCATTTCTGCTGCTACTGCCGGTTCCTCCCCTCTTTCCCACGTTTTGGTCTCTTTTCAATTTGAGAAGATGACCACTATTCACAAATTTGTCTTTTTCTAAATAAAAACAAATTCCAAAATGACCTCTATGTCCTTCTTTCCCCAGTTTTGACACTCAGCACTATCTCGGCCGTCCATTTTTATACTTTCTCTACTCATGCCACTTATGGCACATGAGTACTTGTTATATGTGAATTTCGTCGCATCGAAAATCGTTTTACGGCACGTGATCCGCGATGCCTCGAAAAACGTGCCAACTCCGACTATCTCGGAATTCTACGAAATTCGACGTGCTAGCTAGATTTCGCGAGACGATTCCAACAATGAAATCCATTTCGTCATCCGAGATCTAGAGAAAAAATTTCGGATTTTTTTTAACCGAAATTACAATTTTTTAACCAAAATTACGATTTTGCCATTTTTCCAGAATTGGAATTTCTCAGGTCTTACAGCTAAACCGTCTCAACTTTGTTGTTTGTGTTTTTGAGATGATGACAGCTTCATCTACCTCTCTCTTTCTCAAATTTGTTAGCCTCCTTGGTTGCACTCTAAATGGTGGAGGCAATAATTGTGCATCTGAAGCCTCATGCCACATATCTTGGCCATTAATTGGAAGCAAGCCAAACCTTGCATGTGTGGTGATAAAGTTTTCCACACTGAAAAACTTATCAACAAATTCAACTGGATCCATCTTCAAATAATGAATGGCTGCTCATTCGTGCACACAAGGAATACCTATCAAAAAATTGGAAGTTAAATAACTACATTCAAACATAATGGCTAGTAATATGCACATCAAGTAATGCACTAACAACATTCAAACAACTACATAAGTGTGTTAACCATTAAGAAAACACAATGGCAAGTAATGCACAAACATTATACATGTTAAAGTCCACCACCTACAACTACAAACATGTGCTATAAAATCCACATTGAACTGCTCTCGGAACATGGACACTTTAAATCTCTCCCCCACTGTAGGCTAGACAATGCAATGCCTTGTCTTGTTTCTTATACCTTCCAACTTCTTCCTTATTTTGGGACTGATTTTATCTTTGACCAACTTGCTTCACCATCCTCACCATTAAATTTTCCTTAATATAGTATAGTATATCAATCAATGGCTTATCTCTTCCTTTCTTAATGTAAGAGTTTAATGCCTCACAAATGCTATTTTCTACCATATCATACTTGCACCAAGTCTCTATATAGGCTCTAGAGAAATACTTGGGGCCTCTGTTCATTAAGTCTTCATAAGCTTCATTGGATTCCAGTTTGATTGCTTCAAGCTTCCCTTTTAATTGCTCCTCATTTAGACACTTAATCACATCCCAAAATAAAGACTTGAACTTCTCCCCCTTAAAACCTTTCTTTTTCCAATTAGCTTAAATACATCTAGCATAATTTCTGTGCTCGACAATAGGCACCAAGTCCTTTATAGCATTCACCAATCCTTAATAAAAAAAAGCATAATAAATTAGTAACACTAGTAATTAAAACTCATTAGATGATAAAGTAATAATGAAATAACATAAATTTATACATTTTGTTAGTCTGAAATGAAAGACCAACCAAATCCATCATCTATGGACATATCTCGCAATAATATCTCTAAAAACCATGTCCAAGATTGTTGGTTTTCACTCTTGATAGCCTAAGCAATAGGAAACATCCTATTGTCATTGTCTTTCCTAATTGTAGAAAGTAATGCATCATTAGTGACTGCTTTAAAAAATGTTCCATCTAATCCAATGATTTGCCTACATCCTTGTTTGAACCCATTCCTCAACATGTTGTAACCAACATATAATCTCTTGAATATAGACTTGTTTGTAGTTTCATCAAAATCAGCTTGGAGTATGAAAGATCCTATGGGATCAATCCTCATTTGTTCCTTCAAATAGCTCATCACCTTACCATAATTATCCTCAAGTGTGCCTTTAATCATTTTATGAGCTAGTTGTAACACTACCAGTTGTTCACCAACGCCCCATATTTGTCCATCATCTCAGCTTCCATTTCTTTCACTGACCATAATGGATTCCTCTTGAACTTATCCATGAACTCATTGGCCATAAATTCAGTAGTAACATGTCTATTATGTTGCACCTTATAGCAAGTGTGCACATCAATCAAGGTCTTGATCACAAATGTCTTCTCATGACTCAACATACTCCCATACAATCTCTAGTTACAACCCTCCTGACATCTAGCATCTAATTGTTTTCTAGTGCTCTTTATCCAATGCAAGTTGTATCCACTTATTATTGCCCACTTTCTAACAACACTTTTAGACTCAGCAACATCCTTAAACCTGTAAACCCCCACATGTCTAAATATTAATAATCGTCCAATTAGTTTTGTTGCAATTAATGTTCCCCTTTTTACCTCATGAATCAAAGTATAAGAATGATAAATATGAAAATGGTTACATAAATCATAGAAATAAAGGTTTTTAGGTTAAAATAACATTAAAAATGAATCTAGAACATCGAAAAACCTTAGAGTAGTCCTATAGACTGAACTGAGAAGGTAGCAAAACCCATTTTGAAGAAAAACAAAAAAAATACCTAATGAACAATAAAATCGGGTCGTATGTTTAAAAACCCTTGCACTCCATTTATCTCATTTTTTCTTTAACTTCACGCTCACTCCCACACCCCTCGAAACCCTAGGATCGCTGAGAGGCGTGTTAAGGCGTAATCTGTGGGATCAAGGATAAATCCAAGATCAAAGCTAAAGATTCTCCTACAAACTAAGGATTCGAGGTAGGGGTTTTCTCCCATTCACTTACATTGAGGCTAGGTTATTATATATGTACTTTTTGGGGTTATAAATGCTATATTTACGGTGAAATTATTCTTCCTGTACGTGAGAATGAGTGTTTTATTCTTAAACGGGTTAATTGGGAATTGATTTCTAAATGATAGAGTTTGGTGTGAGTGGTGAAATAACATGGGTGCGATCTCTTGTATTTCCTAGCTGTTTCCGGAGTTGTTTTATGACTGTTTGTGGATTCTTAGAAGTTTTTCCTGTAAATTGGAGATGTATGGAATTATCAAGGTGAGATTGATTATCGGGTAGAATAAATTTTTGCATGGGTGATTGAGGAATCTAGTGGGGATTCAAAATATTGTGGGGAGTCACATATTGTGGGGATTGAATATATGATGGGGATTCTTATATAGTATGGAGGATTTTATATAACATTGGGATTCTATATAGTATGAGGATCCTTATATATACAAGGGACTTAACATAAGATGGGGGGATTCTTATAGTATGGGGATCTTAGTAATGGGGATTATTATATAGTATGGGGGATTCTTATAGAGTATGGGGGATTCCCATATAATATGGGTGATTCTAGTATGATGATTGGTTATGAGATTGATTGTTGGTAGGATAAATTTCTGGTATGGTGATTGGAAATAAAAGAGAGATGAGAGGTTCCTTGTAAGGATGCTTTAAATATTCTTAAGAGGTTCCTAGTAAGGATGCTTGAGAAATATTACTATGAAGAGTGAGAGGTTCCTTGTAAGGATGCTCTAAATATTCTTAAGAGGCTCCTGGTAAGGATGCTTGAGAAATACTACTAGGAAGAGTGAGAGGTTCCTTATAAGGATGCTCTAAATATTCTTAAGAGGTTCTTGGTAAGGATGAATAAGAAATACTACTATGAAGAGTGAGAGGTTCCTTGTAAGGATGCTCTAAATATTCTTAAGAGGTTCCTGGTAAGGATGCTTGAGAAATACTACTATGAAGAGTGAAAGGTTCTTTTTCAGAAGGTTGCCTATTTTATCTCAAGAGGTTCCCGTATGATGCTTGAGAAACAAAAATAACGCATAGGGGTGTGGAGGTTTCCATATATGCCACTCTACAAAATAATCTATTGGAAATGGTATTGGTGAAATTGTTTATAATTTCATACGCTGCTTGTAATGCATACATTTTTACTTATGTTGATTTTATATAAACCTGAGATCTATTTGCAATGTCATTGTTTTATGCAAAATTTTATATCTATGATATGTTATGTAAAAAAAAAAAATGAGACTGACTGTTTTTCATACTTTTCTAAACCTTGTCGGAGTTTGGGAGGATTTTCCTTCAGAGCTTCGTGCTCACCCCCCTACTTACATTCCTTTTCAGATTTTACCTTTGAGGAGGTGGTGAGAGCTGAGGAACCCGTGCATTGGGAGGCCCCACCCGAGGGGAATCTAAATCCCGAGGTGAACATGTAGAGCGATTAGTTTCTTTGGTACTAGACTAGAGAAATTATTTTAGAATCATGTGAAGTCTAGTATTTTGTTATTCCGTTGCATTATCATAGTTTACTTCTTTGGAAATGTAAATGCCATCACTGGGCATATTTTCGATATTGTGGTCATGGCTTGGGCTTATTCTTTCAAGGTTATTACGGTATTGCATAATAATGGAAATCTTTTTGAGATAATGTTGTAAATATTGTATGGATAAATGTAGCCCAATGTGGTGATGTATTATAATCGCACAACAGGTTCGGGGGTAGAGCTTCCCCGAACAAAGGAAACCCTACCCGACCAGGTTAAATTAAGGACTTCTGATATTTCATGGATTTTATTAGTGCTCTCATGGTGTAAATGGTTGTTAGTATGTAATGTTGTCCCAGGGGCTATTTGGGGTGTTACAAAGTTGGTATCAGAGCTTGGGCTTTAGGTCTTACATGGGAGCTATAGGTTATGGGGTACCACTATGGAGAGAGGATTAGGGTGGGTAAGATGGTCGATTTTAATTAGGATGTCTTTTACGCAAGGAATTAAAATTAGAATTGATGCACGAATGGTGGACTAGATTCGACGTGATTGTGGAAGTCAAGCAAATCCACCATCGCCACCACCTCCAGATGCTATGAATGTTATTTATCAATGTTTGAGAGAACTCACTTCCCTAGTGCAACATCAAAATAGAAACAACAACACCCACACCGGCGGGGTTCACTCACTAGCCCAAGTACCGGGCAATGAAGAAGAGAATCGGAGAATGATCATTCTTCAAGAATTTTTAAGGAAAAGCCCACCCAATTTCCAAGGAAGCTCAAACCCCCTAGATGTGGATAGGTGGATCCGCCGGGTGACAAAAGTCTTTGATGGCCTAGGAGTAGCCGAAGACTTTAAAGTCGGCTTGGCAACTATTTATTCACGAGAGGCCGATCACCGCGGAATCAAGAAAGAGAAGGAGGGACATCGTTGCACTTACTCGGGGAGTTCGACCAAATCTTCCAAGACAAGTATTTTTCGAACTGTCAGAGATGCACGAGGGCCGATTTTCTTTCTCTCGCGATGTATGAAGACACAACCTGGCTTCTATGAGAGGAAGTTTACTGAGCTATCCCGTTCTGCCATGGAGTTTATCTCTACGGAGGCCAACCGGGCTAAGCGCTTTGAACAGGGCTTGAGGCCGGCCATCCGAAAGAAGTTAGTAGCTCTCAAGATACGGAACTATGGGGATATGGTGGATCGAGCTGCACTCGTGGAGAGGGATATAGAGGATAGCTAGCGACAACAAAGCTGGGCGAGGGGAGGTCTGATTCGGACTGGTGCGGCCAACAGTGGAGTTCAGAGGGTAGCACCTTATCGTCACCCGCACTGCATTAAAGGGGACCCAGACCCTAGTTAACTAGAGGGGCCTGAGGTACTAGCAGAGGAAAATCGATTCACGATCCCGCTTGCATGTGGAGTGTGTAGGTCATATTAGAATGCATTAAAATATTAATCCAACTGAAAAGGAATAATTCGCATAGCAAGATCTAGACAGTACTAGGGCCAATTTCACCCCAAGCTCACTACCGCAAACAGAGGACACTGGGGGCTGAGCCCTGGTTTGATGCTATCCAAGGTATGTTTGCTTGACTCAACCGTGAGGAAGATGTGTCCTACGTGCACTTAGGAAGGTATAATTCTTCTTATAAATCTAAGGCCCGAATTAATTTGGGACTTACGTTTAGATTTGGAAGGGTAAGGACATTATATTCTGATGGATTTGTCGGTCCACTTTCCTCGGGCGCTGATGGATTGTTTTCGCAAGCTGGTCAAGAATTCGGGCCACTAAGAGGGTAGTTTAGTTTCATTAATGACCTGTTCTCCACCATTTTCCTGGCCATGAGTAGTACTCAAAGCTAAGGCAGTGGAGCCACTGAGTTTCTAATTAGTTTGATTGAGAGGAGGCTAAAGCATAAATACCCTAAGAGGGCGGTGTTAGTAGTACCTTTATTTCCATGTCTTCCCAGATGAACTACTGTGGTTACACCCACAAAGAGAGATTGAATTCAAGATTTATCTCTATCCCAGAGCCGAACCTTGCTATCCATCGCTCTCTACCGTATGGCACCTGGGAGCTTAAAGGAGCTAAGGAAGCAATTGGAACAATTGTTGAACATTGGGTTTATCCGTCTAAGTACCTCACCTCGGGAGCCCATCTTCTCGTAGCTAGCTAATGATGAAACTCCTTCGCCATGCACTCTGCCACAGACGTCAATCGGTGACATGAAAATAAATAACCTTTACCCCGATAGATGACCTATTTGATCGGGCCGAGGGGTTCTAAGTATTACACCAAGATTGATCTGATACAAACATTAATTGCGACCGTGAGGAGGATATTCTAAGACTCCGCCTGCATCTCTAGAGATGGTCATTTCGGAAAGGCCACTGTAATGCCGTTCAGATTGACTAATGCCCCTGCAGCTTTTATGGATTTGATGCATAGGGTATTTTGACCGTATCTGGATCAATTTGTCATTGTGTTCATTGATGACATATTAATCTATTTACGGACCCCCGAGGAGCATGAACGCCATCTCATAATTGTGCTCTAGACTTTGAGGGATAATAAGTTATATGCTAAGATGAGCAAATGCGAGTTTTGGATGAAGGAGGTGAAATTCTCGCCATGTCATGGTCGTAGTCAGGTGTAGTTGTTGACCCCGCAAAGATTGAGGCCGTGATGAAGTGGGAACCACCGAAGAATGTGATGGAGGTACGTAGCTTTCTGGGCTTAGCAGGTTATTAGCGGAGGTTTGTGGAGGGATTCTCCAAGCTTGCAATGCCAATGACTCGCCTGACCAAGAAGCGGAGAAATTTCAGGGGACTCCAAAGTGTGAACTTGTTTTTCACACTCAAGGAGAAATTGACAACCACCCCTCGTCCTTATTATTCCGAACAACAAAGGGAAAGGATAATGAGGTGTACACTGATGTTTCTCTACGAGGCTTGGGATGTGTCTTAATGCAAGGGGGAAGGTAGTTGCTTATGGCTCGAGGCAACTCAAGAATCATGAGCCTAATCCACCCCACTATGACTCGAACTGCACCGTCAGGGTTTTGCTCTTAAGTCAGTGGGAGGTGCTACTTATATGGGGAGAAATTCCAAGTGTATTCAGAGCATAAGAGCCTCAAGTATATCTTCACACAAAAAGACTTGAATCTCCTCAGTGAGGTGGTTGAGTACTGAAGACTATGATTTCACACTCAACTATCATCCGAGAAAGGCAAATGTAGTGGCAGATGCACTTAGCAGAAAGTCTCGGGGTGAACTCAATGTTTCCATAAGTGAATGGAAGTTGAAGGATGCCCTCAGAGATTTTGATCTATGGATCGGAGAAGGTGAATCTCGACCATGCATATTCAATCTTGTAGCTCAACCATTGCTTCAACAAAGGATCGTGACGTTGCAGCGAAGAGACAATGAGTCGGGAGACTATGGGCGAGTAGGTCGGAGAGGAGGAGATGGTTGAGAATCATAATTAATGATGAGTTACTAAGCCGGGAAGGTTATGTGTACCCAAACCAGATCGAATCGTGGAAGAAGTATTGGGTGACGCTGATTATCTCAAGTTCTCCATCCATCCTAGGAGTAACAAATGTATAGGAACATGAATGACAAAGATAGCTGAAGGGAAATGAAAAGGATGCGGCTAGATACATTTCAAAATGTGCAGGTCAAAAGCAAAGATCGAGCACCAAAGGCTCCTGAGGATTACTACAACCCTTGCCTATCCCGCAGTGGAAGTGGGATCACATTACCATGGAGTTCAGATTCGGTTTTCCACCTGACCGCACGAGGGCATAATGTCAGATGGGTTATCAGTTGATGTACCCACCAAGTCCGCTCATTTCCTGGGTATGAAGACCACGGACACAACTAAGACTTTGAGCCAGCTCTATATCCGTGAGATTGTTAGATTGTATGGAGTTCCACTCTCTATCATGTCGGATCGTGATTCCTAGCTGGTAGGCACGGTTATGGCAAAGCTCCACGTCATGGAATAGTTACGCTTTCAACACGCCATCCCCAAACTGGGATGTCAATCCGAAAGGGTGATACAGGTTGTGGAAGACATGTTACGTGCTTACGTGTTGGACTTCAAGGGAAACTGGAACCATTTTCCGTTGGTAGAATTTGCGTACAACAACAACTATAAGGCAAATATTGGGATGGCACCTTATGAGGCATTGTATGGAAGGCCATGTAGATCACCGAAATGTTGTTGGAAGCGGCGAGCAGTCCGTTTTGGGGGCCGTAGATTGTCTGGGAAACTACAGAGAGATTCAACTCCATACGAGAGGTTACGCACCTACAAGAGTAGAAAAAAAAAAAAAAAAAAAGTTATGCGGATCGACGACGAAGACACTTGGAATTTCAAGAGGGGGATTATGTATTCCTCAAGGTGTCCCCCAAAAAGGGAGTGTTTAGATTTGGCAAGAAAGGAAAGTTAGCACCAACATATATCGGGCCATTTGAAGTGATCAAAGTGGTAGGCAAGGCGATAAGATCGCTACTACCCGCTTAGTCACCTGGAGGTGCATGACGTATTCCACGTATCAATGTTGAGGAAGTGTCTATCGGATGCAACGCCAATTGTAAACTTGGAAGATATAGAAGTCCAAGATGGGGTAACATATGAGGAACAACCGGTGAGGATTCTTGATACCAAAGAAAAGGTGCTTCGTAACAAAATCATCCGACTAGTGAAAGTGTTGTGGCAACACCATGGAGTGAAAGAAGCTACATGGGAACCAGAGCTAGAAATACGAGAGAAGTACCCACAATTATTCGCTACTAGAGGTAAGTTTCGAGGACGAAAATTTCTTTAAGGGGGGTGGATTGTAAACCCCCATATGTCTAAATATCAATAATCATCAAATTAGTTTTGTTGCAATTAATGTCTCTTTACCTCCCGAATCAAGTATAAATGATGCGAAAAATGGTTACATAAATCATAGAAATAAAGTTTTTTAGGTTAAAATAACATTAAAAATGAATCCGGAACATTGAAAAACCTTAGAGTAGTCCTATAGATTGAATTTGACAGTGTAGTGGCAAAACTGTAATTTTGAAGAAAAACCAAAAATACCCAATGAACAGTAAAAATCGGGGTTGATATGTTTAAAACCCTTTTGTACTCCATTTCTCTCATTTTTCTTTAACTTCACGCTCACCTTACACCCTCGAAACCCTAGTGGATCAGCTGGAGTGCGTGTTAGCGTAACCGATAAGGTTGAAGGATAAATCAGATCAACTAAAGATCTCCCTCTGAGCTAAGGATTTGAGTAGGGGTTTCTCATTCACTTGCGTGGGCTGATTATTATATATGTACTTTTTGGACATTGTATGTTATGGGTGTTCAAAACTATTCTCCCTGTACGTGAGAATGAGGAGTTTTATTCTTAAACGGGTTAATTGGGAATTGATTTCTAAATGTTAGAGTTTGGTGTGAGTGGTGAAATAACATGGGTGCGATCTCTTGTATTTCCTAGCTTTTTTCGGAGTTGTTTTATGACTGTTTGTGGATTCTTAGAAAGACTGTTTGTGGATTCTTAGAAGTTTTTTTCGGTAAATTGGAGATGTATGGAATTATTGGTTATGAGATTCATTGTTAGTAAAATAAATTTCGGGTATGGTGATTGAGGAATCTAGTGGGGGATTCAAATGTATTGTGAAATTGGCATGTGTAGAGTTAAAAATATATGATGGAGAGTTATATATAGTAGAGTTTTATCTCATGGGGGATTCTTATATGGTATGGGGATCCTTATAGTATGGGGGATTCTTATATAGTATGGGGGATTCTTATATAGTATGGGGGATTATTATATAGTATGGGGGATTCTTATATAACATGGGGGATTCTTATAGAGTATGGGGGATTCTTATAGAGTATGGGGGATTCCCATATAATATGGGTGATTCTGGTATGGTGATTGGTTATGGGATTAATTGTTGGTAGGATAAATTTCTGGTATGGTGATTGGAAATAAAAAAGGAGTGAAGGTTCCTTGCGAGACATCGTAACTAAAGGTTACCAATGGATGCGAAATACTACTATGAAGAGTGAGGTTCATATGGGATGCTCTAAATATTGTAAAGAGGTTCTGACAGGATGCCAGGAAAATACCTTCTGGAAGGAGTAGAGAGGTTCCTTGCAGGATGCTCTAAATATTCTTAAGAGGTTCTGGTAAGGATGCTTGAGAAACCTCATGGTGAAGGTTCTTATAGGATTACTCTGTTTTTGTTATCAAAGGTTCGTGAGATCTTTGAAAACAAAAATAACAGCGATAAGGGTGGAGATTCTTTATTAAGTATGCCACTTTCCAAAACAACGGTTAGAGCTGTTTATTTGGTGGCTGTTTATAGTGCAATTCTGCAGCGGTCTTGGCATGTACATTTACTTATGTTTGTTTTTATCATAAAACTAAGATCTGTTTGCAATGTCATTGTTTTATGCAAAATTTTATATCTATGATATGTTATGTAAAAAAAAAAATGAGACTAACTGTTTTTCATACTTTTCTAAACCTTGTCGGAGTTTGGAAGAATTTTCCTACAGAGCTTCATGCTCACCCCCCCTACTTACATTCCTTTTTAGATTTTACCTTTGAGGAGGTGGTGGGCGATGAACCAGGTGCATTGGGAGGCCCGCGAGGGAATCTAAATCCCGAGGTGAACATGTAAGAAGCGATTAGTTTCTTTGGTACTAGACTAGAGAAATTATTTTAGAATCATGTGAAGTCTAGTATTTTGTTATTCCATTGCGTTATCATAGTTTAATTCTTTGGAAATGTAAATGCCATTGTTGGGCATATTCTTTTGGATATTGTGGTCATGGCTTGGATTATTCTTTTCAAAGGTTATTGTGGGTATTGCATACGGTGAATGGAAATCTTTTGAGATAATATTTTAAATATTGTATGGATAAATGGGCCCAATGTGGGTGATGTATTATGTCGCCTTTGGTTGCGTTTTGGGTAAACTCCACTGAACGAGAAGAAACTGGCTTTTGGTGTGTTAAATTAAGGACCCTCGGATATTTATGGATTTTATTAGTGCTCTCATGGTGTAAATGGTTGTTAGTATGTAATGTTGTCCCAGGGGCTATTTGGGGCGTTACAAAATCCTTGCATCACCTTGAACTTAAATGTGGCATGATCAACTGTATGGTCATACACATATGGCCTTATCTTCCTCTTTCTCTCTTTAGCAAACAACTCATCCTCATCAGTACTTGATGGTATCAATAGTCCATCATCATTAATGTCATTGTATTGACTAAGTTGGCTATCACTATCACTGTTAACTGCATCATCTTCATTATCCTTATCAGTACTTGAGGGTGCTTGGCTAAGACTTACACTATCCTCCCTCTCAGTAATGCTTCTTCTTCTAATTGTAATCTTTCCCCATCTTCCTCATCATAGTCTCTACCACAAACACTACATTCTCCTTCAATCTCTCACTTACACCATCACTTTCTACCACCTCATTCATATTGTCATTGCATTTCTTTATAACACATTCACAATAAACATCAATTTTGCCCTCCCTCGCCCATTTTAGCATATCCCAACATCCATGGTCATCATTAAAAAATGTAATGCCTTCATTGAAACCAATCATTGGCTTCAAAAATGCTATCTTCCTTATACCAACATATACAACTCTGACATCCCTTTCCAATTGAAAGAATGAGAATGTGTCCAAGCTATAGACATCCAGGTACCCTATACTCCCACTAACATATGACCAGGTGGCCCCATACAAAATAAACTTCCCACCATGGTGGGGAAGTTAATAGTGGGGAATCCATTCAAAACAACCCTACTCAGCACCAAACATTAACAAATAAACTTCCCAAACCGTTACAAAACAGTCTAAACAAACCTCATTACCAAATTTCATAATCAATATAAATATAGAATAATTCAAATAAACTCCCAAACAGTTAGCAAACAACAGAATAATCCAAATAAACTTCCCAAACAATCCAAACAAACCTCATTACCAGATTTTATAATCAATATCATGACATAATAATCCAAATAAACTTCCCAAATAGAATAATCCAAACATTTAATAGTATAATAACTACATAATCAATCCAAACAATTACAAAATCAATATCACACAAAAAAAAAAAGCATATTTCAAAGCATAGAATGAATGAATGTCTCGGAAACAAGCAATAAATCCCAATATTTAACATTTTGGAACCATTTCAATACTATTTAAAAAAAAAATCGGAAACAAATAGAGATCGGATATCAATCACTATTTTTCGTATATAAATAAGCAAGTTAGAAGCTAAAAAACCCAACAAAACAAGATTGCATAACACAATACAAACAAAGTGTTCCTTTTAACGAAAACAATCGAACCAAAAATTGCAAAAAAAACCTACCATTTTAGATTATTGGCCAACATGGAAACAAACACCAAAACAAACCTAAGCGTGTCGACGCTAGAGACCGAAACACCATTCGTCAAGGAAGAGGATGCCAAAAGATCGAGATTTTGGGAGGAAAATGATCGAGTCTTTGTCAGAAAATAGGGCATGCAATTGTGATACCTTCTTGGATGGATCCGATCAGAGAGAAGTGGAGATGCGAAGACGATCAAGATCGGGTATTTATGTGTAGAAAGATTTTGAAGAGAGATCAATGTTGGGACTTTTGAAAAGTATTTCATTGAAATACAAGATGATTTAGTATTTAAAATGAAATACGACATCATTCTTGTAGGAAGAGAGCACTTAAAATGATAAAATGATTTAGCACTTAAAAATGATTTAACACTTAAAATGAAAAGCATTTAAAATGATTTATAGTTGCCATGTAGGCTAGCACTTGTCACATAGGAAAAGAGCTAGGTTTGGAACTAGGTTCAGGTTATCCAAGGGTAGAGAATCAATTAAAATGAAAGTTGATATATTTAAATAGCAACTTTTTTTGTTCAGAACATATTTGCAAAAGTTCACAAAGTTGAGGATTTAGACAATATTTTTCCCTTTTAAATATAGTAACTTCCATGAATTTTGTTTTTATATCTTCAACTTTCATTTTAATCGTAATTCTATCATCAAAATGACGGTGTTTCGTCCTGCTACGTTGACAAGGTAGAGATTCGGAGTCTTATTAGGATATAAAAACAAAATTTATGAAAGTTGCTATAAATAAAAAACAAACTTTTTGTTTAGGATTTGAATGTAAAAGTCACAAAAGTTCAAGATTTTAATACTATTTTTTAATATACTTTAATCCATGAAAAAAAAAGTATTACATAATTTAAATAACATATAAAAATAATTATTTTATTTTTATAAAATTCGTATTAATTTTTTTTATCTCGAACAACACTCAAAATCTTAGAAAAAATTAATCCTAAAAGAATTTACTTTTCACCTAATATAACATAAGAAAACAATCATTATTATTGTCTATTTCCTAATATTATAAAATAGATTAACAATATTTTGTGTTAATATTAATATTATGTTTATTTTTAAGATTATGATAATTTTTGTCAAAAAAAAGATTATGATAATTTGATTATGTTAAAGTAAAATTTTATTTCATTTACCAACTACAAACTAAATACTACCATTTTAATTATTTTAATTTATATTCCCATCACACGTCCATGCCTTCTTATGCTAAATCTTCAATGACAATATTATAATCTCCACTAGCCACTTATGAAATTCTTATTATGATTATTTGAATGCAACAACCTTAATTTCTGCTTATCATCATCATCTTGTACAAAATCTTCAATGACAATATCATAATCTCCAATAGCCACTTATGGTATTATTATTATCATTTGAAAGCACCAACCTTGTTGTGCTAATCATCATCATCATTATTGTTATAATTGGTATCATTATTATTAATTCATCCTATAACTTCATATGCATAACCTGTTCTTGGATCCTAAAATTTGTCTAAACTTTTTTCTTTTAACATTGATTTTATACCTATTTAGTATGTGGTTTTTAAGAAGTATTTTTACTTAGATGTTTAGCCCATTTTTAGGTTGGATCTTGACCCTTCATCTCTTATTCATCTGAATGATCTCCTTTAAAAAAAAAAAGCATAAAATAAATTTATTAATTCAAACTATCAATACATCGATATAAATACATATATAAAATTGCTAAAAATCATAAATGATGAAAAAGCACCTACGTTAATAGCATTATAAATTGGTTTAACGTTTACAAATTTGATAATACTATAATGACTAGAATACCTGTGACTCTAGTTCTGTAACATACTAATGATCACAGCCTAATTTGTTGTCTCTGTCTCATCAAATACGCTTTGCCCTTAATCACTCACACACAAATAAAACGCTACAACAAAATTACGAAAAATAAAACATCGTAAAAAGAAGAACCAAACATCGCAATAACAAGACAAATCACAAAAAACAAGTTAAAACCTATATATATATATATATATATACACATGCACACACATGGAATAACTACTTTTTTAAGGAATAAATTGATAAAATAATTGTTATAAGTTATTGAAAATCCTAATCTCATTTTCTCTTAACTTTTTCTTTACTAGTCTCTTTTCCTTTCAAGAAGAATGGGTGATTTTTTTGTTATTCTTGGACTGAAATTACTCATCTACACCTTGTTCCATCATTTTCTTCCTTAATAAAATGGATATTCCACAATATATAGGTTTTTATTTGTTTTTTGGTGTTTTAGTCGTCATATTGGTGTGACGTGTGGTTGTCATCGTCTTAGTAAGGTGTGTGGTTGTTGGCGTCGTTAATAGCGATTTAGACGAGCAAAATATATATGATCAATGATAATAAATCAAATCAATGGTCGTCAATATGCTGCAAAATTGAAATATTAAGTATTATAGTCTCACAATAGGAATATCAAATATGTAGGGCTCAACTATGCTTTGACCCAATTCATTATGTTATTAAATTGAATGTTGTTTTATCGTTTATGGTTTTCAACAAGTTTGATTCTATGTTTCTATCGATGAATTGTTAGTTTGAATTAATAAAATTATTTTTTGCTTCAAAAACAATATTGATAGAAATAGGTGTAAAAGGTGATTTCAATCCAAAAATGACAAAAATCACCCCTCTATCTTAAGTAAGATGAACCAATTTTTTTTAGGTTTTTTAAGTGTAGAGGGTGATTTTAGGTTTCAAAACACAAAAAATAGAAACCAAACAAATTTTAGTATTATCCTTTTTTTTTATATATAACAAAACTAAGTTTAAAAAAAAAAAAAAAAACTAAAGAGACCCTTAATATTTATTTTCTTCCCCAATAAACCACTTTTTTTTTTTTTTCTTTCCTCGTTTTCTTGTTCTCGTTTCATTTCATTTATTTTCTTTCATTTCTCCTTAGCACACCCATCATGGTCGTCCCTCGTGTCACTTTGGTGGCATATGACAAGAGAGGCAACCAGTACCCCACTTCAAGTCTTCAACTATCCCCTTTATTATTTTTTTTCTTTTTCCTTTTTGGCTCACTCTCTTTTTCTCCCTTTCTCCCTCTCACGCTCATTGCACGCTATGTTACGTGACACATGCGATCATTGTAGACTTATAGCTGAGAAATAAGTCAAACCTGACCCAAATGGGCCCCAAAGCTACGTTGTGCCATGGTGAAGCCAAATTAATCGGTCGATTTCTTTTATTGGTCTAACTTTGTGGCGAAACAACTCAGGCTTATGCGAGTCACGGATCAAAATGAGTATGACATTAAAATATTAAAAATAATATTAAATAACAATTTTATAAATTTTATATTTTATAAAATAAAGTTTATTTAAGCACCTAGTTGATTCTTATAAGTGTAAGATTATACAAATAAATTATTATAGTAATATTTATTTTATTTTAAATTATTTTCATCTGTATTATTTTATTTTATTAAAAACAAATATTTAATAACTATTATTTTTCTATAAACATTATTTTATAAATAATATCTTTAATAATTAAAAATTTAAAATCAAAAAACATGTAAAATGGGCGAGAGGGTGTTTAGGTCAAGCCTGTGGCAGTGGGCCTCTTAGAGGCAGGGCCAATGACCACAGTTACACATTTGAGCGGCTGTTTTTACCATTGCGGCCCTCAAATCATATGGACCAAAATGGGTTGGACCCATTATCCCACCTCTAATTGTAGATCATGCCACATGTCACGTTGGATTGACAAAATGAACGAGTTAATGACAGATCAACAGGGATGACAATGATGCCAATTAAAAACAGATTGCACCATTATAAATACTATCCGTTTATTTAAATTTAAAATAAGGTCTCTTCGAAAAAAAAATTTAAATAAGGTGAGACAAATTGAGATAAACATATAATTTTTTTTTCATTTTTTAATTAAACTAATATATAGCCCTTGAGACCCGACTCAAAGAAGAAGAGGTGTACAAAAGATAACAAGCTTGAATCCTTATAAGATTAGACTATTAAACAATGTAATGTAAAATAAATAGAAGTAAAAAAATATAAATAAACTAAATTTAACAAAATTCTTTTATTTTATAAAATATTTGTAGGAAGAATGATGTTTTTTTGAAGAGAAAAATAATTAATGATTCAAACTAGCAATACATTTATAGAAACATAGAATCCAAACTGTTAAAAACCATAGATCATGAAAAAGCATCCAATTAATAGCATAATAAATCGATTCAAAACCTATACATTTGATAGTTGAGTCTTATGTTGGAAAATTTTTTTTTGAATGACATTCATTCCAAGGAATGAATGATGTTCATTCCAATGCCTATATAAGATGAGCTTTTCTGCTTCCAGGTGGATCATTTTTCTTTTTCCGAGTTTTTGTGTGTTTAGAAGGTTTGGATCAAGTTCGTAATACGGCGTTGTTGGTGCTATGATAGTTCGAACATAGTTGAGTTCGTCAAATCAAGCGTCCAACTTCGAAGTCTTTGTGGTGTCTTTATCATCGTTTTATCTTGGGAGACAGACGCCGATCTAATAGTCTCTGAGTACCAGAGGAGACGAAGAATTTATTTAAAGGAGATCGTGACTCCTTATGAGACTCGGCATCCTCTATCTCTGACAAACCTTATTTTTCCTGTAATTTTCTTTTCTTTCTTTGTAATTTTTCCTTTCTCTTATTATTTTGTTTTCGTGTATTTGTAAATAAGTTTGTAACAATCTTAAAACAGATTCAAAGGGGGAAGTGAAAACATGAAGGAAGATCTAGCAGATTGGAAAAAAAAAAGGTCATAAAAAAAATGAAAAGAAGGTGATCAGAAAAAAAAAACAAATGAAAAAAAAAATTCCTTTCTTTGAAGAAATAGGCGTTTTTAAGGAAATAAATTTTTCCTAAGGAAGGAAAAATTGTTTCCTTGGTAAAAGAATAAAAAAGGTGAAAAGAGAATCCTAAGGAAGGAAAATTTTGTTTACGTTTTTACAAAAAAAAAAATTGTTTCCTTTTAAACAATTATCCTTTTGGGTTTTTGTTTAAAAGAGTTTTTTTTTAAGGGAAAAAAAAAGAAGATTTGTGTTTTTCGGATTTTTTTTTAAATCAAAAGAAAAAAAAACTTACCTTTCTTTTGTTGTAACAAAAATATTTCCTTTTGTTGTAACAAAAGGAAATATTTTTTCCTTAAAGATAATGTTTTATCTAGTTAATTTTTCTTTTTAAGGTTTGTTGATCCTTTGAAAAAAAAATATATTTGTTTTGTAAGGAAAGAATCGGTTTAGTCTTTTATCAAAACATTTTTTTTTTTTTTGGAAAAAGGTTTTAATCAACCTTGAATAAGGGTTTTTTTTAAGGAAAAAAAAATTCTTAGGAAAAAATTTATGATAAAGGGGTTAAAAAAAGGAAAATAAAAGTTTTTTGGAAAGGAAAAGAATTTTTTTTTGAAGTTTTCCTTTATTCCTTTCAGGAAGAAAAAAAATCCTTTTTCAAGTGAAGGTATATATAAGCCAAACAAACAATTGGTTTGTTGGTTTATTATAGAAAATCCTAGTACAAAAGTACAAGGAAGGGTTTTAAACCCATGACCTAGCATTCAAGGGAGAAATACCCTACCACTAGGCTACATGCTTAGTTGTGATTTTTTTTACGAGAAATATATGATAAGGAAATAAGCCGGTTAGGCTAAACTCTACACTCACTTTGTGAGTTTCTGCCAATTCCTTTTGGTCTTAGGAAATTGGAAATTACGAAACACAGAAGTTATGTCTAAGAAGTTTGGATCTTAATAGTGACCATTTGTGAACTCTCCAATTTTTCTTGGGAACTAAATATTCTATTTAAGGAGACTGAATCTAGCCTAGGTTTTTATTGTTGGACCAAAATAGTTTTTTAAGTGTAAAAACTGAGTTATTGGTTAACTTTGAGCCTAAATTAAAGTGGGACCTGATTGTTATTTTGTTTCAATATTTAGTGAGGTTATATTCTCGATGAGGAGAATAATGTTGTATATTCATTTGCTCAGATGGAGTAAGAAATGAATGAGAAATAGGCTCCAAATGACCCTCATGAAAGGTCTTTGTTTGATTTAAGGGTTGGTATCTCTTGGGATGTTGTGGGAAAAAGTTGCTCTCATAGGATGGTGGTATGGAAGAAATTAGTGTGTCTCTTAGGATGGTGATTGTACGGGGAAAAGTCACCAAAGATTATATCTCGTCACCAGGTTCATTGTCATTCCTCTGCAATCATAACATTTTCGGTCATTCGATAACGAGTGTATTGCATTGGTTTAGAAGTTAGGCGATTGCATTTGAGGAGTACACAATATAGTTTGGTTCGCTAGACAGATAGATTAGAGTGCTACTTCTATCTGTGTGAAGATCATTGTATCCTAGGAGGCAGACGTGCAGTATTCCATAAGCACTAAGAGTGGGGGCAAAATCTATCTTAAGGACATATTGTTAAACACTAGCCTTGATCTACCTACAGTTCTATCATAGTTCATGTTCTGCAATCGGGTTAGTATCTAGTTTGCATATATCAGAACCTATTAAGTGTAACACTTCTGTATAACTGTTCCACATTTACTTGTTACTGTTTTAGTATACTTTGCATATTTCAAAATTGAAATTTCAACCAGTGATTTTACTCTATTTGAATACCCCAACACTCCAACATTCTTAAGACAGACTTTCAATTAGTTTAATTACTTGTTGTGGTTCTGGTTTTGATATAAAAACAATGACTTTGTTTCTGGTTTAATTTAAACTGTTACACCAAACAGTGACTTTTGATAAACCATACAAAAAATGTTAAAGTAGTAATTTCAGAATAGTAACATAAACTGTTTCTGGTATTATAACTTACTGGTTTTATATTGTTTGAATAGGTTGTAATCTTGGTTTGTCAGAAATGGATGCAAATGATATTAATGTTCTTACTACTACAAATCATGTTGTGCATGTGGTGCCTATTTCTGTTCATACTCATGTATCTCATGGGAGAAACTCGAAAAGTTCAATGTGAATAATTTCAAGAGATGGCAACAGAAAATGTTGTTCTATCTCACTACGTTGAATGCTATAAGTTTATTCGTGAGAGGATCTCTAGTTTGTAGTGAGAGATAAGGGCCGTGCCAGGATTGTTGACTGCCGGTGTGGATGCATGGAAGCACTTCTGATTTTCTTTGCAAAGACTACATATATCC
This sequence comes from Tetrastigma voinierianum, assembly GCA_016808115.1. Taxonomy (NCBI): domain Eukaryota; kingdom Viridiplantae; phylum Streptophyta; class Magnoliopsida; order Vitales; family Vitaceae; genus Tetrastigma; species Tetrastigma voinierianum. The sequence goes on from JAEQBH010000403.1 coordinate 484,873, forward strand.
TCAATGGTTGGATAACACATTATATAATGTATGATCAAATCAAGGCGATGAAACTATGGGAATCCTTGGATAGAAAATACGAGATAGGATATCGGAATGAAGAAGTAGTTGTGGGCAAATTCCTTGTTTATAAAATAGTGTGGATTCAATACTATCATAGTCAAAGTTCAAGATCTTCAAGTGATCCTACATGAAATTCATGCCGGAAGGATGGTGCTTAGTGAATCTTTTCAGTGGCTTTTAATTATTGAGAAATTACCGCTAAGTGGAAGGACTTCAAAAAATTATTTGAAACAAACGCAAAGAAATGGAAGCTTGAAGGTGATTGTGAGATTGAGGATAGAGGAGGACAATAGAGTCTCAAGAAAGAAAATAAACCCAATCATTCCATGTAGTTAAAGGCCCATGTGATTGAAAAGGGACGGAAACCAACAAGAAAGGAAGTATGTTGGCAGCCAAGGGACGAGGTGGTGATTCAAGAGGTTGAGAGCAGATTGTTTGTGTACAACAAGCAAAGGACATCGTGCAAGGATTACATCCGAAACAGCAAAGCACAAGTGAACCACAAGAGGAAGGCTACCTAAGCCAATATAACCGAGGTGGAAAAACTCTCTGAAAATGCTTCTAACATAAGTTTTTATGCTATAGTATCTGAAGTCAACTTGGTGGGAAATAACAAGGAATGGTGGGTGGACTCCGGGGCCACTAGACACATATGTTCAGATAAAAAGATGTTCTCTTCATATGAAGCAATTAATGATGGAGAACAACTCTTTATGGGAAATTCCACAACTTCCAAAGTTGAATGCAAAGGAAAGGTTATACTGAAGATGACTTCCAGGAAAGAGCTTACTCTCAATGATGTCTTGCATGTTCCAAAAATTCGAAAGAATCTTGTGTCCGGATCGTTGTTGAGTAAGAGGAACAGGTTGGTTTGAGTGACAATTTACTCACTAAGAGTCGGATTTATGTAGGCAAGAGATATATGAGCAGGCTCTTTAAGATCAATATAATGACTACATTGTATCTGATTTTAATAATAAGAACATCTTTACTTATGTATGCTTGAGTCCTCTAATATATGGCATGGTAGATTAGGACATGTTAATTTGATACTTTAAATGGGTAATGAATTTAGAATTGTTGCCCTAGAATTTAACTTGATACAAATCATAAATGTGAGATATGTGTTGAATCAAAATTAACTAGAGCATCATTTCATAATATTGAAAGAAGTACTGAACCTCTAGAGTTGAAATATGTTCAAACTAAAGGTGGAAAGAAATACTTTGTGACTTTTATTGATGATTGCACAAGATGTTGCTATGTATATTTGCTAAAGAGTAAAGATTAAGCATTGGAAAAATTTATGCATTATAAGAATGAGGTTGAGAATCAACTTGGTAGAAAGATTAAGGCAATTAGAAGTGATCGAGGTCGTGAATATGATGCACCGTTCGATAGGTTATGTCAAGAACATGGTATTATTTACCAAACTTCTGCGCCTTATACACCTTATCAAAATGGAATTGTTGAACGTAAAAATAAAACATTGAAAGAGATGATGAATGTCATGTTGATTAGTTCAGGATTACCTCATAACTTGTGGGGGGAAGCTTTGTTTTCAACAAATTATATTTTAAATAGATTACCCCACAAGAAGTTAGACAAAACCCCATATGAATTATGGAAAGGTCGGAGTCCTTCCTATAAATATTTAAAAGTATGGGGGTGTTTAATTTAGGTGATGGATCCCCATTCCCAAAGGATAAATTAGGACCTAAGACTATTGATGTATATTTATTGGTTATCACGATAAATAACGATTTTATATCGTTTTCTAGTGCATAAATTTTATATTCCTGATATACATGTCAATACAATAATTGAGTCAAGAAATGCATCATTCTTTGAAAATATATTTCCTAGTAAAAATGCATGTGATGGGAGTTTTCTTAAAAGAACTCATGATATTGTGACTAGTGATATAGACCATGATACATAAATGATGAATGAAGAGGCATTTAGGCGTAGTAAAGGCAAGGGTTCAAGTCCTTGGTCAGTTTTCTAACATATTTGTTAGAAAAAGGCCTCAATAACTAATGAAGCAATGTCCACTCCTGGAAACCTTATGTGAAGAAGTTGTAAATAGTGAAATTGGATCCATCATGCAAAATCACACTTGGGAATTGGTTTGATGATCTTCCTCCCAGGGAGGTAAACCATTGGGGTGTAAATGGATTTTCAAGAGGAAAATGGCCCGATGGATCAATTGATAAGTACAAGGTTAGACTTGTAGCAAAAGGCTATAAACAAAAAGAGGTCTTGATTGCTGATACATATTCTCTGTCACGAGAATAACATCTATTTGTATGCTCTGTATTCTTCTGACATTATAATCTTGAGATACACAAATGGATGTAAAGCAGATTTCCTAAATGGTGACTTAAATGAAATTTATATGGGTTAACACAGTTATTTCTGGGACGAGAGAAGAAAGTATGTAGACTTGTTAAATGGTTTTATGGTTTTCATGAGCATACAAAACAATAGCATGAAAAATTTGACCAGGTGATGTCAAATGGTTTCCCTGGATTAATGAATGTGATAAAAGTATCTATATATTGAAGACACCCCAAATAATGAATCATCATTGTTTGCACATATGTGAATGATATATGCTTATTTTGGGTAGTAATAATTATATTATTGCAACTACGAAGATGTTATCATTAAATTTAACATATGAAGGATTTAGGTGTTGCAAATGTTATACTAGGAATAAAAATTTCTAGAACATCCCGGTGGACTTATATTAATATAAATGCATTATATTGAGAAATTACTTGACAAGTTAGATAAGATAAACAACATTGCTAGAACACCAGATTTGATATAAATCTTCATTTATCTAAATGACTATTGGTGGCTTATATACAATTGGAATGTTCTATCATTGGAGTCTAATGCTTAATAAATGTGAAATGCACTAGAGCGAGATGCCAGCATACTCATTAGTAAGTGAGTAAATATCGAAGTAATCAAAGGGTCGACCATTGGAAGGCAATTATCAGGGTTCTCAAAATACCTAGATTTACCCAAAATTGTGGATTGCATTATTATCTGAAGATATCGGTGCTAGAAGGTTATAGTGAATTTATTTGGATGCTCATTATGAAGGATGCAAAATCTATAAGTGGTTATGTTTTTACACTTGGTGGAACAGTTGTATCTTGGAAATCCTCAAAGAAAACGTATATTGCCAAATCCACAATGGAATTTGAATTTATTTGCTTTGCTGAATAAGCGGGAGAGGAAACGGAAGTGCTTCATCGATTTCTAGAGGATATTCTAATGGCCTAAACACATTACCGACAATTTGTATACATTGATAACGATACACCAATTGGTAGGGCATAGAATGACATGTATATGATAAGTCTAGACATATACATTATAGACATATCTTTTGTTAGGCAATTGCTCTCCAAATGGGATTATTTCTATTGATTATATAAAGTGAAGGATAATCTAGCGGATCGCTTGCAAGGTTTGACGAAGCAAGAGTAAATTGCACATCGGGGAATGGGATTAAAGCTATGAAAAAGAATCACCTTAATGGAAACCCTGACCTAGTTAACTAAGTCCCAAGATCTAGGTTCCAAAGGGACAACAGGATTATGCGTGATTCAAAGAAGCACTAAGGAGATAATCTCTTCTACTGATAACATGATAAACTAGTCTTTGCTTGCGAGAGATTATTAAGGGAACAAGCCTTATGCTTTTAATGATTCTTATATCTTGCGGAAAATCTGAGTGGGATATTAACTAAGACATTCTAATAGAATTACCTATAGGTGTGGAAGGGTGAAAGCAAGTGAGAAAATTTATAAGGCGAGATTTTCTAAAGCACTCATGAAAACCAGGAGTTGTTTAGGGCCAAAATGAACACAATCATGAGAACCAATTGTTAGGAAAGAGACTGTGTGAAGTCTATTCGATCCTGATTATCAACGGTTGAATAGTTCAAGACATCAAGATTGGCTATGCGACTTTTGACCGAGAGTCCATTGACCATTGACCTGAAACTGTGTGCCTCATGTTATGAGACCCATACATGAGTAAAATGGCCACGTCGGGCCCATACATCCATACTCACCAAAATATAATCAACTATATTACAATAGTTTCAAGAGTTTGTTACACTCTTATACAAACATGCATAAATCAAAATGTTTAGTACATGTTCTACAAAAATATAAAATCTAAGCCACATGGCAAACTCTTCTCAAAAAAGTAGCCTCTAGTGTGCGTAGTCTTCTGAACACTCCGCATGCTAAAATGGGGAATCCACGACAGGAGTGAGCATGTGCCTAGTAGTGATAATCTCTACGAGGATTTACTCCTACCTAAGTGCAATGCGTAGCAAACACACACACATTCAGTGAATTCATGATTCTACTCAAATGTCTACATGCTGCCCGATCCATGGCTCGGAGTCTTGCAGACTCCCTCACGCATGCCTAAGCCAAGTGTGAAGAAATGCATTTCAAACAAGGTTTTGTTCTGAAAACATAATGCGATTTTCGATAAAATTCTATTGGGCAACCTAGGGTGAATTCTTTGGATAACTCTCACAGAAGCAGATCCACGGGTACTCCTCGAGATGAATTGTTGGACAACTCTCCAAGGAAATTCTTTGAAAAATCTTCCTCAAATTCTGTTCAATAATATATTTTCATGCACTCACACAATACTCTAGGTTTCCCAAATGCATAATAATCTGTATGCCATTCAATAAATTCATATTAATATATCATTTATCTGTATATTAAAAATTCACCTAAACGATATTATTCAATTTCATAGTAATAACACCAAGGTGTAGCTCATGGTTAATACATAATCGTGATCCATCTTGGGCTACCCAAGAACATCATCATGACCTGATTTGCATGTTATTAGGACAACTATGATAACATCTGACGTATCTGAGACCATTTCAGTCATGAATCGATCCCAGAATGCGATCGAAGTGGTCAAAATTTCCAACATTCCCGATTGAGGTTTTGAGATTGGATCAAACGACCCCTCCACGACCTCCACTATCCATTCCATTTGAATGACTCTTAGCGAAAATATGAGGTAGGAGAAGAACCCCATACCTCAGGAGTTTGTGGCTTCCACTCAATAGCGATTCCCCACGCTTAGCTCTTGGTGGGACCAGCTTTGCCTCTTATCTGGTCGAGATTCGCGGGTCGATCGGGAAATCTAGAGATAAGTGAGAGGCTGCTCACTCTGAAACTCTCATTCTCCCTCTCTCTTTCGGTTCCTCTTCTCTCTACTCTTCCTTTCCTCCGAGCTGGATTTGGGAAGATGAGTCAAGATTAGGTGTCCTCTCACTTGCCAAGTGTCAATTTCTCATTGGCCACCTTGAATTATACTCATCCCTTATCCACCTGTTTGGTTCCTTCCCATTAGCATGATCGATGTGTCTCTCATGGGTCCGCCAGGCTCGTGTTTAATTGCCCTCCGCTACCTTATTGTCGCTCTTGAGCCATCAAAGCGTGCCAGTGTCCCGCACTACCCTCGTTGCTCAGCATTAATTCGACTATCGGAATTCGACATGGTAGCTAGATTCCGCGAGGGCGATCCAATGACGGTGAAGTCAGTTTCATCATATGAGATCTTAGAAAATTCAGATTTGTAATGATACTGCATTTATCATTTTTAGAAAATTAAATTTTCTTTCACGGATCTTACTATTTAATGATAAGTGGGTGAATCTTTCACTAAAGGAAGGTTCAAGGCCAAAATCTACTATCTCGTCTTGATCTTGAAGATGTACTCATGGAGTGTCGACATTATTGTTGCATACCTTTGTGATTTTCCATTCATGTGGGGGATTGTTGGACCAAAACAATTTTAATTTAGCAAGAGTTATTAGTTGACTTTGAGCCTAAATTAAGTGGGACCCGATTGTTATTTTGAACAATATTTGTGGGTTCATATTCTACAAGTATGAGGAGAGATAATGCTTAGTATGTTCATTTATAGTCGGGTAGAAATGAATATGAGAAAATAAACCCAAGTGACCCTACTTGAAAAGGTGCTATTTAGGTTTCAAAGTTGTCTCTTGGGGATGGTATCTAGGAAGAGTTGTGTCTCTGGGATGGTATTTGTTCGAAAAAGTTGTGTCTCTCTTACCAGGATTAATTAGCTCGGGAAAAAGTTGTGTCTCTTAGGATGGTGATTGTCCGAAAATGTTGTGTCTCTTAGAATGGTGACTGTTCGGAAAGGTTGTGTCTCTTAGGATGGTGATTTTCCGAAAAGTCACCAAGAGGTCTATAAATACTTAGGTTCATTGTCATTTTCATAATCATAACATTTTTCGATCATTCAATAACAATGTAGTGCATTGGTTTTTTTGGGATTTAAGGCAGTGCATTGTGAGAGTACACAACATAGTTTGGTTTCTTTGAATGAGATAGATTGGGTACTACTTCTATACGTATGAAGATCATTGTATCTGGGAGGCAAGCGTTAGGTATTCCACATAAGCACCAAAGAGTGGCGGCATCTTAAGGACATAGTGTCAAACAACAGCGCGAATCTACTGATTCACATCAGTTCACATTACTGCGATGGGTTAGTATCTAGTTTGCATATATCAGAACCTGTTAAGTGTAACACTTTTGTATAACTGTTTCACATTTACTTACATTCTTTGTTTAGCATACTTTGCATGTTTCATTGAAATTTCAGCCCGGTAATTTTACTACATTTGAATACACCCAAACCTCGACATTTATACCCCTTAATCTTTACAAGATACTCTGTTACACACGTTATGTTCAATTATTCTGAGAATTGGTTTTAGGAATAGAAAATTGACACATTTTCTACAAATTTGCAGAAAAAATAGACTTTGATTCTAACAATGTTTTCCAGCATCTGCTCTGAGTGGCGGCCCCTGCGCGGCGCAAGTGCGATGATGCCTGTACTATGCCTATCTTTGTCTCACCTAAAGAAAATATGGAGAAGTTCAATAGACTAAACTTTAAAAGGTGGCAACATAAGATGTTATTCTACATAACCACCTTGAATCTTGCAAATTTTTTTACTGAAGATGCTCCTAATCTTAAAGAAGTTGAGCACGATATCCAAGTCATCAGTGTTATGGATGCTTGGAAACATTTTGACTTTATATGTAGAAACTATGTCATGAGTGCTTTGACTAATTCTTTATGCAATGTGTATTTAGATAGGAAAACAACTAAGGAGCTATGGGAATCACTAAATGGAAATATAAAATTGAGGATGTTAGGGCGAGAAGTTTTATTTATGGGCGTTTCCACCGATTACACAAAGCTGGTAGATTCTACGTAGTTGGCAATCAGTCGAGAATTTGGGTAATCCTCCATGAGATACATGCTGAGGGAATGATGTTAAGCGAAAATTTTCAAGTTGCAACTATTATAGAGAAGCTGCCTCCTACTTGGAAGGACTTCAAGAATTACCTCAAGCATAAGAGAAATGATATGAGCAACAAAGATCTAACTATTAGACTTCGCATTGAAGAAGACAATAAAGGATATGAGAAGAAAGGGGCACATAATCTCAGCGAGGCCGAGGCTAACTTTGTGGAACATGGTTAATGTTCTAAGTTCAAAGCCTTGTGACAAAGGGAAGAGATATGGTAGTTGAGACTAAAGGGAATCTCTAAGACGAAGTTCCCGAGAAATGCTTGGTTGTGGAAAATAATTCATGAATCTTTGGATTGCAGACTGGCAACGAGGAACAAATCCAAGGAAGCTAATGTGGTTGATGGCATCACCAAGGATGTGTTAGACATTGACCTCACAGTAGTAATCTTTGAGGTGAACTTGGAGGATCGATCCTAAGGAATGATTGGATTATTGCGAGTCTTTACTACGCCGTGTGCTCGAATGAAAAAATGTTCTCCACCTTTGAACCAATTGAGACTAGGGAAAAGGTGTACATGGGAAACTCTGTAACCTCTAAAATCAAAGGCCAAGGAAATGTGATCTTGAAGATGACTTTTGGAAAGGAGCTCACCCTAACCAATGTGTTGTATGTACCTGAAATCCGTAAGAACTTAGTGTCTGGTTCATTAATGAATAGTCATAGATTTCAGTTGGTGTTTGAGTCAAATAAAGTTGTTCTATCAAAGAGCGAAATGTATGTCGCAAAAGGGTACATGAGTGATGGCATGTGGAAGTTTAATGTAATGACTCTCATTAAGTCGAATATGAATAAAGCTAGTACTTCTGCTTATATTCTTGAATTTTCTAATCTATGACATGGTAGATTAGCACATGTTAATTATGATACGTCGTGGTGTGTGCTTAAATCATACCAACTTTCCAAATTGATGCAAAGCATAAGTGTGAAACTTGTGTTGAGGCAAAACTGACCAGGTCATCTTTTCAAAGTGTTAAAAGACACACTAAACCTCTTAACTCTATCCATAGTGATATATGTGATTTGAAATTTGTACAAATAAGAGGTGGTAATAAATATTTTATTACCTTTGTTGATGATGCTGAGTCTTTATTTATGTGTGCTACCGAAGTTAGGATGAGGCTGATAAGAGAATTTGTTCTAAAATGAGAGTTGAGAATCGGCAACAGAAATTAAAGTGCTAGAAGTGATCGGTGGTGAGTATGAATCACTATTTGTTAGTGTTTGTGCTCAACATGGGATTATACATGAAACCACGACACCCTATTCACCTCAATCCAATGGAGTGGCAGAACAAAATAATTGCACTCTAAAGGAAATGATGAATACAATGTTGATAAATTCTGATCTACCACAAAACATGTGGGGAGAAGCCATTTGTCTGCTAATTACCTTTTGAATAAGGTACCTAAAAAGAAGGCAAAGAAGACTCCATTTGTGTAATACCTCGAATTTTCAACAAGGCAAATAATTTTTTTTAATAAAGGGTATATTGGTAATTCATTAAGGAACTAGGTGTGCGCCCGGGCAGGGGTCCTAATAGCAGATCAACGAGTGAATTCTATGGATTTTAGGTGACGATCTGCACTTGTTGTGTCCTTTATCGGATCGTATTTTCCTGTCGGAATGGAGTCCTTTGTTCGAGGGAGCTTTGCAACATCACTACGCGTATAACATTATAACCACAACACATCCAAGATCTCCATCGAGTAGTAATGACCACACGAGGGGTCCATGCATCCATATCCCCAATATACAACTATATCACAATAATCCATAAGAGTTTATTACAACACTCTTATACAGAACATATATTTAAAACTAGCTTGTTCTAATATAGTTTACAAAAATATTTATCAAAGCCACATCCTGGCTTCTTTCAAAATCACGGCCTCAAGTGAGCATTGTCTTCTACCACTCTTGTACTAAAGGGGTCACAGACGGGGTGGAGGTAATGCGATAGAATGCCTCCTCTGAAATTTACTCCTTTAAGTGCACATGTAATGCTTTACACATTCAAGTAAGAAACATCGCATTCCTACTCAAATGTCTACATGTCATGGGATGAGAATTTGACTCACCCTATCCCATGTCCCGAGTCCTCACCGACTCCCTCATACATGCATATGCCGAGTGTGAAAAACTGAACCGTCATTATGTTCCATCAATGACCATTTTTCAAAACAAAATATTTTTGTTTTATAAATCAAAATCCATTCGATGGTTCCCGATATCAACTTTCATTTCCCAAGTTCCGTGTGTTTATGCATTTGTGGGCCACGGATTTCTAGGTTTACATCGCAAGACGCCACATGCCTTTCCGACATTTTTAACGGGCTTTCACCATCGGTGTCAAATTTGACTCAATATCGGATCTCTTACCTTGCTTAGGGGGGGGGGGGATCTTGACATATACTTGACACCACGTATTTTCATTTTTTTAAACCGTGAGACTCATTTTGTACATTGTCCCATATTCACAAGGCCACCATCGAACACAGACAATTATCGATCTCTACCATGCATACATTCAGCATCATGTGATGTCTAGTCATAATGCAATGCGATCATGCCATTCTCTCACATTCATACCTGTGCTACATATATGATGTAGTGCTATATTGCATGCCTATAATACATAATTACCCATCTCATTTGGTATTTATATCAACAAGCATACAAATTCCAAATATATCATACAATTCATGACATCATATCAATACACACAAACATTGACATCACAGTCACTCTTGCTGGTATGACATCATCGACCTACAGGCGGTGTGACTAAGACATGTCCACCTGGCTTTACGATAAGCCATTAGCAATGGCCTTATTCATACAAACACATCATAAACCAAACCATTAGAACACACAATTTGGCTTCCAGCTTCAATTTCAACCAGTATATCACTTAATTCGACAATGATATACTACGATCATATAACAATTGTGGCGAAAATGCGGACACAAATCATTAAACAACCTAGTATGGCGAAATCTGGAAATGGACCGCCAACGCGGGTTATGAGGAGTCGTTTGGTGATTCAAAAGCCTAACATCAAGTTCTCAGATAGAGATACAAGTTCCTTGAAGGATGTTATCCAAATTCTCACTTTTCCAAGCCGAAAATCAGTCCCAAAACCTGGGCTGATGGGTTCGGCCAAAGCGAGTGCTTAGGGGTAGTCTGAAAAGCAGACCATAGCAGGTTATAAATTAGATTTGAGTGATTCAAAATCCTAACATCAAGTTCTCAGATAGAGATACAAGTTCCTTGAAGGATACTTGTCCAAATTCTCCCTTTTTCTAACCAAAAATCAGCCTCATAAACTAGACATCATATAGGGTCAAAACAGGGCACTATTCCCATAACCTATTAATTTGCCAAACAGCCCCTTAGGGAAAAAATGGCCAAACAGCCCCTTAAGGCATTAAAACTCAACCAAACAGCCCCTAAAATAGAAAATAAACCAAAGTAGGAAGAATCCCTACCTCTTGGAGCGTGACGGCGTCTGCGAGGAGATCTATGAACCTTCTCGAATCAGGCTTTCGACTACAGACTTGCACTCGAAACCACGAAGGCTTGGAGTTGCGTATCCGCATAGCCCTCGCTGAGTACTCCGACTTTAAGTCTTGACCCGACGCGAGAAGAGCACCCGAGCTCCGTAGATCTTAGAGAGAAGGTAAAGGTTCTCTCTCCTCTCTCTCTCTCTTCTATCCTTTCTCTCTTTTTCTCCACCTCTCCTTCTTTTTGTTTTTCTTTTAACTTATTTTAAGTTAAATGTGTGGCCCTCATTGCGCCATGTGTCGCCCGATCCTCACTCGGATCAATTACCTTCCAAAGCGATTCATTTAGTCGATTCAAGTTCAATTTATTTTAAAAACTTAACTTGAATTCGTCTAACTCGAGATTCTAGGTAATCTAGTCTCAATGTCACTAAACCATCCACCCAAAGAAATCCTGAAAATTTATTTGTCTGGAGTGTGAAATCTTTCTAGTAATTAGATTTATGAGGCGAATCGATAATTGGTCTGTTTTGTCATCTGAGATCTAGAGAATTCCAAGCTTCTCTGAACCAATATGGCACTTTCTTATTTTTGCCATTTTTCTCGGGTTTTACACTAGATATAAATAGAAAGAAAAATAATAAAAAATATATTATTATTATTGGTTCATCCGTTTCTCTCTATGTAGCCTCTTCTAATAACAATTCGAGAACTAGGGTTTGAAGATAGTTTTCATGGTAAGATTTCTCCTATATTCCATTCTAGAAAAAAAATAATAATATTGTTAATAGTAATAAATATCTTCGTTCCTTTCTATAGTCCTCTTGTTTGAAAAATATTTCGGGAAGACTTAGGACATCAGATTTAGGGTTTAAGTAGTAACTCAAAAGGTAAGATCTTCATTATTTATTTTTCTAGATTTCTTCGGTGTAGATTTTCTAATTTTCGTTAAGTTTAGATCAACCCTGAAGAAGTAAGATTTATATTACACTCTATTTCTTTTTAAAATAAAATAAAATACTAGTTGGTGGTGTCATACTGAATTGCTTTGGGAATGAGAATGAAAAAAAAGAAAAAAAAAAAAAAAGAAAGGTGGTAGGGGACCACCATATGCTTTGAGTTTGTGAAAGAAAAAAAAAAGATAGTAGGGGACCATGAGAGTATAGAAAAATAAAAGAAGAAAAAAATAAAAATAAAAATAAAGAAATATAGTATGAGATCACATACTTTAAGATTGTAAATCAATACAAGAAAAAAAAATATAAGTGAGAATTGTAGGGATGAACAGTAGGTATGTTGAAAAGTCAATAGGGAATCTTGTCATGATTTGTGGTTGGTGTAATTTAAAAGACAAAAAAGAGACATCTAGTAAACAACCAAAATGGACATGCATATCGCCATGGTTAATATCATTTAATATTAAAAGAAATTAGGTCTAAAATTCTTTCATAAAATAGGCCTAGAAAACTTGAAGTCTAGGTAATGATTGATATTTGAAAACCAAAGGTTAGTAGATAGTCCAATCATTTTAGAAAAAAAAAAAGTACGAAAGAGGTAAAGATTTGATGATAAATTGTTAGAGAATAATAATAAATAAATCTGATGAGTTTCGAGGAAGCTAAATTTATAAATATATGTATTTGATAGAAGTAGTGGGGATATATTTTGACAAGTAAATATTTGTTATTATTTGAGGAATTTGTTTAGATAATATTGTGATCCAGATAAATATTAAGGAGATGTACATGATACTAAAATATCATTAATAATTATTTTTAGTAAGATTAGGTGGATTAATTAAGAATATAAAATAAATAAATATTTGAAATCATATTCGAAATTAATTTGACTTTTATAAAAGTTTTGAAACTCATTGATTAAATTATTAATAGGTAGGATGTTTAAAATATTATTAGGATTAATAATATTTATGACATTGTTAGAATTCTCAAACATATAATTTTAGGTGAATAATTAATGATGATAGTTCCTCCTTATTATACTAGGGGTGAAATATTCCTTTGAGATTCTTCTGATTAGCTTCTTCAAGATTCTAAAGTACTCCTTTGAGGTAAAGGATATTAATGCAAATTTTCTAAAAGAGAATAATTTGTTTTTTACGTCATTTTGATGATGAAATTTTTTGAAATGAATTATATATGATCTTGGTTTATGAAAAGTTTTTCTTTTTATTCATTTGATTATTCATGGATCAAACAGTGATTTTGTATGAAAGTACCTTTTAGAATTGTTTTGTTTATGACATAAAATGTGGAGATATGATAATTTGTGATTTGAATTATTAAATCAAGTATTTGACTCTGGTTAGTTCAGTCCTATCAACGGGAATGATAGTTAACACTATTTGGCCATTGTCAATGTAAATAATAGTTGACTTTTACATTCTTTGGTGGCGAATGTAATTGATTTGAATCCTAGCCTTTAGGGGTTTTGGCTAGAGATTACTAGTACTAGTAGGTTTGATTCCGTCCACCTTAAAAAGAACAATTTGCATGTAACCACCCATTTGAAAGTTCCACATGGTTGGGCACCTATTGAAAAATCCCACATGGTTGGGCACCATTTGAAATTTGTTGACCAAAGGAAAAAAAAATGTATTTGATTTTGATATTGATATGAAAATGTTATATTTGAATTTTATATGAAATTTTTTGGATCATATTTGATATGAAATCGATTTGAAATTGATTTGAGAATGTATTGATGAAAAATTTTGAATGTACTACCACATTTGAATGCAAAAGTTTTGTGAAAAGAAAAATATCTCCAATTTGTTATATGATTGAAAACCTTTTAATCCATGAAACCGTATTAGTATTTCTTATTGAACTTTAAGCTTACTCCATTCAACACATATTTTTCGAATTTTACTTTTAGTATCGCGAGGGTAATGACTAAGTTAGGGATACATCCAGTGTGGTTTGATTAGAATTTTATGTTGGATCATGTTGAACAAATAAGTTCATGTTTATATGTGGAATGTTTGGTTTTGGAAGTTAAACGAGAATTGATAATAACATTCATTTTTATATTAGTTCAAATTTAGATTTAGGTGGTTCTAAATATTGTTATATTTTGAACAACTTAATTTGATATTCGTATTTGAGATTTGGAGATTTAGAAATAATTTTTTGTCGGCATGAAATTCTTAATTTGGAGAATTGATGAATTTGGAAAGTTGCGTAATAATCTGAATAGGTGTTTGGTAATTGGACACGATCCAATTACAAGGAAGGTTTATGTCTTTTAGCACTTCGAACCTTCGGGCTTGAGGTGTGAATTGACAGTCATGCCCTTGGATCGGGTTTCGAGGCGTGATAGAGTGGTTTCAGAGCTATAGGTATATGATCTTGATGGGAACTTGTTTTAGTTTGTCTATGGGGATAGTTGAGTGACGGATTAGTTGATAGTTCATCTTGATTTGTGTATTCTTAGTATTCTTTACAAGTCTAAGTTGGCTAATTGGTTTCTTGGTGACTGGATTAAAGTTCTTTCCTCTTTTGTCTTAGTATTGTTTGTTGGTTTAGTGGATATACTTTTACCAATATGAATTATGATTTGAATTTTCCACTTATATGGAACATGTCATTATGGACAATATGGTAGTTTGAAGTTATCTTATGACGATTGGTAAGAAGAATATATGAATTGACTTAATACTCCTTGAACCTTAGGATTTTTGGTTTGATTTTAAGGATGAATTAAGCAGTTTCCTACCTTTTATTTGCTGATTGTTTTGGAAAAAATTAACTCGTCATTCCATATTCTTAGTTATCTTGAGTTAGTTGAAGGGAAACATGTAGATAAATTGTTGCGCATGAGCTTAGCCTTGCAAGTTAGTTGTTCGCTTAGAAATGTTGTTAAGTCTTTTGGCCAATATGATGAGTGATGAAAACAATTTAAAATTTGAAAAGATCTAATAATGTTATTAAAGTTTGAAGTTTCTTGGGTTTTATTGATTACTACAAATAAATTATTGAGGGATCTCTAAGATCATCTTATATTTTCATGTTGACATAGGAAGGAGTTAAGTTTGATTGGTCTAATGACTGCAAGGATAACTTCCTAGAGCTGAAGAGAAAATTAGTAGCAACTCTTACTTTGATTATTTTATTGGGTTTTCGCATCATGATGTATTTCTTTATGATTTAGGTTGTGTTTTTATGTAGCATGGAAACAATCGTGAGTTGTGCTTTTAGACATTTGAAATTTTAAGATAAAAACTAACTCACTATGTTTGAAGTTAGGTAAAGTGATTTTTGCACTTAAGATTTGGAGACATTTTTCTTTATGGTGAAACTTATGAGATATTCATAGATTATGAGAGTTGAAATCTTTGTTTTCTTAAAAAGATTTTAAATATGAAGTAAATGATATTGATACAATTAGTTAAGGATTATGACGATATTTCCCAATACTAATAAAGCAATGAGAATCTTGTGATTGATTCCTCAAGAATGAAAATAATTGATTCTTTTGATTTTAGAGTTCTTATGTTGATCATCATAGTGTAACCAAACGTGTTGGGAGACTAATAACAAATTATTTGAAACTAGTTGAACTTTTGGAGCAATTGACTATGTGTAACAAGATAATGGGATCTTGAAATTCGGGAATAGACTTAATGTCTTAAACAAAGGAGACATAAAGAAACAACTTTTGAAGGGAGTTTATTGCTTTAAGCTTACGATCCACCCTAAAAGGATGCAAAAGTATAGAGGTTTGAGGCAGAATTTTGATGGTCATATATATGAAGTAGGTTATTGCATGATTTTTGGTTTTGAGTTTAGCATGTTTGTATATGGAAGTTTACATAAAATAGCCAATAGAGGTTTTCAATTACTTGGTATTTCTAAATGAGTGTGGAAAATGGATTTTGTGATAAGGTCACCAAGAACCTTAGTTGATGACAATGTTCCATTATGATGGTTTGTTTATGGATAAAGCCTAATAATTTTTCTATCAGACTAGTTTCTCGGTATTAAGAAGATTTTGAGAATGTATGAAATGTTCGATTCTATGGTATGTAAAAAGAATTCTTATTTTATTCCTGAATTTTGATTTCATCTAGAAAAAAAAAACCTAAGTATTAATTGATTTTGTCATTCAGTTTCACATCATTTAGGTCGATGACTAATTGAGGATAATGTCATAAGTTGGAAATATTTATTTGAGAAAGGGTGTGAATTCTGTGGATTTGGGTGGCAGAATACACTATTGTGTCCATTTATAGGGATCCATATTTTAAAAATCGAAATAAAGTCTCCTTTGTTGGGGAGCTATGACATACAACTTGTATAACAATATAATCATAACATTAGGGTCTCAAAAAGAAGTAGTATTGGCCCCACAGGAGTCCAAATACATCACTATCCTCAATATACATCCCTTTCTGGGACCATTCATTTCACATTTAAATCTAAAATATAAAATAAAGCGGCTTAATTACGGTCCATAAGGTCAGATCCACATTTTCGTTTTCCTTTCCTTTTGACTCTTTTTATTTATTTATTTTTAGTTTGGATACATGGCTCACATTGCGCCTAGTGTCCATATCTCATTTAGGTCCGTTTCTGCCCCAAAACAATTTATTTCTTTTTATTTCAATTTATTTTAAATGAACTAGCTGTATTTCCAGCTAAGTTTCGTAAAAATCACATTTTTTGAATCATTGTGACTTATCACCCGAAACCTCTTAAAAATTAGATTGTCTTAGAATTCAAGCGAAATTTCTCGATCACTAGATTTTAAGGCAATTAGCAGCGCAATCCGTTTAGTCATCTGAGATCACAGATAATTTTCTAGTCTTCCACGACCATTATGGCAATTTATTCTTATTATGTCGTTTTCATTTTAAAATTTCTAATTTTCGGGTTTACATTCTTTACCTTAAGCTAGAATTTTGTCTTTGAAATTCACACATGTCTTACACACACAACCACATGCATATCTGATAATATTCAATGCCCAAATATTAGACCACACCTTCTTCCTCAAATAGGAAAGGATATGTGGCGCATCATCCTCACGTTCCCACGTTGCCTCCTCCGGCTCCTTGGTGTTGCCCACAAACACTTTATAACATGCAGTCTTGTGTAAAACTTTGATCCGGCTATCAAAATGCGCGCGGTCCTCCTCGAAGGTCTCATCGTTATCTTTGGTAATCTCTCGATCCACTTGCGGGCTGGATCGGAATTGTTATACTTAGAACATGAGGGCGTGAACATCTCATGGATACCTGATAAACTCAGTGGTAGCGCCAACTGATATGAAACTGTGTCCACCCTCTCGAGTACCTCGAAGGGCCCAATACACCTCGGTACTAGCTTCCCTCTTTGCAGATTTGACACTCCTCTCTTGGGGCATCACGCCGAAGGCGTGATCACCCACCTCGAGACTCTAGGTCGGCCTTCGTCTGTCGGCGTGGCTCTTTTTAATGCACTTTAAATTCGTAGAGGCTCTTAGAATCAAATTCACCTTCTTAGAGGTGTCTCTAATCAGATCCAGACCAGTGACAGAACTCTTTCCCACCTCTGTCTAACAAATCGGGGATCGGCATGGCCTCCCATATAAGGCCTCATAGGGTGCCATCTGTATACTCGCCTGATAACTGTTGTTGTAAGAGAATTCCATTAAAGGTAAGTGCTCCTCCCAACTACCCTTAAGATCGAGACATTATGCTACGGCATGTCCTCTTGTCGTATGGTCATCTCAGGCCGACCATCTATCTGGATGAAACACGGTGCTCATCGTCAAGCGTGTCCCCATGGCCTTTGGAAACTCTTCCAAAAGTGTGCTGCTCTGCCTCTGGGGCGTCGTGCTGCTTATACTTTGTCTTGTACACGAAAGGGGAGTCACGACAGCGGGGTGAGCACGCCAGGTAGAGATAAATCTCTGAGGTTCTCCACCTATATGTGCACATGCAAATAGTCATTTCACATTCAAACCAACAACCAATCGGGTGCATACATATTTGTCTATCATGGAAAAAATCTACATGCATGTGAGACGACCTCTACATGCCCAATCTTAGGTCGACCTCAGGCCTGACCCGATCTGGGTACTAATGGGAAATCGTCCCGGAGTCAATCCAGACTCCCATCTCACCACTTGTAGTCTATGTGATATTTATTTAATCGTTTAGGTATCTTTTTTTGGA
The DNA here is from genome assembly GCA_016808115.1 of Tetrastigma voinierianum. Taxonomy (NCBI): domain Eukaryota; kingdom Viridiplantae; phylum Streptophyta; class Magnoliopsida; order Vitales; family Vitaceae; genus Tetrastigma; species Tetrastigma voinierianum. The sequence continues at coordinate 503,045 of JAEQBH010000403.1, forward strand.
GCAGCAGAACTTTTCGAGGTCTGTCGTGGGTCTCTGCCACCCTCAGATGAATTTTCGGGCTTTCATAGTGGATCTGTTGACATCCTAACCAGGTTTCGGGCTTTTCACCCAGGCGTTATCTGTATCCTACTTGCTACACTAGACACATTTCATTTCCATTTTGTTCTTTCTTGTGGAACTCTCAATTGGACTTAGTCCATTCCAAGCCATACGATTCAACGCAAACAACGATTACCCAATCGATACCATGTACACACTCTCATAATGTGGGTGTTATCCTTTGATGCAATGCAATTTGTGCCCACTTGCACTTCCAGACCCGTGACGATGTATGAAGACAGCCTCTACATGGACGTTCTGCAGAGTACACTATGTGTGCTATGAACACTCATGTCTAATGCACACAACATTTCGCCTCATTTAACATACATGCGATCATGTTATTATTCCACACATTCAATCGGTACATCACATAAGCATGCACTACATCTTTTCTATCATTCGGGTTCATTCATGTTAACACATCATTCAAGCATGTATTAAAATAGTACAGCCATTGCTTAGGCAAGTAATGCCATAATTCATATTATTCAGGGTTGAGACATAGTATGTCGGTCCTCTGACAATGCATATAATTAATTCCATCTTTATTACATATATCACATAATTTCACATATTCGACATGTTATTCAATTTATGGCGATGCCACACATTAGCCATTCAGGCCGTAAATCAGGCCATGCTTGGCTCGGAAATATCTGGACTTAGTTTAAGATCGAGCACTAAATACACAAAACATCCAACATCTGCGATTTGCTCGGGCCACATGCGGTCGAAGCATTTCGGTTACAAACGGAGTTCAGAAAGCGAAGTTCAGGAAACCAGACGTTCCTCAACTATTCATGACCAGTGATATTCATTCACATTTTGACTCGCACTTTATCTTGTTAAATTCTACACTCAATGAGCTTTCCGTAGAGTCTAAGAATGCCCGAATCGGAGTTTGGACGAGAAAGTTATGACCGTCCAAAGTTGACACGGCCGATTCACAAGGGTGTTCGGAAATTTGGGCACACCCCCGTTTGCCATTCTACTAGGGATTCTACTCGGGATTTTGCCATCCCATAACACAGTGTTTGGTCTCGGACAGTCCAATACGTAAAGCGGTCTTTGACCATCACGATCACAAACAAACCCACACAACATACAAATTAGCGGAAAGCCAGAGCGAAGCAGTAGGCCATTACATGGCCCCTAAATAAAATAACCAAGTAGGAGAGAAGCCTACCTCTTGTAACGATTCGGGTTCTTTAGTCAGGGTTTACTCAACTGCGCAACACTCATTCCTTTTCTCTTTCTTTTCCTCTCTTACTCCCTTTCTTCTTCTCTTTTATGCTCCTTTTCTTTTCCTCCCTTTCTCCTTTCCTTTCCTCCCTTTCTCTCCTCCTTTCCTTTCCTTTTATTTTTTATTTTTTTTTTTTTGAAAAATGTAAATTTAAAATTTTCACGGGTTTTACACTCTCCCCCCCCTTAAAATAATTTCGTCCCGAAATTCACATAATCAAACACATGCATATGCGACAGTCATTTAAAACATTAATGACTAGAAAGCGCACCTTCCCCGTCGAACAAGAAGGGATAGTTGGCACACACGGTGTCCTCGCGCTCCCATGTCTCCTCCTGACTCCTCGGTGTTGCCCGACACCTTTACGAAACACCAGCGATCTTGCCACGCAAAACTTATCTCATTTATCCATGATGCGCCTGCCTTGGTCCCTCCTCGAAGGTCCCATCAGCATCAACAAAGAAACACGATCAGCATATGAGATGGATGCGGGTGCTTCGAACATAGGGGCGTGAAATACCTCGCGGGCAGCTTGACAAGCTTGGTGCGCTAGATCTGTAGTGCGCCCACCCTCTTGAGTACTCGAAGAGGTTCAATGTACCTGGCTGACGGTTTCCCTCGTTTGCCAAATCGATCGCACTCCTCTCTTAGGCATCACCTTGAAGACATGATCCTAGCCTCGAACTCTAAAGGTCAACCGTAGTATATTAAGCACAACTCTTCTACAGGCTTTAGAAGTGAGCAAGGAGGCGGCCGGATCATACCACGCTTCTCAGGGTGTCTCTAATCAAATACGGATCGGTGATGGAGCTCTCTCACCTCATCAACATATAGGTGATCGACATGGCCTCGTCGGAAACCTCGTAGGGCGCCATCACGAGATACTTGCACGATAAGCTGTTATTATAGGTGAACTCTACGAGAGACAGGGTACTCCTCCTGACTACCCTTGAGATCCAGGACACATGCTCGCAACATGTCCTCTAAAATCTGAATAGTCCGCTTTGATTGACCATCCGTCTGAGAATGAAAAGCGGTACTTATCGACAGCTGTGTCCCCATGGCCTTCTAGAAACTCTTCCTGAATTGATCGTAAGCCCAGGGATCCGTCTGATACTATATAGGCGGCACTCCATGCAAGCGGGTACACTATCTCTGCGTATATACAACTGCGAATTCCTCGGTCATGAGTCATTCGCATGGCTAGAAAATCTTGGCAGGCTTGGTGAGTGGAGTCAAGCATAGCCCCTGCCAGGTATCATTAACCCCGGCGATGTCGGTAGCTGAAGTGAGTCACAAAGTCCATCGTGATAACTCCCACTTCCACTCACGTATCTCCAGTGGGGGTAGCCCTACGCTTTGGTGCTTAGCCTTGACCTATTGGCACGTGAGACAGGTCCAGGACAAAATCCCTGACATGCGTCTTCATCCCACTCTAGTAATCTCTCTCTGCGCGGCGAAGGTCGTGATACATCTTCGTGCCACACGGATCTGACAAATCGGAACAATGGAACTCCCTAAGGATCTCCTCCTTCAATTCCGTCGAATGGGGACCCTGACAGTCCTATCTTAGAAGACTACCATCTATGTGGATGGCTGGCAACCGTCCAGTTGTACTTGGCGTACTCGGTCACGATGGATACTAGTTCCGCGTCACACCCTTGGGACTCTATCCTCTTGCTTTCATTAGAGGCAGGCGTAGCCATCAAACTTCAAAGGTACCCTAAGCGCCATCATTGCTATAGTATGAGCGCCCCCTTGTCTTGGCGTAGCGCTCAGGGAAGCTATACTAGCAAGGACTCACTGTGACTTCATTTAAAGCGCGTAGCCACCACATTTGCGCCGAGATGGTGTCTGAAGTGAAGTCGTAATCTTCCGAAAACTCCATCCACACTTGTTTGCCTCATGTTGAGGTCTCGCTACGTGAAGATGTATTTCAGACTTTTTGTGGTCTGAAAACACCTCAGCTATCACCATATAAGTAGTGGCACGAATCTTCGGAAAGACTACATTTACCAACTCCGTATCTCATGTGTGTGGGGTAATTACACTGTTGATTCTTGAAATTGCCGAACCATAAGCCACAACTTTCGGACTACATCGAGAACATCCAGTCCGTCGCCCGAGCATCACAGTACACTGTGTACCTTTGTCCCCTTTCCGGGACTATTAGAATAGGAGTTGAAGTAAGCCTCCTCTTCAATTCTTAGAACGCTCGCTCACATGAGTCATCCCACACAAAATTGACCTCCTTCCGGGTCAATCGTCATAAAGCTACTAAGCAGAAATCCTCTATAAACCTCTGTGTACTAGCCAATCCCGAGAAACTACGGATCTCGAAGACTGGCTGACCTCTCCCAACTCATCACGGCCTCGACCTTCCCGAGTGCGGCACGCTTGGAAGGCCCGACACCCGTGTCTAAACCCGCCTCATTAAGCCAAAACTTCGCACTTCACGAACTTAGCATACAACTGATGATCCCTCAAAAGCTGTGTACGATTCTCAAGTGATCCTCATGCTCCACCTCTGACTAGGAGTAGATTAGGATGTCATTAACAAAGACCACCACAAATTGATCTAAATAGGGCTGGAACACCTATTCATAGGAATCCTATGAATGCTATTGGTGCATTCGTCAATCAAAGGCATCCTTGTAAACTCAAATTTGCCCATACAGCGTCTTGAGCGCTGTTTTAGGATGTTGCCTCCCTAACTCTCAAGCGATGGTAACCCGGTGTGAGTTTATCTTGGAGTAGGCTCAGCGCCCCCTCGATCAAGCGAGTCATCGATCCTCGGTAATGAATGCGATTCTTGGTTGGCAACCAATTCAGTATGCATGTCGATGCATAGTCGAAGGGTCTTATCCTTCTTCTTCGCAAAAAGGACCTGGAGCGCCTCATGGTGAAGTGCTCGATGCAATGAAACCGCTGCCGGTAACTCAATTATCTGGACCTTGAGCTCACGTAGCTCCATGGCGCCCGTCACATCGAGTCATAAAATGAGGCGGCGTGCGGGATGCAACTCAATCGCAGGAGTCTACTCACCGATTGGGTAATCCCGTTAGCTCTTCGGGAAAAACGTGCACCGTGTTTCATGAGCCACGAGGTGGGCTAATCTATCTCGCCGGTATATCAGTGAAGCTAGCTAGCTTGACCTATCAGTGCTTGTGCTCATCGTGAATCGTTACATAGTATGGGTGAAACATCGTGCTATTCCTTGAAACTGCCTGATGCGATCGGGTGTGTGGCGGGTAACTCTCATATGGTCACAATCTATGACGTGATATGCGTCGACGGTCATCCAGGGATGACCTCCGAGACTTTGACATGTCCAAATGGCCCAGAAGGTCAACGAGTGGGAATCCCGGAGATCTGCTCCATCCTCGACATATCCAGATCCAATTCTGCGCCTTGAATCCTAGGGGAGAACTCACATGCGTGGCTGAGTCCTAAGGTCTCAACCTCTAAGCCCAATGCTCTCTCACCTGAGATGCAGCGATAAAGGAATGCATTTTTGGTCAAAAATAACACCCTTGCACGATTGGTGCCCGAAAAGTGCTATTTTGGGCCCTATTTATTATAGGTTTTGAGTGCTTTTTGTGTACTAATCAATCTAAGTAACCAGTTTGCACATTAAAAGGTCCTTATTCTCACGATCGGCATTTGTGGCTAATTTATAGTTTTTGTAAGATAATTTGGCGAAATTATCAAGTCAATTCAAACCACGAAGAACCCGGAGTTGAACTCATGGTGCGGTCGGATCCAGGAAAGGAAGAAAAGCGAAATGTGAAGAAAAATAGAGCACTGCGGGAATGCTTTTGCCACTTTGCCCTTTGTTCACCATCATGCGCCTTCATTCATCATCTTTTAGTTCACCTTTTGGCCAGAAGCGTGCCTGTTTGCATTTTTTTTGTTTCTTCCATTTTATCCTTGTAATAGCTTTTGGTTTTGGTTTTTGCTAACTTCCCTTGCTCTTGTATATAAGGTAATTCGAGGTCGCCAAATTCTCAATCGATGATAAATTGTGGAATAAGCTTCAGCTCTCCCGCTTTTTACACTTTCTCTCCACTTTCTCTCATTTTATCTCACTTTCCTCGTTTGCCCAGACACCACGAGGATGATGATAACTCGGGGGATGGTTGGCTAATTTCCTTTCTCCTTGAAAGGAGGCTCAGACAGCGGTTTTAAGGTAAACTTTTAGTTCCCTTATTTTTTAACGCCACGATTTTGAGCATTGGGTTTGATCCTTCAATCTAGGTTTAAATCCTCTTTGAGATGCCTTGATTATTTAGTATTTAACTTAATCTTTTTGGGTTACGTGGATGTATTGCTAGATCCACGAGATTCGATCTGGCATCTTCTATGAGTCAACTGTAGGGTAGATTAGGGGGCCAATTCCTTTGCGGGGAACATTTATGCTCTGTAAATGCTGTTTCAAAGGATAATAATTTTAAGGTTTAGTTTTAAAAGCTAAATGAAGATCCGGTTCGGGAAATGACTATAGGTCATCTCCCAGCGAGAAATGAACTAGAGGACCTCTGGTGTAAGACCTATAAACATTGTGATACTTGAGGTTATTTCTTATTTTTCTTCATTTTATTTTTGGCACAGTAAACCGCATACCACCCCTTTGTTTTTACGAAATCCTTTGTTTTCATCAAACCTTAAAATCAGCTGAGAAATTCACCATTTTTGAATCCTTTGCAAATCAATTGTACAACCATCCATGTGTTTCGACCTAGGGCATGGCTATCTGTATTAGCTTTGCTACGACGATAGGAGAATTAGGATATAATTTTGTGATTTCGGATCACCTACTATGGCTTGCGAATCAAATGGGCGCCGTTCATAGGGGATGGTGCCTAAGTGCATTTATTGAAATTTGTGGAACGCCTTGTGATCCTCATCGCAGAAGTCTTGTGAATTCCTTTATCATTTTTCTTTAATCGGTTTTTTTTTAGTTTCATTTCACCCAGTATATATATATATATATATATATATATCTTTAATATATATATATATATATATATATATATTTTTTTTTTTTTTTTTTTTTTTTTCTTTGCGGGATTGTTTGTGTTGTCTTGTGTTGCCACATTCTTGCTGCGGGGAGTGTTGCATTTGGCTTGAATTATGGTCTGTCGTTACTGGGGAGAAGCTGACATAGTCGAGTACAAGAAACCTTAGAGCCCATAGGTCCATGAGAATTTATAGGAAACTCTCCATGGATGAATGTACTTTCATGCATGGTGCCTCCCGACAAACGTGCCATATGGAGATTCTTTAAACCTAGTTGGAGGAACCGAAGCTAAACCTCTCATTGGGGACGAATTTACAGTATGCACTCACCTTACTCCATCTTATGCTTGACTCCTGCAGTCTCAACCACCACAGTCAACCTCTCCAATGGAACAAGTCATCTGAACCTCTGGCTAGTGGGTGACTTTGTGGAAGAAGCGAGAAGACTAATCAATGCTCAATTAAGTCGAGAGAAAATTGACAACATGGAAAACAATGTGAGCAAAGAGAATTGATGGACTTCAAAGTGAAATGGAGCATAAATTTGACAACTGCGTACTCCATTTCAAGGCTCACCCGGTAAATGATATGTTCACGAAGGAAGTGAATCTAGAAGAAGAGTGCGATTGACACACAGTGGAGGAGCGATATGGCAATGAAAGCCTCCCAATGTTGGCCAGGAGGGTAGTGGAAAGGAAAAATAGAAGAGCCCCAAAAGTCCACTGCCCAAGCAAAAAACAGCCCACTGCCAGAAGCACCCTCTCCAAACCCAGTGTATATCTTGCGGCCACAGCCAACCTGAAGCACCTTTGGAAGGCCGTCCATACACATTGCACGCCTGAGAAACTCAAAGCTAGTGGTCATTGTTCAAACCTTCGTCACTACCTCAAAGAAGATGTGTTTGCTCACACTGCATGACACAATGGATGGTTTGGGTGCTGGTTCAGGTTTGGAGCACTTGGACCTTAGCATTTCGACAAGCTCCACCGGGTTTGTTAGCCTCCAGGCTTGGCCCAGTTTTGAAAGTCTCGATCTCCTTTTTGTTTTGATTTTCTTTGTTTTTGTTTTATTTTTTATTTTTATTTTTATTTTGATTTATTTTCTCTTTAGATTTCCTGTAATTTTAATTTAATCCCTTGTTTTTTTAACTCATTTTTAATTTTCCTGCATCTTTCTTTAATTTTTCCTAGCTTATTTTGCGGGTTGAGCCTAATTCTGCTTGTGAGGGAGGTCGGAAAATGCGAGGAAAATTTCGCAGCGGAGTTCTGATTTCGCAACAAAAGAAAAAAATTCCATAGTGACCCAGAAAATTTCTCATGGTTAAATTTGCAACCCTGCTTGTGGTTTGGGCATACGGAAGGCTTTGCAGGAAGAGGACAAAACATGCACAGTAAAGTTCAAGTAAAAAATAAATAAATAAATAAATACTTTTGTTTTTATTTTTATTTTATTACATTTTTATTTTTATTTTTATTATTAAAAAAATATTTTTGGTCTTCAAAATTATATATGTAAAAAAATTTTTATTTTCATTTTATTTTTATTATTCAAAAAAATTTTCCTTAACCCTCATCGATTCGCCGGCCATTTTGTTTTTCATCATAACTTTCTCATTCGAACCGTTTTAGGCATTTTGGTAAGTTGGAAGATTAGAGAGTGTAGAATCCAAAATATAGCCATAAAGAACACTTTGAATTATTATAAGGTGTAATTTTCAAAATTCCCAAATAGTCACTTTTTTTCCTCTCTTTTCTTCTCTAACTTGTTTTGACTGAAGCTGAAGCGGAGTGAATAAGATGTCAGTGGAAAGCTTGTGAAGTCTCCTATCAAACGTGCATTTCATCAAGGAAGTAGCACTTCCTTCTCTAACTTTCAATCAGAAGCCCCATTGCGACAATGTGACATTTGGTTGGGGGGAGAGTTAGCGAAGAGTAGCATTTATTATGTTTTTATTACTATTTGAGCAAGCCATTTTGTATGTTCAGTGGCTTGCTGTTTTCCTTTTGTGAAGGCTGTTATACTATCGAACACTTTCAATTCAAATTACCTTTTTTGTGTTTTGCCTCTTTGAGATGGAAAATTGAGCTTTGTCTGATCTGTTGATGTTAGATTGATGTCATGCCTAGTTGAGTGGATGGTTAGTTGAATCTTTGATGCTTTTGACCTTTTTCTTCTACCTTTAGCTAACCACACACAGTGCACATTAGTTTTCAACAATAGGCTGAAAAACTGCCTGCCTCTTAAACATTGTAAAACCTACCCTAGTTTCGTTGACCACCTTTAATAGGTTAAGGACCCCCATGAATAGAGACCCAGTAATGTCTTCAAAATAAAAAAAGAAAAGAAAAAGAAAAGAAAAAGAAGAGAAAAATTTTGCGCTTTGCCTTGGAAACCCGAAACACGGTCAGGGTATGTGTGAGAGCCTTTAAAGCACCAGGTGCCACTAAGAAAGCCAGCGGTTGGGAGCCACAGCTTAGTGCTTCGCCCATGGGTGGGTGGAGTTTAACAGTTAAAATTTGTTGGAGTTTCGAAATCATTTGAAGTCCGGGGTGAAACCTGAAGAGTTTGTGGTCGAAAGATCCTTATGACTTGGTGCCCTAGGCCTTAATTGGTTAGGAGTCATCGATGGATCCCCGTTACATGGACTTTGGTGAGGTTGATTCCTCAGCATTGCACCCCTACAACACAAAAAGAATTGTGGAATAAGAGTGGGTCCTGATCTATTAGGTTGGTTAATTATTTAAGAGTAGTAAGTAACCCAGTTTGGGGAGCTGATTCAGCCAGTTTATTGTTGAAGCCCAGTCAAACAAACGCTTAGGCTTTGGTGGAAGCCTCTGGTTGATTCACCAAGATGGAGGCTCTTTTGATACTCAATTTTGTTTGGCATTCGTTCTCTCGAGATAGTTATTGGGCAAGGGTTTCAGTGATTCTCATCTAGGGTTAGGCATTACTTATTCACAACCTTTTTGAAATACCGTTTTGTGAAACGTCGTTTGTTATCGTTTGTATGCTCTCTCTTTCTTTCTTTCTTTCTTCATTAACTAAGGGACTAACCTTATTGTAGGTTAGAGGTATGATTGTTGAAAAGTGCTATTTTGAACCCTATTTGTGGGTTTGAGTGCTTTTGTGTACTAATCATTCTAATTATTGATTGCACATTAAGGCCCCTGCTATTCTACTGATCGCATTTTGCGTGTTTGTAGTTTTGCAAGATGTCCAGGCCAAAATTATCAAAGTCCGATTCAAACCACGAAGAAGGGCACGAGTTGAACTCATCATTGCAGATCAGATCCCAAAAGGAAAGAAGAGAAAAATGTGAAGAAAAATGGAGCAATGCAGGAATGCTTTTGCCACGCCTTTATTCACCATCATATGCTTTATTCGTCTTGTTGCGTTCTTGCTTTTGGCGATTGTGCCTTGTTTGCACATTTTTGGTTTCTTCCCATTTATCCTTGTAATAGCTTTTGGTTTTGGTTTTGTAACTTCCCTTGCTCTGGCCGGTATATAAGTTGGGTGAGTGCATGGAAATTCTGTCCAGTCGATAAATTTGTGGGGCTTCCGGCTCTCGGCTTTTTGCACTTTCTCTCCACTTTCTCTCAGTTTATCTCCCTTTCTCGGCTGCCAGACACCTTGAGGATGACAACTCGGAGGATGGTTGGCTGGGCCTTTTCTCCACGAAGGAGAATTTCTTGAACAACGGTTTAAGGTAAACTTTTGGTTTGTTTTTTAACGCCAAGCCGAGTTTTGAGCATTTAGGTTTCAATCCTTCAATCTAGGTTTAAATCCTCTTGAGATGCCTTGATTGACCAGTATTTGGCAATCTTTTGGGTTTAGTGGATGCTTATTGCTAGATCCATTGAGATTCGGTTAGTTGTCTTCTATGAGTCACTATAGGGTAGATTAGGGGACGGGTATTCCTTTGCGGGGGAACATTTATGCTCACCCCCTTAAATCTTTGCTTTTCAAAGGATAATAATTTTAGGGTTTTAGTTTTAAAAAGCTAAATGAAGAAGATCCGAGTTCGGGGAAATGACTATAGGTCATCCTCCTCAGCCGAGGAAATGAACAGAGGACCTCTCGGTTGCAGACCTGTACCAGTGGCAGTACTTGAGGAGTTATTTTCTTATTTTTTTCTTCATTTGTTGCTTTGTAAAACCATTTGTGTTTTTACCAAAATCCTTTGTTTTCATCAAACCTTAAAATCCAAAGCTGAAATTCACCATTTTGAATCCTTTTTCAAATCAATTTATCTGAAGAAAACCGTCACATTGTTCGACCACAGAGCCATTTATCTTTGTAGTAGCTTTGCTATGGCAGTAGGAGGAATTTAGGATATAAATTTTGTTTATTTCGGATCACCCTACTGTGGCACGAATCATTGCCCATAGGCGAAAGAGTAGAAACGTACCCTGAATCACTAACTAATCTACTGCCTCAATCTACGGAGTAATGGCATAGACAAGCCCACGAGCAAGTCCGGCTGTACTCTGCCTGCGGCCTCGACCTGCTCTCTGGCCCCTTTGGCTTGCATGCATGCAAAACACTCGATGCTTTCGTGTCGCATAGGAGGCGTCTGTTCCCCAGCCGTCTTTTGGTAAGGAGGAACATACTGAGTCTGCTCATGTCCCACTGATGATCGGGACCAGTCTCATCCAAACCCCTCAGATCTACGGATTAGCCCGCCTTTATGTGTCCTAATACGGCAAGTGAAACATGTCATCTCGGTCCAAACTGGGATTGCACCTGACCCTTACTACGTCGCGGCCCCCGCCCTGAACCTCGAACAAACCTCTACTCTTTTTCCCAAGCTCAGCTAAGCTTCGCTCCTCCTTCTTCTTATCACTTCAAGACCAGATCCCTGGATGCTAATGAAATATTTAATTTCTCTCAATGATCATATCAGAATCGACCATCAGTCCACATTCGTAGAGGTTATGTCTTACACCGCCTCGACGGGACAACCACCATCCTCGAATCCCCCCGACTCGTCGCATCACCTACTACATAATCATCCCCAAATGTGCCAACCTATGAATCAAGACGCATCGAAATTACCATCACTCGTCACCAAGGAACTCGGCCTTCGCAGATGTCAGTAAGCTAGAAAGTACTTCCCATGAATAGTCTACGAAATCATCCCATGTCATAGCCTAAGTCCCTCGAGTCGGACCCACCCCACTCAGATCCGGACTCACCTCGTTAGAATGAAGCCAGAATCCGAATAGTGACCCCAGATCTCAGCCCGAAATCCTTCCTCAATCCGACTTGATCCAATGTATCGCACCATCTGGGTCCCTCCTCCGTTGAACGCCAAGCATGATGTGCCTTGAACCTCCGAGGCCACTCGGCACCTCCTCGACCTCTAGCCACATTGTACTCGTGCAAGAAGTACATCGCAGCACCTATGGCCTCATGAAGGCCCGTCGATCAAAATCGTGGCGGCTCCACCACCCGCCCTACGGACGACCTCACGCTCATCCCATACTGGCTATCTATGTCAAGTCAAACAAACAGGTTTGAATCATTTTCACGCTCCCATTATTAAGTAAAATATGCTAAACAATAATAGCCTAATATCCCGAACCATCCGTTCGCTTCCAAACCTAAGGTTACTCCTTTCAACCCTCAGTGTTCGCATTTCCTATATACATCCTACCACTTATATCCACATAATTTGTAAATACACAATCATTGTACAATCAAAGGCACATAAGAAAACACACAATGCATGATGTGATCTAATCTTATCCCGTGGACCCCTAGGCAACCTCCTACCTAGACCTTGATACCAAACAATGATCTGCATATCAATTTCCCTAGCACTCGGTAATTCTAACCCAAGCTTCGACACCAATCTATACCAAGCTATGATGCTCTTATACCTTAATGACCATAGCCTGCCCTTCAAGTCCCCAAGCTCCTGTACTCGGGATACTTATACTCGATACCAAGTGTGTGACACCCCAAACCCGGGGTCCCAAGGACCACCACAACCTACTGGAACCTGTGTGTCTCATCATGAGACTCATATAAGTAAAATGACCCACATTAGGCCCATCATCCATACTCGTCCATACGGTTACAAGACCATACATTTCTATGTATCTAAGAGTTATTATATCACTTAATACAAACACATATTAAAACTAGTTCGCTCGAATATATACACAAAACAAGAATCAAGGTCACAACTCGCCAGCTTCATAATCCTGCCTCTAAGGAGCGGCTGCTTGTTCGCACTGCCCCGTACCCGAAATGGGGCCCCAAGATCTCGCGAGCTAACGCCTAGTAGAGATAAATCCTACAAGGGTTATTCTCCACCTACGTGCACATGCAAATGATCATTTCACATACAAACCAACAACCAATCCGTGCATACATGTTGTCCTATCATGGAAAAAATCTACATGCATGTATGAGACGACACTCTACATGCCCTGGGCACTGGTCAACCTCCAACCCACCACCCAATGCAAGTGCCAAACGGAAATCAATAATGCCGGGCCCCGACTCCCATCTCGCAACCCCGTAGTCTATGTGATATTTATTTAATCGTTTGTCTTTGGGCAAATGTAATCCGGGGTCTAACTACGTAAATTTCACACCCTCCGACATTTTAGGGCCACCGTAGATGAGCTGCCTAACTAGGTTTTCTGTGCTTTTCACCCGAGGGGGTATCTATCCCCACTGCTACGCCCCACATTTCATTTTCCATTTTCGCTTAACACTGTGGGAATCCAATTGACTGGCCCCAATCCCAAGCCCACACGCATTCAACACCAAACTAAGTACAACAAGACCATGTACACTTCCTCATGTAATGTGGTGTTACTACACACCAATGTAATGCAATTTAAAGCACGCATCAAATTCATGACCAATGCATGAAGACCTCTACATGGACGTTTCTTACACTGCACACTATGGGCGTTCTATGAACACTCATGTTCACGCACACAACATTTCATATATAATATACATGCACATGTTAATATTCCACACATTCAATCAGTACATCACATAAGCATGCACTACATCTTTTCTATCATTCCGCTTCATTCATGTCAACACATCATTCAAGCATTATTAAAATAATTCCAACCATTACTTTAGGCAAGTAATGCCATATCTATATTCCTGCTGAGACATAGTATGTCGGCTATACAACCCAATGCATATAATTATTTCCATCTTTACATAATATATATCACATAATTTCACATATTCAATATGTTATTCAATTTATGGTACAACACATTAGCCATTCCCGCCATAAATCCGCCATGCTTGGCTCTCGAAACAATCCGGGACTTAGTTCGGGAAAGTCCACAGCCTTTGTAACAATACACAAAAACATCCAACACACACACCCCGCTCGTGCCACATACGCCCCAAGTATTTCTGCTACAAAACCGATTCAAACAAAAGTTCCTAAACCGTAACTTAATTACATTCTCAACTATCCGTGACCCACTCTTCAATGTTCCAGCCTACATTGCTGCGTAACTTTATCTTATTAAATTTACACTAACGAAGCCTGTGAGAGTCCAAGAATGCAATAAATCGGTTCGACGGCAAAGTTATGGTCATTCAAAGTTGACACGGCCTATCACACAAGTGGTGTGCGGAAATTCTGGGCACACCCTGCTTCCATTCTCGTCGGATTTTGCCATCCCATAACATAGTGTTTGGTCTCGGGCAGTCCCGAAACCCTGTAAAGCTGGTATTTGACCATCACACAATCACAAACAAACCACACAACATACAAATTCGCCCGGAAAATCGAACGAAACCAGTATGCCATTACACGACCCTAGGCGTAAAATAATCATAGTAGGAGGAAACCTACCTCTTGTAGCATAGTTACGGGTTCTTTGTTGTTCGGGTTTGCTCACTGCACAACACTCCTTCATTTTCCTCTTTCTTTTTCCTCTCTTCCTCCCCTTTCTTCTTCTCTTTTCTTCTTTCCTTTTCTTTTCTTTTCCTCCCTTTCTCCTTTCCTTTCCTCCCTTTCTCTCTTCCTTTCCTTTTATTTTTTTTTATTTTATTTTTTTTGAAAAATGTAAATTTAAAATTTTCACGGGTTTTACAGCCCTACTGGCTTCTGATGCTCAACTCTGACTCACGACACGTGATACATCAAGCAACAAAATATCTAACGTCCCACTTCATCCTGCTCCACACGCCAACTAAGATCATGCAGGTTACCCGTGCCACCTGGATGCACAGCAAATCGGGAGCAATGGAACTCCTTGAGGATCTCCTCTCTCAAATCGGTCACTGGGGAACCACAACCCATTCCCTATACCAAAGACTACCATATGTGTGGATGGCCTAGTGTGACGCCCCAAATCCCGGGGGTTCGTTGACAACCCATCAACCCGCGTACATTCAGATGTCATAACCCGACACACACCACTCGAGTCCCTTCGACACCTAGGATTTAACGAAATCAGGTAGAGTCACCTTGTAATGAGGAGCTCCTACCTAAAATACAAATATGTGCAATTACATGGTAACCCGTCCTAATATTATACAACGACTCACACTGAGTTCACATACGAGCAAAAATGGGCCACATAGGGCCCATAGGCCAGGTCCATACTAAACATATAAGCATTACGACTATAGGAACTATAGTCCATAAGAGCTTAAATTTACACTAATTTTATATAAAACATATATCAAAATTAATAATTATAATACATGTTTTTACAAAATATAAATCAAAGCCACAATCCCGCTTCTCATTATCGACCTCTTAGAGCGCCATCTCCCGCATCTCCCGTAGACCCAGTGTCTCACGATCAAGAGCAATGCCCAGAAAGTGAAATCCTACAAGGGCTACTCCCCACCTAAGTGCAGATGCAATGGTCATGCCACAAGCACATTCCGATCACGATTATGTCAATCCTAGAATGTAATCTACATGACATGAATGAGATAAGCATTCTCATGATCCCCGTACTGCCTCACCACCCTCTCAACATGCAATATGCCATGTATGAAAAACTATGTTCAAAACAAAGATATTTGTTTTATTTATGGACAACCCTTCGATAAACTTTAGTGGACATACTCCAACAAATAATTATGTGGACATACTCCGACAAATAATTATGTGGACAACCCTCCAACATATATTATTGGACATACTCCGATAATAATTATGTGGACAACCCTCCGATATATTGTAGTGGATATACTCCGATAATAATTATGTAGACAACCCTCCGATATAAATTAGTGGACATACTCCGATAATAATTATGTGGACAACCCTCCGATATAAATTAGTGGACATACTCAGATAATAATTATGTGGACAACTCTCCGATATATTGTAGTGGACATACTCCGATAATAAATTATGTGGACAACCCTCCGATAAAACCTCTTTGTTCAAAAGCCATGTTAGGCAACCTCCGATCATTCATGCGACCTTTTAGGACTTTGTCTCTAGACCGAAACCAACATCAACACCAAACACAATGCTGATTTTCCCATGCGCTCATGCCCATTTCATGTGATGTACTTGCGCATAAATGCAATGCAATATGCCATTGCCTATCACCATGCTACATATATATGAGTGCTATATGTACATGCCTACTTATGCATTTCAACCCATGCATCCATTGGAAAGTTATATCAATGAACACATAAATTCTAATTAATTCACACGATTCATGCCAACATATCAATACATCATACATTGATATCATAAGTCATTACACTTGGCAATGACATACCAATCTCTAGGCTTCACTCAGACATATCCACAAGTAGCCTATAACAAGACATGCAATGGCCTCAATCATACACAAACTCATGCATTTCCCCAAGCCTCCTAGATAATTATATCAACATGCATATAATCACCAAACAAGATACACTAATTTCAATGTATTAGACCACCTGCGTCATCACAACCAAACAATTTGCACATTTGGTGCTACAATTAAATTTTCAGAAAATATGTGGGAACCAAATTCCATTCACAAGCATATGGCCAGATTCTAGACTCGAGGGTATTTCCTTAGAGTTTAAGAACACATGAATCGGAGTTCAGACGAGAAAGTGGTCATCCGGCTGAGGCCCATATGAACAAAGTGATTCTACGTGCGCAACCAACAGGGGCCTCATCATGCCATCATTTTTGGACATAATATGAGTTCAAATTGAATTAAATTATATATGGATGGATTTTAGACTCAAAGGTCTTTCCATAGAGTCCAAGAATCATGAACTCCGGGGAGCTGGACTAAAAAGTATGGGTCGCCCAAAAGTTGGAGGCTTCACGTGAATACAAGGATACGAGAACCCGTAAAATGTCGGTTCTAAACGCTAACTATCCAACCTCCTAAGGCCCCAACCAAGACCAACTCGACTTAGATGGAAAAATAAACTCAAGTAGGAAGGTTCCCTACCTCTTGGAAATGAGTAACTAACCCGAAAGTCCAGTTGAACACTTTGAACCCGAAGTTTCGAATTTAACCTCCTCGCCAAACCTTGGCGAAGATCGAGTTTCGGTATCCACGCACGCCCCGCCGAGTACTCCAACTTTAAGTCTCGTCGACGCTAAACGACCTCCGGAAGCCAGAGATCTTAGAGAGAAGCAGAGTTTCTCTCTAACTTTTTCTTCTCCAAACACGTAAATCTTCACTTAAATTCGCGTGTTGCCTAGATTCACGCCAGAAATTTCGCCGAAAGTAGATGAACTTCTTAAATTCGCTCAACGGATTCCACTAATTCGATATCTCAGAGAGATCAGAGAGAAAAGGAGGAGTTTCTCTATTTCTCTCTAACTCAACCCACTATCCGAAACGGTTAAAATGTGTAAGAAAATCATTTTCTCCTATTTTCCTTTTGCTTTAAGCTGATTTGGGTCCACTTCGCTCCACGCTTCCATGACCCATCCAAAAGTTCATTTCGGGTCCCAAAAACACTTATTTTTCAAATAATCTATTTTAAATGAACTTAACTCCAGTTATTTCCTGACTCCCGAGATTCTCGTACAAATCTCGTCCCTTGAGTCATTGGCAACTCACTGCTCAGAAACTCGAAAAAAATTCCGATTGTCTTAGAATTCGATGAAATTTTTTTCCCGTCACTAGATTTCACAGACTAATTTAACTATATACCTGCTTTCACACGTAGATCTAGAGAATTTTCTAGGCTTCCTGAATCATTATGGCAATTTATTAATATTATTATCATTTCTGCCATTTTGAAAATTTCTAATTTTCCGGTTTTACACTCAGCTTCATTACCCACACCCGATTGCATTCATTCCTCGATGAACGATATCTCTTCGTCCTACCCCTAGGACTCAATCACCCTACTCAGTAAGGATGGTGTAGCCACCAAACTCGCTAACGTTCCCTAAGCCTAATCACTGTACTGCAGCCTAAACTATCCCACAGTCTCGAGCATCTGCCACTCCCAAGAAGCTACACTAGCTAGTACTCCCTGTGACTTCTGACTGAGCGCATCAGCCACTAAATTTGCCTTACTAGGATGGTAATGCAAAGTGAAGTCATAGTCCTCCAGATATTCCATTCATCTGCGTTGCCTCATGTTAAGGTCCCGCTATGTGAAAATATACTTCGACTTTGTCCGAAAACACTTCAATCGAAGCCAACCACAAATAAAGGGTACCAAATCTTTTAAGGCAAAGACACGGCCGCTAACTGTGTCATGTGGTAAGGTAATTCTACTCATGATTCTTTAGCTGTCTGAAACCATGTTACAACCCTCCCGGATCGCACTCGCACATCTCACCATCCTTAAAGCACCACAAGATACGTACTCTATCCTCGCCGGCTCGGGATTACTGCTAATAGGAGTCAAGTGTTTCTCTCATTTTCAATTCCTAGAATGCCTGCCCACACAGGTCATTCCACTCAAACTTGACCCCCTTTTTGGGTCAATCTAGTCATAGGTGCTGCTAGCTAGGAGAAATTCTCCATGAACCTCCTGTATTACTCCCGCCGCCCAAGAAATCGGCAAGCAGATTCTAAGATCGTATTTCTCAGATTCTGAACTGCACAACATCCACCTTCTCAGGATCTATTAACACACCTAAAGCCGACACGACGTGTCCCAAGAATTTCACCTTAGTAAGCCAAAACTCGCACTTATTGAACTTGACATACAATTGTTGATCCTTGAGTGCTTGAAGAACAACCAAATGATCCCCTATGCTCCTCCCTCAACTGGCAGATTAAAATAAAGTGTCAATAAAGATCACAAATGCATCGATCCAAGTAGGGCTGAATACTCCTATGCATGAGATCCATGAATGTCTTTGAAGCATTCGTTAAATCGGAAGGCATCATGTAACTAAAATGTCATCAAGGCTCTACTGCCTTACGATATCCGCTTCCCTAACCCCGCCTAATGGTAACCTATGAAGATCTATCTCGAGTGTAATCTCGCCTCTCAACTCCAGATCGTGTTAACACCCGATAATGGATACCGATTCTGGTCGTAACCTGCTCAACTCGATACAAATAAGAATCTTGTCTTCTTCTTAGCAAACAGAACCGGAGTGCCCCATGGTGAAGTGTTCAAGCAATAAAACCCTTTTTCCAACAATTCCGTATTGACTCGAAAGTTCATGCACCCACCTCGAAGCATCCTAAAAGGAGTCATAGAAATGGGCGACATACCAGGGTGTAACTCTATGACAAAGTCCACATCCCTGTGCAGAGGTAATCCTGGTAGCTCGTCCGAAAAACGTCCCTATACCGCAAAACCACCCGAGGCACCCAACCATGTCTCTCATCCTCTGCAAGGTGCAAGGTCATTAGCTAACTCCATCAACTGTCCACCCACCTAGAGTCGCAGACGGTTACAGGAAAGCATCATGCTTCCCCGAAAAAAAGTCACTTACTGATACATCCCGTGCAAAGTAATCCTCCTACTATCACAATCAATGACGACCCGATGTGCCGACAACCAATCCATGCCAAGAATGACATCAAAATCTGATTGTTCATTACCCAAAGGTCCACCGTGAGTAGAATCCCTGAGATCTCTAACTCACAATCCTGACATATATGATCAATCCTCACCCTAGTCCCTGGGGGAGAGCTCACATGTAACGACTCATCCAAGGTGACCTCTAAGCCCACAACATCCACACTAGATGCAGCAACAAAAGAATGTGATGCACCATAATCAAACAGTATCTTTTCCAATAGGCGAGATACAAAAACATACCCTCAGATTACCCATCAATATCCGCTCAGCCTGGCAGCGATGGCGCAACAAGCCCTCGGGGTCCCTAAAGTCTCAGGCCTTGAGCTCTATCCTCGACCTCGACCCATACCTTATCCTCTTTGGCCCGTCTGTGTAGAAAAAGGCGCTTGTGCAACACCTTGTGTAACACCCCGAAAAATACCCTAGAAGTTTTCGGACTTGTTTAGGGTATATTATAAGCTAAATAGGAATTTTTGGGAAATAAAACGACAGACCCTAAATTCAAGAATTAAGGACAATTTTGTAATCGGGTCCAAAAGGGGCTAAAGTCACAAATTGAAGAGATTATGGGCCAAAGAAGAAATAATAGGAATTGTTGTGTAATTCCTAAGATTGGGAGGCCAAAATACAACTCAAGCACATGGAGGACCTTTTGCAACAAAGATCTAACCCAAAAATGGGTTTGAAATAAACAAGGCTCTAATAGATTTTTTTGATTTAAAGACCAAATTTGGTCTCACCTGAGGAGAGAAAAAACGTAGAGAGAGAGGAAGAGCAAAGAGAGAAGAAGTTAAGAAGAGGAAAGAGGAGAAGAAGAGCAAGCAAAGCCAAATTAAGGTATGGAACTACTGGAGTATGGATTTTGTAGGACTACATGGAATTTAAGGCTGATATGGTTAATCTCTTGTCTCTAAATCTAGGGTTTTGATGTGACTTGTATCCAAACCTGATTCTGGAAAACAGTGGTTGGCAAAACCCCATATGGTACAAGATAATCATAGAATCCTCTTTGGTCAGATTCATGGTTAATTTGAAAGAATTGAGTTAGGCTTAGAATAAACCCCAACTAATCATCATGGTTGGTTTGAAGATGGGTCATAACTCCATGCTGAATGAATTTGGGATAAATTCATGGAAAGGTTTTGAAAGAAGATAAGAAATGAAAGAGGAATTGAGTAGAAAAGAGATTCCAAGGTGAATTTGGAATTGTTTGGATGTGTGTTTGAAGTGTAGAAGTGATTGGGGATCAAAGTATGCGGAAAATGTGAGAAACACATTCTCGCATTCTCGAGAGACTTCTACCGGTACAACTTGAGTTTCTACCCCAAGAGGAACTTCGGTTCTCGGTCATTTTGGTTGTTCTACCGGTAGAACTTAGGTCTCACCGGTACAACCGGTTATTCTGTTCCTGAAGCCTCGGACTAGTTTTGGTATTTTAGCCATAACTTGCTCATTTCTTATCCAATTTGAGTGATTCAAGTGGCTACATAAACTAGACTTCAAGGGGAACAAAACTCAAGGAATAGGCATCGCAAAATTCTGATCCTAAGTTGCCTAAAAATTCACTCAAAGTGGGGCCATGTGCAAGCCAAATTTGTTCCAGCTTTTGAACAACATAGAGTAGTCCGGCTGTTTCGGACGTATCCTTGAGTCGGTGCTCAATTGGGTGATTCCAATTGGAATGTAACCCTTAGCACCTAGCTTTAAATGAGTACAAAGACTTTTGTCAAATATAGTTAGAACCCCGGAAAAAATTAGTAATACGAACTGTTTCTAGTGTAATCCGGTGAACCGACTGGGGTTTGGCATGAAAATGTCATAACTTTAGTTTGATGATCCGATTGATTGATTCCACTTCCTGGCAAAGTAGATACACAGAGAATAGAATATATGAATGAGGTGTGATGCCACATACATCATACTTCACAAGAATATGAAGTGCCATATGTAATAGGCATGAAACACGGAAAATGTAGAAAATGAAAATGAAAATGAATTGAAACATGATTGTGAACATGCGAGGCAATATGTCATGAACACATAATGTGGTTAAGTGATATATTATTATTATCACATATAACCAGAAAATGATAACAAATGATAGGAGTATACATGAGTGAATATGTGAATGAGCAAAGTGAACAGCATATGAATGAGCATATGGAATGAATATGTGAATGAGTATTTATGAATAAGTATACATGAAATGAGTATAATGTGCCAATGAATTTATGAATGAGTATTTATGAATGAGTATACATGAATGAGCATACATGAATGAATATGTGAATGAGTATTTATGAATGAGTATACATGAATGAGTATACGTGGAATGAAAATGTAGAATGATTATGAAATAATGTAATATAGATTGAGTATATCTTTGAAAAGATACGAAAGTGATTATGAAATTGAAATGGATATTTGAAACCGGGAATGAATATGAATGATGATAAAGACGGATTCATTAAACGGAACTGGCCATAAATGTGGAATTAATCGACATATCTAATGAATCACCGACGGATACTAACGGCATCCGCCACGTAAGGCACCCCCGGCCCTTTCCCAATGTCCCACTTGGCGGGATGCACCAATCGCATCCGCTGGCGATGGCGTATGGCATTGAAGAAATGTCCTCACTTGGCGGATTCACCAACCGATCCGCCATGACGGGCGTATGACATTTAATTGATACCACGGTCGATGTACCCAAACGGGCATCCGCCATGATGGGGAGAACCGGTCAGCATTACCGACGGTCGGGATGCACCAAACGCATCCGCTGGCGTATGGAGAACCGGCCGCACATCGCGTTTCGATGCACCAAACGGCATCCGCCAGATGGGAGAACCGGACAATAATCGATATCGCGCGCCTCGTCGGGATGCACCAAACGACATCCGTGATGGGAGAACCGACAGTGATACCACGGTCGGGATGCACCAAACGGCATCCGCTTGCGATAGAAACCGAATAAGTGATACCACGGTCGGGATGCACCAAACGCGCATCCGCCGCAGATGGAGAACCGGTAATTGATAACACACGGTCGATGCACTAAACGGCATCCGCTGGCGACGGGAGAACCGGTCAAGTAATACCACATGTCGGGTGCACCAAAAAGATCCGCCGCGACGGGAGACCGAATTGTAAAATGTGTAGGCACATTAATGTATCGATGATAAGAGCGGGATTCATTAAACGGAATCCTTCAGAAATGTGAATCGAATAGTCAAAGTGAAATAACCAAATAATGACGAGTGTAATGACTTTTATGTGTACATTAAACTTCATAAATTGGATTAGAAATGAATTGTCGTATCGAGAATGCAATGATATGATATGGTAAATGATCAGATATTGCTACGCGAAAATTAATAGCATGAGTTTATGTGGATAAAATGGCATTATTTTGCAATGCATGTAATTAAGTGTGAAGGTTATAGGTCTTTTAAATTTGTAGTGGTCATGGGATCAAGTTCGAAAAGAAGTAAGCTGTAATTAAAAAGTCTAAAAATGGAATAATACAAACAAATGTTTGGAAAGAAAATTTGAAAAACGCCGAGTAAACCAGGCTCCAAATTTTGATCCGCTCAACCGGTCAAGTCGGGATCGGTCGCGACACTTTGAAAAGAAAATTAATAAAACGAAACAAAAGGGGATTTAACGGGCCATCACAGACAAAGCTCACCAAAGACTGCTCCGCCGATCTCTCATGTTGTATTAGATATGTGGATATGTAAGTGTATTTCAGATAGAATGGGACTTAGTATATGTGTATAAATTTAATATATACCACTCCGGTGGTAGTTCATTTGTAAATGTAAATGATTGTCGGGTTATTACAAAAATTGTTTATATACCACGATATAAGTTCCACTCGAAAAATAAAATAATAAGGAGTCCCAAGATATGGTTTCGCACCAAACCGGCTCGATTCGCTAATCGGGTCGGATCGGATCGGGGGCGTGACACCTGGGACTGGACATGGTCCCTCTAGCCCCGTATCAGGAGAAGGAGCAAATCAGGTCCGCCTCCTATCCCACCGATGACGACCGGTGGCCTGCCCCATAATTCCGGATCATCGGGCTTTGGAGGGCAATCTCGCCTTATATGTCTAAGTTGATGGCAGTGGTAGCATGTCATCTGCCCTGTCCGCTGGCCCCGACTCGGCCTTTGGCCCCGATAGCCTGCCCCATCCCCCGAAACCGCATTGTCGTAAGTCTTCTACTTCTTCCTAGAGCTAGAAGAAGATTGATTCTCCTTCCTCTTAGCACTAGCGCCCGTATCCTTTCTAACTAGTCGGAAACAATGACCCACACCATCGGGTTTCCTCCTCCCTTGAGGGCCGGAGGATCATGTGCCTCGAACCTTGGAGGCCACTCGACCTCCCTCGTGGCTCCCACCGCACCTCGCCTGTGCGATGGTGGCAAAGAACCACACTGTCTCGCATAAGGGCAGCAAGAAAAGAATAACAAATTTCTATGAGGTCTACTAGTCCAAAGCCGGTGGTCGTGGGTTATGACTCCGCCCACCACCCCGACGGCCCTTCCTCCGCTGAAGCATCTACACGTGGTCGACAGCACAGAGTTCCTAAATTTCTATCTCAGTCTAACTAGTAATGCACATGCCAACCACTAATAGACTTTAACATCATGAACTACATCGTTCATCCCTTTTTCCTTAGTGGTGCATAATGCCAAACACTAATACACATCAGTTCCCGAAATATCATGTTCATTTTGTTATCCGAACCCCTAAAGTTATGTTTTCTAACCCTAGTGTTCCATATACAATCCACCATGTATATTATTCACACAAATCACCACACATATCACACAACATGTTAAGCACAAAACAAGCAACACACAACAATGCATGATCTAGACCCAAGGTATTCGTATACCTAAATTCTATTTCTAAGTTGTGCTTATTTCAGGAATTACTTGTGGATACCCACATTCGAGCTCCCTAGGTAATCGTTTATCTAAGTTCTGATATCAAGCTGTGACGCCCCAAATTCGGGGGTCCCGTTGACAACCTGTCAACCTACGGAATTCCTATTGATTTCGGGTGACCCGATACCACATTGTTGTGTCCCATTTATAAGGATCCATATTTTCAAAAAAATTCAAGGTAGCCCCTGTTCTAGAGCCTACCAACATACAACCTGTATAATAGTATAATCATAACCCATCCAGAGTCTCAACAGAAGTAGTATTGACACCACAGGGTTCATCTGTCCATACCTCAATATACATCCCTTTACCGGGACCCATTCATTCACATTTAAATCTAAAATATGAAAATAAAACGCTTAATTACAGTCCGTAAGAGTCCTATCACAACCCTTATTTTTCCTTTCCTTTTGACTTTTTTCTTTTTTTTTTCTTTTTTTCTTTTTTAATTTGGATACATGGCTCACATTGCCCCATGTGTCTATCTCTCATTCAGGTTCGTTTCTACCCTGAAACAATTTATTTCTTTTCAGTTCAATTTATTTTAAATGAACTTAGCTCAAGTCATTCGACTCCTAGATTTTCGTAAAATTCGCTCCTAGAGTCACTGGCAACTTATCACTTTAAACTCGTAAAAATTCCTCGATCAAGCCTTATAATTTGACGAAATTTCTTCAAGTCACTAGGATTTGTGGAGACGAATTCTAACGACGCACCTATTTCGTCATTCGAGATCTAGAGAATTTTCTAAGCTTCCCTGAACCATTCTAGCAATTTATTATTATTATTATTATTTTGCAATTTTTGAAAATTTCTAATTTTCCTGTGTTTATCGTTTCTGGGCTTGCAATCAAATGTAGTCCTTTACCTCTTGGTTCAATTTCCTTGTAAAATAGTTTTAGGCTAAAATTGAGATGATTACCTTCAGAGAGATTTATGGTAGAAGTTTATGATCCTTATGTGTTATAATCATATCGAAGAAAAAAAAAATTACGACCTGAACTTGTGCAATTGACTACTGAAAGGATAACTCTGATTGAAGAGAATTTGGAAGAAACTTGAATTACACATAAGAGTTATGTTGATAATCTAAATAAATTTTTGGTATCTGAATTTGATGATTATGTTATCTTAAAAGTTTGCTTTGTCGAAGTTATAATGTGAAATTGGAAAAAACTAAATCCTGGTTTATAAGACCGCTTGAAATATTAGGAAAAGTGAAGTTCTAAGATTAAGTGGTCTTAGCTTGAAGTCCATCTAAATTCATAATAACTTTAATGTTTTGGTTTTTAGTAAATGAGTTCTTGATCCCTCTTATACTATGACACCCCAATTCCCAGGGGTCGAAATTTTGGACTCTTTTTTTTTTTTACTAATCAACTTTGTCGCGACAGAGAATTCTCTGTCGCGACAGAGCAACATGAGTGGTATGTCGTGGTCGTGCGCATGACAAGCGCGCATGCGCAAGGGGGTAGGCGCCATAGTGCGCCGTCCTATCGTGACACAATTTCTGTGTCGCAACACAAGGTCTTCCGGCCTTGACCACACCCTGTCGTGACATAGTTGTCATGCGCACGGGGCAGGGCGCCACAAGTACCGGGTCTTCTATTGTGATTCTATTAGGACACAATTCTCAGAACAGAACACAAGGCCTTCCGGCTTCTTGACCACACTCTGTCAGCGACATAGGTCAGTGACTTTGTCGCGACAGGAAAACTCTATCACCCTAGCTCACCTAATCTCAACTCCCAAACCGCGACAACAAAGTCACGCAACATGGAGCTACAATCTTTATCGCGACAGAATTTCACACGGCTGCAGGAATTGTGGGCGGGCCAATATGACAGATTACGTGACAGCTCCACCTTGTCACGCCTGTGGCACACAAATACACGCTGAATCGGTCGCACATGCGCATGTCACGCATGCATTGCCGCGTGCACTGCCTCCGTCACTCCTCATCAGTACAGATCACAGGCACTCTTCCGCGACACGTGAACTGGTTCGACAATAGCTGTAAATTTCCATACCGCGATAGATATTCAAATGGGCGTGAGTCTACCGCCTCCTTCACTTTCAGCTTTCTTTTTCTTCCTTCCTTTCCAAAACACCACGACCAATGTAAATTAGCCTTTTTATTACAAAGACAACAGGAAGCCTAGAAAACTTGTCAAAATGTATAAATCAGACAAAAACGAGTTTAATTACAACTTTATGTTCTTTACACAATACAAAAACTGGATTTTCTACCCATATATATATATATATTTACAAAATACAAAACAAAGCCAAATCGGCCTTTACTCCTCTACTAAGGTCTCGAATGAGCCTGCTTCCCCGTGTACCTCCAAGACCAAATTATTTTCCCCACGTATTTAGCGAGTAATGCCCAGAGGGGTTGAATTTTCCTACAAGGGTTACTCCCCACCTAAATGAGCTTGCAATGGCACCCAAACATCCATTCACATTACATACAAATGCAATTCTTACATGAAATGATCTTATGTCATGCATGAGATGTGACCCCTCATACCCACAACCCGAGTCCTCGACGACTCTCACACTTGCACCAGAAGTGCAGGAAACCGCCATTGGTGTTTCACCCAATGACTTAATTCACTGGACTGACCTCCAATACTCATTTGAATATCATCAAATTCTGTGTGTTTATTTATGGGTTACGTCATTTTTCGGGGTCTCATCGCAGGATCGTCATACACCTTCCGACATTTTTATGGGATTTCACCTCCTGATCATGCTCCAACCGCGATAGATTTGTGGTTCACCTCAGGGATCACCTCAACTTGTTATGCCTAACACACGCCGCATTCTTTGCTTTTTCATTCCATACCACCGTGAGTCTTGATTTGGATGCTGTCCGCTTTGAGCTCACCATACATTCACAAAAATGGTGAATTTAATCATTCCTATGCACCCATACTCGACTCGATACAATGTGACCATGCATATGAATGCAATCATGCCATTTCATATATACAACTTTCATGATTCATGAACAATTATATTTTTCTACAATATAATTTCATATCATTCAAGCAATCCATGTTAACACATCAATTGAGCATGCATTAACAACATCATTTTTCACACTACTCACGTTATTAATTTTTTGCAATAACACACAACACTACACACGGACCAACATGGGTCCGAAAATCAATCTCGAGACTGCCCATAACAGTCCTAAAATTTCTAGTCTCGAACTACCCGAAAGCAATCCATAAATTCACAGATCGGCCCGAAAATGGGCCCTGAAAATTCAACTCGACTGCTTCCAAAGACACCTCAAACTTAGCCTCCAGATCAGTTCGAAGATACCCCAAGTCCATATTTCACCTAAGTCTGGGACTGAAATGCTCGGCCATTCCGGCCCCAACCATTCCAACCATTTGAATGGCTTTTAGATGAGAATTAAACCAAGCAGGAGAAAATCCTCAACCCTGGAGCCTGCCTAAACCCGATTCGTCTCTACTTGAAGCTCCCGCCACGCAGGATCTAACTTCCCTCTCGCTTCCGACGGAAACCGACGGTCCAATCGCCAGAAAAACTAGAGAGAAGGTGGAGCTTCTCTCTCCTCCCTCTTCTTTTCTCTTTTCCTCTTTCTTTTTCCTTATCTTCCTTTCTCCTTTTCCTCCTCCCACAAAATTTTTTGGTCCAAAGTCAAGTGGGATGTCCTCATTGCCATATGTCAACACACCATTGGCTCTTTGGATTTCCCTTATCCATTTATCCATATTTTGATTTATCCTCTCAAGTAGTGACATGTCCCACACGGGCCCCATCTAGGGCTCTTGTTCGACTTGTTCAGTATTTGACATGTGGCTCAATGTGATCCACTCAAACAAGTGTCATGTCAGCAAAGTCACTGCGGGACTTCTCGGTGGCCTCGAAAAACGTGAAATTTCGACTATCTTGAAATTCGACGGGGTGGCTAGATTTCGCGAGACGGTTCCAATGGTGAAGTCTGTTTCGTCATCCGAGATCTAGGAAAATTCTAGATTTTTCAACCGAAATTACTGTTTTACCCTTTTTTAAAAAAAATTGGATTTTCTCGGGTTTTACATATACTATGAAATAGGAGCCTATTCAATTTTTGGAGACTAAACTTATGAGAAGTATCTGTTCAAATTAGAGATGTGATGGAATCAAGAAAAAAAGTATTGCATGCTATTGTCAAGTTAGTAAAGCTCTAGTGAGACAACCATAAATTTGAGAAGTAATTGGGAGTTAGAAAAAAAACTGATCAGAAAAAGACATTAAAAAAATTAGTTAAGAAAATATGTCAAGTTTAGAAGACTAAACTTTTGTGGTGGCTGATGTGATACCCCAAATTTTCAAGAGGGCAAATAAAAAAAAATTTAATGAAGGGTATATTGGTAATTCATTAGGGAAGCCTTAGGTACAAATATAAAAAAAATAATAAAAAATATATTATTATTCTTTGGGTTTATCCGTTTCTCTCTGTTTAGCATCTCCTAAGCATAGCAATTCAAGAACTAGGGTTTGAAGAAAATTTTCATGGTGAGATTTCTCCTAGATTCCATTCTAGAAAAATAATAAAATAATATTGTTAATGGTAACAAATCTCTTCATTATTTTTTATATAGTCCTCTTTTTTGAAGAAGATTTCGGGAAGACTTAGGACATCAGATCTAAGGTTTAAGAAGCAACTCAAAATATTAGATCTTCATTATTTATTTTTCTTGATTTCTTTGGTGTAGATTATCTAATTTTCCTTAAATATAGATCAAACCTGAAGAAGTAAGATTTAAATTACACTCTATTTCTTTTAAAAATAAAATAAAATACTAGTTGGTAGTATTGTATTGAATTGTTTTGAGAATAAGAATAAAAAGGAAAAAAGGAAAAAAATGTGGTAGGGGACCACCATATGCTTTGAGTTTGTGGAAAAAAAAAAGGTAGTAGGGGACCACGAAAGTGAAAAAAATATAAGTGGGAATTGTATGGATGAACTGTAGATATGTGAAAAGTAGTTGAAAAGTCAAAAGGAAACTTATCATAATTTGTAATTGGTGCAATTTAAAAGACAAAAAGAAACATTTAGTAAAAAGCCAAAAGGGACATATTGTCATGGTTAATATCATTTAATATTAAAAGAAATTAGGTCTAAAAGTCTTTCATAAAATAGGCTTAGAAAACTTGAAGTCTAGGTAATGATTGATATATATATATTTTTTAAAAGGTTTGTAGATATTCCAATTATTTTAGAAAAAAAAAATACGACATAGGTAAAGATTTGACGATAAATTCTTAGAAAATAATAATAAACAAATATGACAAGTTTCGAAGCTAAAGTTTTATAAATATATATTGATGATGCCTTTAACCTAACTAGGTCGAGCGCGCGGGGCCGTCGGGTCGACCTGATGTTCAGGTCGGGATGCGTGCGTCAACAATTGGCGAGGTGATCGCTATACCGTTGATTTGCGTGCTCTGACTTGGTGCACTTTGGTCGCAAAACAAGGAAGAAGGGGGTCGTGAGGTCAGGCCTCGTGGTCATTCATGCCTGCCGCTTTTCGAGAGAGAGATCGCTTAGAGGGTTAATGCCGCGTAGATGAGTATGCGCTCGTAATGCGCACTTTCACCGTTGTGGCTATGTATTTATAGTAGATGTCCAAACTTCGCTTGTATCAGAATTAGACTTCATCTTCATTGATGGGTTTTTCTTAATAAAGATCGGATTTGCAACGGGATTTAGAAAGAGTCATTTATTTGGGATAAATCTTTCTTCCCACTGAAGGAGATCCAACCTACACGACCGTTATTATTTTCCTTCCTTTACTGGAGTAAGATTTGGTTGGATTGCGTGATGATATCTGCCAGGTTATTCTATTTCGTATTGGCGAAATACAACTGACGCAAGGTGGATATGGACCTTCTAATTCATCCAAGACCGCCCTTCCTGCCTAGCGGCCCGCTCTTAGTTTCTCGGGGGTCAAGCACCGAGCCGAGGGCCTCTGCATCATGCTGGGCACGCCTCCTGGCTTGTGGAGCTGCTCAGAGCCCATTTTTCAAACCCTATCATATATATTTGATAAGTAATTGAGGATATATTTTTAGCCAGTAGATATTTGCTATGATTTAAGAATTTATTTAGATAATATTGTGATATTGAGGGATAATATAACATAAAATATATTGATAATAATTATTTTAGTAAAGTAGGTGAATTAATTAAGAATATAAAATAAATAAATATTTGAAATCATATTCGGAAAGAATTTGATTTTTATAAAAGTTTTGATACTCATTAATTAAATTATTAATAGTTAGGATGTTTAAAATATTATTAGGATTAATAAAATTGACATTATGACATTGTTAGGATTCTCAAACATATAATTCTAGGTAAATAATTAATGATGATAGATTCTCCTTATTATGCTAGGGGTGAATTATTCTTTCGAGATTCTTTTGATTAGCTTCTTCAAGATTCTAAAGTACTCTTTGAGGTAAGGGAAATCAATGCATATTTTCTAAAAGAAAATAATTTGTTTTTACGTCATTTTGATGATAAAAAGTTTCGAACTATATTATATATGATCTTGGTTTATGAAAAGTTTTGCTTGTTATTTATTTGATTATTCGTGGATCAAATAGTGATTTTGTATGAAAGTACCTTCTAGAATTGTTTTGTTTATGACATAAAATGTGAAGATATGATATTTTGTGATTTGAATTTTTAAATGAATTATTTGACTCTGGTTAGTTCGACACTATCAACAGGAATAATAGTTGACACTATTCGGCCATTGTCAATATAAATAATAGTGACTTTTACATTCCTTGGTAGGGAATATAAATGATTTGAACTCCAGCCTCTAAGGGTTTTGGTTAGAGGTTACTAGTACTAGTAGTGTTTGGTTCCGTCCACCTTAAAAAGAACAATTTGAGGCTAGCCACCCATTCGAAAGTCCCACATGATTGGGCACCATTTGAAAAGTCTCATATGGTTGGGCACCATTTGATATTTGTTGACCAAAGGAAAAAAAAAGTATTTGATTTTGAGATTGATATGAAAATGTTCTATTTGAATTTTATATGAAATTTTTTGGTTCATATTTGATATGAAATCGATTTAAAATGGATTTGAGAATGTTTTGATGGAAAATTTTGAATGTATTACCACATTTGAGTACAAAGGTTTTGTGGAAAGGAAAATATCTCCTATTTGTTATATGATTGAAAACCTTTTAATCCATAAAACTGTATTAGTATTTCTTATTGAGCTTTAAGTTCACTCCTATTCGTTAACATCTTTTCGTGTACTTTGCTTCTGCAAGGAGTGATGGCTAGTCGGGATACACTACATAGGATTGATTAGAATTTTATGTTGGATCATGTTGAACTAATAAGTTCATGTTTATGTGCAATGTTTGGTTTTGGAAGTTAATTGATAAATTCACTTAGATAACAACATTCATTTTTAAATTAGTTCAAAGTTGGATTTGGGAGATTCTAAATATTGTTATATTCTGAACAACTTTATTTGATATTCGTATTTTAGATTTGGAGATTTAGAAATAATTTTTTTTCAACATGAAATTCTTAATTTGGAGAATTTATGAATTTAGAAAGTTGAGCATTACTCTGAACATGTGTTTAGTAATTGGACACGATCCAGTTACAAGGAAGGTTTATGTCTTTACGCACTTCGAGCCTTCGGGCTGAGGTGTGAATTGATAGTCATGCCCCTGGACCGAGTTTCGGGGTGTGGCAATATGAGTTATGGATAGGACGAGCCATCTTATAAATATTTACGAGTGTGGGGATGTCTTGCCAAAGTGGTAGTTCCTCCACCTAAAAAGGTGAAAATCGAACCTACATTTTCATTGGTTATACACATAACAATACTGCTTATCGATTTCTTGTCTATGAGTCGAATATCCCAGATATTTACAAGAACAAGATAATGGAATCGAGAAATGCATCATTCTTTGAAGATGTATTTCCATGTAAATTCAAGGAGGAGCCATGTTCATCAAAACGTAAGGAGACTATTAATGAAAATAGTCAAGATCAAAATGAAGATAGTGAGGTTGAGCCTAGACGTAGTAAAAGAGCAAGGATAGATAAATCTTTTGGTCTAGATTTTCTAACTTATATGCTCGAAGAGGAACCTCAAACTTATAAAGAAGCGATGAACTCTATAGAGGGTCTCATGGGGAAAGAAGTCATACAGAGTTAAATTGATTCCATACTACAAAACCACACTTGGGAACTAGTTTATCTTCCACCAGGTTGTAAACCTT
Organism: Tetrastigma voinierianum; assembly: GCA_016808115.1. Lineage (NCBI taxonomy): Eukaryota > Viridiplantae > Streptophyta > Magnoliopsida > Vitales > Vitaceae > Tetrastigma > Tetrastigma voinierianum. The sequence continues at coordinate 535,651 of JAEQBH010000403.1, forward strand.
TAAGTTCCAAATGGGTTTTCAAGAGGAAAAGGAAAGTAGGATGAATCTCGCTGATAGCAATAAAGACTTAGATCAAAGGTTACAAACAAACTGAAGGCCTTGATTATTTTGACACATATTCTTCTGTGATGAGAATAAATTCCATAAGGATGGTGCTTGCAATTTCTATACTTAGAAATCTTGAAGTACATCAAATGGATGTAAAAACAGTATTTCTAAATGGAGAATTAGATGAAGAAATCTACATTGAGCAACTTGAGGGTTTTTTTACACCAGGACAAGAAAGGAAAGTCAGTAAATTAGTAAAATCATTGTATGGATTAAAACAAGCACCGAAACAATGACATGAGAAATTTGACAATGTTATGATGTCACAAGGATTTAAAATCAATGAATGTGACAAGTGTGTCTGGCAAGGATACAGAACATGGATATGTCATTGTATGTCTATACGTAGAAGACATGCTTATTGTCGGCAATGATGATAAGATGATCATATATACTAAGAATATGTTGAATTCAAGGTTTGACATGAAAGACATGGGACTTGCTGATGTTATATTGAGAATAAAAATCTTCATAACAGCAGATGAACTCATTCTAAGTCAGTCACATTATGTTGATAATATTCTTGGAAAGTTTGATAAAGACACCTCGAATCAGTTGTATCAATTCATTTACTGCACCAATACATCTATCCAAGAATGAAGGAAATAGTGTTTCTGCCACAACACTTTAGGAGTAATAAAGTGTGCTTGATGCACCTAATAAGCCGTGCATAAGACCGCATATTCCTATCATTTAGTAACCGAAAGAAGATAATGAGTAACTAGAGCTAAACATTGGTAAGGAATCATGAGAGTACTTAAGTACTTACATTTTACTCGTGATTATGGGCTACACTAAAAAAGATATTTTGTTGTACTTGAAAGTTACAATGATGCAAACTAGATATCAAATGTTAAAGACACAAAATCCATAGTGGTTATGTGTTTACACTAGGGGGAGCAATAGTCTCATGGAAATCCCCTCAAACAAACTACATATTGCTAGATCCATAAATGGAGTCTCTAGTTTATAGTATAGTATTCGACAAATGGGAAGAGGCTAATTGTTACACTACTTCAGAGGATATCTGAGATGGCTAAAACCTCAGGCTCCAAATTTGCTTACATTATGAGTAGTTAATCTTATTATTGCAGAGCACACAACAAAGATGTATGAACGGTAAGTCTAGACATATTCGTGTGACGCCCCAATCCCGGGGTGTCCGTTGACTACCCGTCAACCCGCGGAAATCTACGTGTCTCACATCGTGAGGCACATACATGTGTAAAACGCCACTCGGGGCCTACACGATCCTACCATGAAATGTACATTTTATACAAAAATGATTTATTACAATTGTATTTAATCACAATTTATACAAAACTTGGGTCTCTAGCCCAAAATTTTACAAAATACAGAAAATACAAGATAAGGCCATCTTGGCCGTCTCTTCGCCTAAAACCATGTCCCACTCTAATGCGTCTTCACTCGAAAAAGATAGTCCTACTAATGGCAGCAAAGCCCAAGAGTGGAATTCCCTACTTAAGCCATTTCTCCCACCTAAGTGCAATGCACGGCACACAACACTCAACACATGCTAATATATCACCAGCGCATATATTAACAAAATTTAATCCATACATCATGTTATTCAGCCTTATAATAATAACATAAACTTAGCTCACATGGGCTGGGTTAGCACTATCCGCTCGCCTTGGAACAACCTAATAATTTCACACAAACATGTTATTTTTCAAGGGCAATAACACAACATCACACAATCACACAAACAGCCCGTGGACTGTCCAAACCACTCTAGGATTTCTTAACCCTATCCAAAGCTGGGAATCAAACCACGCCATCCAGTTCTAAACAAATCCCATCCATTACATAACCCTGGAGGCAAAAGTAAAACAAGTAGGAGAAAAACCCTACCTTCCTGAGTTTGCCTAAACTCCCCAAACTGCACTCCACACGTAGCCCCCCGACGTAGACCAACTTTTGCTCTTATAAATAAGCGAGCCGAGGTCCCTGATCGCTGAGATCTCTGTAGAGAAGCCAGACTTTCTCTAAACCCCATCTCCAACTCACTACCAAACAAACGACCAGCCAAGAAGAAATGAAAGTGAGAAGATGATGTCTTCTCCTTGAAATTCTACAAGTTTGCCCTCATTAGTTGACTTTCTCCAACTCCACTTTACATGTGGCTCAACGTGAGCCATGGATCTCCCTCTGTGCCATGTGTGTCCTCATGAGGACATGCAAATGGTTGGTATCTGTCTTCCACGCAGCCTCAACCCGCGCCTGGTATCCTTTACCTGCCAGCGGTCATCCGACACTTAACGCCTTGAAAACGGAAATTCGACCACTTAATCCAAACGGTAAATTGACAGCAGCGATTTCGCGAGACGATTCCAACGGTGAAGTCCGCTTGCCATCCAGATTAGAAAAATCTTGATTTGACCGAATTACCATTTTATCCTTCCTTAGAAAATCCTCGGATTTCCTCCAAGTCTCACAATTCGTCGTAGACACAATAGCATCAGAAAACTACTCTCGACTGGGGTTATCTCTTTAGACTATATAAAGTCCAAAGATAACATTGCAGATCTGCTAACCAAAGGGTTAAATAGAGAGTTAGTTGAAAAGTCATCGAAGGGAATGAGACTAAAGCCCATAAAAGAATAAGTCGATTAAGTGGACACCTAACCTAGTTGATTGGAGATCCCAAGATCTAGTTTCAAAAGGGACAACTAAACTGTAAAGACTTGGTCTTATCATTGTGGGGATCTTCCTTATACATTCCTATGATGAAACAGTGATGCTAGTAAAAGAAAGGTTAAGTTTTGCTTTAATGATTCTATTAAATGGAAAGTAAATAAGAGTAATATGGGTTGTTATTGAATTAGAGGTCACCTATGTAAGAGTAAGTACGCTTTATAAGGGAATTGTGGGCACACCCTATTAAACTCTTACAGAACCAACCACATGTCCATGGCCAAAATGGACATAAAATGGAGAACTAAAATGTGTTAGGAAGATTCTTATGTAAGCTATGTCATCATCTACACAAATGGAAAAATAGTTCAAGGACACCATGTCCACTATTTAGTTATTAAAGTAAACATATTTTTACAAGGGAAGGTTCAAATGGTGACACCTACCTCTCCTATGCAGGTTTCAACTGTTGAATATATCATCTAGTTTTCTAGAGTTTTGAAGATTTTTGTCATGAATGTCATTCATGTGGGGAATTGATGGAAAAACAAAATTGAATGAAATTCATTCCAAATGAATGAATGACACTCGTTCCAAAGGAATGAATGACATTCATTATATGAATGAATTACATTCATTCCGAGGAATGAATGATGTTCATTCTAGTGCCTATATAAGATGAGCTTTTCCTGGTCAAAGATTAGATACATTTTTTCTTTTCCCATTTTTTGTGTGTTTAGAATGTTGGATCAAGTTCTTTGTCTGTGTGTTGTTAGTACGGTGAAAGGTTTGGACATAGTTTCAATTTGTCGAAGTAGCATCAAGGTGTTGTGGTGCTGCTTGTACTTCGTTTTATCCTAGGAGACAAACCCCGATTGATAGTCTCCAAGCACTAGAGGAGACGACAAATCTATTTGCTGAGATCGTGATCTCACGAGATTCGCATCCTCCATCCAAACCCTTTTATTTTCCTCTCTATACTCTTTCAAATTTTTCATCATTTTGTTTCCAAGGTATTTAAGTAACAAGTTTGTAACATCTTACACATTCGAGTATTAGCTTATTAATTAGAATATATGATTTTAGTTTTACAACATATTGAAGCAGCCTATTGAAAACCAATGATTTGATTTCTTATCGTTGATCAGATATATTTTGCTTGTTTGAATCATCCTCATATAAATATATGCAAAACCACGACGAAAACAAACAAACGCCGCACCAAGATGAGGATAACCACACGTCGCACTAATACGACAACTAAAACACGAAGAAAAAAAATGAAAACCTAGATTTTGTGGAATAACCACTTTATTGAGGAAGAAAACGATGGAATGACTGGTCAATAATGACAAAATAAAAATAAAAAATCACCCCTCATTTGTAAAACCCCGATAAATTTGAATTTTTTTTTTCTGAAAAATGGTAAAACGGTAAATTATCGCTATAATATAGCTGCAAACCTGTAATTTTCTGGGATCTCTACGACAAATCTTAATTTCACCATTGATTCGCTCTATGAAATCGTTACCTGCATAAATCGCAGCGCTTGAATTCTAAAACAATCGGAATTTTTATGTTTTTCGAGGTGACGGTGTCCAGTGAAACCCAAAAACGGGATTTTTGAGAAAAATCTTGAAAGTGATAAATAAATAAAGTAAAGTTCATTTTAAAATAAATTGAACTTGAACTTGAACTGGGACGAAATAAATTGTTTCTGGACAGAAACAGACCAGGATAAGTCGTGGACACATGGCGCGACGTGGGCAAAGTAATTAAAATGTGGATAAGGTTAAAAGAATAAGGTTTTTGGGCAGAACACATATGATATTTCGACCAGGGAGGAAAACGCAAGAGAGAGAGAGAACAAAGAGGGAGAGAAAGAAAGAGAATCCAACTTTCTTTCCACGATCCACGGAGTTCTGTCGATCGGAATTCGTTAGGCCAAGAACCAAAGTTCATAATCTCGACGAGGGCTACGTGTGAGTACCAAAAGCAAAGGATTTCATCGAAGATCCGAAGAAGGATATTTGGGGAAATCGGATTTTTCGGGCTTAAGAGGTGTTCTCGAGACCTCATTCGGTTCTACTATGCTTCAAGAGGTAGGGATTCTTCCTACCTTGGTTTATTCCTACCAGGATTGATTTCACCTAGCGCTATTTGGCAAATGGGTTAAAACGACTTTAATTGTCGCTTACTACCGCTTTGTGGCCGATTTTGTGTGTTGATTTGTGATTGTATGTAATATGTCCCAAAAAATGTTTAAGGATTGTTTGGATTAAAAAGAATTATCTAGACTATTAATTGATGCCCTAAGGGGTTTTTTGGTATGTTTTAAAATGACTTTAATTACCGTTTTGCAGCCGGTTTGTGGCCGGTTTTATGTGTTGATTTGTGGTTGTGTAATATGTCCCAAAAAGTCTTTAGGAATTGTTTGGATTGAAAATAATAATCCAGACTGTTAAGGGCCTATTTGGCCGATTTTGTGGTCGGTTTAAAGGCTTGTTTGGCCGATTGTGACCGCTCAAGAGCCGGCCTTGGGGTCATGAAATATTCCCTCGAAATATACCCTAGCACTTGTTTAGTGGTGATATTATGTTTTTTAAATAGGAATTTTCGGAAATAAAACGATGAGATCCGAATTAATCATAGTGCCAAGGGTAAATTAGTCATTTACCACTTGAGGATATGAAAGGGCATAAACCATAAGGTTATATGCCAATATGGAATTTGAGAAAAATGAAATGTAAATAGAAGAAGTTATGGGATTCAAGGCAATTAGAGAAAAGATGGAATAGAAATAATAAAGAATGGAAGGGCCTAATTGCAAAAATGAGAAAAATGTTTAAAAATGCAAAGGCCAAACATGGCCTTAACTTAAAAATGGGATTTAAGACCAAATTTGGTCTCATTTCTTGGTAAGAAAAACAAAGAAGAGAAGGAAGGCCAAGAAAAGGAGAGCAGCAAGAGAAGGAGGAAGAGAAAAAGTTAAGAGGAAGAGAAGGAAAGGGAAGATCAAAGGTATGGAACTTTGTATATAGATTTGTATGGATACATGTTTGTGGTTAGGTTAGAGAAACCTAACCCTAAAATGAGTTCTTGTATGGAAATCAATATAAATCCCTTTGTTTTTCTAGGGTTTTGTTATGAGAAGATCTAGAGGTCCCATTACATGTGTTTTGGGGTTCTAAGTGTTATGTAAAGCATGGACATGTTTGTTCTTGTTCTAGGTTTTGATAAGAACCCTAGATTTCTTGAAGATGGGTTGAGTAAAACCTAGGCCTTGTATAAGAGATGAATAGAAAGCATGTTTGAGTTCAATAGAGTTCATAAGAGGTGTATTGAAAGATAATTTGAGTAGAAAAGAGAGATTACAAAATGAATTTGGAGTGGTTTTGATTTGTTTATGAATATTGCTGATTTGGGTATCAACATATGGAAATGGAAGAAAAAAACACACATTCTGGGCATTTTCGGGGACCTCGCACTGTACAGCCTGTAACCGAAATTGCACTGTACAAAGGAACAAAGCGGTGACACCCCCGCTCTATTTTTACCAGTGTTTGTATTTTAGCCATAACTTGCTCATTTCTTATCCGATTTGAGTGATTCAAGTGTCTAATTAAACTAGACTTCAAGGAGAACCAAACATCAAGAAATAGGTATCGTCATATTATGACTCTAAGTGGCTCAGAAATTCACTCAAAGTGGGGCTATGTTCAAGCCAAATTCTGCTTCAGTTTTTTACCATAGAGTGGTTCGGGTTGTTTAGGACATAACTCGAGTTTCGGTGCTCCGATTTGGGTGATTCCAGTTGGAGAAGAACCCTTAGCACCTTAGCTTCAAATTAGTACAAAATACCAATGTCAAATGTAAAGTTAAGATCCCCGAAAATGACAAAAAGACGGTGGTGCTGCTGCTGCTGCAGGTGCTGCGAGTTGCTGATTTTGTCGCCAAAATTCTTGCAACTTGTGCTAACTCCTTCGTTAGGACTCCATTATGGGTATTCTTGGACTCTATGGAAAGCTCATTGAGTCTAGAATCTAACCATATGCTATATAATGGCATTTGGTACCCACATCTTGTCTGAAAATTCAATTGTTGCACCAAGTGTACTAATCCCTTGGTTAAAGTTATTGAAAATACATGGTAAGAAAGGATATAGATATGAACAAGAAATGCAACATGTATAGATGTGTTCATGAAACATGAATGTGATAGGGAAAATGAAAACGAACTGAAACATGAATATGAGTATGAAAGGCAATATGTCATGAACACATAATGTGGTTGGGTTATATATGATTATTACTTCACATATAAACTTAAAAGATAAACAAATGATAGGAACAGAATGGAGTATGAATGAGTGATAGAATGAGTATATGAAATGAGCACATAAATGAGTATGTGAATGAGTATGTGAATGAGTATATGAATGAGTATATGGAATGAACACATGAATGAGTATGTGAATGAGTATATAAATGAGTATATGAAATGAGCACATGAATGAGTATGTGAATGAGTATATGAAATGAGTACGTGAATGAGTATATGAATGAGTATATGAAACGAGCACATGAATAAGTACATAGATTGAGTATATCTTTGAAAAGATAATACGAAAGTGAATATGGAATTGAAATGTGATATTTGAAAACCGAATGAATGTGAACGATGATAAGGACGGGATTCATCAAACGGAATCCGTCATAAATGTGAATACGAAAGTGAATATGGAATTGAAATGTGATATTTAAAAACCGAATGAATGTGAATGATAATAAAGACGGGATTCATTAAACGGAATCCGTCATAAAAGTGAATTGGTTGATATATCGAATGAACCGATCGGGATGCAATAAATTCCGGCAGATCCTACACTAAGGCACCTCAAATTGTCCAATGTCCCACTTGGCGGGATGCACCAATCGTACCGTCATGATGGCGTATGGCATTGAAGAAATGTTCCCACTTGGCGGGATGCACCAATCGGCATCCGTCATGATGGCGTATGGTATTTAATTGATACCACATGTCGGGATGCACCATAAAACGACCGCTGCGATGGGACCGGTCAAGTGATACCATGCTCGATGCACCAAACGACATCCGCCATGTACGGGAGACCGAAAAATTGATACCATGTCGGGTGCACCAAACGCATCCGCCATGATGGGAGACCGAAAATTGATACCATGTTGCGCACCAAACGGCATCTATCATGATGGGAGATCAAAACATACCATACGCCGAGCAGCGCACTAAACGGGCATTCTCACATGCGATGAGAGACCGAATTGTAAAATGTGTAGGCATATTAAAGAATGATAATAAGGGCGGACCATTAAACGAACTGGCTATAAATGTGAATTGAATAGTCAAAGGAAACCAACATTGACATGTAATGAGATTTTTATGTATATGCTTAAATCTAATAAATCTAATCGCGGGATCAATTATCACTAAACTTATATCAAGGACGTGATAGATGATTTGTAAAAATGAAAGCATGCGAAAATGAATAGCATGAGTATATGTGGATATAAAGGCGTTATTTTGTAAATGACGAAAGACTAGGCTGTTTATGGGCTTGCCCATAATGAAGTGCTCTAATGAATTAAAAAGTCTAAAATGGAATAACACAAAAAAATGTTTGAGAAGATAATTGAAAATGCCTGGAGAACCCAATTCCAGCTGATTTACCAACCGGTCAAGTCGGGATTCGGTCACAAGACTTTGAAATGAAATTTTAATAAACCAAACAAAATGTTTTGAGATGATAATTGAAAACGTCGAAGTAAACCGAGCTCCGGCTTGGATCCGCCAACCGGGTCGAGTCGGGGATTCGGGTCGCGACATTTTTGAAAACAAAAATTTAATAAAACAATAACTAAATGAATTAAACGATGTATCAGTCTAATTTGACCCTGTATGTATTTGGTATGACTTTGATATCTTTCGATTTGTCATTGTATATGTATAAGTTTGTTTGAATATGATATGACATGTCATACATGTAGAAGATAAGGAATTAAACTCAAAAGACATTATGACACATGGAAGTAATACGAACAAGATAATGATATGGAATCTGAAAAGGATAAAATCTACATGTATAATATGATATGAGTTAGAAGTCACATAAGAATAGGCTTCGTTATATGCATAAGGAAAAGTAAATGTAAAAAGATTGTGACGGCGATTATTGTTATTAATGTTACTGGTTTATATGTCTCACTCAAGCGTAAAGCTTAGCACGTGTTCAATCCACAAGGTAGGATCGCTATAGATAACGAGGATAGGACATTCCACACCAACAGTACGGGCCATCTCAGAGATAGGTGCTCGCCAGCACTGTTCCGCGATCTTTGATGTTTGTATTAGATATGTACATGTATAAGTATTTGTATAAGTAAATGGGACTTAGCATATGTGTATAGATTTTAATGGATACCACTCCGGTGGTAGTCCCTTGCATATGTAAATGATTTTTGGTTACTACAAAAACTGTTTGTAGACCCACAGGTATAAGTTCAGCTCTGAGAAAAAAAAAAACAGGTAAAGAGTCCCAGATATATGGTTTCGCACCCCGAAACCAGTTCGGATTCGCCAATTGGGTCGAACCGAGAATCGGGGCGTGACACTGCTTGTGTGGGTTGTTTTTATAGGCATTATATATGCCACAATTGGCTCTGAGGGTGAAGAGTGTTATTAATTGATTGGTAATAACATGCTTAATAATTGTTGTTTGATGAATGTTGATATATGTATGCTTATATATTAACATTGAAATGAATGGTTGTTTTGGAAATTATATGCATGTAATATAATTGTCCATGATATATGGTTAAATGTATGAGATAAATTGTCCATATGACATTCATTACATAGGTGGCATGGCATTGACATGCAATGGTACACTACATTGCATATGCAATACGAACATCGTATTTCCAAATTCGGGCTGAGTACATGGTTAAGCATTCAACACCATTAAATTCGCGATTGATGAGTGGGTCTTTGCATACTGGACGAAACTAAATGTAGTCGCACTATTGAAAGAAATGGTAAAAACTTGTGTCGGGTAATAACAAGAAGGGCTAGATACTCCTTCGGGTGAAAGACTCGGATTGGTTCAAACACTTCAATGGTGAAAGTCCAAAAGGTGTTGGAAGGCATGCCTATGATGGGACCCCGAAAATTCGCTGCCCACAAAAGACACATGGTTTTGTAAATAAAATGATCATTCAAGGTTTAACATCCAAAAAGCTTTTGATTTATAAACAAATGATTTTGGTTTCAAAAAGGGTCATTTGATGTAATTCATCAATGACGGTTTATCACACATGAGCATTGCATAGTGTGGTAGGAGTCAGTAAAGACTCGGGTATGGGGCATGATTGGGTCTCATCTCATTTCATGGCATGACATGTAGAATTCCAACATATGATTGCATATTCTGCTTGAAATTGTGGATGTGAATACGAAGGCAACATTGCATGCACGAGGCGTGAGTAGCCTGCGTGAATTACTCTACCAGTAATTACCACCCTATACAGGAAAAACATTTCAAGTGCGGGACTTAGGCCGTTGGATGGTTCTCATCCAAGGCCACAAAGGTGAAGAAAGCCGACGTGTGACTTTTATAATTACTTTTGTAATTATTTTTGGCATGTACTAATATGGAAAGAGTTATAATTGTACTCATATGGACTGTTTTTAATATAGTCTTACATGTTTTTATATGAATGTGATAAATCTATTCCGCACAGGTAATTTTTACTCATAAATAGATCTAGTGCGATCATTGTGTTATATTGGGCCCCGAATGGGTCATGTTGTTGTATAATGTATAGGTTGAGACCGATAGAGCCTCCCGTACACCCACTACGTCCGATTTTGTTACATTATGGATCCCAAATCGACTGCGACACACGGCGGGTATCAAAGACACGATATCCTACGCGCTTCCGCGGTCATGGAAGTGATCTACTCGATCCCTGATTCAAATACACATCATTGCTTAAAAGAAAAGAGACCAATAGAAAAAAAAAATTGAGAAAAAAGGAGACTAGGGTTACTCATATGCTTCTTTGGAAGAAAGAGGTTAATATATATGTAAATTTAGATAATTATTTAAAAAATTAATATGTTACTATGAAAAGGCTATTATGCAACTTAATTTTTAGCGCAAAAGCAATATCATGTTATTGCATTAAGAAGACAATGGAAATTTTATTTTATTTTTTAAAATTTCAACCTTTTAATTTTTTGAAACATATTTAATGTTCATAAATTGGATTTTCATTAAATTTTTTTTTTTTAAGAAAAAAATAATTTCATTGATTCCAACTAGCAATACATCAATAGAAATATAAAAATCAAAATCGCTAAAAAAACCATAAAGGAAGAAACATAATTCAGGTTAATAGCATAATGAAACGACTCAAAGTCTATACATTTAATAGTTGAGTCTACACATTTGATATTACTATCGCTGACAATACTTTAAACCCGTTTCATTAACATAATGACGACTATCGATTCGATTTCGCTCCTTTATCGCATATTTCGCTCGTCAATCACCAAATACAAATAAACTTCGCTCCACGATGACAAAAACCAAACAGTTAAGACGACACAATTACCTACGGCATCAAGATGACAACAATCACACACGTACAAAAACGACACAATCATACGCGTGCACCAAGGCTACTACTAAATCACAAAAAAACATATAAAAACCTAGATCTATGTAGGAAAACCACTTTATTAAAAAAAAAAATGAAGAGGTGTAGAAGAGTGATTTCTTAATTAAAAAAAAAGATATAAAAAATCACCATATTTGCTTAAAGAAAAGAGGATGAAGAAAAAGTTAAGAGAAATCGATGCTAGAGTTATTTTAAATGAAATTCATCAAACATCTTTCTTGTTTTGAGTGAAAGGAACGAAATCAGAAATAAGAATAACAGAGACGATATGTAATAAGATTTAAAATCAATGAAGATCGAGTATATTTCTCGGAAAAAGGTGAATGAAATTAACCCCTAAAATTTTGAGAGAGAGTTAGAGATAATTTTAATATTTTATAAATGATTAATTATCTATTTGAGAAAGTTAAAAAATAATTTTTAATATTTTTAACCCATAAATTGTCAGTTTGAGTTTAAAAACTGAAAAAAGAAAATTTGAAATATTAGTAAAAACAAATAACAAATTTATTCTTTAAAAAAAAAATCAAATTTATTAAATTATTATTGTGACTACCATAATTAAATATGTAGAAGATTAATGGATAGCAACTGGCGAAACGTAGCGTAACTTATACAAAATCTTATCTTCTCCAAAAAGGAAATGAATTTGATTTTTTATTTTAGGTATTAAACAAGGGGCATGAAAACGACATCAAAAAAAAGAAAAAAAAAAAAAGAAAAACAGGTGGGTTGAATGTGGACGCTTCAACGGTCGAGGTTGCATAATTGTTAATCACGCCAAGCCCACCACATTTTCCATCAATAAAAAAAAATCCACACGCATTATTTGCTTTGCTTAACTCGTCAAAGTAGATTCCGAAATTTAAATTCAAGTCGACTTAGGATAATGGCAGATTAAAATTAAATTTTGAAAATACCCTAAACCTTTTTTTTTTCATCCATTCACTTTACTTCGTACATTGTAATAACCTATTTTTAAAGGATTCGAATCTAAATATCCCGTAACCCCTTTTCATATAAAGTTTCGACCCACACTTTAAGCCTCGATCGCAAAATACTCGAAACATTTTAAAAGATATTCATGTTTAAAGGTGATTTGAAATTAAAAACCAGATAAATGTTTCATCGATCCTAAAAAGAAGTTTAGATCAATTGAGTTAACTATCGTAGTTACTTCAATTATCTTAGTTATTTTAATTTATTTTTGAAACTTATTTCCAAAATAATTACATAGACATTTAAAATAACTAAAAGTCTAAAACACTAAGTATATATTTTTTGAAAATATATTCAAACATTTAACTTGTCATAAAAATATGAGATATTTATTTTCATGAGATAATTTTCAACAACTATTCTTAAAACTAGTTTTTTTAAAATTATCTTGAAAAAATAGTCTCTACGAAGCTTGACCTCCTTAAAGAGTTTTATATAGTAGTAGCCTATTTTTCTAAAAAAAATCTTTTAAATCCTAATATAAAAATAATTCTAAAATAATGATATTTTCAATTTTAATTGGTATTTGGCATTTAGAAAGATGAGTTAGATCTACATCAACTGGTATTTTTTAGATGATGAATGTAATGTAAAAAGTGAATTTATTATAAAAATTAAAACAACAAAAATAAGGATAAATATCGTTGTAATTTACATGTTACTGAAAGTATTTTATCACTAAAACTCTAAAAGAGCTGAAATTCAAATCTTATGTATCAAAATGGAATTTTTTTTTACTTGAAAAGATCAAAATTGATTAAGTTGGAATCCTATTTTAACTAAGAATTTTTGTGGCTCTCGAAAAAAATAATCATACTATGCTTAAGAAGATAGTGCTAGATTATTTTGTAAAATTAAGAGTATTTATTGATCCTAAAAATAATTGTTCCAATGATAAATGGCTGATAAAATACATTCTGAAGTAACAACTTATTGAAACAATGAAATATGTCCAATTAACTCCAGTATAGTAAAACATACTAAGATGGATACGGAATTATTGATAATTTATGCCCCGATTTGCAAGAGATAAGATAAAAAAAAAAGCTAAGGTTGAAGATGGATTCATTTTCTTATAAAGTATAATTCTAAATGCTATAAAATTGTAGGGAGCTCTATTCTTATATATATATATATATATATATATATATATATATATATAGAGAGAGAGAGAGAGAGAGAGAGAGAAGGCGTAAGGGAATAGTGGGTTTTGGTTCGATAGGCTTATAGCTTGAAAGATGGAAACTATGGGCTCATGTTAATCAATATTAAACCATCTCATAAAGTGGGGTAGTAAGCGGTGAAGTGACCCGTTCCGAGTCGGGTGTTAGGGGCCGTAGGCAAGCAGTGGCCCAATTTAGTACATTTGGTATTTGATCTAGGCTTTCGGCCAGGCGATGGTCGTTTAGGTTGCAAGCCAAGCCCAAGGTTAAAACAGTAAAAAGCATGAAAATACTAAAAACAAAATTCATTTACAAATTATATTGTCTTCAAATAAAAATAAATAATATATAAATATATAATAATAATTATTAATATATAAAATAATTAAGTGTAAACAATATAATAATATCAAACAAACTTAAAATAAATAAATAAATAATGATGGACAGTGGCAGAGTTAGGATTAAAGTCGAGGCGAACTTTAAGAGCACATTTTTGTTTTACATATTTTGAAAGTTGTTTTTGTTTGAAAAACTGAAAACGGAAAATATATTTAGTTTTACTTTTTTATTACGAAAAGCATAAAACCTTGAAAAGCAAATAAATTAACAGTAAAGTTTTTAGAAACCTTTAAAGTAATGTGCTCTATGTTTTCAAACTCTTCTTGGCTTGATTTCAAAAGTAAAAACCAAAAAAACCAGGCCTTAAGAGCTACCTTTTATTATCGAAAGTATTAAAGAAAGAAAATAGAGAAAAAAAGTATGTTAAAATTTAATAAATTAATTTTATATGTTTATTCAAACTCATTTCATTTGTTTATTTATGTTATGTAAGGCATAAGAAATTTAAAAATATGTAAAATTTTGAACAATTTGGATTATATTTGATTTTTTTTTATATTTTTCATGATAAAACCAAACATTAGAAAATCATTTCCCTTAGTATTTTTTTTCTTTTCCTAGAACTTTGTGGGTTCCAAACGGAGCCTTGCTAAGGAAAGAAAATATAGAGGAAAATATAAAGAAATAATGGAAAGAAATAATATTTAGAGGAAAATAAAAAATAGGCTTAAATTTAAAGAATTAATTATATATTTATTCAAAGTTATATTATTTGTTTCTCTATTATCTAAGTACTAAGAAATTTTAAAAAATATAAAATTTTGACCAATTTTAACTATATTTTATTTTATTTTATAGTTTCCACAGTTAAATCAAATATAAGAAAATCATTGTTCTCATTATTATTTTTCTTTCCTTAATACTTTTTCGGATTCCAAACAAACCTAAATAAAAAAGTTTTACAAAAATCAACAATTAGAAACTTTAATCTAATGTCTTAACAATTATATATATTAAGGGGACATAGTATGTGATGTCCCAAAACGCAAGGAATCCTTTGACCAACGAAATCAATACTTGGAAAACTTGTGGATGTCGGGTAACTTAGATACCACAACTGTTAATAATCACTTTGCTCCGAGACCCATAATTTAACAAAAATCGGGCCTTAGTCTCATTTTTGTATGAGGAGGCTCTACACAAATGCAACATGTACAAAACATAGTAACATAGCATCAGTCTGAGTTTGGGACCGTGATGGATGATCTAAGTTTATTAAGTGAAATATGGGTGCCACTGGAAGTTTTCAGGCGAAAACGGGTTATGAGCAGGTTTATAGAGATTTTCTAGGATTGGAAATATGTATTTGCTGTGGTATATAAAGGGGAAAATGAGTATTTAGGAATGTTTTAGTAGTATGGAACAAGATATGGAAAGTTTTGGGTAGAGGTTGAAAAATTGGTTATGGAAAGTTTAAAGAAAAGATGAGATGGTGAGGAGAGTAGAGTTTGTGAGAGTGATTCTTACAGGGTTAATGAAACGATCACACAAGATAGATGATGATGGAGTTAAAGGCACCACGATCAACTATGGGCGGGTTGATTATTAAAGTAGGACAAAGACTTAGCCATCAAAGAATCCACTGAGTATGAGAAATACGAACTACGTCCCAAGAGAATCCACCGAGATAGAAGGAAACGAGAAGCTACTTAAAGAAATAAGAAAATATTATTAAAGCTTAGCCTTACTTAAAATACTACATTAGAAGTATATAGTCTCATACTTTTAAATCAAATAAACGACCTACTTTAAGCTAGGAAAGAAACTCTAAACCACAACAAGCTCGCAAAGAAAACTTTAAAATAAATATAAAGCAAATCTTCTAAAAGGATAGAATAAAATATTGAAACAAATCTTTCTAAAAGAAATAAGTAGGAATCATAAAACAAATCCTCGGAAGATCCTGCGGCAGATCTTTCTAAAATCAATATGGCTCCATCGAGGGGTTTGTCAAATCTGGCGATTTTTGCCTTCAAGGCGAATGAGAGTCAAAAAAAGGAGTTTTGCATGTATTGACGTCTTGACCTCACGTCCGATTCTTGATAATTAGGGTTTGAATTCGATGTTTGGTGTGTTTATAGAAGCTCCACGCATCAATCCATAGGTGAGAGAAAAGACTTGCCCTCGAGTCTTCAGTGATAATAAGCCAAGTCCTTGACATTGAACATTGGAGGAATTTCATATTCGTCAGCAGCGTTTGCAACATGGGGCATTCTCTGCAATTTTCTCTATAATCTTGGAAATGGCCATCTACCCTTGGCAGGCTTTCCAGGAGCTTTCTGATGAAACCTATCCTTGTGAAGGTGTGGCAGAGCCGATTCGTAACCTCAGGCTCGACATACTTGCGGCGTCTGTTGCTTATTCCACATATTTTGCATTCTTCTTCTCGATCTTCAAGCGAACTTCTTCATGTGACTTCTTGATCTCTCTTTGGCTCACAACCCGGCATCTCACTAAATTGTTGAATAGTCGGATGAAGTCTTTAATTCCATGGGTCAAATGGTTGTTGTCCATATACTACCTCGAATGGACTTTTCCAGCTGATTCTATGCATGGACTTTATTGTGGCAAACTCAATGCGGGTGAATCCGATCCATTGTTTCACGTTCTTTCGCACATAGCTCCTTAGCAAATTTCCCAAGCTTCTATTAGTAACCCGGTTTGACATCGGTCGAGGGTGATAAGAGAGTACTGAAACGATAAAGAAGTCGAGTTTCCTCCACCGAGTTCTCGAAAGTGACTAAGAAATTTAGAGTCTCGATCTGGAAACCGCCAGTCTTGGGAATACCATGTGAAGCGCACAATCTCTTTGAAGTCTGAAATTGTGACATGCGAGAGCATCATTAAGACTTGTTGCATGAGTACAAAGTGAGCCATCTTTGAAACCTGTCAAGCCACCAGATGAATCTCACTTTGTTTCTTTGTGTTCTAGGTAATCCCAAAACAACAAAATCCGAAGCTTACCTCCTCCCGTGCATGTTTGGAATTGGCAATAGTGTATATAGTCCCACATTGTTTCCATGAGTTTATGCATCACGCACACAACACATTTCTTGACAAATCTAGCGATGTCTTTCTGTAGGCGAAAGAAGTTTGCCTTCACTAGAGCTAAGGTTTTTGCTTCTCCCAGTGTCCTCCTAATGTTCCTGTACAGCTCATCTAGAATGCTCGATCTCGAGAGCAAAGGCGGGATGCGCCAGGATGTTTCCTTTAAAAGAAAACCGTCCATCGCCACAAACCCTTGAAAGGCTTATCAGTGCCATACCTTCGATTTCACCGTCCGACCATCCTCCTCTTAAAGTTCTTTCAACCGTGAATCCGACTGCCCGGACTTGCATGAAGTCACTAGGGCATGTCTCCTACCGAGGCATCCATGACAGCGTTATGAACACCCGCTTTATGCTTGATTGTGAGTTTATGCGGCTTGCAAGAATTCCACCGTATTGCATGTCTTAGTTCAGTAATTAAGTGGTTGATGAATTTTAGTGCTTTGCATGATCTAAGAAGAAGCCTGAATGGCATAAAGCAAGTATTGACTCGATGAAATAAAAGCTACATAGATAGCATAGAACTCCTTGTCATAGGTGGAGTACTTCCTTTTTGCTTCATTTATTCTCAACTAAAGAAGCGATGGAGTCTTCCTTCTTGACTAAAGACACGTCCATCCCGACTTGAGATGCATCACACTCTACTTGAAGACTTTGTTGAAATCGAGTAAAACCAAACATGAGGCTTGATTCACTTTCTTCTTAATCAACTCCCGGCTTTGCGGCAACACTAGTCCACTTGAATTTATCTCCCTTTGACATTCGATTACATGAGCCATTATAGGCTAAATCCACGAATAAATCTCCTATAAAAAGAGACTAGCCCATGAAAACTTCTCACGTCCACGGATCGAGGCTAGAGTTGGCCAATTAAGCTGTCGCCTCTATCTTGCCCGGTCCATCTCAATTCCATCTTTAGTAACCACATAACTAAGAAATATGATTACATCTGGCATAGAAGTCACACTTCTTGAGTTAGCGAATGTCGTTGCTCCTTAGAATGAAACAGTGCCTCGGAAATGCTCCGAGTGCTCCATCAGATTTTCTATAGATCAAAATATCATCAAAGTATACCACCACAAAATTTCCAATGCATGGCTTAAGGATATGATTCATAAACCTCATAAAAGTGCTAGAGACTAGATAGTCCAAATGGCATCACCATCCACTCATAGAGTCCATCTAGAGTTTTAAAAATTAAATCTTCCATTCATCTCCTTCCCTCATACAGATTTGATGGTATCCACTCCTCAAATCAATCTTTGAAAAGATGGACGCGCCATAGAGTTGATCCAGCCGAAATCATCGAGTCTTGGAATGAAATCGATATTGATAGTAATCTTGTTAGTATCTACTATCAGCACACATCCTCAAGATCCATCCTTCTTTGAGTACTTGGCGGGGCGGGAACCGCACAAGAACCTTACTTTCTCGAATAAGCCCTTTGTTGAGCAACTCATCAACTTGCCTTGTAAGCTCTTCATATTTCTTTAGGACTCATCCATGGCGGTTTATTAGGCGCAGGGCACAGTCGAATTACATTTGATGTTGAATATCTCTTATAGGGGCGACCAGCATGTGGAATCTCCTCGGGTACTCGTCAACAAAATTCGCGAATTGGCTCTACTTCTTTTAGGATCTCTTCCACTCTTTCGGTTTCTTGATAACAACCAAGGCCATCCACATCTAAACTGACTCGATTTCTTTTTTCTCAACCGGATTTTGACAACAAAGTGCACTCTGCGTTTAGGAGGCTAAACAATTATCGGTTTCCAGCGGTCTTTAAGAGCCGATTTGTGCCCATCCTTGCGAAGTGTAAGTGTTCTTGAAGCCATCATAAATGACCTTCTATCCTTATTTCCATGGCCTCCCAAGTAGCAGTAGAAAACATCCATTAAAACTGACATCACCCATACCTCGTCACAGTAGTACTTTCCAATTATAAAGAGAGGCAGGCTTTATGCTTTACCTTGATATCACTACACTCTTGAAGCCCGGCTAAGTTCTGAGTTTGGATGTGGATCCATCTTCAAATCAAGCTTTTTGCACCATCTCTAAGGAAACACAATTCTTGAAGCTCCCACTATCAATATGTGAACAAACCTGTCCTTAGATGTGCGCTGTGTAAGACATTGGAACATGACAGATTCTCCTCACTATTGTTTGCCCTATCTTGGAACTCCTTTAAACAGCTAAGAAGTCCGTAGTGGGCATAGTAAGCTCATCCTTATACTTCATGAACCAGATTCAATTGCCTCATGGCGTCTTCTTCCTCGGCTTCATATTCTTCTTCGGCGACCACTTTCGTCAGTTAGGACATTGAAGCTATATGCCCAAATCTGTGGCATTTAAAGCCTTGCTGGACTTAGGAGGTAGACTCTTCAGTATTGGCTTGTGCATCACCTTTTGCTTGAGGTTTAAGGGTGGTTTTAACTGCTGAGACCCTTGAAGTAGATTCTTGATAAATCCTTCTTTAATCAGGTTGTAGTAACTGTACTTGTTTAAAGCCTCGACTTTTAGGCAAGCTTTACATCACATCTTGAAAGTGTTATATGGCTGCAATTAGACAGTTTTAGGAAATTTCAAACCTCAAACCCGGCCAAGGTAGCGGGCTATGGTACACTCCTCGGCCTCTTGCAGTCTCCTTTGATCATCAAATTTTCAAACTTCGGCGAATACTCCTCCGCAGTCAGAATTCTAACGCCCAGTGCGAATTTTAAGGAAGATATCTTAAGCGATGATGGAAGGAAGATACTTCCTTTTAGTTCTTTCTTCATCTTTTTCGAGTTTCAATCTTCTTCTTGTCATCTCACGATGTTGCCTCTTTAAATTTTCCCCCTTTAAAAAGCATTCTTTACGCATCTTGATAACCACCACCTTCCGCGCTTTTACGCTCAGGGATCCGCGATATTCAGAGACACGTTCGAGCGTGTCAGCCAATCGAAGTCGCCAGCATGCATTCTTCCTTCAGAGTGGATATCAAACTTTGGATTGAATCTGGAACTTTCATCATTATTCACGTTTCTCATAGTAATCATGCCAGAGCGGTCCAGGCGAATGTGGTCGAACGAAACTTCGGGGACACTCGGTTTATTTCTTTTATTTTTCATGTTATTAAATTTTCTTTTTCAAAAATGTGGCGACTCGAATCCCCGGTCGGACCCGAATGGCGGATCCGAACCGGAGCCCGGTTTACTCCGACGTTTTCAATTATCTTGTCAAAACATTTTCTTTAGGTTTTCGATTTGCGCGGAAGCATTTTCAAATGGTAGGCCCACAAACATTTACATTTCATAAAATATAATTCTGATGAAGGCATTATGCCCTTTCAAAATATTCTAAAACAAAGCGTTTCTTTAGAAGTTCAACTATTTATTTACAAATACTCCATATTCAAAAATGATATGCATATGGCGAAATTGTTATACACTTATCGCCGCAGCTTGCTATGACTTCTGCGCTTCACGATCTTGTCTTCTTTCGCATCTACCACCGAAACCTACGCATAGATAAAAACTATCGCTAAAAGCATTTCATGCTTAGTAGTTCTATCTGATTCTATTTCAATATTCAAGATTTAACCAGCCATTTAACATTAAACCATGCCTATTATGTCAACACTTATACTCATGCTATTCACTTTATGCTTTCATTTTTAATTCATTTTATCATATCCGACATGCAATTTCAGTATCGATTCAGTTCTGATTCAGTTTATGAGATTTGCTTCTCCTTAAAATCCGAATTTACAATCGTGATGTGGTTATTTCACTTTGACTAACTACGTCCATTTATGGCGGATTCAGTTTGATGAATCCGCCCTTATTATCATTGGTAATGTGCTTACATTAACGATTCGATGCTCATCGTGCGAATCACCAGATTTGGTACACCAAACGCTAGTACTAAACATTGATCTCCCATCATGGCGGATCGTTGGTGCGCACCCAGACGTAATAGTATCATATTAAATGCCATCGCCATCGCCAGCGGATGCCCGATTGGTGCATCATGCAGTAGAACATTTCTTGATATCGCATGCGCCTTCATGAAGCGGATATCGATTGATGCGTAGCGAGTGGGACATTGGACAATTTTAGGGTACGCCGTGACGGATGTCGTTGGCGCCTTCCGTCAGGCGGTTCATTCGAAGCCTATCATTCAATTCCATTTATGAAGAAGTTAGTTTGATGAATCGTCCTTGTAATAATTCACATTCCACTCGGTTTTCAAATATCATTTGATTTCATATTCACTTTGTTATCACTTTCGAATATACTCAATCTATATACTTATTTCGCCTCTCCATTTCACGTACTCATTTCATATACTCATTCATGTACTCGTTTCATATACTCATTCATATACTCATTTCATAGTTACTTAGTAAACTACGAAATACTTGAAATAAGAATAAGTCGAGAGAGAACAAAGCCCAAAATTTGTCGAATCTAACTTCCAGCTACTCTTGATCGATCCTAGGTTAGGCGATCATCACCCATCCCTAGTCAATAACATTCACGCCACTCTTAGTGGATAAACAATTATTAAACAATTTTAGTGAATTACAAATTTATTTTCATTAACAGTCTTGGGTTAAGACACTAAGTCTACCCCGAGCGAAGCCGCCTCGGGGGGCAAGTGGTACGTTTTCCTTAGTTCTATCCTTATTTGAACCCCATTCATTCATTTTCTTAGGGTCCCTAAACATGTCGGTATCTGAATCACGGGACTTATGATTTGCAAAAATATGTCGAAACGGGGTTGTTGGAAGTAGTGATGCAGGTACCACTTTGACTTGATAAGATACGATTATCCCTTTGCCCGGTGGGGTGCGATCTGGGTTTGAATTAGTCTCAGAGTACCAATTGCCTTGCATCGTAAATGCAAGTACCACTCCTTTGTCCCGATACCACCTACAGGTTTGCAAAAGTAAAGGATTTGCATTTTCCCACATTTTCTTCACAAATTTTCTCGATTAGTCCCATATCAAAAATCCACCATGGAATTCACCCAAAACAACTCCAAATGTTGTTTAGAATCAATAAAAACCTCTTCTCTTAAGTTAGGGCTTTTCCCCCAAAATCAAAATCATAAACGATGAGGTTAGGGTTTGATTTTCTTACCTTAGCCCGCCCAGATCTTTCCACTTTGTATTCTTGGCCTCTTAGGCCAAAGTGGGAAAGGATCACCTGAGATTTGATCTCTTGCAAGCCCTAACTTTCTTCTCTCTTTTCTCCTCTCCCTTTCTTCAAAACATGATTTGCTCAAATGAGCACTTCAAAGACGATTTGGTCTTTTAAATCCTTGTAAGTGTAAGGCCATGACCCAGCTGCACCCATTCTCATTTCTCATTTTTGTCTCCGTCACTTAATCTTCATAAGGCCTTGTTTAGCTACTACGATAAATCCAATTTCCATTTTGGCATCCCTAACTCTTTATTTCACTTTCCTTATCATTTATCATTTATTTCATTAGCATTTAAAGGTATCATTTGACCCTTAGGTCCTCATTTCAATTTTTCACATTGCCCTTTTTCACTTGAGTTTATTTAAGGTTCAATCAATTTCTCAATTTAGCATATAATATTCAATCATATGCTCATTATTTCAATTACATTTAATTTATCAATTTATCAAATTTCCCGGAAAAACCCCGAGTTGACTCGATTCCTACCGGAATATATAATAAAATTATTATAAAAATTCAGAGTATTTTAGGAATATTCGCAAATCATCATGTGATGTCGATCTTCATACCTTCCTCCGTAATCATATTCTCTTGAATGCTTATCTTTGGAAGCTACCATACCTCAAAGTAATTCGAACTTAGCTGAAATGCCACGGTTCTACGTCAAAGCTTTCATCACCTTCGCATGCATGAAGTCTTTTATGTAATAGGATCATCATTGTGCCATCTGCTTTTTATGAAACCCATTTGAACCCTGATTCAAAGATCAGCAATGCGTTTTGCAATAGGATTGAGAACCATGAACCATGATTAGGGCTCTTGTCACCCGGAACGAGAATCCTTTAACATGATCGACCCATCAATCCTTAAGCTCGATACCACTTTGATACAGAGTTGGGGCCGTGATGGATGATCTAGAAGTTTTGGTAAGTCAAAATGTAGGTTTAGAATTCAGTTCTAAGGCAGAAACAAGTTATGGACGAGTTTAGCAAGGTTCTAAGTTAGAATGTGTATTTGTGGTATATAAGGGAAAATGGTATTTTAGAATGTTTTAGTAGTATGGAACAAGATATGGAAAGTTTTGGGTAGAGGTTGAAAAAGATTGGTTATGGAAAGTTTAAAGAGAGATGAGATGGTGAGAAGAAATAGAGTTTACCTGGTGGTTACTTGCGAAGGTTAATGAAGCAATCCACCAGATAGATGAGCGGAGTAAGAAGGCGCCACTGATCAAGTATGGAGCTGATTTGATTGTGGCGGGCCAAGGCTTCGCCACGAGAATCCACAGGCGTGAAGCCACGGGCTGCGTCCACCCCCAGGGAATCCACGAGAGATAAAGAGGGGAGAACAAAGAGAACTCTTAAAGAGAAATAGAAATATTATTAAACTTAGGCGCCCTTAAAAGGGGCTACATTGGGGGTATATATAGTCTCATACTTTCTAAATCAAATAAAAGCAACCTTACTTTAACTAGGAAAAGAAACTTTACAGAATTCTGATGACTCTAAAAAACTTTCTAAAATAAATAAAGCAAATCTTTCTAAAAGGATAGAAGAATAAAATATTGGAGCAAATCTTTCTAAAAGAAATGGCATAATCATAAAACAAATCCTCCGGAGGAAGATCCTACGTAGATCTTTCTAAAATCAATATGGCTCCACATAAGGGGTTTATCCGAAGTGACCGTTTTTGCCTTCCAGGCCCCGAATGAGGTCGAAGGTTTCCACATGTATTCCAGTATGTCTTGGCCTCCCCGATCCAGGTGCAATGAGTAGAGGTTAGATTCCCAATGTTTGGTGTGTTGCCAGGCTCATCTTACCGTAGAAACTGACCTGGCCTGGCCGACTACGGGATCAGCATGGTAAAATGACCACAGAGTGTTTATTCATGTTCATTTTAAAACATACAAAATTATATTTAAAACGAGTCCCTGGAATTCAATTACAATTCTTTTTACACAAAATACAAGCTAGAACTAGTTTTGTTACAAGCATCTTTATAAAATGAATACAAAGCCCTTGACTCGACATTCTTCCACATTTGCGGCCTCAATTGAGTGTAAATGCGTATTAATATTCCTATACCTGAAATAGGGGTCACATCAAAGGGAGCATGCCCGATGAAGTAAACTTCCTACAAGGATACTCCACCTAAGTGCACAATGCAATAGTCATGTTCATAGATTCGCGTAACATTCTGATAAAAACATGCGATTTTCTCTTTATAGAATCCTGCATGTCGCCAGAATGAGATGAGACTGATCATGTACCATGCACTCGAGTCATACCGACTCACTCTTACGCGATATACGAAGCTCCACTACCACCGTGCGATGTCAAAAGTGTGATAAATCATGTATTTATGGATTCATCTGATGATCATTTTACAACAAAATTCATTGTTTTTCAAACCAAAAACACACGGATATTATACATCAATGATCATTTTATATTTAAAATCATGTCTTTTTTTGTGGGTAGCGAATTTAAAATTCTCGTATGAGAACATGACGTCTCTGACTGCGAGAACACTCAGATTGGACACATATGTATAACCAAAACTAACGGGGTTTTCATTTTTCGTTTCCATTTTAACCGTACGACTCTATTGGATGTTGTCCCATCATGCCAAGCCCACCATCAAACACCAAACACAGTGTTGATTATAACCATGCACTCACACCCGTACAAATGCAGTATTTCCGTGCATAAATGCGATGCTTTATCGCCATTGCATACTATATCATACCACACATATGATGAATGCTATGAAATTTAATCATGCATTTTCATGCATCATGGACAATTATGTCAAACATGCATATAATCTCCACGAATTTGTTCATATCAATACATATCATCTGCAGCGCGTATATAAACATCACAATCAAATCATTACTTGATCGAGTAACGTAGCACTTTATCCTCTAGGCTAAATTATGCCATAACATCATCACAAAATAGCCTACAAACATGCCATGTAATAGCCATTATCTTATAAGCCAAAATTCATCACATGTCGATACATTACCAAACACGTATATTAACCCCTTGATCAATTTACACGAGCATGTCACTCGAACTCGGCAATGACAACGATCCTCAAGACGATTGTAGCATAAAGATACCCCGAAAAACATTGCACATCAAGCCATAATGAACCATGGAACGATTAGAACTGCATTCAAAACTGATCCTAACGGTCGAAAATGCGGAAAGCGAACCAGAGTTAAATGACCTAGAACACGTAGCAATCTTGAAATGGACTATGGCAGAGTTATCACAAGTCCCAATTTGGGTGATTCAAAATCATACATCGATTTCACGGATAAATTTCATAATTTCCATAGAACACTTTAGTCGAATTTGTAAACGAGAAAATTCTAATTTTTCTAAAAAGGTAAAATAATGCGAAGATTTTGTCAAAATCGAAATTTTCTAGATCTCGGATGATGAAGCGGACTTCAGATTGGAATCGTCTCATGAAATCTAGATCTGGCGAATTTTGTCGGTCGCAGACAGTCGAATTTAGTTTTTTGAGCCATAGAGTGTCGAGTGTCGTAAGCGAACTTTAAGAGGCGTGTGATCGCGACAAAGTCACCTCTTGCATGTACCCATATGACACATGTTGCATGATTAGTGAGATGATGGAGATGAATGACTCAGATTAAGTCATGTGTCAAATAGTTAAATGAAGGGACAATGATGGAATTTTTGAAATGTTTGCAAGTGAATAAGGCAAAGAAGAATAGTTTTTCTTCTTCATTTTGAAACACAAGCGTGTAGTGAGTTGTAGTTTTTAGATTTTAAAGAGAGAAGAGTGACTTCTCTCTAGATTTCTGGCGATTCGGCCGTTGGTTCGTCGGACGAAGCAAGTTGTTCTCACCTTTGTGAGGAGCTACAGCGTGGGCACTTCGATTTTGTAGGTGAGACAACTCCGAGAGTAGGGATCTTTTCCTACTTGGTTTATTCTTTGGCTCGAGCCATTTATGGATGAGGTGATTTATTTAAGGCCTGAATGGCCGTGTTTCGATCTCGAGCCTTTAAGCCAGAGGTGAAGAAATCCCACTGCTTGTGTGAGGCGTGAAGCCGGCCCAGTAGAGCCTGAGGTTTCATTCACGTGATTGGTTGTGTGATTTTGTGTGGTTTGGGTGATTCAAAATGAATTGGTTGATTGGTTAATTAGCCCATGTGAGCTAATTTTGGTGTTATTGTTGTAAATTGAATAACATGATTTATGTGAGTTAATTGTGTTAATATATGCATGTAAATATATTAGCATTAATTGTATGGAAATGGCATAATGCATTCCATATGCACCGGGGCACCCTAGAATGATAGGTGTGAGTGCATGACATGAAAGTAAGAAAGAGAAAAGTAAGCGGTTGTGAGGAATTTGAGAAAGATTTTCAGAAGAATTGCCTTAAAAGTGGTCGATAGTTCATCGGAGGCGGACCATGGTATTATTCGGAAAAATGATCCAGTGGTCGCCTCGGAGGTGTCACGATATATTTGCAAGAGCTTCATTAGTAATTTTTAGAACAAAAATCTTTTGTTTTGCGTATTTTACTCCGCATTTGGCTTAGGTGTGTGTGAAGAGTCGGTGAGGACTCGAGACATGGGATTGGGCATATAGACATTAGTAGGATCATGTATTTGCTTGAAGGTGTGATTAGTTTGCCATGACATAGCCACATAGGTGGGAGTAACCCATGTAGGAAATTATCACTAATGGGCAATTTTGCTCACACCACAATAGAGGGATCATTATTTTAGTCTACGAGGAGTGTCACGTGGAGGACGAGGCTCCATAGGCGCGTTTAGAAGAAAGCCGGATTGTGGCTTTGGTATTCATTTATATAACATGTATTAAAACTCTAAAAATTTTGATATATATTTTGGTTAAATAATGTAATAACTCTTGAACTATTGTTATATGAATTGATATATATTTTGAGTATTGATATTCATGGGCCAAGAGTGGCCATTTTACTCATACGTATGGACGAGTGTAGTCATTTATGTAAAATGTGTTGGGACGGAGTTGTACTTTGGGTGAAGTTCATTACAAAAGGAGACTGTTTAGCACAGTTTGTGAGTGGTGTCGGGTGCAGGCATCCCACAAATATTCAGCAGGTTGTGGGTTGTCTAGCGAGACACCCGGGGTTGGGGGCGTCCTAAAATTACCTCTTTTTCCCCGAATGGAAATGAGTCCCAAATATGGGCCTTGCAGTGAGTTCTTGCTGAGTTGTAGCAATTACAGAAATTAAATGGACCATAACTTAGGCTATAGAGTCAATTTGGGTAATTCGAGCCTAATCTCAAGTTCTGGCTTCAGCTACAATTATCATGAAGGACACTAGTCAATTATACACATTTCCCATTAGAAATCGAGTCTCGAACACCGGACACAAGCAGTTAACAACTGGTGTGACAGTGCGAAATTAAATGGAAGCCCAGCCGCATTTATGAAGTGGTGGGTAATGCAAAGCCTAACCTCAATTTCACAACTTCATCATAATTGTCATGCGGACACTAGTCGAGTTCCCTTTTTTCCCAGAAAATCGGAGTCCCGAGAGCACGGATACAAACGATTAACAACCTAAGTTATAGCAATAGTCACGGAAATTAAATGAACCATAACTTGAGCTATAGAGATCCAATTTGGGTAATTCAAAAGCCTAACCTCAATTTCACAATTGTAGCTACAATTTACAAGAATAACACTAGTCCAAATTTCCTCTTTTTCTAACAAAAAATCAACCCCAAAAGCTGGACATCATATAGGGTCAAAACATGGCACTATTCCCTCATCTCAAAATTTTGCCAAACAGCCCATTAGGGCATAAAACACAATCAAACAGCCCTTAGAGTGGAAAATAAACCAAAGCAGGAAGAATCTCTACCTCTTGGAGCGTAGAAGAATGTCTAGGAAGTCCCGTTGATACTTCCTAAACCTGAAATATTTGATTTCCCGAACTCCTTACTTGAATCCTCGGCGAAATCCATGTTTTCGGTACCCACGCGTAGCCCTCGTCAGTAGATGAACTTTCGTTCTTGGCTCAATGAATTTAGACCAACGGAACTCC
This sequence comes from Tetrastigma voinierianum, assembly GCA_016808115.1. Taxonomy (NCBI): domain Eukaryota; kingdom Viridiplantae; phylum Streptophyta; class Magnoliopsida; order Vitales; family Vitaceae; genus Tetrastigma; species Tetrastigma voinierianum. Next base: position 564,023 of record JAEQBH010000403.1, read on the forward strand.
GTAGATCGAAGAGAGAAGTTTGAATTTCTTTCTTTTCTCTCCCTCTCTCTCTGGTCTTCTTATGCTATCTTTCCAGTGAGAAAATGCTCCTTTCCTCCTCAATCGATTTTCTGCTTTGACTTAAGTCTTAGACTTCAGCCATCATGTGTGTCATTGATGAAGTCACATTTAACATCGAAATAATTTATTTGTGATTCCGAGTTAGTTTATTTTAAATGAAATTTACTTAATTTATTTTCCACTTTCGAGATTTTTTTTTTCAAAAATCCCGTTTTTGGGGTCCACCAGGCTTACGCCTCGAAAATCATGAAAATCCAATTGTCTCAGAATTTAACGAAATTTGTTTAGGTAACTAGATTTTGTGAGAAGAATCAGCGGTGAAGTGGATTTATCATCAGGATCTAAAATTCCAGGTTACGCTTATACTATAAAACGACAATTTCACCAGTTTGCCATTTTAGGAAATATTCAATTTCACAGGTTCAAAATTCTTCCACTTTATTGAATTTTGTCCCTGAAATTCACACATACATACACGTCTGATCCTGCGCACATGCACGATCATTGCTCATATATCAATGACCTAAAACATGCACTTTGCCTCGAATAAGAGGATAATTAGCTGCGAATAATTGTCTTCGTGCTCCCATATTTACCTCTTGCTCCTCGGTGCTACCTGACACCTTTACTAGCTTCCACAGTCTTGCCTCGCAAAACTGTGGATATCCATGTCGCATCAGTCCCTCCTCGAAGTCCGTGACATCAGCAGTGACTGGCCTGATCCACTACATGAGTCGGATCTAGAGTGTACATTCGGAGCATGGAGACATGGAACACCCGGAGCATGGAGACATGGAACACCGCATGAACACCCGATAAACTTGGCGGTAAAGCCAACCGATAAGCAATTGTAACACCCGATAAACTTGGCGATAAAGTATAGATAAACAATTGTACCACCTCTCAAGTATCACGAAGGGCGATATACCTGTAAATAGCTTTCCCGGCAATCGAACCTGGCCCAGCTCCTCTCTTAGGCATTACCTTGAGAAGACATGATCACCGCTCGAACTCACAGGAGTCATCGTCGTTTATCGACATAGCTCTTCTGGCCAAACACGAATGGCCATGAGAAGACGCTTCCTTGTCCACCTTCTCGGAGGTGTCTCTATCCTAATCCGGACCCATAGAGGGTCTCTCTCCCACCTCCATCCAACAAACCCGAGATCGACATGGCCTCCCATAGAGTGCCTCATAGGGTGCCATCTATATGCTTACCTGATAACTATTGTTATAGGCGAATTCCACTAACGGCAAATGCTCTTCCCAGCTACCCTTAAAATCCAAGATGCATGCCCGTAGCATGTCCTCTAAAGTCTGGATGGTTCTCTCAAACTGATCGTCTATTTGAGGATGAAAAGCAGTGCTCATCATCAATTGTGTTCCCATGGCTCTTTGGAAACTCTTCAATTAGTAAGTAAACACAGGATCGTCCGTCTTATGAATCTTGGCTCTCCATGTAAAAGGACTATCTCCCGTATATACAACCTACCAGAATCCTCTAATATGAAGGTCATCCACACAACTAGAAAGAGTGCCGACTTAGTAAGCCGGTCCACGATCACCCACACCGCATCATGTCCTCGCGATGTCCATGGTAAGTGAGTCCATGAAGTCCATTAAATGACATGTTCCCACTTCAGCCAGCCACCACCTCCAAAGGCTAAGTAATCTGTTATCCTCTGGTGTAGTCGGTTACACCATTGGCCGTGAGACATCGTCAAGAAAGAAATCTCAATGTTTCCTTTATCCCACTCGATGTCTTTTTGAAGCGAAGAATCATGGTACATCTTGCATTTGCTTTGGATCTGCCGCAACAAAGAGAGTAATGGAACTCCTTGAGAATCTCCTCTCTCAAATCTATCGTCTAGGAACCCATGACGATCCCTATCACGGGAGCTACCCATCCGTGTAGATAGCTAGCCTTAAATCACCTATACATTATGCGGTCCTTGATAAGCAAATACCCTCTGTGTCACCATTCGGGACCCAAATCCATTACTCGGTAAGGGAAGGCGCTACCACTAAAACTCCCAGTACCTGAACCTAATCATTTATCTTGCAATCGAACTATTCCACAGTCTTGATCATTTGCTACTCCCGGGAAGCTATAATATGGCACTCCGTGACTGGCGAGTGCATCGGCCACCACATTTTACTTCTTGGGTGGTAATGCAAGTGAAATCGTAATCCTCCGGATACTCCATCCACTACGTTACCCCGTATTAGAAGTTCCATTTATGTGAAAAATATACTTGAGACTTTTTGTAGTACGAAAACACCTCAGCATTCAGTATTAGTGGCGCTAAATCTTCAAAGCAAAGACAATGGCACTTCAACTTCATATCATCGTGGGGTAACTCTTGCTTTCAATGGTTCTTTAGCGCCGAGGAACCATAAGCCCAAGCCACTCTCGGGTGCATCAAAACACATCCTAGTCCATCCTTGGAGGCATCACAATACACTATGTGCCTCTGTCCCCTTTCCGGGACTATCAGAATAGGAGCTGAAGTAAGCCACCTTTTCAATTCCTGGAATGCCTTCTCACATAGGTCATTCCACTCAAGCAACCTCCTTGGGGCTGCCCGGTGTATCTGGGATGCCTTCTCATAGGTCATTCCGCCAGGCTTGACCTCCTTCAGGTTAAGCGAGCACGAAGTCAACACAACATGTCCCGAAGTCTCACCTCGATAAGCGAAATTCACACTTACTAAATGTGGCATGGCGATGATCTCTCGACGTGCGGAGAGCGATCCTCAATGATCTTCATGCTCCTCCTCGGACTTGGAGTAGATGAGACGATGTAAATCAACGAAGACAACGACAAGCCGATCTAGCGAGGTTGGAACACCATGCATGAGATCCATGAATGTATTTGGAGCATTCGTAATCAAATGGCATCCTTATGTGTGTCATGCCACCGCACCACTTTGGGAGAAGGGAGGCGCGGCACGGAGTAGGATTCATTTGCACGACTTTCTAACATTGGTAGGCCCACTTGATAAACAAATCCATATCGGAATATAGCATAAAACTACCATAGTAGTGTTTAAAATGTCCTATATATACATGCCTAAGTCCCATTTACTTGTGCTTACCTGAGCTCATAATACAAAATTTTACATTTACATTACAAAACATAATTAAACATACGTAGTGGACCCACTATTACTATGTTATTGTAACACACAAATTATACCTGACCGAGTTTATAACATGTTTTGGGTATAATAAAAGTAAATGTATATTTTTCTTGAATAAAATAATGCTAAAAATAAAATAAGAAAATATCCGGAATTTATACAAGAGTTAAGGGTAAATTAGTAATTTACCAATTCAGGACCTAAAGGTCATATGATAAGAAGATTATATTCCAATATAGAAATATTAGAAAGTGGTGCAATTAAAATAAAGAAGGACCAAATAGAAAAAGTAAAATTTGATATCAAATTTTGGATAAAGCGAACCTGCCTTAGCAAATATCTCATTTTGGTATAGGAAGATTAGGGCATTAGGATAGAAAGAGAGAAGAGAAGAGAAGAGAGAAGAGAAAGAGAAGAAGAATGAGGAAGAAAGGAAGAAGAGAAGAAGAAAAGAAGTTCAAGAAATTAAGTATGGAATACTATTATGGAAATCTTTTTGGAACATCTCCTTTGAGATGTTTGGAACCTATATGTTAGGAAATACTTGTCTAAGTTGGGTTAGGAAAACCCTAACTCTTCAATACATGTGTATTTTGATTTGTTTAAGTTAGTTTTGAAGTTTTGTTTCAAAATGGTTTATTTTGGTTAAAATTAGTGAAATTATTTAAAGCGGTCATTTACGCTTCGGCCGACACCTACGCCTAGGTGTAGGAGTGCATGCCTAGGCGTGGGACTTCGCCTAGCGGGAATTCTATGCCTAGCGAACCCAGGCTGATTTGCCTGAGCATTCTGTGCTACCTAGGCAAGCCTCTGCTAAGGCATTAACATTGCTTCTCCTAGGCTTTGTAAGTCTGTTTTGGTTCCTCTATTGAGTTAATTCTAACAATGCGTCCATTGGACTAATGAGGATATAATAAGTGAATGAAAGGGTTGATAAGTATAAAAATTATATGAAAATCATTAACACCTTTTCTCTGCTTGAGCGAAGCAGGTGACATTATTTCTCCCCATTTGCTAATATAACTTTGACTAGTGTGGCTGTAGTTAAGGGATGAAAGATACCATATGTAATGAGGCATATAGAGAAAAGCGTGTGTAAATATCCTAAAAATAATGCAAGAATAAGATAGTAAAGAAAATGCTCATCAGATACTAAATAACAGCCCAGTTATTCGAGGATATAGGATATATCACGTAAATGAAATAAAAGCAGTGCTCTTGCTTAGAGCGCGAAGTAGATGGATAGATGGCATGCCTAACCAGGGAAAAGACTTTGGCATTCTAAGATCAATTGGCCCGTTTGGGTGCATTCACGATCGCAGCCGGGCCCTTACCGATGATCGTTTATGCCGTCTCTGATGATGGCGACTATGGGCCCTTATAGATGAATCATTGTACGACTCTGATGATACGCGCATTCTGGGTTCTATAGTTCATGCCTGCGGCGGCGGCTATCTGGCGTGAAGCGATTGCCATTTTCCGGGTCGCCATGGACGTTCGTATCCGTTCCGGGTATTTTCTGGGAGGGCGCGAAACATCGGATCGATGACGAATCTTCCGGTGCGACGCCGGATGCCGAGGAAACGTAGCATTGCCATGTGATGATCATCGTTGATCAATCTGAAACCAATCGCCAAATGAAAGGATGATGAGATGAGATGGCGATGAAACGATCTGCGCGAAACATCTATGATGATCGTATTCGAGGCGTAGCTGAATAACGTTTCCGTCTGTACGTACTGAAGCTGAATCGTAAAAATTATAGTTCATCTGAATGGCGGATCTTGAAGTGAAGGATTCGTTCATATCATGTTATTTCTCACCTACGAGTTATCGAAACCGGCGTGGGTGTTTTTCAATCCGTAATATATGGAGATGCGCGGGACTGACTACGAACGATCATGACCAACCAAGGCCCGACCTACTAGGTGCCAGCACGAGACACTTTTGGTCTTTTTTTGTACATGTTTTGCTATGTAAACAATGTAAAAATTTATATATGTTGAACCTCCATATAGGTCTTGAATATATTTGCCTTAATCCATTTATTTCTTTGAGATCTTCTTAGACAGTTTAATAATACATTAGAATGTTTATCAAGTGATGATGTTAAAAGAGATAAAGAGATGAATTATAGATTAAGTGTTGCATGAGGCATAGTGTTAGAGTGTCTGAGATGGATGGCCGAGAAGGCATGGCATTAGCATGGCTGGATCTGAATGCCTCATATCAGTCTCTTTAGTACCTACGGATGAAACACATGCTAAGCTTATAGCAGTGGGGAAGCAGGACATGATTATGACGCCCAGGTAGTCCACAATTACATGATACATAACATAATGCATATAGGAGTTCGTATAACAAAATTCACCTGTGAGAGTTTTTAACATAACATAATTCTTTATATTGTGAGTTTATATCTCGTAAGGAGTTCGGGACAAAGATCTTTTATGCAGTACACGTGAATTTTTAGACATAATTGATTTCTTATACTTTCTTGTTGAACATTATTAGATTCTTATCATATAAATGTTTGCAATGTGACCCGATGCTTTACGATAGATAGGGAGGGACAAACCTGATAAATATCTGCAAGGTGATACGATCTCTTTGAATGAGATATATCTTGCCCCCTGCATCTTGAAGGTATCGTAACACTAGAAGTGTCGTCGGACTAAACAAAGGCGTGCCTTGCCATTAAAACGCACGACCCGGCGCGCACGCGCGCGGCGCGCGTGTCGGTCGTGTGGCAAGCTGGCGGAGTGTCGTCGCCCAGCGAAAAGTGTGCCTATTCATTGTTCAAACCGGTCTTTAGTGGGCGCCACAATTGTATGTCTGCCCAGCGGGCTTTATATTGTTGCCGACGTTTTGACAAATGAGCGAAACCGTGTTTCCCGACCGCAGATCGGCCCGATGGCGGTGCAGCATTTTCATATAACTGTATGCGCCTGAGCCGCTGCATTCAGCATTAAATTCCTCATTAATCCGATGGATGATTGTTGAATGAACGGAAGGGGAAAGACGAACGGTTGGGAGGCCAGCTGGCGACTCAATCTTCGCTGGCGGGAGAAGTCGCTAAGGCATAACGCTACGCCTAGGCGGACCAAAAAGTGTAGAAACTCTGGGCTCAGGTTTGCCTAGGCGTAGGGATCTCTGCTGGCCTCCTACGCTAGGTGTGGGGTGTGGCTGAAGCAACGAGGAAATGGCCAGATTTTGCCGCACTGCGGAGGGATTTCCTTCGAACCAAAACTGAGAATAGACCATAAAAACAATATTATACCCATGACAACATTTGGCCACAGTTTTCCTGCACAGCAGGTGAAGAGGTTTCCATAATATAGGTTCCAGACTAGTAATCATTTGCATATAGTTTCCTTTTATGATCTTGAACACTTTAACTATGGCCCCTTTTCTTCAGCCTGTGCTTCTCTCTTTCATCTTCCCTATAAATTTGAAATTTTGTATGGCTTGACGAAAATTTCTAAGACCGTATTTGGTCTTATCCAAATACAGCACTTTTTAGTTTTTCTATTTGATCCTCCAGATTCTCATCTATTTGCAAATGAGCTTATCACAATTCTACTTTATATAAACTTCTTGTTTTATGACCTTTAAAGTCCTCATTTTACAATTACCAAATTACATAGTACTTGAGTTTGAAAAATACAAATTTTACTTTTCTTATACCTGAAATATGATAAAGCTATTAGGGTCTAATTAGGGACATTACAACATGACTCAGAAATATACGTGCATCAAACACACGTCACCAAGGGGATACTCCAGCCTCACCCTTTCAGTGATAGTAGTGGAGTGTGATCTATCTTAGAGATTACACTGCAGCCTTCCTCTAAACCAATCAAACAAATCATCAATCATAAATGAAAATTTTATTATTGTAGTACTCTTCATTTGTCGATAATCTATACTGAAAGTCGAAGGTCTTATCCTTCTTCTTGGCAAACAACAGCGAGCACTGAGTGAAGTGCTGGAAGTCTAATAAGCCAATGTCCAACAGTTCTTATATTGGACCTTGAGTTCTTACCAACGATAAAAATGAGCTATAGAAGTCATAAAGTAAACAATGTCTTGGGGTGTAACTCAATAGTGAATTCATCCCGCTACGGAGTTATCAGAATGATTAGATTAGAAAACATCCCGTACTAGCAAAAACCCACCTGGTAAGACCTAACTCCACCTTGCTGGCCTTGTCCTCCAAGGTAAGGCTTGCCAGCCAACCTATCAACTACTCGTGCCACCTAAAGTCGTACATGACCTGGGGTAAAGCATCATGCTTATCCCCCTAAAACATAAAACAAGTACCGTCAGATGTGTATGAGGTAACTCTCTTGCAATCACAATCTATGATGACTCGGTGTGCCATCAACCAATCCATCCCAAGGATGTGTTAAACTCAGGCATGTCATGACCTTAAGGTCCTGATTAGTAGAACCATGAGGATCTCTAACTCTGTCCAGAGCATATCTTATCAATTCCACCTAGTTCCACGAGGAGAACTCCACATGGTCCCGGCTTTTCGGTTTTTCAACCTCTAAGCCCCAGATCTTTCACTTATCTTCAGCACGCCTCCGATGCGTTAAATGGATCGCCTCTCTCATTAGTATGAATTGTATCTTAACCATCAAGTCCATGTCTTGTAGGAGAGTCCGTAATTTTACCTCGGATGGGCCGATTTGGACATCCTCAAACTTTCTCACTTGGCCGTGATAGCTAATCATCGACAAAGCAGGCTGAATTCAATGAACTTGCCACGTATTTGCCTTATCATCGTTCCTTATTTTGAGAACTCGAGGCTTTGCATGTCGACCGGACAGGAAATCACCCCGCATGAAGAGCTCACGGAACTCTTCCCATGTCATTCATTGCCTCTAAGTTCCTTAAGGCTTTGACCCAATCCCACCATACTTGGGATTCGCCCTCTAGTTGAAATGTAGCTAGCCTTATCCTAGTAGCATCGGAGGTGGTCTCCATAAACTTTGAGATCCCTCTCCTTGTCTAACTAGTAGTGCATATGCCAACTACTAATAGACCTCAACATCCCAAACTATCCCATTCGTTTCTTTTTTCCCAGAACCCACTGGAGGTTGGCTTCTGCAACACACAAAGTGTTTCATCTTTCACATATATATTCTACCATGTATATAGTTACACAATATATGACTTGCACGATCATGTAGTACAAAACGCTGAAATGCCTGATGAATGCAATGGTCTAAACTCATGCCCCTCAAGTCCTAAGTAATCGTATACCTGTCTTTTGTATTAAGCTATGAAATTGGTACGGATCTATAAAGCACCGGGTAAATATAAACTGGGCATTGTACCATATTGCATGTCCTAGACCCGTACCCACGACCACTAGGTGTTCATATATGACTACGATGCAGTGTGACATTGGTATCAGATGCACCAAAAATGTCATGGCTTAGGCCCATGCCCCTCAAGCCCTAAGTATTCGTATACCTAAGCTCTGATACCAACCTGTAAAGATGGTATCAAATGTGACGAATGCCCACCAGGCCCTAGGTAATCGCATACCTATGCTCCGATACCAAGTTTTGATGTCTGGCTTCCGGAAATTAAAGTGACCAATCGTCGACTAGCGAAAACTTATGGAATATCGGAGTAGATACCACGCTGTTGTGTCCCTATCGAGACCCGTAATTTAACAAAAAGGTGGATAAGTCTCGCTGTATAGAGACTCTGCACCCCGAAATCTGACCTCTGAAACATGGTAACATGGCCCGTCAGAGAGGCCCGATATATATCTCCATTCAAGCCTCACGGGTCCACTTATGATAAAAATGACCACCACGAAGTCTATTTATCGAGTTCATTTAAAACATAAAAATTATATTTAAAGCAGGTCCATAAGAATTCAATTACAATTCTTTTTACACAATACAAGCTAATTCGTTTATTCCAAAACATCATTACAAAACTGAATACAAGCCACAACGGCTTTCTTCACAACTATGACCTCGAGTGAGCCTGGAAGTACATCGATATATTTCCTTGTATGCACAGAAATGAAGTCCCATAAAGGGAGTGTCACTAAGCGTAGAGTAAACTTCTACAAGACTACTCTCCACATACTAAATTGCACATGCAATGAGTGATTCACAATTCATTCACATTCCAATGAAATGCAATTTCTACTATGGAATCCTACATGTCATGAAATGGATGAGACTCAATCATGTACACCATGCACGTCATACGGCTCTCTCTTACGAGCCCTTATCGACTCTACCACACCATGTGATGTCAAGTGTGATAAAACTCATCATTTATAGATTACATCAGTGTTTACAACAAAATTCATTTATTTTGAACCAAAAGCTTTTGGATGTTACCCTCATTGTTCATATATATTCAAAATGCATGTCCTTTTTTGTGGGTAGTGAATTTTCGGAGTCTCACCCGCGACCATGAAGCCTTCCTACACTTTCACGAGCTCAGTTGGACATATATGTATAACCAAAACTAACAGGGGTTTTCATCAGGGGGTATCTATCCCTACTTGCTGTGCAGGCATATTTTCATTTTCCATTTTCCATTTTAAGCGAATGCGACTCCATTAGGCGTTGTCCCTGCCATGTCGAGCCCACCATGAACTACCAAACTCGGTGTTTGATTATAATCATGCACTCACACCCGTATCATCTGATGTTGTACATAAATGCAATGCGATGCGCCAATGCATGCTATATCATGCCACACATATGATGTTAATCATGCATTTTCCATGCATCATAGACAACTATATCAAACATGCATATAATCTCGACAAAATTTCATTCATGTCAATATATCATACGCACATATATCAACATCACAATCAAATCATTACTTAGTCAAGTAACGACGCACTTTATCCTCTAGGCTAAATTATGACATAGCATGTCCAAAAAATAGCCTACAATATGCCATGTAATGGCCATCTCTACACACACAATTCATCACATGTCAATACATTAAACACATATATTAACCTCCAATCAATTACCGCAGCATATCTCAGGCACTCAAGCAATAAAAAAAGCAGTCCTCAAGACTAGTTGTTGCATAGAGATGCCCACAAAACATTCCACACAACAATCCATAATAGACCACAGAATAGTTCTGAACTCAGTTCAGAAACTAGTCCCCTAATAGTCCTAAATTCCGACACTAACTATTAAACAACCTAAGCTATAGCAGTCCTGGGAAATGGACTATAACTTGAGTTGTATAGGTCCAATTTGGGTGATTCAAAATCATACATCAAGTTTACAGATGCACCTATAATTTCCATGTAGAACACTAGTCCAAATTACCTCTTTTTCCCAACCGGAAATCAGTCCTAAAACTTGGAAACAAACAGTTAACAGCCTAAGCTGTGACAATTCCAGAAATTAAATAAACCATAACTTGATCTATAGAAGTCCAATTTGGATAATTCAAAAGCCTAAATTCAAGTTCACAATTTCAGCTACAATTTTCATGAAGGACACTAGTCCAAATTACCTCTTTTTCCTAACCGAAAATCAGTCCCAAAACCTGGACACAAATAGTTAATAGCCTAAGCTATGACAATTCTGGAAATTAAATGGACCATAACTTGAGTTGTATAAGTCCAATTTGGGTGATTCAAAATCCTATATCAATTTTACAGATGCAGCTATAATTTTCATGGAGAACATTAGTTCAAATTACCTCTTTTTCCCAACCGGAAATCAGTCACAAAACTTGGACACAAACAGTTAACAGCCTAAGCTGTGACAATTCTGAAAATTAAATGGACCATAACTTGAGTTATAGAAGTCCAATTTAGGTAATTCAAAAGCCTAACCTCAATTTCACAACTTCAGCTACAATTTTCATGAAGGACAGTAGTCCAAATTACCTCTTTTATCCTAACTAAAAATCAGTCCCAAAACTTGGACACAAGCAGGTTAATAACGCTTTAATTTATGTGATTCGGGAGAATTAAATGGACCATAACCCAGGCTATAAGAGGTCAATTTGGGTAATTCAAAGTCTAACCTCAAGTTCACAACTTTAGTAACACAATTGTCATGGGACACTAAGTAGGTTCCCTTTTCCCAATCGAAAATCAGAAGTCTCAAAGCGCAGGCGACCTTGGCTGGTATGATTCGGAAAGTAAATGGACCATAACTTGAGATATAGAGGTCCAATTTGGGCAATTCAAAAGCCTAACCACAATTTCACAACTTTAGCTACAATTGTCATGCAGGACACTAATCCAAGTTCCCTTTTTCCCAACTGTCAGTCTCAAAACTGGACATATGACCTAATTTTATGACAATTCGGAAATTAAATGGAGTATGTTGAGGTATAGAGGTGAATTTGGGTAATTCAAAAACCTAACCTCAAGTTCACAATTGCAGCTACAATTTACAAGAAGAACACTAGTCCAAATTCCCCTTTTTTCTAATTGAAAATTAGCCCCAAATGCTGGACATCATATAGGGTTAAAACAGGACATATTCCCTCATCCCAAAATTTTGCCAAACAGCCCCTCCTTAGGACATAAAACACAACCAAACAACCCTTAGAGTGGAAAATAAACCAAAGTATGAAGAATCTCTACCTCTTGGAGCATAGAAGAAAGTCTAGGAAGTCCCTTAGACACTTCCTAAACCCAAAACCTTTTATTTCCCAAACTCCTTACTTTAATCCTCGTGAGGTCTGTATTTCCGATACGCTCGTAGTCTCGTCAGTAAGATGAACTTTACCGTTTCACGACCAATTGCATGGCGAACTCGCCAGATTGAAGAGAGAAGTTTGAATTCCTTTCTTTTCTCTCCCCCTCTCTCTATGGGTCTTTTTCTTCTTTTTTTTTTCCAGAAGAAAATATGATCCTTTCCCCCATCCAAATCTGATTTTTTACTTTGACTTAAGTCTTAAAGATTTGGCCACGTCGCGCCGTGCGCGGTGGTCCAGTCTGTTTTTGTTCCCAAACAGTTTATTTCGTCGATTAGGTCGATTTATTTTAAATGGCTTTCTTAATTTATTTTCCACTTTTCAAGATTTTTTTCAAAAATCCACATTTTTTAAGGTCCACTTTGAGCACTGATGCCGAAAATCGTGAAAATCCGGCATGTCGAATTGCGAAATTCATCTGAGTAATTAGATTTATGAGACCGTCAGCGATGAGTGCATTTGTGTCCGATATCTTGAAAAATTCCAGTTTTGCAACTTATACTATAGCGTCAATTTACCATTTTACCAATTTTCGAAAAAATTCCCGGGTTTTACATAGTATAAGTGTCACGCCCCGAAACCCACCCTAGGGGCATGACTGTCAATTCACACCCTCAAGCCTTCAGCCTTAAGGTTTGAAGTGTGAAACGACACTAACCTTCCTTATAAGCCCGGATTTTTGTCGAATACCAAGCGTGTTCGAATTAAATGCAGCTTTCTAAATTAAGTCAATTCCTAAATTCAAAATTGTGCATAAAAAAAAACTATTTCTAAATATCAAATCTCAATTATGCATGTCATATAAAGTTGTTCAAAATATAACGATATTTAGGATCTCTCGAATCGACTTTGTACTAATATAAAAATGGAGATATTATCATCGAGTGACTTTCTAAATTAACTTTCAAAACTGATATTTTACATGAATATAGACTTGTGGATTCAGCATAGTCCAACATAAAGTTCTAATCAAATCCTAATAATGACCAGGAATACAGCCCTAGCCATCACTCATATTGAGAAACTAAAAGTACGAAAATATATCGACGAATGGGAGTGAGCTAAAAGCTCGATAAGAAATACTAATACGATTTCGCCAGATAAAAAAGTTTTCAATCATATAACAAATAGGAGATGTTTTTCATCAAAACTTTTGATTCAAAAATAAGTTGGAACATTAACAAAATATACTTCAAAACATTCTCACATCCATTTCAAATCGGTTTCATATCAAATGTGATCCAAACAATTTCATATCAAATTTCGATTCAAACACTTTCATATCAAATCAAAATCAAATACATTTGAATATATTTTCTACGGTCATCAAATATCAAATGGTGATTATGTAGGACTTTCAAATGGGTATTAGCCATGAGTGTTCCTTTTAGGTGGACGGAACCAAACACTACTAGTACTAGTAACCTCTAACTTGACCCACAGAATTTGAGGTTCGAATCAGGTACATTCCCACAGAAAATGTAAAGGTCAACTATTATATCTAAGTTGACAGAGGCCGAATAGTATCAACTATTATATCGGGTGACAAGAAATGAGATAATTAATCAACTATTATTCAGATTGTGAGGGCCAAACTAACGAGTCAAATATTTCATTGAATTTCAAATTACAAAACATCATATCTCCATTTTCTTTCTTAAGCGAACAAATCCTCGAAATACGATCGATGCAATACTTCTTGATCCGTGGATAATAAATAAAGCGAGTAAAACTTTTCATAAACCAAGTTTATATATAGTCGATTTAAACGATTTTGTCGTCAAATGAAGTAAAAACAAACAATTTTCTTTTTCTGAATCTGCGTTAATATCGCTACACGTACATATATATAAAAATAATAATTTTAAAAATTGTATTAGAATCCTTACCTCGAAAGTACTCAAAAGCTTTGAAAGAGCTAATCGAAAAAATTTCATCTCAATGAAATATTTCTCTAAAATAATAAGGAAGAGTATCGTAGATACTTTGTATTTATTACTTTGAAACACTCCTAATTTGATATTCTTAACAATTATATTATTTTTTTGTTCACTTCAAACATATTGACAAATACATTCAAATGATAACTATTTGAATTAGGTAGTTTTACAAATTTTATAAAACTCATATTCCGCTTTGGATTTTATTTTTAATAATTTATTTATTTTTATGATATCTTATCAAAAATATATCTCATTTATTCACATAATTCTTTAAATAATTATTTAATCATGTGTATCTAATAAAATCTCAATCATAATAAAATATTTACTTGCCAAAAATACATATATATTTAAATACTTATCAAATACATATATTTATAAAAATTGACCTTTTCAAAAATTTATTCTATTTGTTTATCATTATTTTCTTTCAAAATTATTCATACTTTTCATTCTCATACTCAAAGTAATTTGTCGACACCGCAATTCTTATTTTATTTACTTTAAAGAGCAGGAATGAAATCTAATCTATTCTTAGGTTTTGGCGAAAGATCAGAATGTGTCGTCTGAAGGCTGAGGCTGCGTTGAAGATCTTAATTTTGGAGGGTGAACATTGGGCTGGTTCAGGGGTGGTAAGGTATAGTTCTGCTGGAGGGGTTAGGAAGATGAAGGCCAAGTTTTCCTTTTCTTGCTCCATTATACAGCCTTCGAAAATTATCTATTCAGGTGCCTTTTTACCCCTCTCTTTCATTCAATTTTTATTGAGTTCATGATATACTCTTGTTGTCATTAGGTGATTGGTATACCTGTTATAGTTTGTGGGTATATAACATTGTGCCTTTATTTTTTGTTTTTTATTTATACTCTTTTCATGTCATTTCTTCTATTTTTCAATTTATACCTCTTTCATGTCATTATTATTTTCTTAATTTATACTTATAAATTCTGTCATTATTTATTTTCGTAACTTATACCTATACAAATTCCTATCATTATTATTTTTCCTAACATACCTAAACGAATTCTGAATTATTTACATTCTCCTCCTTTATAAAGTTTAGTCCTCTAAACTTGACTTACGAATCTTGAAATAATTGATGTTTTCTCTCATCTCTTCTTCTAACTCCAGTGGCCTCTCGGATGATTTGCTCCATAAGACTTTTACTAACTTGACAACGGCATAATAGTAGAACCTTATTCATCACATCCACAATTTGAGCGGGCACTTCTTCGCCGTTAGTCTCAAAAAATCTAAATAGGCTTCCAACTCCACAACATGAGAAGCATCGAAAACATATTTCCTCGAAATTGAACATAAACACATTATGAATCTCGAAGGACGGGCACAGGGGCGAAATTTCACTTTATACGCGAGTACCTACTCTCTAATGTTTCAAACAAGCCCACAAATCGAGATGAGTTTTCCCTTTTCTCAACGATTTTCCAGCACAAATATCTCAATTTGCTTTCGATAAGCAACTTTAAAATAACATAATCACCAAATTCAAATACCAAATATTGCTTGGGATTATCAACATAACACTTGTGTACCTTGATTTTCTTCCAAACTCCTTGATGAAGAGTTATCCTTTGATGATCAATTCATAGTTCATGTATTAATTATTTTTTCTCCAATATGATCATGTCGCCAGGGATCCTTAAAACTTCTACCATAAACCTTTACGAGACATAATCTCATTCTTTAGCTTAAAACTATTCTGAAAATTTAACCAAAAGGTAAGAACTCATTAAATTACTTTCCAAAGTCTAAAAGCATTATATCTCAACAAACAAATATTTCCAACTTCACGATTACTTTCCTCAATTAATCATTAGTCTAAGTATGAAGCTACTATCAAGGCAACTTAGTACTTCAATTTTTTTTTTTTTTTAGTGAAGTCAAAATCTAAAAATAAAATAAAATTCTTATTACATACTTTAAGAATCAAATATTTCATACATTATTAAAATCTCCTTAGTAATAAGAGGAAATGGTAATAGAAAAATTATTAGACTTTATCATACACAAACCATCGTAATGAAACATTGTCAATAAAACTAAGGTTCTTAGTAACCCTATCACAAAATCCATAGTAATAAGTTTCACACTCATTTAGAAATATAAAGTAGTTTGCAAAGTACTATTAGGTCTTTGATATAAAGCCTCCATATCGATCACACTAAACCCCGAAGTCACAAATAATATAATACCTTACTTCATATATGACCATCAAGAGAATTATATCTTAAATATTTAAACTTTTGCACATCCTTTTTAGAGTAGATCGTAAGCTTAAAAGTAATAAACCTCCTTCAAAAAGTTGTCTCCTTTATCTCCATTATTTAAGACATTATGTCTAATCCCAATTTCAAGATCTTATTATCTTATTAAACATAATCAATTGTTCCAAAAGTTCAACTAGTTTCGTGTGTTTTCTTATAAGATCTTAATTCTCAAACGAGTTTAGTTACTATAATGCTCAACATCTTAAGAACTCTAAAATCCAAGGTATGACATGGACTTGTAAACATCTCTAATCATATAATAATTGTTTGACAACTGTAAATGATTTCAAGGAAAATTTTTTTCTATTTAAGGCATAAATCCACAAGATTCTCATTATTTATTAAAATCTTTGAATAATGTCATCATAATCCTTAAGTAATTGTATCAATATCTTCTATTTCTTGTAAAAATCATTTTAAGAAGACAAAGACTTCAAACTCTCATAAAGTATGAGTAGATCATAACTTAAAAAAATATCTTCATATCTTAAATGCAAAAATCATTTTACCTAACCCAAATCATAATAAGGTAGTTTCTCATCTTAAAATTTCAAATCTCTATAATTATATCAATTTTCCATGTTGCATAAGAACCACAACATAAATCTAATGAAAGCATCATTATACAAAACAAATCTTCTGAACCCAATGAAATAATCAGAATAAAGTTTACTACCAATTTGCTCTTCAACTCTATGAAGCTATCGCCATAGTTATAAGACCCGATCAAACTTAACTTCTTTCTATATCGGCCTAAAAATATGGATAATCTTAGAATATCTTAATAATTTATTTGTAGTACTCAATAAATCCCGAAACTGAAACTTAATAATTTAATAACAATATTAGATCCTTTCAAATTTCAAATTGTTTTCCTCACTCATCCCATTGGCTTAAAAGACTTAACGACATTTCTAAGCAAATAACTACCTTATGGCTTAGCTTATGAGTAATACTAATTTATCCACATATTTCCATGAACTAAACTCGAGATAACTAAGAATATGGAAGAACTGATATTTTCCCAAGAAACAATCGTGTTAAAAGGTAGTAGCGCATGAATTCATCCTCAAATCAAGCAAAACCTTAATGTTTAAGGAGTATTAGAAGTCGATTCGATATCCTTCTTAACAATCGTCATTAAAATAACCCATGAACCACCATATTGTCCATAATGACATATCCCAGAAAAAGAAGCCCAATAAATTCAAATCATACTTCATCTTGATAAAAGTATATTCCACTAAACAAAAAACAATACAAAGGAAAATTAGTGAACTTTAACTAATTTTCAATCATTTATCTAACATACCTTTGTACAAAATGCTAAGAATACTCAAGCGGATGAACTATCAACTAACATGTCACTCGACTATCATTACCTGAGCAAACAAATTTCCACAGATTAAAATGGTGGTAAATCTGGCTCTGATTCCACTTAGATGACTTTTCTGTACTTGAATTACCATAGGCACCATCACTCCTATTCCTCTTCCTTTATTTATTTTTATCTTGGTAAGCTCTTTGCATTATCCTTCTGCGCGAAAGTAAGAGGAGCTCACGCATCATACCACCTCCTAAATAAACATGACCGGAGTGATATCTTATTCTTGAATAAGGCTTTAGTCATCAGAGCTTTAATGCTTTTCCTCCTCTGTAGCGATCCATTGTGGGGGTAAAAGCGTGATAGTTCGATAAACTTAGCCTCATATTGGGTCGATGTCGAATCTCTTTTGTTTCCCGAAGCAGACCAATTCTCCCTGCTTTCATCAAACCAGAACACTGTCGGAAAGTACTTCTTAAAAAAGCGTCTCCTTAAACTATCTCGAACAATGGGCCCCAGTCCTCTAAATCCTTTTAGTCATGAGCCACCCGATGATCCGCCTCTTTGCTCCCAACATAAATCTCTTGCATAAAGATGCTTTTTTGCTCCCTAAAACAATCAATGACAATAAAGAATTTTTTCTATCTTCGCATAATCGAGCCTCTACCTCTGTTGATCCCACGAGATATCGGAAAAATAAGGGGACTCAACTTCTTAAAGTCGTCAGAAAGACTACCCCTACTAGATGAGGATTGTCCGCCCGGCCATTACTTCCAGGTGGCTCTTTTATATAACTTGATCAGCTAAAAGTCTACAATATCTATAAAGCCCCTTCGGTACTCGCAGGGGCAAAGCCTCGGAGTGGAGGAGGTATATCATCATTAGCTGACTATTTTTGGGAAGATGCAAGTCTCTTATTGACATGTAGTGTTCTATAAAGCAAAAAGGTATAACTAATTTAGTCATTAAGAAGCCAAGTAAGCAAGTTAGAATTGGCAAGGGAATTAAAGGGTAAGAGACTAGATGGGTTAGGCAAGCTAATGCA
This sequence comes from Tetrastigma voinierianum, assembly GCA_016808115.1. Classification (NCBI taxonomy): domain Eukaryota; kingdom Viridiplantae; phylum Streptophyta; class Magnoliopsida; order Vitales; family Vitaceae; genus Tetrastigma; species Tetrastigma voinierianum. The sequence continues at coordinate 582,554 of JAEQBH010000403.1, forward strand.
TCACTCATATATTCCCAAAGGTAAACTATGCAGTTATCAGATCACATAACCTATAGCTCACGATACACCACTCACATCCACGTACAGAGAGCCACCTAGGGGCATAATTTGTCAATTCACACCCTCGAGCCTTCAAGCCTTAAGGTTTGAAATGTGAAGCGATAACCCAACCTTCCTTATATTTGGATTTTTGTCCCAAAATCCCAGAAACAAATATTGAGTAAATCATAACTTCTAGGTCGTCGATTCCTAAATTCAAGAATTTAATGCAGAAATGAAAAACTATTTCACGATATCCGTCTCGATTAGCCAAAGCGTATCATATAGGATTTGTTAGAATATAACAATGTTTAGGATCCTCTCAAATCCAGCTGTACTAATATAAAAATGGAATATTATCATCAAAGTGACTTTCTCAGGTAACTTTCAAAACTGATATATTTACATGAATATAGACTTATTAGTTCAACATGATCCAGCATAAAGTTCTAATCAAATCCTAATAATGTGAATCCCCAACCTAGCCATCACTCATCGTGGAAACTAAAAATACACTGAAAATATATGTAGATAGGAGTGAGCTAAAGCTCAAATAAGAAATACTAATACGATTTCATGAATCAAAAGTTTTCAATCATATAACAAAATAGGAGATGTTTTCATCAAAACTTTTGATTCAAAATAAATTGGAACATTAACAAAATATACTTCAAAACATTCTCACATCCATTTCAAATCGGTTTCATGCTCGAATGTGATCGAAACGATTTCATGCTCGAATTTCGATTCAAAGCACTTTCATATCAATCAAAAGTAAAATCATTTGAATATAGTTATGTAGGACTTTCAAATGGGTGGCTAGCCTTAATTGTTCCTTTGCAAGGTGGGCGGAACCAAGCACTACTAGTCTTATTAACCTCTAATAAACCCCTAAATTTGAGGTTAGTCAATTACATTCCCGCGAGAAAATGTAAAGGTGCATTGTATATCCGGATTGTGAGAAGTGAATAGTGTCAACTATTATCCAGTTGACGAGGGCCGAATAGTGTCATTGTTATTCAGTTAATGAGGCCAAACTAACTAGAGTCAAATATTTCATTCAAAATTTAAATTACCAAACATCCCATATCTCCACATTTTCTTTCTTAAACAAAACCAAATCTCAAAGTACAATCATAAAAACTACTTTCTTGATCCATGGATAATAAAATAAACAAGTAAAACTTTTCATAAACCAAGTTTATATATAATTGATTTAAACAATTTTCATCATCAAATGGTAAAACAAAACAATTTCTTTTAAAGATGCATTAATATCCCTTTACTGCATTACATATATATAAAAATAATTTTTTGGTGTATTAGAATCCGCTGCTCAAAGAATGCTCAAGCTTTTGAAAAGGCTAATCAAAGAATTTCATCTCAATGAAATATTTCTCCTAAAATAATAAGGAAGAGACTATCATCATTACTTATTTATTCTTAAAACTTTCTAATTTGATATTATGATTATATTATTTTGTTGACTTAAACGTAATGACAAGCTGTTCAAATGATAACTATTTAAATTGGTAGTTTACAAAATTTATAAAACTCATATTCCTTTCGGATTTTATTTTAATAATTTATTTATTTTATGATCTTATCAAATATATGTATTTATTTCCTATAATTGCTAAATAATTATTCTAATGTATTCCCTTATACAATAAAATCTCAATCATAATAAAATATTTACTTGCCAAAATACATATATATTTAAATACTTATCAAATACATATATTTATACAAAATTCAGCCTTTTCAGAATTTATTCTATTTATTTATCATTATTTTCTTTCAAAAAATTATTCTTAAATATTTTTCATTCTCATACTCAAAGTAATTTAATCTGACTTCTGGTTCTTATTTTATTTCTTTTTTTTTTTTAAAGAGCGAGAATGAAATCTAATCTGACTTCTTCGAGGGTTAAATGCAATGAAGAAAATCAAGAATCTACATCAAAGAAATGCAGAAAATATAAAATAAGAAAGATCTTACATAGAAATTTGTTCTTGACGCAGATCAGGCGGAATGCGTCATATGGGTCCTAACTGCGTCGGAGAAATTGAAGAATAGAAATGATTTTCTTTTCTTACTCGGTTATACATGAGCCTCTATTAAGAGAGACACCTTTACCTCTTTCAATTAATTTTTTACCTATTATGATTCATCATTATACCTGCTTTCGTGTCATTAAATTGGTGATACCTATTATTATGATTTGTCATTATACCTCTTTCATGTCATTATACCTATTTATTTCCCATTTATACCTCTTTCATGTCATTATACCTATTATTTTATTTCCAATTTATGCCTCTTTCATGTGGGTATTATTTTTATTAATTTATCTTATACAAATTCTTGTCATTATTATTTTCCGTAACTTATACCTATCTGAGAATTCTGTCATTATTATTCACTGCTTTTATCTGCTTAGTGCAGGTGTTCTGATAGAGCTTGGGTTTGATTGCGATGGAGAAAAAATTTAGAAGGGGCAAATATCTTAGCTCGCCAACGATGATGGGCGTTGTTATATCCAAAATCTGCATTAGCTAGCCCAAAAATAGTAAGCTTGTATAAAGTAACAACTTAATAACATCTCTGAAAAAAAAAAAACTTCAAAGTATCAAATGAAATATCATATTCCTATAATCTTCACCCTCATCTTCATATATCCAATAATAACACGTGACTCTACATTAGAAAAATCTACATCCTCATTATATCTAATAATAACATGTGACTTTATATTAGAAAAATGTACATCATTAATGCTGGTTGAGTCATCATCATCTATTAATTAATTTTTTAGAATGTTAACAATATGCCAATGACGCGCAGCTCAGTTGGTTAGAGCGCCTTATGTCGTAAGCATCCATATGAGTTCAATTCCCAATGGGAATAGATACTGTACTAGCCTTTAGTTAAATAAAAAAAAACAATATAAATTTTATTTATATTTGGAATTAATTTTTTTTTCCAAAAATGCCTCTCAATAGTATAATAATGAAATACCCTATTTGTTTTAAAAATTCTTCTTGCTTGAAGATATAATCATATTAAGAAAGAAATAAGTGTATAATTATTGTTAATTATTTTTAAAATAATAATAATTATTATTAACACTAGTTTAAGAAATGTAAATTATTTAAAACATCACGATAATTTAGTTATTCCAATTTAATTTAATTTATAAACTAATCACAACCGTTTTATCAAAAACTTATATGATCAAATAAAATTTAAAGATAAATACAAAAGATGGAATTATAAATATTTAAAATATGATTAATGAGATAAATGCAAATATATTCAATATCAAAACTGTAATTTATTTAATTCAAATGCATGATGTAATTTTTCATACAAGATTTTTAAATATATTAAGTGTCCTTATAAATTATATTAAAGCTACATTTAAAATTGAAAATAAAATAGTTAAAAAAACAATGTTAATATATTAATGTATATTATAATAATAATTATTATTATTTTTAAAACCCCTATGCTACAAAAACAGAGATTTGACTCTATGCTAAAAGTTCAAAATATCGAATTTTATAGATAAATTCTTGAAAATCTCAATTATTAAGCTAGTTACTTCGAAAAAAATTAAATAAAGATTTTGGGTCAATCAGGCCAACTCGGATAAAACTCACATGGGCCCACTAAAAAGGGTCGAGCAAATTTGGCTATGTTTTGTGGCCTTAGAGGAATTTTACAATACCATAACCCTCTCCAAAAACACAGTTAAAGTGGGTTGGGCGAATCCATTTCAACCCGTAGTGTCGACTCTACCATAAACGACCTATAATTAACATGCACAATTACACAATTAAAATTGTAATATGATTATGCTTAGTCCATAATTAATAAATTAATTTAACATTCTCCCACTTTGATGGCATAATCATAACTAAAATGCTTTCACAATAGACTTATATAGTCATAACCAATCGTATACAATTAACTTGCAAGAGGATGATGCGCCGTCGTACATAATCAAGTGCTACTAATCAAAATCATAAGTCAAATGCTTCAATAAGAGACTTACATAGCCATAACCAATCATATATAATTAATACACCGAGATGATGCATATATCGTACATAATCAGCGCTTATTCCCACACAATCTAGACTTTCTCTCATGATATTGTTCCATTGACAGAAAGAAAAAACATCATTATGTCATTCATCTGGTCAAAATGACACAAAATCATAAGATAATGACAAACGTCAAAATATGCATGTAATAATGAAAAAGTATAAGCTTTCTTTACAAAATACATAAAAAAAAAAAGGCAAACTCGCTAAAAAAAAGTGGCTCTGGCAATCCATACGGTGGCGTGTTCTTGAAATACACAAAAGAGTGAAGTCTTTGGTTAATTAGGTGCATGACATGTTGTCGTGAGTATGTGCTCAGGCGAAAATGAGGGACTCTGCAGCTTTCTTTTTAACAAAAAAGAATTTCATATCAATGTGCTTGGAGCGAATTATCACTATTCAATTTCAACGGTATAGAAATAGAGTGAACAACCTCCAAAGCTTAAATGAAGTTCAGCAACCATATGGCATGACAAGTAGCCTCATAACACACTACATACTTTGCCTCCATAGTAAAAGAAGTTGTAAGTGTCTGCATGGCACTTTTCCATGAAACAGCTCTTTCAGCCATCATAAAGATATAACCAGAAGTAGACTTTTTATCATCCACGTAACCTGCATAATCGAAATCACTAAAACCAACCACCTTAAAAGTTTCAATACGCTGATATGTCAACATGAGATCCTTGGTACCTTGAATCTACCTCAAAACTTTCTTATCCCCTTTCCAGTGGCTTTGACCAGGAGCACTCAAGTACCTACCCAACACGTCGACAGCAAAAGCAATATCAAGGCGTCATACTTAAGCATACATCAGACTGCCCACAACTGAAGAATAAGGGACTGCTTTTATCTTATCTCTCTCAATACCATTTTAAGGACATTAACCCTTGGAAAATCTGTCACCCTTTTGCAATTGGTGCCTTACTAGAAGAACGTGATTACATATTGAACCTTTTCATAATGCGTTCAATATACATTTGTTGAGACAATCTCAAAATTTCATTAGGTCTATCGCGAAGTATATGTATGCCCAAGACATAAGATGTTTTCCCAAGATCCTTCAAATCAAAATGGCTAAACAATAACTGGTTTGTCTCTACTAACAGGTAGTATCATTGGTTGCAAGAAAAATATCATCAACATATAAAACCAAGAATATAGATTTTCTCCCACTAGCCTTCATATATATGCATTGATCGACGATGTTCTCCTTAAAACCATTAGCGGTGACAATTTCATCAAACTTGAGATATAGTGCTAGAAGCCTGCTTTAAACCATAAATGGATTTCTAGAGTTTATGAACCATGTGTTCCTTACCAACTTCCTCAAAGCGAGTAGGTTAAGACATATTAACATCCTCAACGAAGTCTCAATTCAAGAAAACTGTCATCACATCCATCTGATGCAACTTCAAATCAAAATGAGCCACTATAGCCATAATAATGCCTATAGAGTCTTTAGTGAACACGGGAGATAAGGTTTCTTTAATATCAATACCTTCTCATTCTTTGTGGCTTATATTACTCAATGCCTTTATATCTCTCTCATGTCCCTTGGCATCGCGTGGTCTTGAACACTTGTTTCTCTACGACAGCTCTGACCATCGGCAAATCTACCAAACTCACTTTATTATGTGTTGTAAAATCATCTCATCTTTCATTGCATCGATCTAGAAGTTAGATTAAGGACTAACAATGGCTTCTTTGTAGGTAGTCAGATATGATACTTCACTCACATCATACCCATGCTCCTACAAGTACACAATGTAGTCATGCGAGAGTGTTGGGTCTACAGCGCCTCTCACGACCTATAAAGGGTATATCCATGACTCTTTGTCCACCCCAGCCTGCCTGGCGGATGAAGGGGCGCAAAACTATCTTGGGACTCTTTACTTACTTTTTTTCGGACATTGGTGGGCTGGGTCTTATAAGCTGAATCAAAATATCTTGCTCTGAATGCAAAAATAAAACTACCTGCTGTAGTGGTGTTTACGAATGTCAATACATCTGATCCTGAGTCCCATTTTACATATACGCTATAAAGCGTACATTTACATTTATAATCGGAAACCTGAAACCTATTGTGATGGACTCCTACAAGTTTGTTGGCTCAACGGTATGCGGAAGATCGCGGACGTCTTATACATACCTACACGGATTAAAACCACGTGCTAGCTTAGCAGTGGGAAACATATTACTTATCAAAAATGCCCATATGCACTAATACTCCCAATTTCAGTAGCATATAACGTGCGAATATACAATATGGATATCATAATTTTTTCGCCCAATTCGCATATATGACTTATACACATACTTGTACTTATAAGCGGACTTATACTTGTTCGGATCTCCCGTAGGAATTCTGAGCTTATGCTTATGCGGATGCAGGGCAGGTACTCTGAGCTTATACTTGTATAGAGGTGCAGTAGGTACATTCGAGCATAACGGTGTACATTTACTTTGCTCATATTAATTCGAGACTCTTATCATATAATTGTTTGACTACGGACCGAGTAATAAGAAATGAGTAGAATGTGTCGCAATGTCTCGACGGTACACGCGTCTCGTCTTGAGTGTCGTAGCCTAAACGGGAGTGTCGAGACGACGGAGAGTGTCGTCGCACTAATCCAGTGTCAGTACTAAATGTGTCGAAGCACGGTCGAGAGGTGTCGATCGCACTAATCGAAAAGTCTTAGAAGTACTATAAGTGTGCGCCACGTAGCAATGATCTGTTTGTGTCATTCAATATCCGTTCTTAGCGGTCCTACAATTATGTGTGAATTTAGGGAACTTACTATCTCTTATCATAGGGGCGTGGTTGCCAACTTCTCTTCGCCTCGGCGGCGAAGTCACCGGTCTAATTTTTCCTTTACCTTGCCAACATGAATGGACCCTTTCATACACTTATAGGGTCCTCATTAGTCCAATAGACAAGTCCTCGAAATAATGGAATAGCAAAACATGACAAAAACACATGTCTATGAACGTCGTAGAGTAGCTTTTCTACGCCTCGGTGTACCCGAGGCTTGTCCAACCTCCTCACGGCATGACTGCAGCATGGACCTCTCACACCTTGCGGCGTGGACTTACAGTGCTTGCTTAGGATCTGGCCATGACATTAAGACCCAAATTACTTGTTTGCTGATTTAGTCCCTTTTCCATAAATCAACCAAAAACCCCAAAATAATCAAGCATCATTGAAAGCGACTCTAAATGGTTCATAACCCAAACATAAACACAAGAGAGGAAGTTAAGAGGATTCCCCAACACCAATGATATTCACTCTTAAATACCTCAAACCCTAGCTCAAAGAGAAATTTCATACACCCAAGCAAATGACCTACATGAATCCCCACGAATCCATAGAAATCCTCATTTCAAACTTATCTATACATATTCCTACAAGTTCCAACCCAACAACTTCCATAAACACATGTAATGGTGGGTTAGAACTTCTCATAGCAAAACCCTAGACAAAGAACTGGATCAAGAGTCCAAGAATCCATAAAAAAAGTTCACAAATCCATACAAACCCATAGTAATCCATACTAATCCATAGTAATCCATACCTGAAATTCTCTTCTCCTTCTTCGTCTTCCTCTTCTTCTTCTCTTCTCCTCTCTTCACATAGAAACCCTAGCACTCCTTCTCAAATTTGTGATTTTTACCCCAAATCATAAGACCAAGTGGTCTTATCCCTATTTGATTTTACCTTTTTTCCTCTAATTACAATTTGGTCCTTAAACTCCATTCTATTTGCACCACAACTTATGTCATTTCTATAATAGCATATCATCTTCTTATATTATGACTTTTGTGTCCCGTTTTGACAAGTTACAAATTTACCCTTGCTTATTTCCGGGTTTCTCAGTTTTCACGTTTTGGTGCAAGTCACGAAAATTCAAATTATACCTACAAAATACCCTAAACACGTTGAAAACGACTATGGTATATTTCGGGGTGTTACAACTACATCTAGGGCTATTAGGTCTACATCTAGGGCCACTGGATCTACATCCTCAATTGGTTCATAAATCAGTTGTGGCTACTAGATGCTGGTCAACAATAGGGCTAGAGATTGGAGAGGAAGAAATAGGCACAAGAATAAAAACTGGGTGTTCATTGAACGCAATTTCTCTTGGCCCTTAGCTTGTACCCAATATCATCCTCAAAATATATAGCTCGATCTGAACCAATCAATCTAGTGGTGTGTGAGACGTAAAACCTAAACCTCTTGAACTGAGCAATAACCAATGAAGTACCCGCGTGGTTTTGGATCAAGTTTCTTAGTTGAGGTTATACGGTCTCACTTCCACCTTCAAACCCTAGCATGGAAGTGACAAGAAGACTAGGCTTCTTCGTGACCACTAGCTCATATAGAGTTTTAGAGCGAGACTCTTGAAACGGTTAAATGCTGAACTGCGGTTTTATAAACCTTTGTTTGATGAGGATGACAAGCATACATCGCACCATATCAAGAAGTGTGTGATTCCTCATATCTACAATCCCATTTTGTTGAGGAATACTAGGCATTATATACTGAGCATCAATGCCACATTCTTGAAGGTACTTCGCAAATGGTCCAAGGTTGCATCCCGTCTTATCATATCTACCATAATACTCACTACCTCTATCAAAATGAACCACTTTGATCTTCTTCTCTTGTTGGAGCTCAATTTTTTCTTTGAAAGCTTTGAAGACCTCCACAGAGTCATACTTCTTACGAATGAGCTTTGAAAAAACCATAACGGAAATAATCATTAATGAATGTGATGAAATATTTGTGGCCACCCAGTGAATGACCCACAAATATTTATATGAATGACCCCAAGCAACTCAGTTCATCTATCAATCTTGGCATTCCTAACCTTAGCGGTCAATTTATCCTTGATGCAATCTACACAGGTGTCAAAATCTTAGAAATCAAGATCCGAAATAATCTCATCCTTAATTAATCTCTCCATTCTCTATCCAAAAATATGACCATACGCTTGTGCCAAAGAATAGAAGACTTTTCATTCAATCTAAAACGCTTGGTGCTACTAACAGTATTAACAGTAAGGGTAGTAGAAACAGAAGGCAAAACATATAACTCTAATCTATAAAGGTTCCCACAAAGTGTTCTAGTTCCAATCAATAGAGTCTAGATATAAATTAACTTTTCCAGTTCCAAAATGAAAACTCTATCAAAGTCTATCCAAAATAGGTACAAATATCAAATTTCTCCTAATTGAGGGTATGAATGACATATTTTGCAATTCCAAAAAAAAAAAATTTGTACTAAGATGCGATTTAACAACTCCTAAAAAAGGAACTTGGACTCATGCCGTCTCCCATGAACACGTACTGCTCCTGACTAATTGGACTCCTTTTGCTTATTATCGTCTGTATAGAATTGCAAGCATGAATAGTAGCACCACTATTTAACTACCAAGTATCAGAAGACACATCAATGACATTGGATTCAAAACAAACATTTACCTAATGATTACCTTTCTTTTCCTGAACTGCCTTCAACTTCTTGTAATTTGTCTTCTTATGCCCAAACTTGTGGCAATATTTGCATTTTCCCTTAAATGTCTCATTCTTAGGAGCATTAGAAGTTGAAGACATATTCTTGCCATTACCCTTAGCACCAACATTCTGCTTCTTGACAGGCTTATTCTCATTAGAAGATGTAGTATAAGAATACTTATTCTTCTGATCCCCACTACCTTAACTAGTCACTACAGAAATACTCCTGGATCTTCCTTTCTTTATATCCTCCTCCTCCTTAGCAAGGATGACAATCATCTCTTCAATGGTCCATTGCTCATTCTGAGCATTATAACTAATACTGTCAAAATGCGAAGGCAAAGTCCCCATGATCAGCCAAACAACATAATCTGAGTTAAACTCCATACCAATGGTCTTAATCTTGTTGTAGCAAGCTAATATTTTATCAATGTGTCCCTATACCCCACTTGTTCCATCATAGAAAATAGAATGAAGAGTATTAAGAAGCTCATTTTTCCCATTCTTCGAGAACTTTGTGTATTTCTTACCAACGGCATCCAAGAACTTCTTTGCATTTTCAGTATTGGGAATGCTTTCATAAATAGAGTTCATATGGTTACTTATGATCGTGGCAATAGCTGTTAGAATACTCTAGTCCTCATGGGACTTTTTCTCCTTCTGAGAACTCTCAGCGGGTGGGTTTTGAAGAAGCTTCAACTTTGAGTGAAGTTCGGTTTCGTAGTGTCGAGGTCGTAAGTAGGAGATTTAACCGTTCGCATAATTAGTCTCATTAAGTTTTGTGACGACATAGAACTAAGGAAAGCACAAAACTAAAGAATAAACAAAAGAGCAATGTAAAAAATACATGTAAAACAAAGACATGCAAATTGCTCAATTCCTCGGCTTATCAAATGACTCTCAAAAGTGATTACCAAATGTTAGAGGGTATAAAATATAAAAAGATTCATACATTGGTAAAAGCAATTCACCAGTTGTCACAACCAAATGCGTCAATTTCCTATCGATATGGTAATAAAATTACGCAATTCATGACTTAGTGCAATCTTTTCATCAAATAAGTATCCTACCAAATAATTAAGTCATCGATGAAACAACTTCACTATCTGTATAGATTTTAACGAAATTGATGTTCAAGACGGAAAAAATAATAGTTATAATATAAATTCTAAGAATATTCGACATGCTCAAACTTATGAGAAGTAAATTTATAAAACATTCAATATTTATTTTACAAGTACGATTAATCGATAATTAAACAAAATAATATCATTTGTTGGGCCAACAATTTAATCTCCACCGTACAAGAGCAAAACAATTGCTTTGTGCCTTTTGATTGATGTGAGAATGATGACACCCACACATAACGGACGAAAATCTATACTTTGGAGGAAATTTTACTCTTAGTGTATTATACCCTCCATATATATAAAGCTTGAGAAATAGATACATGTAAATACTAGAAGCCAAAGGAAAAGTGATTGTATATTAGAGCCAAAAGAAAAGAGAGCTTGTCAAACAACCGCATGATCATCCACGCTAGGAATGATGTGGAGCGAAACCCGAGGATCAACGGACCTCTTAATAGCGCTCTGATCTTACGGTCTGAGTTTTTTATCTCCTAAGAAATCAAGGACACAAAAGTACGAACCGACAGAACATATCGCTAGACCCATCAGAAGATGCATATCAATTGGCTGTCAAAATTAATGACGCTAGAAAAGGGTAAGGTGAAACCACCTATCAAAGGGATTAAAAAGTAGCACACCGTTTTCTTTAAAAAAAAAAAAAAAAAAATTCATCTACATATGCTCGCAGCTCGACAATGAGTGCAAACATAACAAAAAAAATGGGGAATCGACCAAGGTCTTTGGTTATACATTAATTCATTATTTTTTATTTTTTATTTTATTTTAAAATTTCATTTCATTTTTATTTGAAAAAAGATTGATAACTTCCATGCTAATTAAATCTCACTATGATATCAATTCTTAGATTATTTTGATACTAATTCTTAGATTATTTTATAAAATCAAGAGTATTTATTAATTTCAAAATAATTAATCAATAATAAATAAAAACTTAATAAATATATTATAAAATAATAACTCTATTAAAATAATGAAACATATCTATTCATAGTGTTAGTTAAACATACTTGATATGGATCAAGAATTATTGATTATTATTTGTCTTCCAAATTTATAAGGAATTAGATCAAAGAAAAGTTATGATTGAAGATGATTATTTCTTTCTCCCAAAAGTGTGTTATACAATCCCTTATAAAATTATAAGGCTTTATTTACTTTTATATATATAGAGTATAAGAGAACAATTGAGCTTTGATCCAATGAACTTATCAAAATAAAGGAAAAGATAGAACCATGAACCCATAGCTAGTTAATATTAAATTATCCAATAAATGATTCATAATTAATATGCTTAATTATATAATTAAAATTATAATATGATTATGATTATGCTTAGTTAATATTAATTTATGCTCAATTAATATCTGTATGTTATTTATATTTCAGAAAAGTCACAAACACTTTTTACATATAATTTATTATTGCCTTCCAAAGCTCAAGTTGGGATAAAGATTCCGAAAAATCTTGAATTCTTTAAAAAAAAATAGAGTATTACGTTGGAATAGAAATTTAAAAAAAAAATTATTATTTAAAAATAATAAATCAATTCTTTTTTTTTTTTTGAAAAATTATGCTATAATTTATCAATATGATTGTATTTAAAAAAAAAAAGTTTACGAGGAACCAATGGCAAGTTAGCTAATTTAAAAATAATTCATATTAGGTGTTTTGTTTTAAGAAAGATTAAAAATAATTCCTATTAAGTGTTTTGTATTAAGGAATAGAATTTTGTTCCAAAAATGCTATTTTTGATGTATGATAAAAAATTTTTTAAAAAAAGATTTTTTTTTAACGTTAGAAAAATAAAAACAAAATGATTTTTTTAAACCCTTATTCTATTAGGCATTAGCAGTTTGTAGAAATGTATTTGATAAAATTTAGTTAATAGAAAATAATTGATCGCTATTTAATTGTATAAAATGACTAATAAGAAGAATTTTTTTTTTATAATAATTTAGATTTATAAGGTGAGTTTATCGGAAATAAGGTTTATTAATATTGAAGAATTAAAACATCATTTACAAAAAAAAAAATATTAGTTATTTTAAAATTTTAAAATATACAAATTTCTTGAGTTACTAATTTGCAAAAATATTAACTTTGTACAAATAGATAAATATTATTATTAATTTATCAATAGAGTTGGGAACAAATTTTTTTATGTAAATTAATGATATATATGTCATATTCTTAATATGTTAATTTTTTTATAGTAATTAGATATTAATTATCAAAGATGGGGCAATTAGCTAGTGAGCTTTGTGAGAACCTTAGTGTAAGAACGGTAATTATTGAAATTTTTGGGATAAGTTTATCTTTTTAACTCTATATATGCAATCTTCTATTTAAAAACACTGCTCTTTTTTTTTAACTAGCGGAGCCAAATCCACTCTTTCAATCCTCTTCTCACAAAACAACAAGTTTTGACTCATCAATCATCTAAAATAGGTAAAATCCTCTAATTTTGGTACAAAACGCTCTCCAGTATTGGAAGTTTATTGTTAATGATACTAAAAAAAATTGTATGAGTTTCTTGCATTAAAGTATTATAAGCTACTTTAGGTTTTTCAAATTCGGAATTATCATTGGAATCTAAGAATTTTTTTTTGGGTTTTAATAAATTCTTGTTCACTATTTATACTAGAATACTTATAAGTTATTTGGTCATGAAAGTTGGATTAGTCCTTAACATAATCTTTCAAAATCTGTTATTTAAAATAAAACATTGGTTTTTTTTTTTTTTTGTTTTCTAACTACGGCCAAAAAGTTCAATTTTATAATAAGAACCCTATCCCTTAAAACAAAACATATAATATGAATTATTTTTACATGAGTTAATTTACCTTTGATTTTCCGTTGTGTAAACTTTTTATAAATATAATCATATTGATAAATTGTAGTTTTTTCCATTTTCATATGATGTTATTTGATGATCTTTTTCAACGGAGCGGGAATTTGGAGAGCGTGTAGGGGTCGTGTTGGACTGAAGTATTTGGCGGAAGCACAGATTTGAAGACGCGGATCGTCTGGGTTCTTGATCTGAGGACTCTTATCTCGATGGTCACCCGCTAGTGCGTGCGTCGTCGGGCTGGGAAGGGATGCTGCGTCGGCGGGTTACGGATGTTACCTTCTCGCAGAAGAGCCGGAAGGAAGAAGAAGGCGGCGAGAAGCCGTGATGTGGCTCAAATCTACAGTGGATCTTTTACGAGGGAAAGAATCTTGGGTGCACAGTATTGGCCAAGTACTTTAGGGGTGGTGGAGGCGACTTTGTATTTATAATGGATATTCATCCATTGGACGATGTGAGAGTCCTTCCATTGGAAATTATGTTTCCTCATATAGTTAGCCTTAGACTTAGTGATGGATTAAATCAAAAAGAGTTTATTGAATAATCACACACTCCTCTTTATTGGAGAATGTCAATGATGGTCTTCTATTGCTTTTTCTTTCCTTTATAATAGGACTTGGTGGAGGATATCTTGGGAATATTTTATCTTACCGTTATTAGGGAGGATATGGGTTGTTGGCCAGAGCATGGGTCTTCTGTTCTTTCGAATCCATGTTTTTAGGCCTAATGAGTTGGGCCTCTGTTTGAAATTTCTTTGTGGGAGGACACGGGCGGAGCCGCGGACCCCATTGCTCTGTTTGGCGATTGAAGCGCTTGACCCATTTCTATATGCTTATCGGTTGCCCAGAAGCCCTTGTGTAGGTTGCGTGGGCAAGGCGTGATTAGTCTGCGGCGGTTGTTATTTCCCGTGTGCGCTTTCGGATGTGGATTAATTAACGTCGCCGTCATATGTTAATGATGGCTCTTCGAGTTCGTGCTTGTTTTCATATTCCCCTTGTTTTCCTTGTTTCTTTATCGACCTTTCTAGTTGACTTATTTAAGCCTCATGCTTCACCGCTTTTGTGCTTTATATTTCTTGGCGTTCTTGCATTTAGATTACGGATTTTGCTCACATCTGTTCGGTGTTGGGTCCCTTTTGGTGTCTTAACTCTTTCACGGGCATGACATCGTCCTGTCGTGTTTCTTTCGGTGTCTGACGAGGCCCTAGGGTTCGATTAATGCGGGCCGTTTTGGTTATACCGTGATTTGAGCGGTTCTTCCTCTTCTTGGCGTCAAGCATTGATTCCTGCAGTGATGCGGTCAAGGCGGTAGGGGTGTCTCGCTTGTTTGGCGGTCGTTGGGCCTCCCGGCTGCTCGGAGCGCCTCCCGCTTCCCGCAGGTAAGGAAAAAGGAAGATAAACTTGATGCAAATATCCTAGGGTTGGACTATCTCAGTCTGGTAGATGCGACATTCTGTGAAAGTGGGCCCCAGCAGTGTTGGCCCTTTATATGAGTCTACTTTTGTTGAAACGATCTGGCCCTCTTCACGGTGTTACGTGCCATGGTCTCGATTTTTTGACTCGTTGTTACCTCAGGTGCCGGAATGTGTTTTCATTTTAAAAGTCGCGCTGATAACGACCTCCGCTTTCCATTGCACCCTTTTCATCAAGCGGTTCTTGACGTTTTCATATCGCCCCTTCGGCCCCGATGGTTGGGGCATTTTAGTGGGTTCTTTGGTCTTTTTAGAGACGGGGGCTTGGCGTCCCTAGTGTGGCACATCTGCATCTTTTGTCAAGCTGACTACCGCCGAGGGGTTCATTTACTTCCCTAGACGTCCTGGGGCCCCTTACTGGTGATTTGGATCTTCATGCTTCTGCATGGACATGAAAATCCGATATTTCTTTGTTAGTGGCTCCAGGCGGGAGTACAGTCTTTAGACGGGAGGCACCTATAAATGCCAGAGCGTGGGGTGCCCGATAACCTTACGTGAGTATCATCCTTACTCTTGGTTTAATTGATTTAAAGTTGATTGGATATCACGACCTTAAGTTTCCCTTATATTTTTCGGATGCTCGTCTTGGGCTTAGTAATCTGGCGATGCTCTTGCTCTGGTAGTGTGCCTTTCGCTCCTACCGCGAGAGACTACTAGGTCGGATGTCCCGACTCATCCGATGCGAAGTCCGCTAAAATCTTAGTTTTAGGACCTTCATCTCCCTGCAGGTGTTTTTCTCTTTCGGGCCAGTGTTTTGCTCCTACTCGAGGGATTTTAGCTCATCTGGGAGGGATATCTCGAAAACCTCGGAGTCTTGCGAAGGAGAAAGTAGATTCCTAGAGGGATCGGCCCGGTCCCGTAACAAAGTTCAGTTAGAAGCTGTGAGTCCCTTGTCCGAAGGCAGTTCGGTCTTCATCCCATTGGCGGGGATTCACGGTTCTTCGTTCACTTCCTCTTAGAGCCCGTCGCGGTGGGGAATCCCTCAAACGGTCGACCAGCAGTTGGCGACTTTGCCCATAACCATGCGGAATGCTCCTGAGACCCGAGTGAGCCATCTCTGAGAAGGTGATAGAGTCGAGGAGGAAAGAAAACAAAATCAAGGTTGATGAAATCAAGGATTCTTTCTTTGTCTAATCTGGAACTTGGTACGATTGCCGTTCATCCCATCCTCAGGTCGCGTTGAAGTCAAGGGTTGCCGGTTGATAAGGCCTTGGCCTTGTCTTTTCGGGGACTTACGTCGGTAGGCTTATAATTATGCTAACTTTCCTTGCGGCTCGGTGTTGACTTCTATACTGTGTTTGTCTGTTTGCCACTCATTGAAGGGCTTGGCGAAAAAGCCCAGAATAGGAAGCATGTAAGAGGATCGCTTGAATTTATAAAGCGAAGTGACTACTTTAACTTAGAAGCGGGGCCGAGGCTGCGGTAGTGCGGCTTATGTGGAGAAATAAGACTTACGTCCCGGATCTGAAGCACGCCTCGTATTTCGTGGTCGGGCGAAAATGGGAGGCGGGTCAGGAGCGACTGCAGCGATTCTTCGAGAGCTCAGAAAGAGGTTCCGGGATGAGCCAGGGCTCGTGATGATTCGGTTGAGACTCGGGGAGGAGGCTGCGATCTACCCAGGATGAGCGATTGGTTAGGGAGGAACTCGTCGTTTCCCGGGACGAACAACGGGATCTGCAAGTGGAGTTCTGCGCGATCAGCGGCAGTTTGGACGGAATGGAGAAACAGCTTGAGATTGCTCGTCATGAGATTTTGGAGGGCAAGGTGTTCTTTGGAAATTGCCGGCGTGAGTCCTCGAAGCGTGGACTTGTCGGGGCCCGGCTAAGCGAAGAGTGCGTGGATTACATAGCGAACTTCATCGCGCGGCGATTTGGTTGTTCGGAAGGACGAGTCATGGAGTCAATTGCGGGACCCGGGCTGGTGCTCAATGGGCTTACGGGTGGCTTGCTTTTCGAGGCGGCTCGTGTGTGCCACTGATCTGGATTTTGACTTTGACCGGCGATGGGAGCGGAGGAATCTTCGATACAAATGGAATCCCGAGCCTAGCACTCGCGTTCGCAGAGGCCCGCTTCTCGTTCTTCTTCGTCTGATTCTTGAGATCCGAAGCTCGTCTCTGTGATTTTTAACTTCTTTTTGTCGATCCACGAGACTCTTATCTATGTGACCCTCTTTTAATGGATACTTGCTCCCTGAGAATTTTTGATTTTACTTATTTATCTATCTTTGCTTTCTTTGAATCGAGATCGGAAGAGAAATTTAGTCTGCCCCTTGTCTCTACACTTTGCAAACCGTTACGTTCCGGCCGC